>CM066914.1:12337136-13537136 GCA_033964015.1 Scolanthus callimorphus
GTCTGATCAATAATAAATGAATTCGTCAACACATAATTCAATAAATTCGAAAAGAGCTTTTAAAATGGACCTCACTACTACCTCTAATAGAAATATCGCATTTGACAATTTATACTTCTTTGTTTTGGTGTTTTGTATTAAAAAAGGCAAAACGAGAAAGCTAGTTTCCAGCGAAAGAAGGTATGACGTAAGTACCTTTGAAGGCGCGCGGCGTTTGTTGAGTGAGTATATTTTATGCCTTTTTCGCACATTTTTCCTAGAAAAACATGTTACTAAAGCCTTTAAGGAACCATAGATAGTATGCATTGCTCAATTATCTAGTATTGGTATCATATTGATATCTTGAAAGTCTTTGTGTTCCTTTTTTTTTCAACCTTGTGGACAACTGAGTTGCTGCATACGCAAACCTTTTATCGGTCGTATCAGTAAGATCTGCATTTTTGACGTTTTTGCCAGTAAAAAGGGAAAAATACTCAGCAACTAATGATTTTGAGTCTTTCAAGATCAGACGTTCTTTTACCATTTATTCTAAATATCACCTATTCGTATGAACTAATTGACTTGCTCCTAAATGGGATGTCACTCACACCTTGTCAATGCCTTTTGAGACGAGCTAAATTTCCATATTATTTGCCCGAAATGTTTCTTTCAAGAGAGAAGGCAAATTTAACAAATTTACAACCAAACATATTACTCCGAGGAAATATTTGAACTTATGTTTTTGCAAATCTATCTGAATTAAAACTCAAACAAATATCAACATTATATATCTACACTAAACTCCAAACTCTGTAAATTGAAATACTTACATTTCTAGTTCCTCGAAATGTAGCATAGTAGCATTCATTTGCCCATTATGTGATACCTTTGGGCTTGAATTGTTTTCAACGGTGTTGTTCAAATTATTTGGGTTCCACCATACGGTAAGCGCTATCGATAGAACCTTAGCGGGAGAATTCCTGAAAGAGCGAAGCAATCCTATTGGAAAAGCCAAAGATTCCTCGATTGGCGTAAATCACCCTCTATCGGAATTGATAATAGAATGTGGTTTTCCTAGTGTCTCGTTTTTTTTACGCGCCGCCCACAACTGAGAAATATTCAATTCGGATTTGTAATCGACTTGTCCGCATTTGTTATTTCTTATGTGAAAGTAATAAAATCTTTCAAAAACCTACCGTAGTAATTTGGAAGTTAATAAAAGCGTTTAGACCTAAGCTTGCAAAGATTCATATAAACTTAGAAATAAATAATGGACTTATTAGGGCGTGTTAAAGAAATCAGCGAAGCCTCAGCGGGAATTCAATAAGCTCCATGCATGTTTCTCAGGCGAGCACGAGCTTTAGCGATTGAGTTTAAAAGTATTGGCTAAGCACTGGTGGCCTAGCTTTAGATGTACAGTAACGCCGCAACCGAGTAACTCAAATGCCCCTAATCTTGATGATGAAGCCATCACCAAAATACATTAGGCGAGAGGGAAAATCACATTCCCTATAAATATTTCAGATGAGTTACTCCCATAAAATCGAGTCGGGGGATTATTTCTTCTCCATTTTGCTCAATTCCCAGGTCTATTAAATTCAAACACTTTTAAACCTTAAAAGGTTTTAGGCCAATGGGGGGAGGGGGGAGGGGGGGGGGGGGGGGGGGAGAGAAGGGTGGGGGTTATGCTGCCGTTTTTTCAGTTTCTCCCATGACGCACCGCGGGCTACAACAGTACAACAGACAGTTGTGATATAAGATGGGCTAATCTGCCTCCTACTCAGTGGCTCAATAAAGAACTGGTTTGGAGACGGGGAGGAGAGAAAATCGAGCAGGGAAGGGACTGGGCTGGGACCCTCCACTGTCATATTTTCTCTCGTTCCCAACTCCCATCCTATAAGTCGGTTTCCCACGTGAGACTCGATCCAAACATAGGTACGCAGAACGTACCAGAAGCTATTTGCTTGATTTTCTACGGGTAGGTGGTGATGATGTCACCGAGTATTTGATATAATGCGACCAAAAGTTTGAAGATATGAAGTACATAACTGATAATTTTTTTAAATCTCACCTAAAAAAATTGAAAAGATTTTACCGCGAAGGAAAAAAGAAAAAAAAAATACGAGCCGTCATTGTGTTTCGAACCTGCGGCTGCAACCCCCCTAGCCTATCGCACCGTAGACGGGCAAAGACGGTAAAATATCTCTCATTTTAGCAATTTTCGCCATTTATGAACTTAGATTTTCACCGATCTTACTTTCTACCTAAAATTCGACTCTGTATGTAATATTTTTATGCCGAAAGTACTAATAAAATGTCTACATTATGGCCACTCAGCCATAATGTTTGGCCAGAAGGTCATATGAGCTTCTGGTTTGGCTTAATACAAATGGGCACCGACTGCCGACAAACTTGGATAAAAAATACCGATAACGACAAAAAATTGTTTACCGGCTACCAACATTTTTACAAGTTATTCCAGCCAGGTTATTAAATAGTAAAGTTTATTCCGAGAAAGAGCGCATGCTTTGGACTTTTCAGCGCCTGGAAGTAGACCAGGTAAATCCGTTCCATTGTGACACTTCCCAAGCTTCAAATTACCAGAGATTACTGAATTTCAAAGGGTATCACTGACACTCTGGGCATCCTTAGATGATCTTTCAGGTCGTCTGTTCACGGAAATTTAAATAGACAAGGCGATGGGATTATAAGTATAAAACATGCTAAACGGCAACTGTGAAAAACACTTCTGATTATCAGATAGGCTACTACTAGTTAAAAAGAAAACCAACAACGTGTCCCACATGGATCTCTAACACACTCTTCAGTCCTAAAATACGTTGGTGATGTATATTTAATTAGTTGATTGTTCACTAACGGTACAAGGGGCGTCCTTATATGGTCTGGTGGCCGGGCGTACTCTCACCCATAGGTATCTAGCTACTGAGCAATTCAACACCAGGATAGCGACTGTCAGGGCCGAAATCTCTGGCGTGAGCGTAAGAACCGTACGGTCGCCATACGACGCTTCAGCTCTTTGTCTGGAAGTATGGTCCTACTTTTTTTTTTCCTCAAGTCAAGTAAATTACTTAATCTTCAAATACAAGTTGTAAATGTTCATGGCCTTAATCTATTCATAAGAAAAGGTGTCAAGAAAACGTTTAGCGCTCAGACTTTATGTTGACAATTCAAATATTGGTGTCAAGAAAGGCTTTGGCTTGGGCACTCGAAAAAACTGGTGTGTTCACATTGCCTGTCAGGCGTGCCCGGGCACCATGTGTGTACGCAGCCTAAGGCTGCGAAATGACATGAAAGTATCCCAGTTCAAGATACGTTATAGCAAGCTTGCGAAATTGAAGAACATGAAGTATTGGCGCCGAAATGACACGGCCAGAGACATAGATAGAGACATAGATACTCACATGGGCGCCGACTGAGAAGCTTATTTGCTGACAGCAAATAGCTTCAAATAGTGTTACGCCGAAAGTAAGGCCGCTAGAATATTATACTTTTCCATTCCTGTGGTTGTCAAATTGGTGAGCTAGAGACTCAGGGGAAAAGGGAAAACATACATTTCGATTTTACGTTTAATTGATGATATATATACCACAAGAAATATAATCAAACTAACTCACACACACATATACTAGTTGGCAAATAAATGCTGATCTTGGCGAAGTAATGAGGTATGGCACAGGGAAAATTAATTGAATTACAAAATTTCATCACGCCCGGAGCAATATTACATTCTGCTCCGTAGTGCGCATGGAAACCACATGAAACTTGCATGTTCGTTTCAATATTTTCGAAAAATAATGTCGCTAAAACTACAAACCAGTGAGAGTAAACTAAATAAAACAGCTTAGAACAATTTGCGTCAACAAGGAATTTTATGCAATGCCAAGACGACAAAGGTTCAGCTACATTTATTTTAAGGCAGTTTTAGTGTTTTGATTTATTTGTTCGGAAAGAAAAAACGAATCGTATTTATTTTGCGTCTAAGCGGTGCGCTCAACCGATACACATTTAAGACGAATAACTTACCTCAGCTCTTCAGCACATTATGAAAGACAACTTTCCCAGACCGTCCAGTTTTTCTTCTGGACCAACTTGTGAAATCCCAGTGTACCAGTTCACATGGTGGCAGCGGCCGAAGAGTGTTCAAGCCGGAGAAGTGTTCTAATGTAGAGTTCCTGCGTATGGGAAAAAGAAAACAAGAAGAAACATAGAGCTGAGTGAGCTCTCGTATAACAGGTGCCACAGAAAAACTATATTCACAGCGTAAATGTTTATGTTTGGGGTTTGAAGTAACTGAGAAACAATAGCGCAATGCACCGGGCTGGTTTAATAGAAATCGGTATGAACTCATTTGAATTCGGAATATTATTGAAATTACTGACCATTTTCAAATGAAATGTGGACGACGTGACGTGAATCCAATTTAGCGCAGAGAAACGATGAAATGGCGAGTTCTTTCAATCGCTTGAAAACAAATGTATTTTGATGAAAACAAAAATATTGAGCAAAAGAGCTTGGATGAATCCAATTTTTAGCGTAGAGTAACCATGAATTACGAGTTCTTTCAATCGCTTGAAAAGAAATCTATTTTGATGAAAAAAAGTCGAACAAAAGAGCTTGGGTGAAGCATCTTTGCATAGCTGGGGGCCGGTATATAAACTCAGGATGCAACCAACGATATCATCGATATCAACCACAATTATTTGTAAAATTAGATTATCATATATTATCATGATTAATCCTAATTGTGATCGCAGTCCGTCCGGATGTTTATTTTATTAACCATGTAGTGATACATAAAAATAAATTACCCGAGATGTTGGGATCAAACACATGTGCACTTCAAGGTTTAATTAATAGCGTGTTTATCTTGATCATTGTTTGACTACAACGCTTTCTAGCTTTTCTTGATAAGCGACCACTTGGCGAGAAGGAAGCGAGGCGAGACAGAAAGTGGGGTCAGCTCTTTGCTTGAATTACAGTACAAGGTTATATTAAGCTATGCTTGATGTGGTTTCGAGTGTAAGAAACTCCTTTCAACATAAAATGGGCCAAATGAGAAGTACTTCCTGAAAAGATTGTCTACGAAGAGTAGGCCTTTTTCCATACTAATTGTGTACTTAATTTCAAGGAGCCATTTTACGCGATCGTCGTTTTTTTTTTTCAGAATAGAGTTTATAAACTTTTATTCTTTATATGCTGAGTTTTTAAGAAAAACCGCCCCCAGTTTTTAGAAATTCAGCAGAAAAATAAACTCGTGCTCACATGCGCGGAAAAAAGTTGTGTTAGCTTGACACGCTTTTGAATAATTGATTTGCTCAGTAGGGGCCAAGCTACATCTCGACATTAAGTACGTTAATTGGCATTAACATTGAACATTGGTTATGGATTATGGAAATCCCAACATGATTGTGTCACACTGGGACGAAGAACCGTTCGAATTCTCTCTTGGCCTCTTCACATGATTCTGAGACCCCGTCCACACTACATCGTTTTCAAACGAAAACGGATACTTTTTGCTCCGGATACGGCTATCGTCCACACTACAACGCCGAAAACGATCACCGAGAACGGCGAAAACAATACGAAAACGATAAGTGTGGACGCGAATCTTTTTGAAAACGGAGCAAAACGTATCCCGGCGTTTTCGTTTGGAAACGGTGTAGTGTGGACGAGGTCTGAATGAGTTTCATTCCAGAATCAGTTTCGTTCCGGAATGAAGTTCGTACTGTATTCACATGGCGTGATCAATCAGTTTCAGATTTTGGTGCCAAAAGAAAACAAATGGCGCTCAGGAGTGTGCGCATTCACGGCATGCACCACTCGCTCCAGACTCCACAGTTTGTGATTTCATCCAAGAACGAAGGTCGATCCCAGTTCACATGATTCCAGAATGAAACTTCATACCGGAACGAAATTCTCACTCCGATTGAAAACCGGAGTGAACTCATTCCGGAATGACCTGCACGGGAGCAAAATTTCGTTCCGGTATCATGTGAACAGATATGTAGAAAATACATAGAAATAAATCTTACGGGGATGGAATGAACTCATTCCAGAATGAAAGTCATTCCGGAATAATGCGAAGAGGCCCTTGTAGGCGAATAAGGCACCGTCCACACTACGCCGGCTAAATTTCCCACCGAAAACGGAACTTTTCGAAAACGCTGCCGAAAGTGGATTTTTAAAACGCCGGCTATGCGTTTTAGTGTGGACGGCGAAAACGGAACTTTTCGTAAACGATGACGTCATGTCACACGGCTGCGAGGAAATTCTGCCTCGGCGGGTTCCAACCTCGTCCCCAGGATCTTCTCGGTCGTTTTTCAAAATGGCGGTTGACTCGGGAGAATAAGACCCTGGGAGAGGCTGAGTCACATGACCGTTTCGAAACAAAGAACAAACCTCGTTCTCATGTCCTCAAACAGTGGTCATGTGACTCAGCCTCCCCCAGAGTCTTCTTCCAAGTCAACCTCCATTTTGAAAAACGACCGAGAAGACCCTGGGGACGAGGTTGGTTGGGTGGGTTCTCGTTTTTCTTGTGGTGCATGCGCAAAGCTGACGTTTTTGTGCGTTTTCAAGTGTGGACGAAAAGCGTTTGTTCCGTTTTCGAAGAAAATTAACCGTTTTCAAATTTAGCCGGCGTAGTGTGGATGGTGCCTAAAAGGGCCGTTCACACGGCGCGATTTCAGCTGCGATCTGAGGTGCGATTTCTGTGGCGATCCCATGGCGATGTGATATCGCGAGGTGTGAACGGCCGGCGATCTTATGGCGATTTCACTTGCGATGTCGCCGCGACGTCGCAGGCGTTTTGAACATGTTCAAATTCCACTGCGATGCGGGTGCGATTTCTTCAGATCGCCAACAAACTGACTAAATATCGCAGAGCCAAAACGCCGACCGTTCACACCGCGCGATATGACGCCGACGATCGCCGCAAAAATCGCACCTCAAATCGCAACTGAGATCGCGCCGTGTGAACGGCCCTTAAGAAGATTGTAAATATGGTACGTATCGCACATCACACATCACTCGCACGGTTTTGAAGACTTTTGCCGGATTGTAATTGAAAATAATAAGCCTTCGCAGTTACCACTTAGAGGCAAAACTATGTCCTATGTCGGGTAAGTTAAAAACTGTTTCTCGTCTGGATTTGTACTGAGAGAAGAGAGCGTGCAGGCTCAGTCATGGAGTTCAGTCATGGAGTTCAGTCACGGAGATTGAGATACAGGTATTTGAAGGCGTCCATCGGTTACGCTATCAAATCACGGCAATTGAAAGTGCACTTTCTAGTAACTCTTACAAAGGTGTTACAGCGCTTTCCATGATTCTGCGAACTCTGAAGCAAAAATCAAACCCTGTTTTAGCTGCTTCGTTCGATCGCACAACTTTTCGTAATTAACGTCACAGAATTCCTAGATTCTTCGGTAGTACAGCCAAGAGCACTAACTAAAGAGAAGAAATATTTTACTAAAGCCCTTCGAAATGCATCGTTGCACTGTTGCATTTTAATGATAGTGCGCCATAATTCTAGTACGCGTAATTCTTCACAATTCAAATTTCTATATTTTCCTTGTCTAAAGCAGCTATTTCTGCACTGTTTTCATACATGTTGTTATTCTGTTATTATGAATAGTGGCCCTCTCCGAGAGGCAACTCAGACCCCGTCCACACTACACCGTTTTCAAACGAAAACGGATACTTTGTGCTCCGTTTTCAAAAAGATTTGCGTCCACACTTATCGTTTTCGCATTGTTTTCGCCGTTTTCGGTGTCGTTTTCGGCTTTGTAGTGTGGACGATAGCCGTATCCGGAGCAAAAAATATCCGTTTTCGTTTGAAAACGGTGTAGTGTGAAGCGGGGTCTCAGCCACTCTTGGCCAATCATTCTACATCAGCCCGGTGTACACTATGATACTATGATCGACAACAGCATAATGTCACGGCAAAAAGAGTGGGAAACTAATAAAAATGCTCAGGATTTTTTACGCAGCATGTTAACATTGATTTATTTGCACGGATTATGTCCTTAGAGTAGGAGAATGTTATTCGCGTGTCACCGTGCTTATGTTCTAAATGTTACAAGTGTGAACAAGGCTAAAGCTAGAACCATCACTTAGATACAATTCTCGTTGAGTTTTTTTGTGTGAGCGAGCTATTTTCGGTTCAAAATTTGTCGAAAGAGCCAGTGCAACATACAATGACAAGCGTTTTTGTTTTTGCGCATCGTTGGTTCTATCACAGTAATTGGTGACAACCCATTCGCAAAATTCCGTGGACTTCACTTGTGTAAACTCTAAAATCATGCAAAAGTCATCAAGAAAAAATAGCCAGCTTTACTTTAGGCTATCTGTTTATGTTGACATGCCACATTAAAGGTAAAAACAGTGTATGAACATTTAAAAGGGAAAGTATCACAGAAAGTAACTTACTACAAACATGGAGTTGTTATCACAGAATAACTACATGCTATAAACCTCCATTTATGCGCTACTAAATCACATAACCTGTTTTAAGTCAACGTGTTTTTGCGAAGAAGCCATCTCTGCCAAAGGAATTATTAAATATATGTACGGGCTGAAAAAGGATAATCAAAGAGAAACCGAGAACATTTCTTCACTTTCAACTCTTGCGAAAGCTCTCACCTTGCTATAAGACTTATTCCATCCTTTCCTGAACCATACAGAGGAAGATTATCGTGAAAATGAAGTCTTTCTCGTCATGCGGGGAAAGTACTTTACGACTGAGAGAATTATCACAAGGGAGTTGGGGAAGCATTCCATTGTTTTCTGCCAATTACCATAAAAAGTCATTCATGCGTTTGGCGCGCAAAATGCTGAATAACATTACAACACTGGTTCAAACCATCGCATTTCCTGCAGGGCAGGAATAACTCAAAACATTTCTAGAATCGCCATTTGTTTGCATATTACAAAATGAAGTACATCAAATCGAGAAAGTTGAACAAAACGGCTCTAATTGTTCGAGTTATGTTAGTTTATGTTAGGAGATTTTTCAAGCGTGATAAATTTATGCGGTTTTCTCATCATGCTTTGTGGAGAAGCTGCATAACACAAACTACCGATATGCTTTAATTAATTGCTCTCAAAACATCAACTCAATCAAAATTTAGTAACAATGAATAAGAATTGTGATAAGATGAACTGTTTGACAGAAAGTAAACTTTTAGTGGAAAAGTTAATAAGACTAGCACTTTTTAACACAACGTACAAGTACAAGCGCACCCAAGCACATCAACATATTTGCGAGGGCGTTCGTTTGACCGTTCCCATGGTCCTTTGCGGCAACGCGAATCCCGCGGGTCGCGGGCGCTCCCCCAAAAGAAGTTTCGCGGCCTCGAAACATGGCTCGTGGCTGGATGGCCTTTCTCGTTTGAGTCTCGGGCTATCTGGCTCGTGAATATTTGCCAATTTTCGGAGCAAAAAGGCAAATCGTTGTTGCCGAAAATTTTGGCAAACTTCCGATCGATCCCTGCTGATGTAGACTAAAATATGAAAATCCGCGAACGAGGTATTTTGCTAAGCAGACTCCTGAAAAACGGACCTGTCAACCAGTTAAACTTAGAAAAATATATATGTTGAAAAGTCGACAAACAGCGTAAAAAAATAATATTTTTGTTTGCCGACCTTTCCTCATATATATTTTCCTGATGATGTTAGACTTGCAACAATGACATGTCGACTTCTAATCTCTAAGGATACTAACCCCGAATATGAAAAGACGTTTCAAAGTCTACTGAAGATGTTTTATCATATAACTACATCGATATCTACACTCTGGAGCACCAAAATATAGAGGGTATCTGACAATGGTATCGTCACACGTGATGATATCAAAAACAACCAATCAGAGCGCAGGATTTCTATATCGTCACACGTGATGATAACGGGTTGATTTCCCTGCCGGTCTTATTTTTTACGTTTTCAGCTCGTTTCCTTAAAATATCCGTAATTATATCATAACAAGAACATCCCACTCCCACGGCGGCTTGAAGCTATTAATTTGATCTTCTCGTGGAAATGAATATTTTATTCGTTCGCTGCGCTCACTTATGAAATATTTCGAAGATGAAATTCATATCGGATTAAATATTATTATTATTATTATTATCGTCGCGCCACCGTGTGATATCCTTTATATATTCCATTCTCTTGTATTTTATATCTTATATACTTTTCAAGTTTGCCACAGAAGTTTTTGCTCCAAAGGTTGCGAAATAGGCCTTTGCCGCCGTTTTGCTATTTTCACTGGTCTAATTAGTGCGTATTTAAGGCATGAACTCATGAATATAATTATCACTTGGTCGCTGAGACGCCCATGGTCCCGTGTATTAATAGTCACGGCGCTTTTACGTCTTATTGTGCTGACTTGGTGGTGCTCCGTTCTTCCCCCCCCCCCCCCCCCCCCCTCCCACCCTTGGGTGTTGCCAGGTCTCCTCCCATAACTTATATAGCACAATGAGACCAGTGAAAATGGTTTAAGATTTTCTAGATCTCGGAAACAAGCAGAAAACGGCTGGAGCAAACCCTTTGTCTAAAATGGCGGAAAATCGTTGCTCGGCTTTTCTGTGGCAAACTTGAAAACTAAGCTAAGGGCGGCCCCTGACTATGTTATATTTCATAATGTTATACAATATATATTTCTTAAATCGCCTCGCGGCAACACTTCTATCGCACGATAATAAAATAGCAGGAGGCATCTCAATTTGTTTATGCACTAGACTGTTCCCTTTTTTGTTCCTTTTCGTTTGAACGGCCTTTAAATTTTTTTGTGATCGTTTCTTGGCATGAAATCGAAAGGTGCATAAGACCAATGCAGAAATTTAATTTAGTTACATAACTGTCTATTCTTTTTATAAAGAGAAGGACATTTAATGCAAATTCATCTCAACAAACGCATATTAACGACGGCATTAGCCATGAGACCAAAAACAGACAAGACATGCGTGACCTAGTCGATTATTATGCAAATCACTAAGGCAGCTATTTTGGCGCAATTTGACCAAACGGTCCTATAAATGACAATTACTTTAAAAACAACAAAAACAAATAAATGTATTCCTTTCTGAAATATTAAAGATAACAGATGTTTAAGAGCAAATGTGGATCTGAATCGCTTGAGAAAAATGCTCCACAAACTTAACTGTTTGTAGCTCATACTTGCCTCTTGAGCGGCTTGAGGCTTGAGATAAAAATCCCTAAGCTAATTTATGTTTGCTCGGCACACAATGTGATGTACTTGAGGTTAAATTCACTTTATACCGACGCGAGTTTCAGGATTAAAGTGAGATCAGACTAGAATATTTCTGACTCCATGGAAGCTATAGTAAACAGAAACAACAACTGTTATAAAAATTCTACGGAAATCCCTCTATGTTCTCCAGAAAATTTAAGTCTTTCAACATTAGTAGTACATCGCCTAAAAATTTATATTATCATTTGAGATTTATGAAATGAGATTTATGAAATGACAAACTAGAGATCTCTCCCCGATGATTTCACACGGAGAATTTCCAACACTCTGTCTCTGCCTAGGAGGGAAGATTTTAAAATAATTTATTGGCAGTCAAGACTTTTATTGACATTTTTCTGTCTTGTTTAAATAGTTGCTTTCCTCGCTATTAGAAAAATTTAAAGTTCCAAAGGACGGTGTTATGTTTGATTTACTGATGAAAATGTTTCAAACTTCCACACACGGACTTCTGTCTATATGGTTCAGTTAATTCGTTTAGAAATGTGGCTTGAACGGCGCTGCAGCCCTTAAGGCGCGGAAAGCACAACCGAAAATGTATTATCGTGTTTATAAATAATTCAGAAAAGGAAGAAAGAAGATCAACATATTAGAAACGGATATTATTTAGTTCTTCAACTTCAGTCTATAATTAAGGGCTGTGAATCTGTTTTTATAGACTAAACAGAGTGGGTATTTTTGAACTTTTGGCGCTAAAATCCGGTAAAATTTATCACACGTTCGCTAACAGACGGTATGCATTTGCAAAGTGTGATACAACTGTTAAAACTTTACAGCGTGAAAGATCTACACTACTCACCTTTCCAGTTCACGGCATGTTGGGCTAAATAATCTCGCCGTGCTCCATAGATGATTGTTGTACTTGGCTTGCGAAAATATTGGATTGTGTGTAGGCCTTCTTGGAAGCCACTGTGAGTTGTGCATGGGCAGTTGTAGTACTTGCTCAGTCAGTCGTGAAAATCCATATTGGTGCCTTGCCATTTGATTGGCCGCGTGACAAGTAGGGGATCAGGGGTTTTGTTACGCCAGTGACTTGTCAAACATTACGATATCAAATATAAACTCCCCCGACATTCCTATGAAACTCCATGAGCGATAAGGCCCTACAAACACGGAGAATATTTTCATCCTTGAAGAGAATCGTCTATTGCGTAGTCATCTGTAAAAATAGAAGAGGGCACCCGTAAAAATGGGCAGTTTCACCCAGCTCAGAAATTAAAAGAGCATGGTGATTTTGGTCAAAAAAGGCCAGAGTTTCAGCTCTCTACGATGCATATAATACGCGATGAAAGAATGAGCAAAAGGCCGAAAATACTTGGAAAATACTGTTCAAATCTGCTTATTTTGCTAGGATTTGTATGACTGGATCTGTGGGATGAGCAACACAGTTTTATTTCTAATCACATTCTTTGAGTTTGCATTGTACCTATCTTGCTGAAATTTGGGCTTTTTAATCATTTTCATTCTTGTCACACTTAGCAGCGTTTGGTTGACAGTAACGGCGGGCCCCGTAACTTACACGGTAGTTTTCAATTTTCTCAAATAACCCCAAAAAAACAACTTAGCGAATAAAGGCTACTCTAACTTTATTTAGAATCTAGAAGCGATTTCGATTTTAATATGAGTTTGATAGTGAAAACATGGGACGAAAATGTTCAAATTTAATTTCCTCCAGCAAATACAGTAAATGTATGGGAAATTCTCCCGAGAAAGGGGAGCCCCCCCCCCCCCCCCCCCTGCACCCACCCACCCCCCCCGCCCTCGGTCTACGCCCCTGTCTGTGCAGACCCCCCCCCCCCTCGGTCTACGCCCCTGTCTGTGCAGACTATAAACTCGCAGTATTCTTCGCAGTATTCTCTCGGAACCACAACCTTTCCAGCTGATCCGAGAAAAAATATTAGCCAATCAGAATCGAGGGAGTTTGAAAAACTGGGTTATCACCCTTGGTAACCTGGCCTGCAAGATGGTGGGACTCAGAATTCGAAGGGGAGATCAGTTTTTCGCTTATTGAGTTTCTCTTTTTACTGTTTTCTGCCGTCTGAGCGACTTCAATTCGTATGCTGTGGATCTCGACAAGGCCTGATTAAGTCACAGGACTTTTGCGTGATGCCACGCTGCAAATTTCTGTTGTTGTCTTCAAAAAACAGCTCGAGATTGGATAGGTCGAGATTGGCAGGGAGAACTTCCGAGTGATTTTGTGTACAAAACAATGTGAAACCAGAAGAGCAAGAAGCTCTGGAAATGATCTTCGATGATCCGGGGAGACTTTGAGATTGTTATTGATATCATGATCAGCCTCAAGGAGTGGTGCTGCAGTGCTTGAACCATTATTTCTCAGTGCGTCCAGCCGAACTTCTGAGCCAAGGCTACGCCTATACTTACTGACTACTACAATGTAAGTTTTTCCTTTAAAAAGGACATTTCGAAATGTCTGTCTCGAAGAGCGGAATATTTCTTCGAATATGTTGTCTGTAGCAACCAGGGGTTAACTTTGGTTGGAGTCTGAATTCCCTGCGAGTAGAGGCTACTTTTTATCTTGCGCGTTTCTTTTTACTTTCGGTAAAGCGGTACATGAGTAAGGTTCGCTGTTATTGGCTTGTTTCTAGCCTTCCGGTGCAGGGAGTTGCAGCCAATTGTGATACGCCATTTATGACAGCAGGGTAAGAGGTCAGGTCGAATTGAGTTCCTAACGTTAATAGAATTTGTCAGTTGCTGCGCCCTCCTCTCCCTGAAGGCGAAGGTTTCTCTCGAGAGGTGAGGTGGCGCTACAATGTGATACAATCTACTTCAAAGGTTGTTTATTTTTTTCAAGAGAGACGCATTCATCCATGGAGCGTGTGCATTCTCCTTCAATGGTTCGTTTGAAGCAGCTTCTTTTCTCTAATCCTAGCCAGTGGGCCCGGAATGTATTCCATTAGCCACTTCATTGGACTGCCAAAGGACTATTCTACTTACTACTATTTATGCACAAGTTCTGTAACGCAAGCCAACCCGTGTATACGAAGCTGTTCCACGAATTCAAGGTTTAGTTATTTTGTCCATACTAACAACAATGAATACTACTCAAAGACGATCTCCATTTACAGGGATACCTGATTTCTTTTCCAAGGATTCATAGTTTCAAATATCGGAAACAGGAGAAACTGGATGTGATCAACCAACCACATTGAAGCCGTTCTACCACAGGTGACCCAGGACAATTGTTTGTGTACTACAACATCGAAGTATTGACAGTAATATAGGGTTTATATGGGGATTGTGGTAACAGATGTTTGGACCTGGAATTTTTTAGGAAATTATCAATAAAAGTTACTGAAACTTACCATGTTGTTAGTTGTGGTTGTCCTTGATGCTCATGTGAAGTTTCACGGATTTATCTTCAATTCGCCCCCCATACAGAGAGAAAGACAAGGTGGGAGGCTGAAGCCAAAAATCGGCTCGATCGACCGATCGGCAGAACGCACTTCGAGACGGATTTTTTCACAAAATTCGAATTCCACGACCAAACAAACACACCACGATCGTAGATATACATGTTACCGATGCAGCAAAATCAATAAATATCCTGCAGTTACGTACGCGAAGGTAGCAGACCCCGTTAAACTCGCACGACCCCCTTTTCAACGGTCGTTAAAAATCCGCGGGACGCACAGCTTGGCTAACCAAAATGGCGGCCGTCAAACAACCAAAATGGCGGCCGTTACCAAAAACTCCTCAAGGGGGAGGGGGACCTAGCGCAAACTCATGCAAATCAGATTGTGCGACTTCAAAATAAATCCATTACCTCCCGAACAAAGGGATTTAATTTTTTTTACGGAGAAGAATGGATTTGTAGCAAATTTGGCCTAGGGAGCAGCCCGCTCTGCGAGTTTCGCTAGGTCCCCCTCCCCCTTGAGGAGTTTTTGGTAACGGCCGCCATTTTGGTTGTTTGACGGCCGCCATTTTGGTTAGCCAAGCTGTGCGTCCCGCGGATTTTTAACGACCGTTGAAAAGGGGGTCGTGCGAGTTTAACGGGGTCTGCTACCTTCGCGTACGTAACTGCAGGATATTTATTGATTTTGCTGCGTCGGTAACATGTATATCTACGATCGTGGTGTGTTTGTTTGGTTGTGGAATTCGAATTTTGTGAAAAAATCCCTCTCGAAGTGCGTTCTGCCGATCGGTCGATCGAGCCGATTTTTGGCTTCAGCCTCCCACCTTGTCTTTCTCTCTGTATGGGGGCGAATTGAAGATAAATCCGTGAAACTTCACATGAGCATCAAGGACAACCACAACTAACAACATGGTAAGTTTCAGTAACTTTTATTGATAATTTCCTAAAAATTCCAGGTCCAAACATCCCTTACCACAATCCCCATATAAACCCTATATTACTGTCAATACTTCGATGTTGTAGTACACAAACAATTGTCCTGGGTCACCTGTGGTTCTACACAACAGGTCGAGCGGTAACGCGGATCTGCTACACTGCTTGCAATCACTTTTACTCGCCATTGCAGACTGATACCCGAGCACACATGGATAGTTTACATTTACATTTACAAACAGATTTACTTTGATTTGCTCATTGTTTTACTTTGATTTACACATGTATTTAAAATCTTAAATTCTATAGACTTTTTTCCTGCTCAATACAGTGAACCCATTACTAAGAAGCAGAAATTATATTGATTCGGAATGCGTGAATGCGTGCCTCTTACTTGGTCTTGTAAGTTAATTATTCGTGAAGTAATATTCTAGTCTTAGAATGTCTTATTTTATTTTTGAACAGCTCATTCTACCCATAGACCCTCTTGTAAGATACAAAATTAAATGTACTTAATTTTAAGCCACACAACTGCCCGATCGCTGTCATAACACAGCGTATCTACAATTACAATATCTCCTCTAAGGCATCATTTGTTTGTGAATTTTTTCATGTTCCAGTTCTTGTTCGTAAAGTAAAGCTGTAAAGCCTTCTGTAAGTTTTTACTTTTAAAGTAGTTTAGTTCCCTCTGTTCCCTCCTAGTTCTTTGAATTTTTCATACGCTGTTATTTATTTGAGATTTCTCCTAATTCTTTGAACAAAATTGCAAGAGATCGATTTCTTTACTTGCGCATTCCTCTTATCAAATCATCCAAGGTTGTATGATTCTTTTAATCAAATTTATGAAAACTGCCTTTGCTCTGATGTACCTTCATTGTACATAAAAAGCTCATAACTTAATATACATAATATACATCACCCCCGAAGGCTTGCTAAATGGATTTGTTTTATCAATTATTGAAAAAGTTATATTCGCTTAGGTTGTATAATTTTTTAACACTTTAGTCTAAAATGAACTTCATTGTCAATGTTATGTTATCTTAATACTTACAAACATCAGTGAAATACTTACAAGCTCTTGAAATATTATAAAATTCGAGCTCTTCTACACTGCTAGATTGATGTTTTCACACTGTTAACACACTGCGCTCTTATGAGCCGATCAATGAAATACGCGAAAATCGGGACATTTAAATGGATTCTACATTACCGGTATGATTTAGAATAGTCTAGGTAACAGGCAGACCAGAGATGGACCAACAATATTGTTTGATCGAGATTTTTGCAATTGGATCTGCTCATTATAAGAGCTGCGTATTGTACTAGGCATTTAATACTGATTACTTTATACAACATCATATCTTTTAAGCCGTTTATGTTTCAAAATTCATAGCAGCTTTCACAATTGCATTTGCTCTCTCGTATTTAAACGTGTAAATTAAATTCATTTAAAGATTTAATAAAACAAACCCTCTAATCTGCTACCAAACAAAAGCTAATTTAGTCAGCTTGTTTCTAATTCTACAAGAATGTGGACCTCGTAAATTGTAAATGCACCACTGCTTTTCTTAATTCCTCGAATAATGTTTTACTCGCTTCTAATTGTTATCAAAGTATGGAAAACGCTCGTAATAGCTACCTGTTCAATTTTAACTTATAACTACAAGATCTTGCTCCCTCCTTATAACAGTATAATAGATGTAGGGATGCTTACCATAGTCAGATTAGTTACAGTAAAAACGCCGCATAAAAGAACAGGTGTTTTGGGGATTCAGCCTGATTTTGTTCTTGTATATTGGGTGTCTTCTGCAAAATCAGCCTGAAAATGTTCTTAAGGTGTTCTTAAAGTTGTTTCTTGACATCAAATACTGCATACAGTACCAACAGTCAAATAAAGAAATATGTGATTGGTAGAAAGGTGACAGTCATTTAGTAACAACAATTAGTCAAGTCTAAAAAACAATTGCTAAATATACCCTGGAATTCCTGCTGTAGAACTGTGTGTGCATGGTCTAGCACATTATATTGTCGGTACTCTCTACTACACAGTAGGTTACTGTACTTGAATCTAACTGGCAGCAATCATGTTTTATACAAGAACAATTTTCATTTTTCAGGCTGCATGTGTTCTTATGTATAAGGTACTTGTTTGACCAAATTTCAGCCTGAGTGTTCTTAAACCACTTGTTCTTTTATGCAGGTTTTTACTGTATTGCAATTTCCAATGTTGCTAAACAGGAAATTGTCTATAGATAACTTTTTTAAAAATATGTAAAATATCCACGCAAAAAAAAATAGTGCACAAATCTCGCACATTGTGTAGACAAAGAATCAATGTACATAATGTGAAAAAATAGTGTGAATTGATTGAAACAAAACGTGGGTATGACGTTTTGAAAACACACAAAAATACAAATGTACCGCTCCTCATACTTTGAGGGGCTCTCCTGAAGCGACTTTTGAAAGTGGCCCCCTTTGGTTTACAGACTTTGTTAACGCGTCAATGGTCTGTTGAATCCTGTTTACTACGTTCAGGAATATTTATTATTAAGTAAACGAACGCAATTTAATATCTCACATAGCCGCCTTAAATCTAATTAATATGCAAATCTTTCGGCACATCCCGATAGCCTCCCAAGTTTTGTTGCGTCACGGTTTTTTCTTGACTTTAGGCCTCAATTACTCAAAGAAAATGGAAGAATTTCAAAAAAGATCTGCCCGACAAAATTGTAGCCTGGTCGACGCTCTTTAAGATGAATAGCTTCATTTGGCCAGGTACGTAGAAGAAAGCTTAAACCTAAGCCCTAATACTCAGGAGCGTAGCTGAGTTTGGAGGCCTGTAAAATGTGTAAATACTTTTTTTACAGCCTGATACTTGCATATGCTGTAGTGTCGTCCCTCACCTACTTAAATTCTGAAGGCTCGCCAAAACAGCTAAAAGCACACCTAGGTAACGCCTAAAGTCCTCCCTAAATTGTTCAAACATTGGTGAAAAGTAGGTTTTGTGTAGCTTATATTTCCCTCGCGTTGCATCCTGGGACCTCGAAACTTGAGATACGGAGAAGCCTTTGAGAAGCCAGCGTCTAGACTACACGACTGACTACGGGGGAGGGGAGGTAATTTTGCTTTTCCTGAGGAAATACATGTCTTCAAAGTAGGTCTTGGATAAGGGCACAGGGTTTTTTTAGAGGATATTTTTGACGATAAGGTTAATTTTCTCTAGCCCATATTTCTCTCGCGTTGCATTATGGGACCTCTAAACTTGATATTCGGACAGGCCAGCGTCTAGACTACACTGCTGATAAGGTGTAGCTTATGCATCAGTCAATTGACATCCCGGCCCGCCGCCCCCCGGGACAGGGTGGGAGAGTAACGCGGTGAGGCCGTCTATATCATTTTTCTAGTTGAAAATAAGGAATGAAATCTAATATATGTCGTTACAAGAGCATGTTTATCTTGGCAAGGACAAATGAAAACCGCCCAAAAACCCTCTAGTAATACGCCTGGAGGGCAGTCAATATATGTTCGAAAGAAATGAGCTCGAAGTTACAAGCTGCATAGAAATTTGTAATTTGGGCTGCGCTTCGCGCACATATGAATAATAATAATTTCGTCCTTTGTAGCGCATGAAGAATAAAACCAACAGGCCTTTTACTGGTTTACTACATGCAGAAAATAAAACGTTTATCTTTTATCTGAGGCTTGATGATGAAATGCGTTTATCAAAGTGAGGGCACGTGTTGCAAAAGTCCCCGGGGAACGGAATTCCCGGCTATGTCCCAGGGGTCGGGTGGGGGGGGGGCGTGATGTAAATTGATTGGTGCATTATATTTCCCACGCGTTGCATTATGGGACCTTGAAACTCGAGATTCAGACAGGCCATCATCTGGTGTACATGATTGACAATGATAAGGGAGGTAATTTTTCAACCAGGAGAAACAAGCCTTCAAAGTAGATCTTCGATAATGGCACAGGGTTATAGATTTTGTGTGGCACATAGTTCTCTAGCGTTGCATTTATGGGACCTCGAAACTCGAGATTCAGATATTCTGGTGTACACGGCTGAAAATGATAAGGGGGATGTAATTTTGCAACCCTGAGGCTCGAAATACAAGCCTTCAAAGTAGCCTTTGCATCAAAACGTAAACTTTTAAGAAAATCGCTACCTCGACTTTGAGGCTTAACGCTCTATAGCTAGGACAGGGTATAGGATACCCTTTTCAACCAGGAAGCTTTCCAACTAGGCTGCGAGTGTAAGCATAGATATCCTTTAACAAACTCTCTGCAACGCTCGCAACTCTTGTAACGGTTGCAACTAGGTACTGGGCAGAGTCACTTTGAAACTAGGTGGCTGAGTAGGCCCCTTTTGCAACTAGGCTGCGGGTGTAAGCATAGATTATCCTTTAACAACTCTTTGCAACGCTCGCAACTCTTGTAACGGTTGCAACTAGGTACTGGGCAGAGTCACTTTGCAACTAGGTGGCTGAGTAGGACCCTTTTTGAAACTAGGCTGCGGGTGTAAGCATAGATATATCCTTTAACAACTCTCTGCAACGCTCGCAACTCTTGTAACGGTTGCAACTAGGTACTGGGCGGAGTATAGATAGTCACTTTGCAACTAGGTGGCTGAGTAGGCCCCTTTTGCAACTAGGCTGCGAGTGTAAGCATAGATATATCCTTTAACAACTCTCTGCAACGCTCGCAACTCTTGTAACGGTTGCAACTAGGTACTGGGCGGAGTATAGATAGTCACTTTGCAACTAGGTGGCTGAGTAGGCCCCTTTTGCAACTAGGCTGCGAGTGTAAGCATAGATATATCCTTTAACAACTCTCTGCAACGCTCGCAACTCTTGTAACGGTTGTAACTAGGTACTGGGCATAGGTACTGGGCAGAGTATAGATAGTAACTTTGCAACTAGGTGACTGAGGAGGCCCCTTTTGCAGGCTTTTGCAACTAGGCTGCGAGTGTAAGCATAGATATATCCTTTAACAACTCTCTGCAACGCTAGCAACTCTTGTAACGGTTGCAACTAGGTACTGGGTTAGCAGTACTGGGTAGAAGTACAGAAGCACTTTGTGCAACTAGGCGGCTAGTCCCCTTTTCCAACTATGCTGTGAGCATAGATATCCTTAATTGCAACTAGGTACTGGAAAACAAGGTGCTGGGTGACCAGTAATGGGTAGAAGTACACTAGGCTGCTGTGAGTGTAAACATAGATACCAACCTTTGCCTGTCATCCTTTCCACAGTCCTTTGCGTCCCTCTTATGGACGACTGGGTATGATTCAGTGTGTGTGCGGGCGAGCGGGCTGGTTGAAATCAAGTGGGACCCGATTTTTTATGGCACAGACAAAGATAACTCCCAATGCATATTATAATAACAAGCAAGAATAAATTTATAACGCACAACTGGAACGGTAATGCAGGTGTGTATAATGTATCTGTAGTTTCAATTCACATGTTATAGTCTATTAATGCATATTTCCAAAAAATATTATGCAAACACGAGTAGCCAATCACAGAGTAGTTTGTTCATGTACCGGATGACTCTTTACTTTTGATTTTTATGTTTTCTTGTGTGTTTCAACTGCGCAAAAGAAGCTACTTCAAAACACAAAACAAGATAGAAGTGGCCTCTGCTAAGCAGGGAAGGGTCTGATCATTGTGAGGAAAATATGCAAACATTGCTCTGTTATTAATTACAAAGCCCTGTCAATTTCCAGATCATCTGAGCTTTATAATTATTATTCTTATTATTTATTTGCCTGATTTGTCTTGTTTTCATGTTATCAGGTAGATGGAACAAATCCTGAGACGTCACTGCCATCCGTGCCCTGGTTCATGAATATTTAAAAACTCCACAGTTATAACAACCATAACACCATTTGCTTCACATGGCATAGCAAAGCACAATAAAAACATTAATCAGGTTTCGGATATTTACTCAATATTCTTTTGCTTAGTAAATAGGTAAATGACAATGAAACCATTCCCGACACTGCTAGTGAAGCCATAATCAGCATTTATTTCAGGCTTAATATTGATTTGTATTTGTATCTGAAATAAAGTGTTTGTATGGTGACTGGTTTGTTTACTTTATTTGATTGATTAGTGTCTCATTTTAACATGTAAACACAGTGACAGTACAAACATTGTACAGGGGTCATTATTATTTTTCTAATAATTGATTAGAAAGTGCTGCCTTCGTGTCTAATTTTGCTTTGTTCAGGGTTACAATCTTGATTAGGCCTCTTCGCTGTGTGTTTTCCTTTTCTGGCTTTTAGAAACAAGTTTAACAGCCATAAACGAAGTAAAAAAAAATAGCGCATTTTGTTTAAGCTGTAGGTACAGAAGTGTGCCATTTTTTAGGGTAGCTTGCTTGCTTTATATATAAAACAAAGACCAACCAGAAGCAGGATTAACGCCAATGTTTCGGACATTCATTCCTTCATTGTTCGAACGTCATCCTCGCATCATAACTCCTAGGAATCTCGTACAGAAAACAGGGCTCTCGACAAGATATAGTACGCTGTTTTTATCATTTCCTTCTATGAAGAAGCCATTACCTCCTTGCCAAGCGTGTAAGCTCTGTCAGGGCTTTTAGAGTTGGCATTTGTAAGCAGTAACTGGGAGTTTATCGTAGTGTCGGCGGGTATCGGGTCGGAACGAATGGGAGCCAGAAAATAAACCAGCCACAAATCAACAAATCGCGAGTTAAAAGTTGGATTCTTCTTTCATTCATAAAACTCTGCTACTAAGTAAGCATTTTGAGTGAAAACTAGGACAATCACTTTAGAAATGTGGACCTCCGAAGCCAGAGAAAAGGATGGGCTTTTTTCCGCCATTATTTTCCTTGAGCATGAGAGAGGTGATACCGCTGAAGAGTATCGCGGGCAAGGTGATAACCCAGTTTTTCCGTGACGTCATGTGACGTCACGATCTCAGATCAGCTGGTTACACTGTGCAAGAATGCCAACCCTCGCGGGTTTTACAAGGGAGTCACAATATTTTTCACCACTGGCACTGAGTTCTGTGTGTGAACATTTTCCAAATTTAGTGCGGTGTATTTTCTCCTGATTTTCTCATTCATGGGGCAATTTTCTCATAGTAGCCTTTGTATTTCGTCTGAGACCTTACCACCAGCAAATCATACATATGTTGATGTTACGTGCCTGCCCTGCCCCATGTCGCTGGGAACTGGGGCATTATTTCATTATTTATTTGCGTCGCGTTTTAAGTTAGCTAGAGAGCCCATCCGACAAGCTGCCGAGTTTTTCGCATGGCGCATGCGCAGATTAGACCAATAATTTCAAGATGGCGGACGAAGATTCGGACTTCCTTTCTTCAACATCGAATGCTTTATGGGATCCACTTTGCTCCAAGGACTGGGATAAAGAAAATGTTACTCCACAATGTGTACTAAGGATTAAAAGGTTAGTTCTCTTAGCCGTTATGCCTTTTAACATTAATAAAATGCCGAAAAACGCAAAGCTCGCAGGATTCTGATTCATCTGCATTCTCTACTCTAGCCTTCTTTTTCTGCAGATGGTCACTATTTTTCCTGTATTTGCTTTTGCCAGGTTTAGATCTTTTTGTCCAGCGTAACATTTCTCTTCCTTAAAGGGCTGTATTAAATCGCCCATCCCCTAGAATAATGAGCTAGTTCTCCCCTTCAACGATATCTCTACATTCAGTGTTTTAATTTAAGATTGAGCTTAAATTTTTATTACCGCGCTAATGCATTAAAATTTCTGTGCGATTATGAAATATGCTTTCTATATTTTAAGTCAGTATGTCACCACGGGTTATCAGAGTTAGTCTTTCAACATGAACGAATATGGTTTGCTGCCTGTTTGCCAATTTAGTAGTCTGGCCTGTTTGTTTCCTGTTGCTCCTTTTTAGAAAGCACATTGTCATTGAGATGTCCTTCAAGATTTATATCTGAACCTGTTTGTGAACTGCCTGCTCATAACTAATTTCTCAACAATTTATGTTAAGACTTATTTTATAATAAAGGGCATGCTCAGTCACATAATTTTTCTCAGTCTCTGGGTTTTTCTCGGAATATCACATTTTGCTATACTTGTTTATGTATTTCCTTTTTTTGTTCACTGTAAATTATATATGTGTTGAACATAGAAAGGAACACATTGGAGCCATCAGTTTATGCACTTTTGCATTACAAGGAAACTTAGATTTGTAAAAAAAAACTGTGATAATCTTGTATTTTTTCCTCATTTCCAAAAAGAGGAGCTTACCAATTAAGCTTCATTTCCATGTTTTAAGTGTCGCTCATGCTTAAAATGAGAGAGAGAGTTGGCATCTCTGGAACTCCCTGTCTCACAAATTCTTTTTTCCATTGATCACATCTGTTGATGAGTATAGTCAAATCTCCACTCTACGAGTTACCCTTCATTATGAAATGAAATAAGAAATGATTCATGAAATGAAAATGCATTATGTGAGACTCTCACAATTTTTTATAATTGTCATACACAAAAATTGTTCAGGAATTTTCAAACATTTACTGTATAGAATCTCTCACTGTGTTTTAGCTTCTTGTGTGGTGATTCTGTGAGCAAATACCATTATGACAAGCATGTTTTACATTTGGTCTCTTCCAGTTCTGAGAGTTCCAGTAAAGTCCTCTGTGCTTTATTAAACTGTGAAACTGTGACAAGATCTATGCCAATTAAGTTAATACATTTCTTTTCAGAGATATTATGAGTATATATAATGAGCCACCCCCAGGGATGTGTATTGTACCAGATAAGATGACATAACCAAGGTATTGTAATATAAGCCTTTGCTATTTGCAAGCAATGTGTGTATGTAAATATGTTTCTTAAATTTTAATAAAGATTGATTGATTGAGGTACTTGTTACAGCCAAAGACCCTAAACTGCCCCCCCCCCCCCCCCCCCCAACACAATAATTGGATATCCATTATTCGATTTAATAATGCAATTGGCTTGGGAAAACGTCCTTCAATTTGAGCTGGGTTTTCGGTTTTTGATTGGATGATAGACAGCAGGCTATGTGCTTCTTTGAATATCCCTGATAGTACTGATTAACAATTTCTTCTCCAATGAATGAGAGGGAGGTTTACCAAGCTCATAAAGTCTTCCCTGCTGGTTCCTTGCTGCCATAGTTGTAACACAACTCTCAAAACAAAAGGCTCCCTGTAGATTTTTCTATGCCCAATCAAAAATAGAAAACCCAGTTTAAAATTTAAATAATGCTGAGTGCATTATTGAATAGAATGATGGATCCAATATTCCACGAATCAACTCATTATTGTGCTCTAGGAGGATGCTTCATCATCTTTGGCTGTAAATTAATATAATTTTGAAAGGGTCCATGACCAGTGATATGATGAAGGGAAGGAGAACAAATAGGTATGCATGGCCTGTAAAATATGGCTATTAATATTGATCCCTGAACAATAATGCGCTGCTTTTTATGTCTTTGAAATTGAGAGACTCCTCAAAGAAGCTCAAACATGTTTTACCATATACAAATCTGTTGCATTAACTTAAATTTTTTATTGCATAGATTCAATGCTAACAAAAACAAAGGAATGCAGCATAGGCTGGACAACTTGACACCTTTCCACATTTCCACGAAGCAAAAATTCTGTGTGAATCGAGTAAAAATGGAGCAAATTTTCACTCAATAATTTATTTAAACAGTGACCAAAATTTTGTTGAAATGTGTCTCATTTCTTTTTGCCCACCACAGTTTTCAAGCGATACCATGTATGTAAATACAATGCTAAATAATTCAATAAATTGAATTGAACGGCTGCAGGCCTTATGTGTCTAAAAAATTGACTTAAGATATGGAAACATTAGCAAGGCAAATTAGTAAAACTGTGATGTTTATCTACAGATTCATGCATTAATAACAGGACCCTTCGATACTCCATATGAAGGTGGTTTCTTCTACTTCTTGATACGCTGTCCTCCTGACTACCCTATCAGACCTCCACGGGTTAAGTTAATAACAACAGGAAGTGGTCAGGTTCGGTTCAACCCCAATCTCTACAGAAATGGCAAGGTCTGCTTGAGTATTATAGGGTAAGAAAACACTGCACATATTTTACAACTAACAGTACATCATTTGCTCTAGCATTAAACTGTAAGATAGAACAAGGTTTTATGAGGCAAGATACTAGATGTTTTTGCTGGTTGTTTGGCCTGCAACATCTAGCATTTTCACATGAAACAGTGTTAAACATGGTCCTCACAGCTTTGTTTACCCAGGTACAGTTAGAGACGGCTATCAATACTATCAAAAAGGACATAGGGATGTACTTAAAAATTTAAACAAAACTCTTGCCTGTTGCCTCTTGCCTGGTAATCTGTGTATTATCTTTATTCCACCCTTTCTTTTCTGTTTTGCTTTTATGCTTAACTTTCAGCTATTAAAATTACAGAGAATGACAGAGTTGTAAACCAATCCTCTCTTGATATTAATATTGCTATTAAAATTTAATGATGGAGGAAAAAATATAATACCTCAATAGTCTATGTCTTGTTTCATTAATACAAAATCTTTAACCAGTGTCAAGCTAGCTTCCCTCTACAAATGGAACGTCCAGCTATTTTTTTATAGAAGCTTCCCAGACAATGCATCCCCCCCTCCCCCCAGGAAATTGGACATTCCAGGGGAGTGGAACTCAGTTTACAACCTTATAAGGAATGGTCCATGCTTAGCATACATATATCCAGTCCTGGAAGCACATGATGGTAGCATAAGAGATGCTTGATGCTTGAGTCTATGTTATAATAATTTCCTATCCAATAACTGTATTTTCACTGGAAATCCAGGGGTTAGGTGCATTATACAGTAAATTCCCACCATGGTAGGGGTATGGATCCTGGAATTACACACCATGACTGCAGATGGCTGCTTTCTTGTTTTCAGGACATGGTCTGGTCCAGCATGGAGTCCTGCTCAATCCCTTTCCAGTGTTTTAATATCCATTCAGTCACTTCTAAATGAGAAGCCCTACCATAATGAACCTGGTTTTGAACAGGTATGGATTGCATGTAAAGATGATATATCATGCATGTACCTTCCCTTATAATGCAGGTCTGCTATATAACACCTGATCTGTTAGCAGGGCTTAGTTCACATTGAAGGACAGGTGCAAGAGCAACAAAATTGAGACTTTGATTCCCTTCCCTTTGCCCTTGCATCTAGTGGGAATCACACAGAGGCAAGTAAAACAAAATAATTAATGCTGATGTTAGACAAGCATCTGTGTCACTATGATTCACACTTACCGTGCACTTTTTTCTGCATTTTATTTTACTCTTAAATCATACTCTTAACAGGTAACATTATTTTTTGTCTATTAAAGGAAAGACAGGCTGGAGATTGCAAAAGATATAATGAATGTATTCAACATGAAACGCTAAGAGTAGCTGTATGTGATATGTTGGAGGGGAAGATAAAATGTCCTGTTGCATTAAGGTCAGCATGGTGTAAACTTGATACTGGACATGCTTGTGTTAAATTCCAAGGGCATATTTATGGTTGGGTGGGAGTGAGGGGCTGTCTTCCCAGATTTTTGATAATTTTACACATGAAGTATTTGTATTTGCCCCCACCCCTCCCCTCTTGAAAATGTCCTGGACCCCTGGAATCAGTCCAAGTGAAAAGGACCTTGTGCCACATTTTGTCAGAATTCTTTGAAAAATTGTTTAGAAAGCCTTGAAGTATTTGTGACGTATCTTTGCTTTGGAACATGGAACGAAATATTTCCATCAATGTATTGGTTCTGATTGATGTAGTGACGTTACCTTAGATGTCTAAAAAGGAACCTAATGCTATATTGCAAATGGTGGGTCTTGTAAACAGTTTTTATATTATCTAGTTACTGTTGGAAAAATGATCTTTTTCATAATTAAACGTTTTATTTATTTATTTTTCAGGGATGTGATGGAGAAGTCATTTCCAGAATTTTATGACTACTACTTATCAGTCATTAGTGAAAAATCTAATCTTAATGGACAAAACATGCAGGTAGGCCAATAGCACGGACAAAACAATATTTCTTGTATTGTATATTTGGTATTTTATAGGATTATTCAAAGCTTCAGGAGGCTAGATTCCGCTAAGAAAATAGCACGAAAAAAGCGATATCGCACGAGTCGCGCAGCGACGAGGGCGATATCGCCTATTTAAGTGCTATTTTCGGCGGAATCTACCGACTGAATGCTTTGAATATACCGTTTCCGGGAAACGTTGTCACCCAAAAAGCGTATAAGCTTGAAGCGCACAGGATGACGGGGGAACCTAAACTGCTACTGTGTGATCTGAATTCAGACAGTTATCACAACCACAGGTGAAATGATTAAATTTCAGCACATTTCCAAGCATGTTTGTTTGTAATATTTTACAGAAATTCAAATAAACCTTTACCCATACTGCCTAGCGCACCAAGCTTATATGCTTTTTGGGTGACAATGTATCCCGGAAATGGTATATACTTGAATCCTATGATATCTCGTCCTCAATTTACACAAAAAAGAGATATCATAGGATTCTATTGTATATTTGGTGGTATTCCATTCCATCACTGCACTGTCTTTCGGTTGAGGCAATATGGCGAGGTCCAATCTCTCAATACACTACATTATTATAACTTTGGCGAGCATTGTGGCGTATTATCCGGGCTCTAATGAGCATTTTGGCGGGCTCTAATATATTAGAGCCCGCGCGAGTCAATCGGCGTTATGATTCTCGCCATAAATTCTCGCTTTTGTACTCAATGCTCTCCAAAGTTATAATAAAAGTTAAAATATGTTTTATCAACTATATTGTTATACCAAAGCTGATCACGAGGGACAGGGACATAAAAAAACAACTGGGCTGTTCTCAGTGACAACTCACTACAATATATAGAGGATATTACACGGTGGTGCGAAGATATGAGTTTTATTTTCGAGTGGCAAGAACAATATTTTACGAATGAGCGCAGCGAATGAGTAAAATATTGTTTTTGACACGAGAAAATAAAACTCATATCTTCAAGCCAGCGTGTAATTTTCTTTTTATTATATAGACAAACCAGAAAAAAATATTCCAAATTGCACTTTTGTTTTGACCGATATCCTCACTAGTGAGGATATGGAAAATATGTCACTGAGGACCCGGATGTAGCTTCGTATGAGATCTACGAGTGGCATATTTCCCAGTAAAACACTCGTGTCTATATAATAAGGTATAATAACCCTCATTCGTGATTGTAAACTGCACTTGTAAAAAACTGCAGTCCGCATCTTAGAAGTCAGACATCTCGCAATTTGTAAATGCTTTGAGCATACGGGATTAAGCGCTATATAATACATACATTTTTTTCACTGCACTGCATCTAAAATATATGCTTTCTATTGTATACTGCGTTACACAAGAAACAAAAAAAAGTATCAAATTAACTGATGTTTTCATTCATTATCATAGGATCCGTTTGGTGAAAGGCGTGGTATATTTGACTTCCCTAGTCTGCGGACAAGACTGGAAGAAATCAAGAAAAAACTCGACGAATGCAAACCATCAGCAAGTGTAACAGACGAAGACTCGGATGATAATGATACTTGAATCACTAGCTGACGTTACCATGGCAGCTGACATCATTACAGGGCAGGTCCTTGTTCAGACCTTCCCAGCATTCTTTTACTTCTAACGACCAAGCAATTCACGCAACAAGCATTGAAAAAGCTGAGCTTAATGGATGAAGCAGTGGAAGTTATGCCAAAAACGAGCTCAACCCCTTTAATAAACCCTTAAGGAAAACAAGTAAACAAATCCGCTGGCTTTTTCCTGTCATTTATCGCCCCTGGTGACCTAATGATTTATCGCTGCTGGTGACCTTATGGACGCGAAGTACCCCTAATTTTTGAGCATGGACTTTTGAGATGATATGCTCGGTCCAGGAGCTTGCGCAGACGCTGGTTATCCATTTTATATACCCTTTTTTCTTGCCTTATGTATAGATGTATATTAAGTTAAAGGGTTCAGATTTAGTTATGTGAAAATGTAAAATATACAATAGAAACCGCTATGTGATATAACTCGTTTGTATTTTGAGTTCAGTTCAGGGAAGGGACTAGCTTTGCTTCAGGTACATGTTCAGAAACAGAAGTAGCGCTCAGTTCAGAACATAAACAACCACTAAATTAGCGTTGTGTGAGAACTGCATTCAGAAACCACCTAAAAGTCGGCTCACAACAAATTTCCTTTTGAATACCATAGCTATATAGTTAACAAATATCTTTTTATTGGCTTGGGGCAGCTTTAATCGCGGAAAATTCCTGTTCACAGAGCGCACATTTGGGGTTGTCATAGCCTGCGCAGCAAGCGTTCTCGTAGAGTTTTAGGGCAGAGAAACCGGGAGAAAATGGGGGAGCGTAATAGAACGGGCTACGCAGGCTAGGGTTCTCAGAATGACCTTTTCGTGTGTGTGCAAGCGTTCTTGTAGAGTTTTAGGGCAGAGAGACCTGGAGAAAAATGGAGGGTTCTCAGAATGACCTCGTTTTCATGTGTGTGCCGCGAGAATTCGAAAGAATTCAGGAAGGCCGTGCGCGCGCATATTTCTCTCGTCTATGATATCATAGATGTTGATCAATTTCTTCCTGCGAAATTCAAATGGACGAAGTAAATACGTGGTGATTTCCCGCCTTGTGGGAACATGCGCCTTTCCTGTGGGGAAACAAGTTCTTTCCCTCGGGAAAGCATTTGAATTCCACAATACGAACCCGAGATGAAACGGCCCCGCTATCGCGGTAAACCTAGAGTGGACACACGCTTTCGCTATGAAGTCGCCGAGCTCGTGGGTTTTGGAGCTATACTGATAGCTATAGTTCTCGTGATTTATGCGATTTACAAAATCAGAAGACGTAAATGCAACGCAAAATCATCGCCCATAGCAAGCGTAACTGAGGTAAACATCAAATTTTAACTCGACAGTCCTCGCCAATGATGACATTCTGAAAACAGTCTTTGGCTTCATTTGCATCGTACAAAATACCAGATTATCTTATTTTCAGGTAGAGGAACCGCGCGAAAGTTGCTCAGATATTTCAGAGGATCAACTACCACTCGAAGCTACATTTGATAACGCGTGCACGGACCTTCCTGACCCAGATGATTTCCAAAGAGAGCACACACTTCTTCAAGCAAAAGACAGTTTTGAGATGTATCTTGAACAAAGTCGAAAACAACGGCCAGAAGTATGGAATACCCAACCTCAGATCACAACCACGGAAAAAATACATACAGTAAACCACTCGGGAAACCAAGCCACGAAAGGGCCACGCACAAGTTCAGTCAGAAAAGTTAGTGTATCAAAGAAAGCGGCCCAGACTAGCGATTTGAAAACCACGGAGCCCGCCAGAAAAACACAAGCTTCTGCCAGAAGGCGCTCGCGAATCGCGAGCATTTTTAGAAGAAAATCTAGTATGCAACGACGAGCCTCAACCCCAGTTTAATTGCGTTTGTTGGCTGGCAATCACAACAGAGACAAATTACAAGAAATATCAATTCTACAGGATGTTTTTTTCCTCGACCCCTTGACTATTTTGTATTTAGCAAACTTATCCTGTCACCCGTGTAACTGCATGATGTAATGACTACTAATTTGAAGTAAAGAACAATCACATGAAAAGTTGTTCAGTTTTGACACTAATCTATACGACCTCCCAGGTGTTACAAAACCATTCTATCACGATCTGCGTTTTGGAGCTTTGTTGCCCGCCACTCACAATCATCTCAGCCAATCAGGTTCTTGCCCAGTTTCGCCTATTGCAGTCGAATGGCTTGTGTCGCGACCCAGTAAAGGTTGTCACATGTGACCACACTACAGGGAAAGGGGGGAAACTGGTGCAAAAAGGATCCGTCTCGCCCTGCCGATAATGCATTGCTCCGTTTTTGTTTATAACATGATTCATTGCATCAGTACGAGTTTTCTTGCGCTTGTACAGTAAAATGCTTTAACCTGAACACTTTTATTGTCGAGTCTCTGATATCGAAAATGGCGGCGAAGCACTGCGTTATGGGCAGGGTGAGACATAAGAATAAGAATCGAAAATATGGTGCTTACCTAAACGTATGCTTTGAGATATCTACAAATATTTTTATTCCTTTTGGGGTGTTTACCAGGGCGCGCATGCTTGAGCACTTTACCGACAACGTTTCTCGAAATAGCTGCAAATGGTGAGTGCCGGTTCCATAACATTTTCTTAAGCCTTAATACATTGTAACAGCAAAGCGAAGATTAAAGGTCGTTTGCTAGTAGCCTGCTCGCGAAAAACACCAAGAGTTCGTAGTTTCGGGTTTTTCGCGATAAAAGTAACACCTGCGTGCAGGCTAGTGAATGCTAGTTTGCTAGTAGAGCTTTCCACTTGAGTGGGGTACTGTGTTTTTTTAAAGTCGCGCGCATGAACTGTAATTATCATTAGAAAATAACACCTATGTTGTATTGTGAATGTGCGCATTCTGATTGGTTAAAAAGCGTGTTTGTAAGAGACCTGAGAAACACGATTGTCACGCAACGCTGTCGCGCGTGTGTATGTTATTTCGCCTTCGGCTCGTGTCTTTCAAGTTTTGATCAGTTCTCCCAACATCCCCCTCGTGTTTGTAAGAAAGCAGAGAGCACGCGGAAAGTACTTTTATTGATTAATTCAAAATACGCGCGCAAAATACCATTACATTCGAATTACGAAGCGTGCGTCAAACGGTTTTCATGACGTCATTAATTTCGCGTCGCACATGTAGCTTGATCAGCGGAGAAAATGTGATGGAAGCTTGAACTTTAGGAAGGTTTTGCCTGCCTTTGGGCAGACAAAACTTTGGACATGGATTCTAAAAACAACCGAGTCAAAACCCCAATCTTGTGGGATAAGATGAAGCTCGCTTTCGCCGCCGCGCCAGCGAAAGAATTGATGATCGTAATGGCTCTTCTTTTTGCGCTGTTTTTGTTCTACAAATTCGCCAGAAAGCGCACACCGGAAACACACGCCATTCTGCCAAAGGTATGTAGTATTTGTGCAAATTTTTGTTCATGTCTATAATCTGGAAATATTTCCTTGGATTTATCTGAGGTTCACCATTGATGCACCGTAACATAATTTTCCCAGAGAGAAAGCAAAACTGAAATAGGAATAAACGTCCAATAGAAAATCAAATTACGTAAGATGTCTGGTACGTTAAAGTACAAGGAATGCTGCTTAAAAAGTACTTGTGTTTCAACAGGAAAGCTCCAGAAAATCTCCAGCAGTTAAACCACCACCAACAGCAAATGAGTCTTTGGAAATAGAACCTCCGCCATCTAAACTTTCCGAGTGTAAAGACAGCATCGAGCTAGCGCGCGCGAAAATTGAGAAGCATGAAGAGTTTGAGGCAGTTCAAGAGGCAGTTCATGAAGAAGAAAATACTTTAGGGAGCGCGAGCCAAGAAAATCAGAGCACAGAGAAACTCGAGGAAACACAGATAGAACCCCAAATAGAGCCACAAGTAGAAACAGAGACCAAGGCTTCGCGCAAAAGTAGCATCTTTGGAAATAGGAAGAGCATTTTTAGGCGCGCTTCTAGGAATAGTTCTGTCCAGGACGCCGCGCAATCTGTGACCAAAGAAAGCGCGTCTGATTCTCATGAACAGGTAGCAACAACATCGAGGAAAAGCAGCATATTTGGCAGGAAACTGAGTTTATTCAGGCGATCCTCTAGGGGCACCTCAGCCAATGGATCTGCCTCGAGTCTCAGTGGAGGAAATGTGATGACTGAGGGAGAGACGACTAAAGGGATGTGCTCTGTTGATTCAAACACCACGGAACCGCGACACTTGAGACTGGATATTGATGAGACTTCTAGCAGTGTTTCTAGCACGGTGAAGTCACCATATGGATCGCACACGAGTACTCACCCTCCGAGCAGACGAGAAAGTCATAGTGTAGAGGTGGATATGATGCTGGATAACATTCACGTGGAGGAAGAGGAGACAGAGGACGCAGACAGACCAAGTACATCTAGCAGACGCCAAAGTGTCACAGAAAAGGGCTTGGACGTGTCACCTCATACAAGTCCACTGTCATCTACGGTCAGTAGCCGCCGCAGCGTGTCCAGCCCGAAGGCTATTAGTGCATCTAGCAAGCGATCTAGTCTGCTAGTTCAACACAGTACGGAATTAGACAAGATGCTAGATAATATACATGACGAGGAAACTGGTACGGATAGAGAACGACCACGTGCACATTCAAAGGCTAGTCCATCGTCAAGTCGTGCAGTCAGTGGGGGATCCAAGGAAGGGAGCGTTCATTCAAAGGCTAGTCGATCGTCAAGTCGTGCAGTCAGTGGGGGATCCAAGGAAGGGAGCGTTCATTCAAAGGCTAGTCGATCGTCAAGTCGTGCAGTCAGTGGGGGATCCAAGGAAGGGAGCGTTCATTCAAAGGCTAGTCGATCGTCAAATCGTGCAGTCAGCGGGGGATCCAAGGAAGGGCGTGTTAATTTAAAGGCTAGTAGATCGTCAAGTCGTGAAGCCAGTGGGGGATCCAAGGAAGGGAGCGTTCATTCAAAAGCTAGTCGATCGTCAAGTCGTGAAGCCAGGGAAGGGAGCGTTCATCCAAAGGCTAGTAGATCGTCCAGACGGGAAGCCAGTGGGGGATCCAAGGAAGGGAGTGTTCATTCAAAGGGTAGTAGATCCTCGGAGAGCGCTCACGGCAGTATTGAGTCAAAAAATTCCAGCGCGCATTCTGAGGATGCTAGTCATTCTGCGACTAAGGACAACGAGCGTCACTCACGAAAGGCGAGCGTGCATTCAAAAGGAAGTAGATCTTCTGGAGAGGAAGGTAAACATGAACCTGTGCAGCTGAAGGAGAGCAGTGCCTCTGAGGAATCTAAAGCCAGCAGTGCTCATGAAAATGAGAACACGCAGCAATCACGGCGAGAGGTGAACGTGCATTCCAAAACGAACAGCTCTTCTAAAGGGGAGGATAAACTTGAACCGGAAGATCAGCCCGAGTAGTACATCCGAGGTTTAAAAGCAGAAAAGCCGTCCGTTTTTAATAACAAGCTCTATCAGGCCAAAAACCTGATCATTAGTGTAATTTTTGGTGATAGACAGAACCGGAAACCCACAGTATAAGAGCAATATTCAGAAATCTCATGTTTTCAAAGATGGACAATATCAAGCTGTAAGATTTACATACTACAGGACAACTATTCGCATCCTTTTTAACATGGATTTTTTTTACATTTTCTATTTACATAAATTATCACGCACAGCGCAGTGAGAATAAATACTTTACGCCGTCTTTGTCCTGTTCAGTTGTTTTGATATCGTTGTATGACAACAAGGGAAACTTTATCAACTCTCCAGAGCAGAATTTATCCCCACACGTCTTAGCCCTGGTTTCCTACCGTAACGGGTGTAATCGTGTCTTTGATAGCCTGGAGTTTTCCGCCGAGAAACTCGTGCGAGATTTTGGCCGCGCGAAAAAAGGAGAGGGAAGGGGGAGAGGAGAGGAAGGAAAAGAACTCTTCCCTTGTTTCCCCCTCCCTCCCTTTCCCCCTCCCTCCCTCTTTTTTCTCTCGCCCCATCTTGCTCGTCGTGTTTTCTTCGCTTTTCTCCAGGTTTCTCAGACCTAAAACTTCACGGGAACGCTCGCTACGCAGGCTAAATCTTTGATGACTGAGACTTTTCATCCGATACTGATAGGCCAGACTTGATTTAACTCTCGTTGTCAGCTCTGCACAATGCACGTTACTTCACGTCCGCTAGAACGATCTTGTAACCGAGTGCTAATCAGGCTACTAAGCAACAGTAACAGCATTGTCGCACGCTTGTTTCGATCTTCTTGGCCTTATTCTGTTTTTCGAGAAACCGCAGATATGGTACTTCCTCTGTTTGTGTTTCCAAAGCAAACCGTAAATATGAGTGTAAGGCCGTTTAAACCTTGCATGGATGGAGAGCATATTATTTAGCGAGTACGGGCAGATCTTGTAAGGACATGGGGATCCAAGCACCCTGGCTCTGTACATAGACCACGCCCCGCTCGATATAGATCGTCAGTTTGCCGAGTGAGTATAATGTCTTTCCTTCATGGCGGCGGTTGGGTAGAGGTGTGAATACTAGATTGTTGTCTTCCGCCTGGAAACAAAAAATATAAACATAAACATCCTTCTTTCCCCCTTTTTCTTGACAATGAAGTTCAGTTGGCTCTCTCGGCTCTAGGTTGAATAACTAGAGCTAGTTTGGGTTTAGAATAAGGTAATTCATTCCCTAGACTACATATGTCATTAAAATTTTCAATTGCAATTTTTCACTTAAGCGTCAACAGTTCTATTTAATTTCAATTTCATGCGAGCTTACCATTTTCTGAATAAGATCTTTGAAGTTTGACGGGATGATTTGGGAGGAGAGTTGTGATCGCGCAGCTTCAGCCTGTCAAAACATAAAAGCGTTAAGTCTTTGTAATCGTAGTAAGTAAACAAACAAACAAACAAACAAACAAACAAACAAACAAACAAACAAACAAACAAACAAACAAACAAACAAACAAACAAACAAACAACAAACAAACAAGCACACAAACAGACATAAACAAGCGCACAAACGATGAAGAAAAACAAACAAACATGAAGCGGATATTCACCTTTTGTTTTTCTGCCGCAGCGGCTACTGCTGCAGCCTCGGCTTCACGTCTGACAAATCGAATAAAACATTAGTCCGCTTGCATCTATACCTGGTACTGTTTGTATCATACAAGGTCAGTGAAGCTAGAAATGTGCGAGAGAGGGTGTGGGGACATAGGAGGTAACAGGGGCGTAACCAGGGGGTCATGAGGTGCATGTGATCCCCCCTTTTAGATGAAAAATACAGTAAACATTAAGAAAATATCGGTAAGCTGGAAAAGGGCACCATACATTTATACAGATGTGACCCCCCTTTCTCAAATCCTGGCTACGCCCCTGGGTAACAATTACAAGAACAATACAGGAGATACCCTGTAATGGGTTTAAAGATACTCGCAGGACTACATGTAAGAGAAGGTAGAGGAGACGAGACTATAGTGAGGGCGAAAGAAGAGCGAGGTTGAGTCACGTGTAAGCTTCTTCTCACTGTACTGGTCAAGTAGGCTATATGTTCCAGGGTCTGGAGAGGGGACAAGTGTGTGGGGAGAAGGAAGGGGTAGATGTACATTGTGAAAGGGGTATGGCACATGTAAGGGTCTGTACCTTCTCTCTGTACTGGTCAGGTAGGCTATATGTTCCTTAGCGCCCGGCTGCAAATAGCTTCCAGGAGCTGCCACAGCTTGGTTCATCACATCTAGCGCTCGGTTAAATTGAGCTGCATAACAACAGTAATAACAACAACTCTTAGCTGAGGTTCAGATGGTTTGCTTGCATCTGTTTACAGATATTGCTACGGCACTTCTCATCTTCATGAAAGACGAGACGAGGAGCCATGTACTCGGTCCTATGCTTGCATGAAAGAGATCACACGTGTTCTGCTAACCTTTCATAGTAGAGTTATTGAGTAAGTCGTCACTAAACATAGATTTCCAACCCATGTACCTGGAAAAGCAAACATAAATTGCAAAGTAGGTGTCAAACCAATGCTCGCATCTCACTAAGAAATCAGCCAATCAGAAAACAAAGACACGTGGCCCACATTACCATTTGGTAATCTCGTCATAGTTCGGATTGTTGGAGAGCCAGTTGCGTAACACCTGAAAAAAAGGTCAACAAGCAACAGTAAAACATGGCCCTGCTTTAGGCTTTTGCATGTTCCTCATTTAACCTCGCTTTCATTGCCTTTGCGTGCTCAGTTAAAGAAACAAAGAGAGCTCGGAAACGGCTGCAGCAGCTTTCAACATTCAGACTTTTAAATAAATGAAGTTGGCCCGTTTTATCAGTATGTTACAGTGGAATAAATGTTGCCACAAAAATATCCATACTGTATCTGATCAAATGCGTTTAACGGAAGTATTTACAGGATCATGAAAACTCTCTCTAAATAAATAAATCGATCAATCCAAAAACTCTCACCTGGAACCATTTAGGAAAGAAGTGTTTGTCGAGGAGGCTGATGAAATGCTGCAAAGGGATGATCTCCTTCCACGTCATGACCCAATGAAAGGGTTCTAGGAGAAGCAAAATAACAAAATAACGTCAAGGTTCTCCACACGAGAGAAAGAGAGACACAAATCCAATGGACGATTCCAGCTATAATGAATGCGCGCGCTGCATGAAAAAGAATAAAGAAAAAAAAAAGTAAAAAAAATTTGTGTCAAAAGTAGAATAAAGAAAAACGCTGGCGGGGCAAGTTGTACTATTTTCCTTTGCACACTACTGTTGCTGTTGTTGTCGCTGTTGATTGGCGGTACTTTTTAGTTGTTGTTGTCGCTGTTGATTGGCAGTACTTTTTAGTTGTTGTTGTCGCTGTTGATTGGCGGTACGGTTTTAGTTGTTGTTGTCCCTGTTGATTGTCGGTATGGTTTTAGTTGTTGTTGTCGCTGTTGATTGGCGGTACTTTTTAGTTGTTGTTGTCGCTGTTGATTGGCGGTACGGTTTTAGTTGTTGTTGTCGCTGTTGATTGGCGGTATGGTTTTAGTTGTTGTTGTCACTATTGATTGGCGGTATGGTTTAGTTGTTGTTGTCGCTATTGATTGGCGGTACGGTTTTAGTTGTTGTTGTCGCTGCTCGCTGTTGATTGGTGGTACGGTTTTAGTTGTTGTTGTCGCTGTTGATTGGCGGTACTTTTTAGTTGTTGTTGTCGTTGTTGATTGGCGGTACGGTTTTAGTTGTCGTTGTTGCTGGTTGCTGTTGATTGGCGGTACGGTTTTAGTTGTTGTTGTTGCTGGTCGCTGCTGATTGGCGGTATGGTTTTAGTTGTTGTTGTCGCTGTTGATTGGCGGTACGGTTTTAGTTGTTGTTGTCGCTGTTGATTGGCGGTACGGTTTTAGTTGTCGCTGTTGCTGCTGCACACTTCTGCTGCTGTATCACGTTTATTCAAAGATAAACAAGCTCAGTCCATATTGTAACGTTTCTGGCTCAAACAGTCCGTCCTGTAACCTACACATGACTTGTGAAGTGTAATTCTTTAGTGCGCCAAGATAGTTCGTTACCTAAATGTTGTTGATGTGGATTGATCACAAACTCAGCAAGGCATTGACACAACTTGGGGTAAATAGACCGTAGGACAAATGAATCCATGAAACCTTTAGAGAACACCTAGAAAAGACAGACAATTATAATCAAATCTTACTTCAAGGATAGCTGTTCTGTAAGTCCCTCGTATTCTTGTTCAGTCAACCCTATGCTTTTGCGTTTCTGATTCTTCTCGACAACTGCGATGCATCCTGAAAACCACCTATAATTACATCCAGTAGTATCGCTAGTTGCTACTAGATATATCGAAGCTTCTGATCTTTAACATTACCACATTGTAACATGTTTATCTGGGAATACTCACATTAATCCAGGGTTCTAAGATCATCTTTGCCGAGGGGTCTGACGGATGCCAGCTGGTGAGAGCCGAGGAGAGCTTAAACCTGATTGGTGCAAACAGCGGCTCTAGACGCTCCCCTAAGAACCACAGTAACAGCCAGTCAGACAGAAAAACAACTCCCAGAGTTGTTTTCAGAAAAACTCACTGATTAAAGTATCGATATAATAGCTGGTTCCTAAGCACACTCAACAATAGCATGGGAAACCATTTCAAAACTTGTTTATGGAAGATCCATTCAAGTGCTACTCGCCAAAAAAAAAACATTTAAAGACTTGCTCATGGGAATCCATTCGAGTGCTACTCACCCAGGAGTGGTAACCAAGGGTGTATCCATGCATGGACAGGCACAGCATCTGTCAAAGGATTCCACTGCTCAACTTCAGTCTGCCGACAAATTACAAATCAGATTATTGCAAAGTGTATGTGTGGGCAAGGATTTTCTGTACTTTTGAAATCTGCATGCTGTATGGAGTGAGATAATTTTTTGTCACGAATAAAGCAGACCTATTAAACTAACCTGTAGGCGGGGGAGTATCAACTGATCCCGGATGTTATCAAATACCCAGGTGGGTAACAATGGCAGCCAGAGTTCTATCAGCTCTATCATGACGTTACAGTCACGGCAGTTCCAAATGCTGCAAAATTGACATGATAATTTAACAAAAACAGTTAGAGAGGACAGCTGGTAGTAAAATAAAAATAAGAATTTTAAAACCAGCTGCACATACTAGGCTATGCAAATAAGTTACAACCACTAGTGGTTGTATCAGGTTTACAACATGCTACGGTGCTGTGATTCTTATTGTCTTTTTATTGTGTTGTTCCTATTAATTATTAATGAATAAGATGATGTGCACTGACCTGACGGCAGCACGAAGAATTGGCATCCACACCTCCCAGATCAAACGTTCATACAGGTCCATGCTGTCAAAACAAGAATTTAGGAAGTTATGACCTGGCTGGCACTTTTCAATGTAACCACTATAGACACCTTTCACTTTCACATTCACTGCCATTATGTAATATAAGCATTCTTGTAGCAGTTTTTGACTCTTATCATTGGCTCTTATTAGAGCCAATGGGCAGTCACAATTTTTTTTTGCACCCCCCTGTTGAGGATCTCTGGATTTCCAGTGTGGGTGGTCAAAGTACAGCTTAGAATTCCAGGGTGGTCACCCTTAAAATACGAAATTCCAGGTTGGGTAAGCCCAATTTCCAGGGTGGTCATGAGAAAATCACTGGAATTCTAGGGTGGGTGGTTCAAATTAAAAAAATCCAGGGTGGGTAGCCGTGACTGGGGTCCTCAACAGGGGTGGTGCGAATGTTTTTTTGCGACTGCCCAATCTGGAAAAGTTCCCTGCAAGCAGAGGCCTCTTGTCCTTTGTATTCAACTGGGCTGACAAGCAGGGGAAAAGAGACCTGGGACACCTTGAACTAAAAAACTTAGTATCCTCTACAAAGGTTGTTAGCTTCCATGTGCCACACCAGTGTGTAGCGTATTAGTTGCAACAAAACATGCCACTGTTTCTAAAATTGCTGACCTGGCATTATTTGCTTTGGAGTGGTCTGTAAGGTAAAAGCTGCTGGCTTTTCATTCTGTAGAAGCTTCTTCCAGTCAGAGATGACATCTATTCCATAACCAACATCACTAAGAGGTCGCCACTGAATCAAGTAATCTTTCACCTGAAACCAACCATGAAATGTCACTTATCACAAAATTGCATTCATGGTTGGAGCAAGGAATACATTGAGTAATAATCAAGCAATTTTTTCAAACTTATTTCTTCTTGCATTCTTATTAAAAGCTCAATGTGGTGACAACTAGGCCACTCTGCTCCCCTTTTGCAAGGAAGCAACAAAATGAAAAGAACAATAGCTGTGAGTAGAAACAAATGCTTCTTGTAAAATGCTGTCTTACTTACTAGAGGAAAGACCATTGGAATTGCAAGTGAGCTCAGCTCATACATCTGCAGAATAAAAATGCCTATGTTTATGAAAACTGATTAAAACTAACAAAAATGATACTAGAATTTACTGTATTAAGTTATTAACTTTCAGCAGATGGTTAACTAGCATGACAGACAGTCAGACAGGCAGGCACTGACCATATATTCTTCATAGTACTTTTCTTGAAGTAATTTAAACAATTTTTCACATGTCTGCAGTGTCATCGGTGGATGGTTGGGATCTAAAGACTGGTCTTTGAATCTGATCAAGGAAATCAGAGGGTCAGTTTAACATATAGAAACCTGTCATGGAAATAATGGATAATGAATAAACCACTAGTATACAGAAAAAAAAAAGACCACAAAAAGACAAAACAACAACTCACTTTTCAATCACTTCCATGACAGCCATCAGACGTTTGACCTGAGACTCTTCATGTTTGACTTGCTTGTCAAGTCTTTCTTGTTCATGTTTCAGGTTAACAACCAAGTCACGATCTGATTGCAATCTGTTGGTTTATAAGAAAGGTAAGAAAATCCAAATCATAAGTGAGTACAGTATCTTGTGTAGAGGATGTAGAATTCAGCAGAAGATACAATTATATCTGCTTTGCTCCATCCTTCCAGATGCCCTCCTTTATATAATGTACAGTATTATTATGTCAGGGCGGTACAAACATTTTATTGATTTATTGGTTTATTCTAAGGAAAATGAACCTCTCCGAAAGTCTCCAACTATGGCCATATATGTGATAGGAAATGGCACTGTAAGAAAGAACTGATAATGACTTGTCAAGAGCATTTGTATCTCAGTCAGTATCTTTACAATTTTACATCCAAAAAAGTCTGGTACCAGAGATGGTAGATAGGACTTACTGTCTGTCAGTCTGGATAATTTCACTTTCCGTCATGTCAACCAACAGTCCAAGGTTATAAACAAGTTCTGGCATACTAAAGGCTGCTCCTTCTTCATAAGCTAGGGAATTATAGAACAGACAAATTACAAGTCTAGGAAGTTTAGTACTGCAATAAAAGATAAAATTGTCTATGAAACAGTCCACAAACAGATGAAGGGTGATAGCTATACAAAGTTATGTAATGTTACCAGAGGTTGTTGGAGGTATCTCATCTGGTTTGGCATGTTGTTGTGATAACGAACCATAGCCAGTCAGGATTTTGGTCTCCGGACCAGTCATGTCTACCACCTACAAAGCCAAGAGAAAGAAATGGATGAATGAATGAATGAATTTCGAGGGTGTCACATTTGAATAAAACATAAAACACTAGTAGATAGGTAAATTGTATTTTTTTTTGGAGGGGGACTAACCTTGATTTTACTGTGCATCAATGACACAGAGGGTCCTTTCTTTGTTCCACCAGATGCCTGCAGACAAGAGAACATAACTTAAAGGAACAGATTTCACTTGAATTTGGAAAACAAAAGGGCATTAAATCCATAACAGCAAATCCCACATGATCAGTCTGAACAATACCTTCACTTCTTCTGCTGTCTTGTACACATATTTAGGAGTGGTCTTGGCTCCCTTTAAAATAAAAAAGCACAGTCAGCACAGATAGTCATATATACATCAATAGGCACTACATGTGCAGGGCCCAGAATTGTGGTCAACTAGTCGCCATGAATGTTTTCATGCCATTTGATTATTTTCTAGTCAATGAAACTGCTCAAAGACTTAAAAAATTGAACAAAAGGCCCTCAAGCAGTGTCCCAAGGGTTTATCTCCTCATTCTTAAAGCACTCCAAGAGGTCAAAAGTACATGACCACTAGACAGGAGAAGTTGGAGGATTTAGAACTACTACATTAGAATCAATACTGTCTTTGAGACCCAGGCCATTTGTACCAGGAGACAATGCCCAAACCCTATTACCTTTCCACTTTTCTTCCATTGGTGGAGCTGAGCTTGGAACTTCTGTTCTTCTTCTTCCTCCTCTGTATACTGTGTTGATACCTGTAAATTATGAATTCCCAATTAGAAAAAGTGCTTCAAAGGCCTCAGTTCATATTCCTTCCCTATGTCCTTGCCTTTTCTTCCATTCGTTCAGAGCCATACAGTCCTAAGGCACCACGCCCTTCACGCTTGAAGGCTTGAACTGGTTGTACAATGCCCTGAAATATAAAAAACATATTATATAAGAACCTGCTAAATAAGGGAAGTTACATCAGCATGTTTAGAAAATGTATGTATATTTGTGCATAATTTACTTTTTAGCTGGTCCACCACCATAAAAATTCAAAGGATGGTTGATTCAATGGCTAACTAAGCAGTTCAGCTAAGCAGGAATAATTTTTTCATGTACCCACTTTGAAAATCCACATTATACAACTGGATATACCTACCTGTCCTCCTTTGCCAAGACCTTTTCCTGGTTCATAACCCATCTGGAAATCAGAAATTGATCAAAATTAAAATGAGCTTTATTTGGGCTCTGTAATGGGAATATTCCACACTCATTTCAGGGCTTGAAATTAAGAAATAATCATAGTCGTAATTTTACGCCTTGTACTAACATTATATTGTGTAATTCATCAAAAATCTAGGCATAAATCCAATAGGAGAACACTGTAGAAACTGAAAACATAGTAGTTATTTTACCCCTAAGTCTTAAAAGTATTTACACCTGTATCGAGCGCCATTTCAAGCCCTGCATTTAAATGTGACTGTGATTCCAGAAAAATCCATATCTGCCTATCAGCCTCATGGAAGGGATTTGGAAGGGATATTTTTCAATTGTAATTCCAGAGGGTGAAGGGGGGGGGATATCTTAACTGCTCCCAGAGAAGGGGAGGAGATAATAAATGAAGACATAGGTAACGTGTCACTTTCTGACTACAGATTGCTACATTAAGAGTATTTTTAATGTTGCTACATTTTAATGTCAATTTGCATTCTAGAAAAGAAATGTATCAAACCTTTTGCAGCATTTTAAGTCCAAATCCCTTGGTGTACTTTTCCCACTGACCAAATTGCCTGCAAAATTAAGTAAAAACAGAATATGAGCATGGCATTGACCAATAATGGAGTAAATCAAAGGGCACAGTCCCGGGGGGGGGGACTCCCAATATTTTAGACGGGGGTGCTCGTCGGGAAAATTGATTTTGACCCTAAGGGATAGCAAAATGGGTGTGGCAAACAGAAAATTTACCCCTAAAAGAGAGCAAATTTGGCGTGGCGACCGCCGAATTTACCCCTAAAAGATAGCAAATTTTAGGGTTTTCAACCAAGTTTCCTTTGTAAATATCGGTTCTGGTGTCAGTACCAATATATTTCTGGGCAAGGATTGGTCTGAGACTCCCCTAAGGGATAGGGCTGATTTTAAACACCCCTAAGAGATAGCACGTCTGTCAATTTTATACCCTAAGGGATAGGACGAGCACCCCCGTCTGAAAATATGGGGAGTCCCCCCCCCCGGGGGCACAGTCCATTATGTGCATTATAGCTACTCTTTGGAACTTACTTTCCTCCAGATGTTTGTACTTTCCTTGTAAAAACTTGGGCCCCTGTACAAAAATGTATCATAACATGATATTTTTAATAACAGCTCAATAACATGAGCATTCATTATTTATGCAAGGGGGTGAGCCAACAATAATTGTGTGTGTGTGTGTGTGTTGGGGGCAGGGATGACAATTTCAGGACACTCAAAGGGGGCCATCAAAAATATGCCAACCAACATAGGGGAGCCTACATAACACCAAGAGGGGTCATGAGCTATTTTGTGTTCATTAAAAGGGGGTCAAGAGTTTTTTGGGGGCTTATGTTGAATCTTGCCAGCCCACCCTCTGGCATAAATAATGAATTGATTCATTTGAATATGTGACTTGTCCTTTCTACATACCAGCTGCTGTTGGATTTGACTTCTGCAGGCCTTCTCCTTTGAACAGCTTCTTGCTCTTGTATACACGCCCTCTTGCTCCCTCCTCATCCTCACCACTGCTTCCTATAAAAAGTACAATATGTAGTTTGGATGTGCAAAACATGTAACATGTAAATAGAGATGCAAGGATAGATCAAGCAAGAGGAAAGGATGGTTATTGTAGCATCCTCACATTTCTTTTATTTCATTTCAATCTTAATATCATTTCCCTTAATGTTTAAAATAAATAAAAGTAATTTAAAATTGTTATGTTAATTATCCTCAGTAAGATTAAGACATGAAGATGCTAACCCTTGACACAAGTGAAATTGTATCAGGTGTATTTTATTTTTCCTCCCTCATTTTCTCTTGGAAAAATTAAATTCTGCCTGATACTCAGGCTATTAAAGACCCCCCCCCCCACCCCTCTGGAATTTTCAATTCCTACTGGGGTGGGGGTATGGAATTGTACAATTCCCTTTTTTCATTTAATCTACTGTGATGGGTGTTCACCCTTTGTGGATCAGCTATTCAGAGTTAGATTTAGAAGTCACAAGAGATGACAGACAGACAGACAGACAGTCATAAGATAGACACATATCATGAACAGGGCTCTTCCAAGTCCCACCGGGGACTACAACAAATACTTATGTATCGCGCCAGGTGCAACCTTTTCTGGACGAGATGTATACCTTGTTCGTCATCACCATCGTCGTCTTTATCTTCTTCCTCGTCCAATTTCCCTTTCTGTACGATCCCTCCACTGACAAAGCTCAGAGGCCGACTGTAATTTTTCTTCTTCTTCCCTATTCTCCCATAACCATCATCGTCATCAGAGTCGTGCTCTGCCCACATGCCATATGTAGCCTCCTCCTTCGCCCTTCTGGACGACTTGTTCCGTCCGTAGCCGAGCCCGAATCCGGCGTACATGAGATCTTGATCAGTGATCTCGAACTCGACAACTTCTTCTTCGTCTGCCATCTTTGTTTTTTCACCTCTAAACGGAAAAATATTTGCCACAACACTAGAGTAGGTAAGGTTTCAACTGTTGAATCTTATAGGAGATTGTCAAATAGAGGTAAAGGGACTGTATTATTGAGCATTTTCCACATTTTTGGACGACAATTTCACGTCCCGCGTGCCGTTTCGTCCGCCATTTTGAAATCCTCAATACGCATGCGCTCTACTGGTAAACCACTGCGAATCCGCAGGCGCAGATACGCGCACAAGGGGATTGGGATCGAGAAACATTCCAAAATGGCGGACGAAGTTGACAACAAAACACAAAGTTAGGGATGGCAGAAAATCAACAGATTCAAATGGTTCGTCAAGTTGGACAAGAAGTCACCTTATTCTCAAGTCAGTATGGAACTGCTAGAAGTTATTCTGCCGGAAATCTGGCCGGGCCAGGTTACGGATATCCCGGTTATGGCGATTTCGTGCAAGCGTTTGTTTTGGTGAGTTTCCGCTTGGTTTGTGTTCATCTTGTAGGTTGTTGTTCTTGGTTTTATAGCACTTTTCGTGTTGTCAAATAACATGACATACTTTCCGTATTTTGCCCTTCATATCAGAGAACCTATGGTGGATGGTGGCAGCTTGCCCCATCATTTCCAAATAAATTCAAAAGAAAGACTAAACCTTCTTGCAGTTTCATCAGTCAAGATTTTGTTGGTAAGTGCTAGAGTTATAAAACTTCATCTTTAACAGACATGGAAGTATACATCCCAGAAAAGTTTGTTACCCTCAAGTCAACAGGAGATAATAGAATAATTATCAATTCTTTCTTGTTGAGGTACTTCTTTTCACAGCCTCTCCTTCAATACATTTTTTTTCTGCAGCATTTCGTGTTTATTGCCCCCGCAGGGTTTTGGCCCAGAGGCCAAAACCCGAGGAGGCATTATAGAATCCCTCGCGTAAAGGAAAATATAAGGGTATATGGTACATATGGCAGAAAAAATCTCGATCCGTCGGAGCAGGGCCCGCAAAAGGTATCGGGTACGTTTATGATTGGATGATCAGATCACGTGACTCGCAAAGGGCCCGCAAAAGGTCTTGGGTAACGTTTATGATTGGATGACGAGATCACGTGACTCGCAAAGGGACGCAAATTTAAAAAAAGCTGTTCTTCATAAACGTGGGCTTGAGACCTCTGAGACTGTTGTCACTGGCGGACAATAAAAATTATAAACATCACAACAAACTGGTCGTGACATTTAATAAATCACCAAAACTCTAAGGAGACGCTCAGCCGAAGTCAGTCAGTGCAATCCATAGTTCAGAATTAGCAAATGTTGAGCTGCTGTGGCTGTGTAGTCTAGAGAAAAACTTGAATGTTCAGAAAGCTAAGAGCTCTAAACTTCATAATAGTAGTAAAGCATTCAAAATGGTTGCTATTGTGCTTAACAATAGGTCAACTCTATAAAATCCTCTCTAGCTTTCGCTACGAAAGAATGTGATAATTTACTGACAAGATTTCATAAGTTCACAAAACTCAGAAAGAGGACTTTAGAATTATTATTTTTTGCTTCAGCACAAGGGAGAAGTCAGCGTTTTTGTCTTCTTCCGTTGTGTGCGCTGTCTGCTGTGTAATGGTTGCCGCTAAAGTATTCTAAGCCGGAAATCTGGCAAGGGCGGAACGCGATTTTTCGTTCTGTTAAATTAAGTTCTATTATAAGCTCTTAGCAGCTTTAGGTGATAGCTGGTATAAAAACGCAGATATAGGTTATTAGGGAGCAGCGATTGAAAAAGAGCAAAAGCAGAGAAGTCGCGAAGCAGAGACAGCCAAACGAGAGTCTAAAGTCTTGTGTTCTGTTCTCCGTTGTAAGTATTTCCGGAAAGATCAATTGGCTTTAGGCTTTCAAGTATTCATCTCCATAGAATTTTCAAACAATATCTTTGTGCGCAAGTGTTTCTGAGTAAGAGTGTGTATTAATAGTCGTTTTGGAATTGTGACACAATAGTTTTCAGAAGAGTTTTCGGTATTTCGCTAGAGTTTCAGAAGAGTTTTGACGGCTTTTAGTCCTTTTGGTTAGAATTGTTTGTAGAGTTTCGCCTTATAGAATTTCAATGTATCTTAACGGTTTTGTAAATACAACTGACAAACTCCAACAAGCTGATAACGGTGGGTTCGTGGGTTGTCTGCAACAGCTGTAAAAATGTTAATTGAATACTTATTACATCTGCAGTTTAAAAAGCACGGGGGCAGCTCTAGTGAGAACTATTACTAGTATTAACTTATTGGGAAAATTTGCTGTTTTTTTTTTTCAGACATAGCTTTTGAGTTCCCAGTCCACCCTAAAACTATTCATGTACTGGAGACATATAATCCAGGTGCAGTGGTGAGGATACTGGCCCTTCAAGCTCCCCCCACAGGGAATGTGAATGATATCAAAAGTGGCTCAAACAGGTTAGCAAGGTTTGTGTTGTTTCAGTAGCCAAAACCTTTCATTATTCAATATTATGTGAAAATCTCCCTTGTTTGAGAATTTAGAAGTAACATTGCATGGCCTTTAATCAAAATACTCAACATTTACTGCTTGTTATGTATATTTTTCAGCTGGGTAACCCTTTGGTCTAGTCCTCCACAGTACCCACCTGCTGTTGCCAGAAGCTTTTCTCCTAAGCTGAAGAAAATTGAGAGACCCACACGGTATGATCTGTGGGATCTTACAGATCCATTATATTCTTCGATATCAGTAATTGAAGTCAGACACAAAACAATATGCTTTAGTTTATGTTACCATCTTCAAATGTTTGCACTGAAAAATGTTGCTAATTATGTTGCAGTTTCAGTGTCTCTTTTCTTTTATTCCACAGTTTGATACGTCTTGAATTTAACCAAGACCATTTGGACTACTACACAGAGCTTGATGCTATTGAATTAATGGGAAATCATGTATCTAAGGATGATACACAGCCACAAAAAACTGTCACTCAATCACAGACAGTGGATATTGATACGGTTAACACATTGAAGATGTTTAGGCAGCTTTCACTGACAGACAAACCACAGGATGACCAGGAGAAAAAGGATAGTCATGGGGCTGGAGATAATGGTTTCTTTGATATTTTACCAGTAAGATGTAGTATAATAGATAGTTGATTACTTCATCTGTGGATCACTGTATTCAATTAATGACTAATGGTCCATGATGATCCAATGGATTGGATCCAATGGACCATTCCAGCGAAATGCGCATGCACACTTTTCAGTTTAGAAATGCCATTCAATGTAACATAATTACCAGGATGTAGCTTGCATGTTCTTTTTGTTCACCAAATGCAACTCATTTACGGATATGCAGTGGGTGCATACATTATATTTGGAATTGTCCAGTTGCTGTCTTGGACCACCATAGCCTTCTATTGATGGGGTTAACATTTTCAGCATAAATTTTGCTTTTACAATAAATTGCTTATGGGAGGAGGGCAGATAAGTCCATTTGGATGTTTGTTTATTTACCTGGAAAAGAATAAAAAGGCCTTTATGACAAGATATCATGCTTTGGCATTGGCAAATAACTGATTCAACTGTTTATTATGTTTTACATCTTCAGAGTGAAGTTATCAGTCTAATCTTTTCACACCTAGAGCTAACAGATTTGATACAATCAGCAGGTACTTGCAAGTAAGTTGTTCACATTTAATTTATGTTTCCTTCTATGGTATTGCACAAGAGTTAGATATTTGATGTGCTTATTGTATTTGTCTTGCAGGCTATTCTTTCTTCATTGCTATGATCCGGTATGGTTCAAAGAGCTAGATCTTCAGCCATACTGGCATATAGTAAGTTATGGTGCTGATTCTTCCATTTACAGTGCTAAATGTTTGAAATGATAGATGATTTACTGCAACCTTGTCCCCAGGGTCTTCTTGGTCATTTTCAAAATGGCAGTTAGATCAGAGAGAAGACCCTGGGGGAGGCTGAGCCACATGATTGTTTTGAAACAAAGGACAACCTCATTCCCATGTCCTCAAACGGTGGTCATGTGACTCAGCCTCCCCCAGGGTCTTGTGCTCGACCAACCACCATCTTGAAAATTACCCACAAGACCCTATGGATGAGGTTGGATTTACTGTTTTCATACACTCCATTTACTGAATGTTTCTTCTTAGATCAGTGACAAAACTCTGGAAGGATTACAAACACGATGTGCTAGCACAGAGAAGCTCAGCCTTTCTTGGGCGGGTCCCTATGGAGCAATATCTTCTTCTGGCTTCCAGAAGTAAGCAGAGTTGTCTGGATCTGGAGTATTTTCATGAAGCAAGCATTTGAAGTGTTCTTATTGTGCCTACGCTCTTACTGTACATATCTGTGCAGTAATATTTATGTCCACAACTTGTTGAGAGCCAAATTTACAGCTAGGAAATTCTGAGTTGTCTCCACTCAATGTAAAATTCCAGTAAGTTTCTTCGTGTTTTTACTGTAAGACCTATCAGTATTATGCTTATTTCCATTGCTTGTATCACAGATTTATCAAATCGTCATGCAGGCAGCTGGTTTGCTTACGTCTTAGCACTTGTACATTTGTAGATGGCCAAAGTCTGTACACCTTAACAAGGACATGTTCAGACTTAGCAGGTAAAACTTGTATTTACCAAACGGCTGCTACTTACACTTGCAAAAAATAGGACTTCTGATGCCCTTTGAACCTATAATAAAATAAAAGAAACGTTTGAGAAGGTGTTATCCAAAGTCCACTAAGAGACTAAGGGGCTGGGGTTGTGCCAAAGGGTATTCAGTGACATCATAATCAGGCGTGTAGCTACCTGTATTCCAATACGCCATGGCATACATGAACTTGATACCTGAACTCATAAATTTGGACCCCCTTTCTATACCTGCAGCCAGAAAAGGTATCCCCCCTGGAAATATCAGACAATTTCCAATTTTGGCGTACACGAAAAAAATCCATGCAAAAAAAAAATCCACAAGTGGCTTTGGTATTTTCCAGGATTTGCGAGTGGGGGCTGCAGAACCATGCTAAACGGAAGCAACATTTCTCATGTTCTTCTCCTCATTTATTGCATCTGAAAAAATATTTTAGCATGATTGCACCACGTTTTACCAAATACATTTTATTGTTTTGCAGAACTTGACTTGTCATCGTGTACCTCCCTTGATAGCGATAATTTAATTGAGCTTCAAATGCTCACCAAACTGAGGAGATTGATTCTTTATCGGGCAACTCCAACAGATGATATTTTACTAGCAGTTCTGAGGTAAGAGCTACTTCATTTTTTGAAGTGTCCCATCATTTTTTAAGCCTTTACTGCATCCCATACTAACTGTTTTGTATATTTTCAGGTCCCTCCCTCTTCTTGAGCACTTAAATCTTGGAGCCTGTTCAACTCTTGAGCGCTGTGATGAAGTAGTGCAGTGCTTAGCAACACATTGTAGGTAAGGGGAAGTTTTCTCTTAATGCAAAACTCTTTGCTGCAGCCATGATACCCTTGCTAAATCTTCCCTCTGGCTTCGACCTTTGGTGGTTACATATATTGCTTCCTTTCAGGTCTCTAAAATCCTTAGATCTCTGGCGAGTTAAGTCTCTGACCTCGGATGGGTGTTCAGTCTAGCATGCGGTTGCACGGAACTTGAAGAGTTAGACATTGGCTGGTGGTAAGTTGGCAGCCACTCGACCACACTTGTTCGACATTCATTCCAGACGCTAAAGTTTGATGTCAGGGCGTATCCAGGCCTTTTGTTTTTGAAAGCCACCCCGGACTAGGCTTGAGATCCAGCCTGAAAAGCCATTTAGCGATAACGACTATTGGGCAGTCGCAAAAACAATCCCCCCCCCCCCCCCCCCCGTTGAGGACCCCAGTCAGAGCTACCCACCCTGGATTTTTTTAATTTTAACCACCCACCCTGGAATTCCAGTGATTTTCTCATAACCACCCTGGAAATTACAGTTACCCACCATGGAATTTTGTATTTTAAGGGTGCCCACCATGGAATTTCAAGCTCTACTTTGACCACCCACCCTGGAATTCCAAGCTCCATTTTGACCACCCACCCTGGAATTCCAGAGGTCCTCAACATGTGGGGTGCGAAGTTTGTTTTCGACTGCCCATTGTGAGCTAGATCTACAAAATAGATAATGGTAGATACACCTTGGCAGATACGCCTCTAGAGGTGACTTGTATACTTCGTAAAATCCTTTTAGTACACCATAACAATGACTTATCGTCAGTATCTATTGATCAGAAAGGCACTGGATAACATAATCTTGTCATAAGCGGACAATTGATTATTATTTCAGTACGAACGTGGTTTGTTCAAGTGGATGCATCCAAGAGATAACCAGGAAATGTCCGCGCCTTAAAAAACTCTTCCTCACTGCCATACGGTAAGCTTCGCAGATGTCCGTCATCTGTATAAGCAGTTTGAAAATCCTTCTCTTACTCTTGTGCTATATTTCGCGTTTGCAAAGAGCAACCCGGCTTATCGCCAATCTGTTTGTCTTCATTTCTCTAATTCCGAAGTCATTTATTGTTTGCAGCTCGGTTAGTGATCTCGATGTAGCGGCAGTTGCAGAAAACTGTTGTGGTATAGAGCAGCTCGATATATTAGGGACGTCACTCGTGACGCCTGCTACTGTGAGAAGGTGAGATATTCCAGAACTAAATGGTTTTAATTTGAACGAAAAGGTTTAAATCGCCATAGTAACGCTTTGCAAAAAGCGGTTGCACTGTAAAGTTGCGGCATCGCCGAAATTTGTGTGCCTCGGACACACAAAATGTTTCTTGTCTTGCGAAGAAACAATCTCTGTCCCGGCTACAAATTTGTTGCGCGCGCGTCTAAACCGGGAAACACGAAGGAGACCTGTTTCCAGCAACTTCTGTCCTTGTTCAGCCAGGCCCTTTAGTTAGGAGTAAATCCAAGTCTTTCTTTCTTAACCAGAGTCTTATCGAAGTGTACCAGGTTGATCTTTGTCGATTTGTCCTTCTGTAACAAACTCACCAAGCCATTTGTCGAGGAGCTACGGCAAGTCCATCCCAAGATCGCATTCAAGAAGAGCTTTGTAACTGATGCGAAGGAGTAACTAGCGAACTTGAGGTTTTCCAAACATTAGTATTACTATTATTTTAAGGGAACTCATTTTGTAGATATTTTTAATTTTGATACTTTTTCATGAGAATGATGAGAGGAAAAAATGAGCTGGAATCAGAAATCCAATTAGACTGAGGTCGGGGATGTTCATTCACTTTGGTAAATGTGCTGGTCACAGTTTTACCCCACAGAGCGTCAAAGGGGTGTCAAAGGGTGTATACAAATATTTCAATTCAATCATAATCCAATTGCCAACATTTTAATTGTACGTATTAATAAATTCCAAATACTGCATTATCACAAACGGGATGTTATGGAAGGTTGTAATAAATTCCGTTAATAAATAAAATATAATTGTCACACCTTTATATTCCTGTACTGTCAGTCTGTTCTGTTTATATTTGTGCCATCTTGGGAAACCTATAATAGTTCTTCTTCCTTACAACCTCACCTCCTTCGTATGAAGATTCTTGTGAGGGAACGCTGGGGACTGGGACTCCAAAAATGTCGTTCTGTTCTGTCAAAATGTGTTTATGGTATAGAGCAAATTTCAAGTGAACGCAAAAGATCAACTACACCTTGGTCATAAAAGAGAGAAATTACAAATTGCTGTATGTTAGGTTGACGGAAAAATACGACCAATGAAAGTAATCGCAAATAAAATATTTTAGACACTCATCTGAAACTCGCTCTAAACGATATCGTATTCTGAATATTACAAAGAACCTTTATTACCGGCATATCATGGATCTGTACTGTACAATGCGTGTCACAAGGTACCAAGTCTTTGCCTGCCCGTAAAAATCAATGTTACAAAAGTGATTCTATGGAGGTTTTATTTTGCATAGCATCATTTGCAGCACTATTTACAATAGCAATTTATGGTATGAGACCTCCACAAACTGCCTGCTTTGCCTTGGTATTTTGAAATAACTGCATTTTTCATGAAGCAGCCTTCACGGCATAGAGACTTGTGGCATAGAGACTTGTGCTTGAACTACTGTTTTTGTTTTTCCTTCCACATCTTGGCCATCTGTAGTAGTTTGAAGTTCGGCAGGTTCGTGTCATCGTCTGGGAAAATATAGTCGTAATATTCTTCCCAACCCTCGTCCGTCTGTGAATGTAAAATGAAATATTGTTTGACAAGCAGTAACCTTTGACACATTTTTTCGAATTTTCTAGAAAGAAGGCAAACACAGTTTTTAGCGTATACAGTAATGCAATTCCAAAAAGTCCGCCTTCAGCAGCATTTTTTGGGAAGAGAAAATAACCATGAAAAACGCAAGCAGCTCTCCAACAGTATTTGACAAAGCTAAAAAAACATATCGCCACACACTACCGCCTGTCTACTGTTAATATTTATTGCATAAATAGTTTTGGTGAAAACTCGCTAGGTGAATCATTTTGGTGACGGAGCATATCCTGATATTTAATCCTTACCCCATCGTCCGCCTGAAGTTTTCTCCTCCTCTTCACACGCCGTGGCATTTTGGTTTTCAATCTAGACTGACTTGCTTCGTCACCGGCCGAGTCCTAAAAAGCAAGCAAAAAATAATAATCGATGTATTACTATATCGAACACTATATTATTGAACACAATATGCTGAGAAAATCACCCAAATTGTATTCGATATCATTAACCTTTCGTATCCCCTTCCCGAAACCCACTATAGGATTACAGGAGAGGGGCAAAATAAGTTCCTCCTACTATGTAAATTTTCTCGCCCTTTTACCCAATATTGTAAAGCAAGTATTGATTGGCCTTTGACCAAACGTAGCTGTTTGGCGTTATTCATCAATGTTTACCTCAAATTCTTTCCAGGATTCGAGTAGCATTACTCGCTCTTCTTTGTTCTCGGTAGCCTGGAGTTTCTTGTCTGCTCGCGTGTAAATGTTCCTGGGAAGACACAAGGCAATGCACCCATCAAGTAAACAAGAGAACGTTTTATTGTGCCATGCAGGATTACCTTGATTGCAGCACTGCGCTATGTTGTAGGGGGCCTAACTTCTAAGTATTCCAGTTCCATTGATCAAAACATTTACAAACAGGGCCAAAGCAAGGTGAAGATTATGGAGTGCTTTATTATTATTTTTTTAATTATAATAAGAATGTTGGACATGTGTTGCAAAATTTTGAATATTTTGAGAGCGATCCCTAGGCCCCGGCCTTGAACAGGAACAAGAAATGGTTTTTCGAGCTTACCTTGCTTGTTCTACACAGCCTTCGATCCCAGTGGCTACCTCAAACTGTGCATAGCTTATCCAGACCTAACGTTCAGTAATAAAAGAAACATTCATTTTAAAAAAGCGCGCTCTAAGGTCTATGGTACCTAAATAGACGCCTTCACTGGCCCAAAATACGCTATCCTAACGTCATAATTGGTACACCTGTGGTGAGCATCCGGGACATCTGATGACAAACCTTGACATGGTTGGTGCGCTTGAGTAACCTCTCGTACAGGTCACGTGTTCGGTCGTACTCTTCTTGGTTGATCTCAAAATCAATGTATGCTTTCCACAGAACCTGCACCAGGAAACACAAAAACAACTATAATACAAGGGCCGCGGATCATGCGTTCAAGTGGTGGGGCTGATAAGGAAGAATGTATCACGAAATACTAGTAGGACTAAATACAAGAAATGTATGACAATTTCTGGAAAAGTGGTGGGCTATAGCCCTACCAGCCCCTCCCCCTCCGCGGCCCCTGTAATATAAGGGTTACACGCCGGGGCGAGGCCCCAGTCAAAACGGTTGAATGGACATCATTTCAAGATTTCTCAACATTAGAGCTAATGAAGATTGGACGCGCAATATGATAAAGCAGATTTCACAAAATACGAAACTACGGGGTTCATTCCTGGTAACCACAATCCAAAGGCAACTTTAATTTAGTTCTCTACGCAAGATACGCCTTTGGTGTGATTCTAGGCAAAAGAGAAATAGTGACTCCCAGATCCAGTGATCCGCGAGCAATTATCAAGCAAGATGAGATGAGATAAGGCATCTTACAAAGTACTAAAAATTTGGTTTCCACAGTACCTCGGGCATGTCTAGCAGAGGCTGGGCGACGGCCAACTCAAACACACCACGCGCCCTGTCCACATCACCAAGTACGGATTCCAGTTCTGCGTACTGAAATAAAATCCATAATTTACCAGCTACAAAACGCTGCTTGTGTTTTAAATAGTACTAAGTTGTGAAATGGTTTAATTCCACGCCTTTGCTAAATATCCTCAAAGGCATATAAGGGTTGGAGTGTCTTATCATGCAGAGTGGAGCGAAGGGTTTTACAAATTAGGAGCATGAAAAACAGGGAACGGTTTTCCAATGGGACTTTTATGGGATGCAAGGTAGTGGGGACAGGGTTTTGACAAGTGAAATAAGCTTATACTTTTTTTAACGAGAAGTGACCATTTCTACCCCCAAAAGGCAGAAAGCGTTGAGGAAACATTAGGCACAGTTCTATGAGAAGACAAATTTCGGGTCTGCTGTGTCAAGACAGTGAACGTTATTAAGGACTGTTCGTTAATAGTAAAGGGTGTAGTCACTCCCAGCATTGTATTTGCTTACCTTGACCCATGTGGTACAGTTAGCGGGGTTGAACTGAAGGAACTTTTCATATATTTTTCTGCATCTATCGAATTCTCTGAGCTGAAAATTGACAAAAGGCTTGATAAGAAAGTAACAGTAATCTCGGCTATTACATACTTTCAACATGTTTGTACAGCTCACTTCTTTCAGCAGTCCCAAACAAGGAACAGTTCCAAATGATGACACTAAAGTTCAGACCCTGAAGATAAGGGCTTCTGCACCTCACTAGGTTTTTCTCCGTCAAGTCCTCCGTTGCAGGCTACAGGCTAGTGTAATGCTTGTAAGTAATATTTCAAGCGGATTTCCAAACAAAATATCACACACTACCATGTACAGAAAGGCATTCCAGAGCTTCAACTCAAACCGTTTCTGTGTGAAACATATTTCAAATAAAAACACATTTGTGTGGGTATCAACTTATACTCTGTTTGTTTGTCTGCTTTGACATTTAGTGAACATTAGTGCCTCACCTGCAATTCCAGCCCAATGTATTCACGGAAAAGCTTGTCTTTTGGGCATTTACCAATAGCAGTACCCTGGATTGTCAAAAGAACAACACAAATATCAAATCCTTTACTTTTCTAAATTCAGAGCTTTTAGGAGCTCAGAACAATGCAATGCCACTAAAAATTCAGTTTGAAAATGCTGCATACATGCAAAAAATGACAAAAATACTGAATTACAATAACAAATGTGCCTGATTAGCAACAATGCAAAAATGCCATTTTACTGCAATCCCACAAAAAGTTTATGAATAATCTCCCTTAGCCTAGGGAGTGCCAATGCCACATGTAACCTCTGGTTTTGTGGAGAATGCCATTGCCGCAATACCCCAAACTCCAAGGACCCCCTCTGCATTGAGGTACACTACACACAAAAGTATTCCATATACTAGATAAACATAAACACATGGAACGTCAGCATACCAAAGACTTTCTTGCATTACTGAGGTTCTTTTGGCGTATTTCAAACTGTGCATAGAGCAGCCATACTTTAGCAAAGGTGAACTGAGGAGAAAATAAGAAAGAATATTATGCGATCAACCATTTTCATGGTGCAAACTTGAAAATGTACCAGATTACCAAGCCAGAAACGTTTGTAGCAGTTAATGTGGAACAAGATGCTGGAAGGCCCAAGTAAACTCATATTGAAATGTACCTTGCTGTGAGGGATAAGGTCCAAGCATGCTCTGTACACTTGTCGACAGCGTTCCATGTCCTAAAATTATAACATATTATGAAAAAGCAACACTAATAAGAGAAATTCCACACAGAGAAATTACACACTATTCACTTTGAATAGTGGCTAAAAACAAATATGAATGCCAGTATGCATACCTTTGCAATGAGCTCCTCGTAAAGGGCATAGTTTATCCAGAGGTAAATATATCTCCGCCAAAGTCCTTTTTCCTGAAAAAAAGGACCGTTGTTAGTGGTGTGTGATATATGTATATCAAATACTTATCAATAATTATTCATTTGTTTGTGAAAATGCTGTTACACTTTTTAATATACTTACTGCAGCCAGTGGAACATTAGCGATAGCCCGCTCATACAACTCTCTAACAGTATCGGGATCAGACTCTCCCTCCATCAGCCGCAAGTAGTCAAACCATGCATCATAGTTATTAGGATTCTGTTTTACTTCCTACAAACAACAACAAAGTAAGCACGCAGGTTGTTGACCTTTTTATTTTATTTTTAGTACTCACATTCTTTCAAATGATTCTTTCAAATGAGAACAAATTTTGGCATGCCTCACAAAATGAAGTTTTCTCAAGCAACACAAAAAATTTGATCTCACCTCCTCATACTGAAACTTTCTCTTGCTGACAATAACAGTCTCGATTCCACCTTTGTCACCATACTTCTTCTCATGCTGTGTATAACTTTTGTATAATTCCTGCAAATGTAGGGACAACTAAACACATTTAGCTAGTTTACAAAGCACATGCATGTCAATTACAAACCAACTACTAGCTCTTTTTATGGAAACTATTTGTAAGCAAAAGTTCCATCAAAGTGCCTTGAAAACTAATGAAAATCTCTTGCAAAACCTGGGCAAACAAAGAATACAACTCTTTAGATGATAACTGTTCTGGACTATACCTGACATAGGTCCTTGGATAAATGCTCCAGTGCATACTTATAGATGACTCGAACCCTGTCATGCTGCAATTGAAAAAAAAATTTGATGTCAGCATATGGTCACACCCAGATGTAATCCTTGTATTTGGATATCAATGTGATGGAATTGTTACCTCTTTGCAATTTTCCTCAAACTTTCCAAATGCCAAGAATAGCTTCTCGTCCATGTTCTCTTCACCATAAAATTCAACAGCTCTCTCAAACACTTGCCGTGAACCAGCTAATGAAAACAAAGTTTCAAAATAAGGTTACAATCATCTGTAAATGATACTTAATGCACATAAAACACTCAAAGACAATAGAATATAGATAATGAAGATAGAATGGATTGAAAAAATTGACACAGTCATGGCCACCATCATGATTTTACAGTATAACAGGACTTACTTAAGTTGCCTTGTCTTTCTTCAAATTTAGCAAACTTGATCCAGTTCTTGACCTCTGGATGGACCATAACAAATCTTTCATAAATTGACCTGGCCTTCTCAACCTCCTTGTAACGCATTTCCATGTTAATGTATGCATGCCATGCTTGCTCTTCTGGCTCCCACTCCATCCAACGCTCAAAGACTTGCTGTGCTCCGGCAACATTGCCAAGCATCTCCTCCATGTATGTGTACTTGAACCTAGAAAGCAATTTAACAGAAACATGGTACGCCTTGTTGCATTACTGTGTAACACCCTGATGAAGTCAGAATAAATGTCAGTGCCTTACAGGGGTACCATAAAATGAAGCCCCCATACATTTTCTTGGTGAAGGGGTATCATTGGTGGTACAACAGATTGTGAGGCACTTCAAAGAGTTTAAAGAACATGTGAAAATCTGCTGAAAGTCAAGTAAGATTCATTTCAACTGATATCCTCCTTTCAGAAAGCAAAAGAGTTTCTCATTCCTTCAGTTTTATCAAATTGGCTATAAAATCCTTAGTGAGAGTAAGATATATCAATACACCTTCTTGCATGGCTTTTGGGGTAAACAGGATTAATACTTACCAAAACTGGTTGACTCGTGGTAGAATTGTGACAGCTCTGTCCCAAATGTTTCTTGCATGGTTGATTTGCCTGTGTCTGAAATAATGCACAGTCACATTACCAAACATGAGTCTGTTGCCATTCAAAAAACATTAGTCTTTGCAGCATTATGCATATTTCATTAGTCATTCTAGGAATTTCATTACATGCATGTAATTTTTACCTCATTTCCATCTCAGCATATTTTAACCAGGTTGTAATATTTCTATGGTCGACATCAAGTGCTCTCTCATAGACTGATCTTGCCCTGGAATGAATTGAAAGATGGCAACATTAGAAATGAAACCTCATTCCCAATGCATATTTACAGTACAGTCTGGATGTATGTTAACACTTACACGCGTGTAGTGTGGGTGTAGTGTGGGTGTAGTGTGCGTGTAGTGTGGGTGGAGTGTGGGTGTAGTGTGGGTGTAGTATTACACGAAAAGTGCGTGTAGTTTTCCTTTGTTATGCAGGAATGCAGGGATGACTCGAATAAAGCTCGTCGAATGAATCGGCTTGTTTAAAAAGTATGCTCGGTAACGTAAGCTTCCGAGCCGACAGTTTAGTTTAACGTTGGAAAAGCCTTTGATAACTATTCAAATAGAAACTGATCGCGATGAAATTTGTACCAAATTAATCTATGAGACCTAGAGAATTTTCCAGCACGAGGGAAAATAGCGCCCAAACATATTGAACTGACTAAAGCGTCTTTTGGACCTTTTCATGTTCGACTTGCCGTTCACTCTAGAACTTTGCGCTTGAAGTTTACAAGATAACTCTTCTAATAAACAACGGATCGTGATGAATCTTATATCAAATTAATCTTTGAGACCTAGCGAATGCGTTTTTAACAGTATTTTCGATGCGAAGTTTACAGCGCGAATGAAAATAGCGCACAAACATGTTCAACTGACTGAAGCGTGCTTTGAGTCTTTTCAGTTCGAGTTGCCGACTTCACTCTAGAACTTTGCGCTTGAAGTTTACAAGATAACTCTTCTAATAAACAACGGATCGTGATGAATCTTATATCAAATTAATCTTTGAGACCTAGCGAATGCGTTTTAACAGTATTTCCGACGCGAAGTTTCAGCGCGAGGTAAAACAGCGCATAAATGCTCAAATGACAAAAGCGTGCTTTGAGTCTTTTCAGTTCGAGTTGCCGACTTCACTCTAGAACTTTGCGTTTGAAGTTTACAAGATAACTCTTCTAATAAACAACGGATCGTGACGAATCCTATATCAAATTAATCTTTGAGACCTAGCGAATGCGTTTTTAACAGTATTTCCGACGCGAAGTTTCAGCGCGAGGTAAAACAGCGCATAAAATATGCTCAAATGACGAAAGCGTGCTTTGAGTCTTTTCAGTTCGAGTTGCCGACTTCACTCTAGAACTTTGCGTTTGAAGTTTACAAGATAACTCTTCTAATAAACAACGGATTGTGACGAATCCTATATCAAATTAATCTTTGAGACCTAGCGAATGCGTTTTTAACAGTATTTCCAAAGCGAAGTTTCAGCGCGAGGTAAAACAGCGCATAAAATATGCTCAAATGACGAAAGCGTGCTTTGAGTCTTTTCAGTTCGAGTTGCCGACTTCACTCTAGAACTTTGCGTTTGAAGTTTACAAGATAACTCTTTTAATAAACAACGGATCGTGACGAATCTTATATCAAATAAATCTTTGAGACCTAGCGAATGCGTTTTTAACAGTATTTCCGATGCGAAGTTTACAGTGTGAATGAAAATAGCGCACAAACATGTTCAACTGACTAAAGCGTCTTTTGGACCTTTTCATGTTCGACTTCGGAAATATTGTTAAAAACGCATTCTCTAGGTCTCAAAGATTAATTTGATATAAGATTCGTCGCGATCCGTTGTTTATTAGAAGAGTTATCTTGTAAACTTCAAACGCAAAGTTCTAGAGTGAAGTCGGCAACTCGAACGTGAAAAGACTCAAAGCACGCTTCAGTCAGTTGAACATGTTTGTGCGCTATTTTCATTCGCGCTGTAAACTTCGCATCGGAAATACTGTTACAAACGCATTCGCTAGGTCCCAAAGATTAATTGATATAAGATTCGTCGCGATCCGTTGTTTATTAGAAGAGTTATCTTGTAAACTTCAAGCGCAAAGTTCTATAGTGAAGTCGGCAACTCGAACGTGAAAAGACTCAAAGCACGCTTCAGTCAGTTGAACATGTTTGTGCGCTATTTTCATTCGCGCTGTAAACTTCGCATCGGAAATACTGTTACAAACGCATTCGCTAGGTATCAAAGATTTATTTGATATAAGATTCGTCACGATCTGTTGTTTATTAGAAGAGTTATCTTGTAAACTTCAAACGCAAAGTTCTAGAGTGAAGTCGGCAACTCGAACTGAAAAGACTCAAAGCACGCTTTCGTCATTTGAGCATATTTTATGCGCTGTTTTACCTCGCGCTGAAAACTTCGCATCGGAAATACTGTTAAAAACGCATTCGCTAGGTCTCAAAGATTAATTTGATATAAGATTCATCGCGATCCGTTGTTTATTAGAAGAGTTATCTTGTAAACTTCAAACGCAAAGTTCTAGAGTGAAGTCGGCAACTCGAATATGAAAAGACTCAAAGCACTCTTCAGTCAGTTGAACATGTTTGTGCGCTATTTTCATTCGCGCTGTAAACTTCGCATCGGAAAAAGGTACGAAACAAATTCGCTAGGTCCCAAGGATCAATTTGATATAAGTTTCATTCCGATGCGTTGTTTATGAAAAAAGTTATCTTGTTAACTTCAAACGCAAAGTCCTACAGTGAAGTGGAATAGTCGAAGATTAATGTCGACACGCTTTAGTCCGCTGAGCATGTTTGCATACTCTTGATCTCAGCTCGATAATTAGGTAGAAATCTGCGTGTAGTTTGCTGAGTGTAGTACACTCAATCCCAAACTACACCCACACTACACCCACACTACACCCACACTGCACCCACACTGCACCCACACTACACCCACACTACACCCACACTACACGAAAAAAGTGTTAACATACATCCAGACTGTACTGTATTTCTGATAAGCTCTCCAGCTATTGAACAAAGTCTTACAGCATGTTCACAAGCTTCAGAATAACAAGGATCTACATAGCAAACAGAACAAGCATAAACACCGAGTCTTAACATTCATGGGTTTACAATGGAGCTAGTCATATACACGTAGTCTTCTGAAAAGCTGAATGCCTTTAAAGTAGGATCATTCAATAATGATAATTTGGCATTCCCTGCTTATATTGGCAGAGAAACAAACTTTACCTCTGAATTTCTTGTTGACTTTCTTCCCACTGAGCATATTTAAGCCAGTTTGCGGGAACAGATCTGTTCTTTCGAATGTTATCCTCAAATGCCTAAATGAAGATAATGATGAAATTGACTTTCCTGCTTAGTAGCTACCAACATTTTTTCAGCTATGTCACAATTTATTGGAGCAATCTTAAATCTATATAGTTCACCTTTCTTTTTCTTAGCTTGTATTCTGCAAGTTCTTCAGGATCTGAAATCTTCTGCTTGGGAGGCTAACATAAGAGAAAGAAAGAAAAAGTGGCATAGTACATTTATATACTATTGAAAACAAAGAATCTTGGTTTCCATGTCAATCTGGTCTACACTCCTTATATGTTTTACAAAGAATGAGTTAATGCAATAAAAATGAAAAACCCCTAATAGATATAATACTAATAGATTTGTTGATAGAGCAGATTTCAGATGACTGTTGTGAGTAATTCGCAATTGGTGTAATCACTTTGCAATTGGTTTCACTACAGTCATATAAAAAGTAACTTTGCTTATATAGGTAGCACTTATTCTCAAAGCTCTAAGCGCTTTACATGTTTGGAAAACTCATCCTACAGAAACCAGTTTTATAAACATGAGTGTGTGTTAGTATGGCGAGTTCTGTGACACAAAGGTTGGGCAACTTCCGACGGTCCTCATGGTTTTTTAACATCCCTGGTCCGGTCAGTAGAGTGTATGTGAGAGATGGGACCTGCGGTTTAACATCATAATCCAAGAAGAAGCGAAGGTCTAACCATTTGCAGCACCTTCTCCTCAATTATTTAGAAAAGACTCTGAGTGTTGGTCCAGCCAGGATTTGACCCCCAACCTCCCGCACAGAAGCCTGGCGCTCTACTGCTGCGCTAACCGGTTGTCATCATATCAAATTGGCTCTAACAAAATTAGACACTATTTGTATATACTTACTGGTGCAACTATTTCTAGCTGCCTCTCCTTGGCTTCTCTCAACAGCTGTTCTGCTGTGATTTGCACTGGGGCAGGGGCTTTGTTCTTCACCTAAACAATTATAGAGAATGAAGGATAAGATGCAGAACTAGAACAACCTGTCGTCTGACATCAGTCAAAGAACTGACTTCAAAGTGATAACATTCTCATGCAGATCAGGTACAGCAATGGGATTTGACATAAGTTTTGTGCTTGTGTTACAGTACACACGAAGCAAGCACAAGTGCAAGGAAATACATTTTCATTTTATTTACTTCATAGGCTTGCTTCATAGCTAATTTATGTCTGCAGTCTTATCAAACCAGAGTATCTAAATCTACATCTACAAATAGGGGGCCTTCCAAAGGGGGTAGGTACCCATCATGGCAAGACATTTTGACAGTAACTTAAGTTATAAGTTATGTCAGAACCACACATGATATGACCTATGGCTATGTTGGATGTGGTCCCCCAAATACTGAAACTGACACTTTTATTTATCAACCAGTATGAGTTTCAACAGCTTGAAAACAAAACAAATCTTTACAAATTATATGTTATCAAATCTGGCATGAAAGCAAATACATGACTTGTTGATACCTTTGCAACTTTCGGGACTCTTTTCCCGCTTGGCCCTGAGTCTGACGCCATCTTGACAAGCTTTCCCGGCTCTGGCTTGATTTCTATCCCTCTTTTAAACTTCTTCCACACTTTTATCAAGCCATCACGGCTAACAGTCAAGGAAACGATAAAGAATCGCCATAAGAAAAGTTGACAAAATGTGAAAAGAAAAGAACCACGAGCATTCGAAGATACGCGGGGAAGACGAACTGAAACTGCAGTATTTTGGCACAGCAGTTGCACCACAGGGTACCCATACTGAAACAGAAAACAGACAAATCCACAGGAAGACCAAAATAACGACTCGCAATCAATACTTCATCGGCAAACCTTCGGTAACATTCTCGAATTGTGTCACGTAAATCGGGAGATCAGAACACTGCTTGGTTGTGCGTGAACCCTGCTGAATCTGTTTATTTTGGCGTGCTCTTTGATGCCAAATGGATTTGCATCAGATGCAAATGTAGCTCAAGTTTGTATAACAGTTTTAGATCGGAAATGGCGACGAAATTGTGTAATATCGGTGTCTGCAGTGAGTCGATCCGCCATGGATTGAGGAGGTGTAGAAGGGGACTGTCGTGCAAGACACGAAGGATTCTAACGCCGATAGCTAATATCAGAGCGCAGCACACTAGTCCTTCGCCTGGAGAATTTACAATAGACCAGTTGTCCGTAAGTTGTATGAATCCAAATCATGTTCTCAAGAGTGGTACCAATTGTAAAATGTCAATGAAAAACACCAAAAAGTGCCCAACTTAATGCATGTTGCTCTCTTCTATGAACCCTCTTCTAATTACATGCACATGGTTTAGGGATCGTTTGTCTCCAGGGGGCAAGCCGGAGAACAATATGCATAAACCAAAAAACATTAATTAAGCTTATAACTTTTAAAGTTTGATTTTTGAAGTTAACATCACAGAATCACAACAGGGGTTGAGGTTTGAGGCAAGTTTAATACTACAAGGACGCATTTGGGAGGTATAATATATAGATTTAGCCACTGGCTAAAAGCGGAGCTCCCGGTTACACATTTTTATAAAAGGTGCGTTTACCTACTTATTGGGCCGTTGCTAGGGAAAATTATAAGTCCTGCAAAAGATTAATAATGTGACGTGTCGTGACATCACTTGCTACAGAAAACAATCTTGTTCTCCCAAGTTTGGTCACCTAGCGATGTTGCCTTCCTGAGATATTCACTTTTCTAGTTTTGATGACGTCATGTCACGTGACCTTGATTGTGCACCCCCTTGCCTTCAAAATAACTTTACCCAAGTTTGGTCACCTAGCGATGTTACCTTCTTGAGATATTGACATTTCTAGTTTTGGTGACGTCATCGATGACGTCATGTCACGTGACCTTGGAAGTGAACTCCCCTTGCCTCCAACATAACTTTGCCCAAGTTTGGTCACCTAGCGATGTTGCCTTCTTGAGATATTGACTTTTCTAGTTTCGATGACGTCGTCGATGACGTCACGTCACGTGACCTTGGTGGTGCACCTCCCTTACCTCCAAAATAACTTTACACAAGTTTGTGTGGGGTTTTGGTGGGGATTTGGAGCCTTTTTAGTGACTATCTTTGTCCTGTGTAGGTGGGGCATTAGCTCATTTTGCCATCCCTCACCAAGGATGTGGGCCCGGGGGGGGTTCTCCCAAGTAAGAGTGATAGGGGTGCTCGTCGGGACATCGGAAAATATACCCTAAAAAATACCAGGACATAAAAAATCCACCCCCTAAAAAATACCTTATAAAACAAAATGTCCCCTAAGAAATACCAACAATAAACCCTTTTTGTGATTGTTCATTGTTTCTTATCTCAAAACAGGCCATTTTTTAGAGCTATAAATGAAGAAAGAAAGCCAGAAAACGTTTTGCTTGGTTTGTGACCCTTTCATTCATTTGCGTACCCCTAAAAAATACCATTTATTAGTGAAAACCACAATGTTTCTCCGATACACCCTAAAAAATACCGGAGAGTCGATTTTGACCCCTAAAAAATACGACGAGCACCCCTATCAGGTCGACATGTGAAGAACCCCCCCCGGGGATGTGGGGCTTTAGTTGGGGATTAGCTCAGAAAAATAAAATGGTGGCCAGTTTTCTTGCTGTAGCAAGACTAAAATGCAGACTAAAAAATGCATATGGAAAATGCTTACCTCTCTTCTCTCTGAAAACTTGAAATAAAAGACAGTTATTTCCTTCTCTCGTTATGTCACACCCACATTGACATTCTTGGGGTTTTTTCTTACTTTATTTTTCTGCCACGTTAGGGAGAATCTCAAGATTTTGATGAAGTGGGTTGACATATATTCTTTGGCTGCCACTGGGGGTGGGGGATTTCATGCTATTTAGCCCATAAAACCTGTCCCCACAAGGTGGGGAATTTGGAAGTTTTAGCACCAATTTCATTCTAATGCCCCCACATATCCTGCGGTGGGGGGTCTTGGGGTTTACTTTGACTGGTGCATAACCATGAAAAAATTAGGTCGAAATCGCAAAACCCACACAAAATCCCATGGGAGGTACTCCCATATTCTCGGTTTTCATGTGACGTCATCAAAAAGCTAACTAATCTAAACCAAGAGACCTACAGAGATGTCCTTTCCGTGATGAATATAACTCTATTCAAGGATTTGTCACACGAAATTTCGGCACCTTCTGCCATGTAGTTCTCGAGATATCGCCAAAGTAATTTATGTCATGCAACACCAGTCACGTATATTGAACTTGCCGTATTTCACTCGATTTGCACCGTTCTTACCTTTTTGGCACGTCAGTATGTTATAAAAGTTCATATCTTTCATACCATTCTGATACTATTCTTATAATTTGGATTGAAAATAGCGTTGTTTTGGAGACCTGATTAATTGGCCGCCATTATGGAGCCCCTCTGCTGGGGCTCCAACATGGCGGCTCCATACAATTACTGTACAAAATGGCGCACATTCACTTGCTAATATCTTGCTCGGAAAGTGCCCAATCGGCCTTAAATTTACCCAGGAAACATAATTTTGTATATTCTTTATAATTCTATTAGCCATTCAGTTTTTTAGAAGTTAATTTAGTGAAATAAATTTCATCACGTGACAAGTGAAAACCAAGAATTAGGCTGGTCAGGGTGCTTGTCATATCTTTTAGGTTGTTTGTGTGCAAAAAGATAGGCAGTCTTTTTCTTCTCATCTTTTTATTTTTCTGACAAGCAACCCCGCCCAGTTGATATGGGAGTGCCCCCTGTGACAAATTCATATCAAAACTGAAAGTTATTCTCAGTGATATTGTGTGGTTCCAGAAATTGGGGGGGGGGGGGGGGATGGGGGGGGTCACTTTTCAACACCCTTCTGTGGGGGGGGGGGGGGGGTATGGATATTTTCTGGAACCACACATTCTGGAACCCCCCTTATGAATGCTGAGCACTTTTTTTGACATTTCAGAGAGGCCAAGAGAAGAGGAAAACATTCTTCAAGGACAATGAGATCAAGCCATTTTCTGAATTCTTGACAGACTCATTTGGAAGGAAACACAATTACCTGAGAATCTCCCTGACAGAACGGTGTAATCTTAGATGTAAGTATAATCTCACACTTCCCTGGTATAATATTGAAAGAACATTTACAAAAACTCATGTTCTCAACATTAATCACTTTGCAGAACAAACCGGGTCTTCGTTTCCTCACAACTTTGCAACATTGCTGAACAACATTGCAATATTGATTATCAACTTGCTTGATCAATTTGCAAATGTGTTGAGCAAGTTGTTAACTAGCGCCGAACAATATCCTTGAAGGAAATCTACCAAGGTACTCAGTTTTTCACCATCTGTATGATTTTGCTTTAAATAAGCCATTGTTCGTCACTATTAGCAACTTGCGCGACACATTTGCAAATTGATCAAGCAAGTTAATAATGTATGGTTCCAGAAAATATCCATCCCCCCCCCCCCCCCCCCCCACAGAAGGGTGTTGAAAGTGACCCCCCCCCCCAACCCCTCTGGAATTTCCGAGGAAAAATACAGTATTTGTATGGAAATGATCAGGTAAATATTGACCCCCCCACCCCTCTGGAATTTCCAATGCCCTTACGTAGGGGGGTTATGGATAATTTCTGGAACCACACAATCAATATTGCAATGTTGTTCGGCAATATTGCAAAGCTGTGAGGAAATGAACATCCGGTTTGACTGATTTATTTGATTGTGTTCCAGGTCAATACTGCATGCCAGAGGAAGGAATTGAGCTGACCCCAAGTGATGAAATCTTGTCTACTCCTGAGATTATAACATTAGCAAAGCTCTTTGTACAGCAGGGCGTGACTAAGATAAGGTTGACAGGAGGAGAACCTCTTGTCAGGAAAGACATTATTGAGCTTTGTGGTAAGTGTAATGTAAAATTGCACAAATACTCCATGTAACCAAAAGCATCCTTGCTATTGCTTAGAGTTTTAGATATTAGAAATGCCTACTTTGCAGAGCACAGCCAAGGACAGATACAGGAGGGTATCTAGCAATGTTTGGCCTCTCCCTTTTGCTACGAATTTTCATAAATTTATTGACATAAAGTTATATTCTTAACCATGTTACAATTTTCACTTTATGGACCTCTTCCCCCTCCCCCTGGAAATCTGCAGCCATCTGTGCTCCCATCAGTTTAGGATTTTGCAAAATGAATCCCAATTCATAAAAGGATGCACCCTGTAACAAACTATGGCAGACGTGAAACAACACTTCTTGTATTTCAGAGGAACTTGGCAGAATTGAAGGCTTGGAAGATCTTGGAATGACTACAAATGGAATAACATTAGCAAGAAAACTCCCAAAATTACAGAAAGCAGGACTTAATCTTCTAAATATTAGTCTGGACACATTAGTCCCCAAAAAGTTTGAATTCATTACCAGACGAAAAGGTGGGTAACATTTAATAGGATGTATCTATGAATGTTTTCAGTCATCCAGACGAATAAGATTTACAAAGTAAAAGTGAATCACTTACATGAAAACAAATTGTTGGAATAAACATATTGGATAGTCTTCATTAGACAACTGCCGATTTGACATGTGATGTCAGGTGTCATGTAACAGATGATGTGTCACCTTTCCCTCTTTAGGGCAGGTGTATAGGGTCTTTCCTGGAATATTAGACAATCCATCTTGTTGGAGCCCATAACTTCACTCTCATGGTTTTTTCATGCTTTTGTAGGCTGGCATAAAGTAATTGATTCTATAGACTGTGCTTTAGACTTGGGATATGATCCTCTAAAGGTGGGTGCAATATTTGATTTTTTAACTGAAAATGGTAAAAGGGAGATGCTATGCTGTCATGCCAAGGCTGCCCCCCCTCCCCCTTCCCTCTGTGTGTGTTTTGCTAGTTTTTGCTAGTCACTTAAATTTGTTTGTCTTTTTTTTACATGTAGGTTAACTGTGTTGTCATGAAAGGATTAAATGAGGATGAATTTGTGATTTTGTGGAATTTACAAAAGATAAGGTGAGCAACTTTTAATCATGGTTAATCAATACAATCATTTGTAAAGCAAACATATGTTAAATGTCTGCAGTGACGTATTTCCATGGACCCAGTGCATCACTCTAGTGTATATTTGTCTAATTATTGTTAAATTATAAATTTGTTGATTTCCAGGCACTAAATGTGAGGTTAATAGAATACATGCCATTTGATGGTAAGAGCTGCCTTCATAATTGTTTTACTGCTAATTTTACACTTTTCCAATAATATAATATGTAGAAAAGTGAAAAATAATGTCCATTTATCCTCCTTATCCATGACCGACAGGGAACAAATGGAACTACAGTAAATTTGTATCATATAAAGACATGCTGGACAAAATACGAGAGAGATGGCCAGATTTCCAAAGACTGGATGATCATCCAAATGATACATCTAAGGTATGGAAAGGAATTCCCAACCTCTATCAATAATCAATGTTGCACATATTTTTCTTGATAGAAAGGTGTTGTAGGTTCTGATAAGATTCAGAGACCCAGACCTTGCTATTATTGATTCCTTTGCAGGGATACCAAGTACCAGCATACAACGGAAGTGTAGGGTTTATAACTTCTATGAGTGAGCAGTTCTGTGGAAGCTGCAACCGACTACGAATTACAGCTGATGGCAACTTAAAGGTAATGAAAACCTTTGCAGGGATGGCAGAACAGGGGAAGTTAAGGGGCACTGATGTCCCACCCCCAATAGTGATGAATGGAGACCCCGGGGGGGGGGGGGGGACTCCCATATTTTAGGGGCGGGGGTGCTCATCGGGAACTTGATTTTGACCCCTAAAAGGTAGCAAAAAAACGTATTTTCCCTCATAATTTTCTCGCGTATTTTTTTACGAGGGAAAATGCGTCGGAAATTCAGGCTACCAACAAGTGTGATTTGCTTGATTTGCTAGAACGGACCTCTAACAGGTACCTATCTGGAAAAAATTACATGTTTTCGAATTTTACCCCCTAAAGTGTACCAGAGGCCTGATTTTAAACCCTAAAAGGTACGATGAACACCCCCGCCTAAAAAATATGGGAGTCCCCCCCCCCCCGGGGATGGGGACAGAGTCCTTAAATATTGTCAAGATGGTTGGCGAAATCACTTCCCTTGTAAATACTTGTAAGTAAATATTCCACATATTTATTCCAACTAATGCTAATGTGTCATCTGCATTTCTTTCCCAGTCATTGTTTTTGTGTTTAAAAAATGTTGGGTTGTCAGATTGTCCAGCAACAAAGAGCATGGACAATTACAGTTTATCTTATTTCTGTCACGTAACAACAATTCTTGCATTTATTTGAAGGTTTGTCTGTTTGGAAATTCAGAAGTCTCTCTTCGTGATGTGCTCCGATCAGGAATCCAGTCAGAAGAGCTACTCGATCTCATAGGTGCTGCTGTAGGAAGAAAGAAGAAACAACATGCAGGTTTGTACAAACAAGTACAACAATAGACTTTCCCAAAGTCCGTTGCTCCGTTCTTTTTTTGATGTTTTTTTGTGTTCGCTTCGCGCACCGAGGAACACGGGACCGTGCGCGTTTATCTCCACTTTGCTCTAAGGAAAGTCTAGTACAACAACAACTTGTTCTCATTTGAAATTGTATTAGAGAAAATTAAATGAGGTGTACAACAAAAGCAGGTGGAATTAATTATTCTTCAAGGCTAAACAAGACCAGCAAGGTTTTGAAAATGCTCTTCGACTTGTATTGTCTCTCAAAAGAGATTTGCTGTTTCTGTTTGTTGTAGGCATGTTTAACATCGTCAAGCAGAAGAATCGTCCCATGATACTCATTGGTGGGTGACTATCACGTACGTAGCGTCCTTTGACTTGAAGTTAAAATGGGCAGTTGCAAAAACATCTGCACCCCCCTGTTGAGGACGTCGATCGAATTCCAGAGTGGGTGGCCCTACAACAGCCTGCAATTCTGGGAGCGTATTCCCAAATATGGAGTTCAGGGATGGGTAAGCATAGAAATTCCCTGGAATTCCAGGTTGGGTATGGACAGCCAGAAATGTCCAGGATGGGTACCTAAACAGGCGTCCTCGACAGGTGGTATGGATTTTTTTTTTCAACTGCTGATTTGTTTGGCTCATATGATAGTCATCTCAAGGTCGTCCCTAGGTGTTTTCTTATTTGGGACGAAAATTATATTATGCACAAGGGAAATTTGGGAAAATGGACACCATAGATTGTTGCTCAAATCGCCACTGATGACGTTTTTTTTCCCTGACTCTTTCAGGGAACCTGTCTTTTTCCACTCTTCCAAATGCCCCGTATTTTTTATATCCTGCCTATCCTGCGTCAACTTCCAAAGTAAGGCAGGCCCAACTACGCCTTTACTCGTCTTCAAGCAGTACATCAAGCGAACCACCAAAGAGCGTATGCGCGAAACAAGAGTCCAGCAAACTCACACATGTAGACAACGATGGTTCAGCGACGATGGTTGACGTACAACACAAAGAAGAAACTAGAAGGATTGCAGTGGCTTGTGGGACGGTCTTACTTGGCCGGGAGGCATTCATCCTCGTCAGGGAAAACAAAATCAAGAAAGGAGATGTCCTTATAACGGCGCAATTGGCGGGGATAATGGCGGCGAAGGCGACTTCAAACTTGATACCTCTATGTCATAATATTCCTATTACTAAGGTAGACGTTGTTTTGGAGCTAGAAGAAGAGAATTTCGCGGTGGGTATACAAGCTACTGTTACAACCGTAGGACGGACTGGGGTTGAGATGGAAGCGTTGACGTCCGTAAGCGTGGCTGCACTGACGGTTTACGATATGTGCAAGGCAGTGTCACATGACATACGCATACATGACGTCATGTTGATTAAAAAGACAGGAGGAAAGAGAGATTTTACGAGAAAAACTGCAGAGTAGCTGAAGGATTCTTCATTCCACTTTACTATTTCATTGTTTTTTTACAAACAGGTTTATTTTGCATTCCTGTTTACTTGATAACTAACAAGTAAGTAACTTTTTTGTCTTTCGTTGGTTTGGCTTTTTAGATTGGTTTCTTTTAGGGGTCAAATTTAATTTGTCCGACGAGCACCTTAAGGGCCGTTCACACGAGGCGATTTCAGCTGCGATCTGAGGTGCGATTTCTGTAGCGATCCCATGGCGATGCCATATCGCGCGGTGTGAACGGCCGGCGATCTTATGGCGATTTCACTTGCGATGTCGCCGCGACGTCGCAGGCGTTTTGAACATGTTCAAATTCCACTGCGATGCGGGTGCGATTTCTACAGATCGCAAACAAACTGACAAATATCGCAAAGCCAAATCGCCGGCCGTTCACACCGCGCGATATGAGATCGACGATCGCCGCAAAAATCGCACCTCAAATCGCAGCTAAGATCGCGCCGTGTGAACGGGCCTTTAGGCTCGTTTTCCAGCCGTGGTGGGTTTTCAGAGCCCGCGATCCTCAGAAATCACCCCACCACGGCTGGAAACCGAGCCTACAAGCACCCCCGGCTACCCCCGGCTACCCCCGGCTACCCCCGGCTACCCCCGGCTACCCCCGGCTACCCCAGGCCGGCTTATATGGGAGGCCCCTCCCCGGGGCCTTGCACGGCCAAACGGCTTTTCAACTTCAGCTTACAACCATGGTTTCCTCCTCGTATTCAATTCAAATAGCTATAGTTGATGTTTGGACAGCCTGCGCAGTGCTCTATTGGCAAAAATCATAACAGATTCAACGAGAATATTGGCAAAATTTCGCTTCCGAAATGAAAACCAACAAGCCGCCCAAACCTATTGGCTTGCATTATGACGTCATTACAGTGCATCAATCCTAATGTCTGCAGAGTGACATCACGATTTGCGCGCCAACAAGATTTCGCTGCGTACTGTTAGCCAGTCAAAATCCGGATAGTGATGGATGAATAATAATGATATTTGTTCTACTTCTACGGTTATTTACTACGGCACAATTTTCTGAAAATTGAATATTTTCCAGTTCTATATTTATCATAACGTGTTTATAGACTCAACTTGCTTGGCAAGAAATGAGAAAGTTTTGATACGAACGCGCCCTCAAAACGGAAGAATGCGTTTAACATCAACTTATAAGAACATAGTATTTTGTCACAGAGGTGTATTATATCGCCATTATTTTTAGGAGCGTAGAAAATTTGGTCTTAGTGTAAATATTTGACATGTGTTTTTAGGGTGTTTTGGGGATAATCAGTCAGATAAACGTTATTAAAGTTATCAAGATAGCTAGTGATATAGGTAAAGTTCTATTAAGGCCCGTTTCAAACTTCGTTTTTATTTTATTTTCCAACCAAAAGAGACAGAATGCAAAAAAAAGCGGTTCTATCACCCATTCTCCTTTGTCACGCGCCGCCATTATGTTCCCTGAACCACCCGGCGAAGCAGAAGAAACGGCCATATCAAGTTTTTGGTTCTAAACAGATAAGGAGTACTGTTTTTTTTTTTGTATGTTTGTCAACTTTTGTATCATAAATCCATATCTCAGCATCAGACTTTGCATTTACCACGTGCAAAACAAGCGCCCTGCTGGGCACGTTTCCGTGCTTTACAAATCGGCGGAAAATTCAAGATGCCGCTTGCGTGACAAAGGCAATGGTGAAATAGGTCGTATCTTTCAAGATTTCAATGCCACAAAAGATATCGACGTTTGAAACGGACCTGTAATGTAATCGAGAAGGTTACATAACTATAAAGTAGTAGCACATTAAATGGACTAAGAGTTGACTACTAAGTCTACTAACAATCGTCTTGATATTGATATGACTGATGTTACCCCTCCCCCCCCTCGCACGCGGCTCTGTATCAAATCTCGCGCATGCGTCAGAGGCTGTCACCAGAGCCTCCCCCGCGCGAGGTGATGATGATGACAGGTGACAAGACGGAGGAGCTATTTTTATTATTTTCTTTCTGGGTTCGAGAGTGGTTTTGTACGGAAAGTGTTGTTTTCGAAGTTTGGGATTCCAGTGATCTCGTAAACTGCTTGCAGTCCCTTGCTCGGGGAACCTCCGTAATAAGAGGGTCCGTAATAAGAGGGTAAAAGTCTTAATTCACGCGCGCCTAGTACTGTGCATTTATGCCGGGGACACGTCACGATAAGCGCGCACCACGGGGATTCACCCCTGTGGTGCGCGCTTATCGTGACGCGACACTGTGGTGCGCGCTTATCGTGACGCGACACTGAGGTGCGCGCTTATGGTGACGCGACACTGTGGTGCGCGCTTATCGTGACGCGACACTGTGGTGCGCGCTTATCGTGACGCGACACTGTGGTGCGCGCTTATCGTGACGCGACACTGTGGTGCGCGCTTATCGTGACGCGACACTGAGGTGCGCGCTTATCGTGACGCGACACTGTGGTGCGCGCTTATCGTGACGCGACACTGTGGTGCGCGCTTATCGTGACGCGACACTGAGGTGCGCGCTTATGGCGACGCGACACTGTGGTGCGCGCTTATCGTGACGTGACCCCGGAATAAATGCACAGTACTAGGCGCGCGTGAATTAAGACTTTTAGATAGATAGATAGATAGATAGATATTACTTTATTTAAGGAGGGTTTCACTAGATATCACAATGATAATGTATGCGTGGCCCTCAAATAAGAGATATTTACAACATAGTAAAACAAGTGAATGGAAATCTATGTACAAATCTATTTACCCTCTTATTACGGACGTTTCCCGAGCAAGGGACTGCAAGCAGTCTAGTGATCTCGATAATTTGAAAACATTTTTTACTACACTCGCGGGAGGAAACAATACATTGGCAGTTGTGATGTTTCATAAGTGCCGCGACACGGTGCGGTACTGTCGCGGTGGCGGTACCGAACCTGGCCTGCTGTAGATACCGAATGAAATCACTTTCGCGGTCGCGGAGCGGTACAACTTTGTCGCGGAACTTTTCACAGTCGTGCGAAATCTGCTCTATCGCGCGGTGAGAACGGCCGGCGATTTCACCTTTCATTTTTAGGGTTAAATGTATCTCGTCCATTTGCACCTCCTGAAACATCACAACTCAATCACATCACAATGTATTGTTTGCCCCGTATAATATCTACTATGGTGACATTTGTACCAAATTGCACCTGAGGTTTAAAGTTATTGAGTTCTGAATATTTAATGAAACAACGTTGAGCGTGCGCGCTATAAGTTATCCCGCGCGCGCATTTGACGTGGCACCACCAGATCGCACGAGCGCACGCTTCAATCTGGCCTCTGATTGGATAACCTGAGACACGCGGTCGGCATGAAAAATTGTCACAAAAACGTACAGCCGGAATACGTAAAATATTCGCCAAAGCAGGATCGAAAATGGGTGCAAACTCGAGTGCCTTACGTCCACAACACAATGAATACAGCAATTTGAAGAGGTAATGCGTTGCTCACAATAAAATTGCTTTAACTGAAACGCTGAAAACCTAAGCATTCACGTGGTGTTCTTTTTACCATAACAGAGTTAAAAGTAAACGGGCTCGTCGCGCCAGTGGGTCTGTCAAGGTGATGCAGCGTCTTGGTGCAACAAGGTAAACAATAGCCTATTGTTCTGCCTATGCCTATGTTCATGATGAACATGACTCGCGGCCTTTAGGAAAACATATTACCCGAGTACTTCATGCACTGTACGTCCTACTGTACTTCTATACGACATTACGAGAAAAGTCATACAGAGTACCTTAGGATGTGCCACATGAAGTACCTGCCTCAAATTTAGTATGTTTGTCAAGGGATGGCTGGAGAAGTCTCGCCCCAGATCTGAGATCACTGAAACGCACCATAGTGGGCGAAGTCGAGTAAAACAGTGAAGCACCTTATGATGATGTCGCTAACAGAGTATTATTTTGTTGTAGAGGTGCGCATGTTTCACAACGTCGAGTAAAACAGTGACGAACCTTAATATGATGATGTCGCTAACAGAGTATTATTTTGTTGTAAATTTTAAAGAGGTGCGCATGTTTCAACAACGTTTGTTTACTAACTGTTTCAGTGGATTCATCGAAACTATACTACTACAGCAAGCAAGCTCAGAAAAGACAGACCACGAGTCGTCCCCGCCTACCAAAAATGCGTAAGCCGTTTATATTTCACCTCTAGCAGCAGACGCGTTTCGTTTATCCCATGCTACAGGTCACAGTCATTATAATGCTAATGTGCCAACCGTAGATTGAAATGTTTTTCCCGTTGGGAGACGCGTTATGAGACGCGTGCCACAGAATAGCGCCTTTTGTTCTGTGAACCATGATCGATCTCTGGTTGGCACATTTACAACAATGGATGACGTCACAGAGGCGCAGCCAATATCTCCAAAAGCCACCCCCTCCCCCTGGCCACGCCCCTGTGCGCAAACGAAAATCGATTGTATCTATTTACAGCAAATCAAGCAAGAAAAAACAAGAGCTTAAAAGAAAGGTGTCCAAAGCAAGCAGGAAATTCGCATCCGGTACTTCCCTGAGTGATGAGGCTCGAGAGCTCTGGCACCTCGCCTCTCAGCAAATCTGTGCCTATGTGGACGAGCAAGGTATCGTGACCGTTCACGACTACTACGAGGACGAGGAGGACTGGGCATTGCGAACCTTTTCAACTTTCGGTCACTGACGACCACAGGGTGACCATAACGGTGCGATCATGAGGTCAAATTTTACTTGTAAATAGCTCTAATGGCGTGTTCACACGGCACGATTTCAGCTGCGATATCTCATGGCGATGCCACACTGCGTCATATGACGTCGACAATCGCACCTCAAATCGAAGCTGGGATCGCGCTATGTGAACGGGTCATAAGGGAGCAGGTCAAAACACATGCCCCAGATAGGGACCCAATTTGGGCCAGAGAGGTAACGGTCACCGCCTGGTACCACCCCACCCCCTCTAATGATGTGACGGCACCGCTAAGGTACCCCTCCCTCCATTTCCATCATGGACTAGAGACCCAATATTTATATATTTTCTTTCTATGATGTATTGTTTTCTATCAATAACACGACCTAGAGACCCAATCTGCAAACTCTAATAACGGCACATATTCACCCCCTCCCCCTCACAACTAATTAACTACCCATATTAAGGACCCATTACACAAGCAGTGGAGATGGCATATTTCTACCCCCACCCCCATCATATTATTTCGTGAATTCATTAACTGACATTAAGGGCCCATTCGAAAATCACTAGCGACGGCACATTGCTATCCCTACCCCCATCATATGGTTCACGAATTCATGAACTGACATTAAGGACCCATTACACATACACTAGCGACGGCACATTTCTACCCCCACCCCCATCGTATTATTTCGTGAATTCATTAACTGACATTAAGGACCCATTACACATACACTAGCGACGGCACATTGCTATCCCCACCCCCATCATATGGTTCACGAATTCATGAACTGACATTAAGGACCCATTACACATACACTAGCGACGGCATATTTCTACCCCCACCTCCATCGTATGAATTCGCTTTCCTGTTGATCCCGTTACAACAAGTCATGTGACGGCACATGTCTCCCCCCCCCCCCCCCCCCCCACACCCCGTTATCCCCACCCCATGCCCAAAAATCCATTGAAACTAAAATAGCAACAACACCTATCTGCCCCCCTTCCCCTCTTCCGACTCCGTTGCCCTTTAGAGAGCAGCTACAAATGCTTCCTGTAATTCACTTTTGCATCTGTTTGCATCCCACTTTATTGCTCGGGAAAATGTGACGTATTACACCAAAGCCTGCTAAAATGACTCAATTTCAAATAGTATTCATACTATATATATTGATTTATTTTTATAAAAGCAGAAATTTGGAATCAGCAAAAGAGTATTAAATATTGCCTGGGTTGGGGATATTTCACATAATTGTTGAAGTAAAAGCAATCTCAAATTATTTGCAATCGCCTTTTAGTATTGGGATAAACAAGCTTGCCTAAATGTATTAAGGTACTTATGTACTAGTAAGGGTCCATTTGGTGCTATTTGGAATAAACATCTTTTGTGCAGCTTTTAGAGAAAACGACATTTTCGGCACATTTTCAGTCAAAGACTTTCCTTCACTACACTTGGTCGTAGTACCATGCCCTAGTTTGCTTTAGGGGTTCCCATAGCAACCCCCTTTTTTCAGTTAAAGAGGGTTGCCATAACATTTTATGCGCAAAAACGAAAAAAATCTATCCAACCCCGCTCGAATTATGAATAAGTTAATAACTAACCAATCAACAAAGTCAAATTGCCGTATAAGGTCCCGTTCGCACTGCTTACAAAAAGTCAATTTGGCCTTTGGCAAAATTTGTCTGAACTCTAAAGGCTGGTTTCCATATAGTCGTATCAGTCGTACGAGTCGTATCAGTCGTCTGTGAAAAATTTCACGCGACCCGTACGACTATATGGAAACACTCGATGAGACGACTCATACGGCGTGATACGACAGCAGTTTTTAATGGAAACCATCGCATACGACTCGTACGACTCATACGACCGATAAACACGGCGGCGCATACTCAATTCGATCACAAAAAGCCTTGCTTTACTCTAAAAATCATCATTCTATACTAGCCAGCAAAGATACGAAAGTCTGAGAAAACGGCCTCGCGGTTTTTGTGAAGAAATTTAAATTATTAGCAGTAAAAACCGACGAAACGGGGATGAAACTTTAGAAAAAATACGCACTTCAAGATTCTAGTGAAGCGAAGTGATTGCGCGAGCCATAAATTGACTCTCTTGCCTTTTCTGCGTAAAAACGGGACTGTAGAGGCCTTGAAGACTCGCGCTTCTGTTGGTAACCGCCATTTTGGTGCAAAATCACATGTTGTCAAGCGACTGATACGACCATATGGGAACCAAGAAACGCAAGGGTCGCACGAGTCGTCCTGTCTCTGCTGGAGGCCTGTTTCATACGACCGAAACGACTCGTACGACTGGTAAGACTATATGGAAACCAGCCTTAAGTTTTGTCGAAACAAGATTTGTTCGATGCGTTCGCACTGCTAGCGAAAACTACCAACAATTTTCAATCAAGAGGAAATTCGTTGACAGGCGGTTATAACAGGAAACATTTGGGATCCAGTAAAGTAGTTATATGGATTGTAGCCAAGGGTTCGCGAGAAAATAAATCTTGCGAGAAAGAAGCACGAGGTCCGTTCTATATCTGTGATACGACTGAGACCTCTTTATTTGACCCCCCGTCTGTTGACGATCAGACCTGACAAGCGCGAGAGATGAGTGTGAGCTAGCTGTAGCCGGCTTCTTTGAACTTTGGTAGCGCTCGACAAAATTTGCTAAAATTTAGAAATGTCGTTCGCACTGGTTTCGGGCTCCCGATGACAGATTGTTTTGCAAAATAAACACCAAATTCGCGTAGTGCGAACGGGACCTTACCGATTTAAAATCAACTAATATCCAGCCGGGTTTGGATGACGATTTTTCACATCGATACATCAAATCTACACAAAGTTTATAGAGTTTAAAGTCGGAAAATGTCTTCCAGAACTACGTTAAGCTGCGATAGAAAAACAAAATTCGCTATCTGAGGCCAACATTTCGCTTCTGATGTTAGAATCACTCAATATCGACGTTACGGTCGATATTTCTTCGAAATCAGAAAGTTTTAGAGACAGAACTGAGATCTACGCGCACTAGTTCATCATCTTTTTGAAATAGCTTCCTTCCTTCACGAATTTTCTATTCTGATGGCCGCATTTCCTCCAGCAGGCAAGAGATGTCTGCGTAATTCAATTTTAGCCACCCAGCAGTCTTTTGTAGCCAATATTTCTCCCCAAATATGGATCTTTTGCCAAAGCTACTAGACATAGTAAATTGGATTAAATTGTGCTCAAGTTTGCGCTCGTTAAAACCAAAGCTCAGAACAAGCGCAAAACTGCGAAGTTTGGGATATACAACATTGAATTTTATAACAAGGAATAATCTGCCATTTAAGGCAAGGTGTCAAAAATATGATTTCTACGTCTCAGGGACGATTCTCTCTAGAATGCGCGCGGCATGACTCCAAGGGGGATTAACTGGAAATGAAATGCGATTAAGCTTGACCAACACAACAACACATCATTTCACTGAATGTTTTTAACAGAAGGTGAGGAAAAGAAGCAACTTAAAAAAATATTTCGTTCTTACAAATGATCAAAGCCTCTAAGAACAGAAATAATTGAAGTACTATCTTAATTGCGTATAAAAGTCGAATTCTGTGTCCAGTTAATGACTAACAGTAGGTCAAGGGTCAATACAACAAGGTCCCGTTCGCACTGCGCGAATTTGGTATTTGTTTTGCAAAAATATCTGTCATCGGGAGCCTGATACAAGTGCGAACGCCATTACCAAATTTTGTCAAATATTTTTGGGTCTCTGTAGACCTCGGCGGACCGGACCTCGGCGGACAGGATAAATTAATTTCCTTTAATTTTTTTTTTTTCTACATTCGTTCAAAAAATAAAAAAAAACATCTTTCATAAAAAATCTTTCATTTTACTGCAGAAGGTATTGTCTGTTAGACGGGTCACCCTTCCAGCCGCCTGTCCCGTTGCGTGACTCGCTCGCAGAACACATACCGTCGCGTAAGGCCCGGAATAAGCCTTTGGGTGTAATTGTGTAATGTTCTTCATTATTAACCTTTTTAACATTATGGGGAAAATAACAATCAAAATAAATAGCAGAAAATGATATACCTTGAACCTCAGTCATTTTTTTCTGACTACGGCGCTGCATCGTAGACTTTAGGCCAGTTTCAAACGTTCTCTTGCCGCGTTAGATCCAATTGAACCGACTGGCTTTCTCCTTTTCGCAACAAAAGGAAGAATAAACAAGAAAAACAAGCTTTATATGACTGCTATATGACTCATCTAGATTTCCCTTCTGCAGTAGACAATGGTGGTTTTCACACTAGAAGACGAACACATCGTCTGTACGTCTAGTGTGAATTTAGGTCGGACTTCTTTTATAGACGATTTGTTCGTGTAGACAAATCGTCTATTAAAAATCGTCTTCCTAGACGGCCAAACAGACGAACAAATTGAGACGATTTGTTCGTCTCGAGAAGGTAAACTGACAGCTCGGTTGTTTGTGCAACCGGTGTTATTTCATGATAGTAAAGAGTGCACAATGTTACAATTGCCCAGGGTGAACTGACAGCTCGGGTTGTTTGTGCAAACTGGTTGTTTTTTCTTGCTACAAACAGGAAACAGCCACTAGAAAAGTACTGCTCGCATACCATTTTTCGCGAACTGACAGCTGAAATTGCTAGTGTGGAGATAAGGAATTCTACGTTTTTTGTAGCCGCGCGCCACAGAAAATCATTCTCCCACAAAAAAAGTACCGCTCATGCAAGAGCAGCAAAGGGTCTCGCTCTCCCGGTTAGACTTCTAGACGCTGGACGTGGGATACGGATGTTTTGCGAGCGAGTCACGCAACGGGACAGGCGGCTGGAAAGGTGACCCGTCTAACAGACAATACCTTCTTCAGTAAAATGAAATATTTTTTTATGAAAGATGTTTTCTTTTTTTTTTGGACGAATGTAGAAAAAAATATTTTTAAGGAAAAAAAAGTATCCTGTCTGCCGAGGTCCGGTCATTATTTTACAGAGACCCAATATTTTGGCGTCCAAAGTTCAAAGAAGCCGATTACAAATTTCGTAGAGCTCCTTTCGCCCCCAAATTTTGTTGAGCTGCAAAAGTCCTTTGTACTCTGACACCTAGCTGAAAGATATCATTAGCAGTTGTCAAATTTGATGAGCGAGACGCACAGAGGTATAGAGAAGGTTGTCATGTTCTCTCCGCCATTTCGCAATGGATCCCATGTACTCCTTTATCTGAAAATATCCTTTCCCAAGACGGCGTATGGCGGTTTCCCGCAGCACACAATTATCTTACGGATCACAAAGTCTTTCCTGTGACACATCAATCGAGTTCAAACACGGGTAGATTTTATCCATTTCTAGCCGAAGATATTTTAAAACTCGAACACAAACAATAATTTTAGCGTGCGAAAAGAAGATAAGACATATTCCGCGGCAACATTGGTTGTAGTCATTGATTCAGTCTTGCACAACTGCAGTTTTGGACAACTTTCAGTGCGTTTGCAGCAATCTGTAGTAGTAATAGAGAATCTAGAGATTTGTGGCGGTATTCGCGGCGACGGCCGGGTTTGTTTACGAATTTTCAGTGCAATCGTTATTCAAAGTCATCACGTTCGATCGTTGTCGTTCTTGCAGTCATTTACTGCGATTTTCATAATTGTGCGAACTCTACGTCAACCAACAAACAGCTGTCTGGCTTCCGTCAATCAAACGAGCGAACAGCTCGTGACTTTGCTGAGCATTCGAGAGATTCTGGGAGAGAGTCAGTAGATTCTTGACGGGGATCCCAAGGGGGCGTATCTTTCCTTACTAGCTCCCGCGACCCGCCCCCCGTCTTCATTTTTTTGCGCGCCACAAATTTCTCCCAAGTTTCTCTTCCTGAAAGCTCCATGCAAGGGAACGCTTGCTACGCAGGCTAGAAACGGAGAAAAAGGGGCTCTGATTGCTCGAAAAAAACCGGTTAAAACCCGACTGGAAATCATTGCGTTGTCCTGTTCAAATATAATTCCAACACCTCGACAAAATAGGCCATACCACGGTTTCCGCCGCCATTTTGTTGAGTAAACTCTGCGAATGTAGACTGCTTGCAGCCCCTTCTTCGGCGAACGTCCGTAAATCCAGGGAAATGTTTTTTTTTCACCCACGCACCACGGGGGGAAAACGCTGAAAGAATAGCCTGCGTAGCAAGCGTTCCCGTGTGTTTTTAGGGAAAAGAAAGCCGAGAAACAGAGCTTTTGGCCACGCGAAAATGGTGCGAGCGAGCCCCTTCATTTTCTGCGCGGCCCCCATTTTCGTCCTGAAAATGTATCGGGAACGCTTGCTACGCTGGCTACCGAAAGAAGGTACTGCGGACACTTTTTCTGTCAGAGACATCATTCTCACCCTGAACTGTGAATAATCCCTGAATGAAATCGCCGACAGCTAAATGACAATCATGGCAATCATGATTGTGATGAGAGCCTGATGCGTGTAAATGTAAACACCGTAAACAGAAGTCGAAGTGCGCTGCTGGTAAAAAAAAAAACACTTCCTCGATTTACGGACGTTCGCCGAAGAAGGGGCTGCAAGCATTCTATGTAACTACAGAATGTTGCTCTCTTCGCGGAGAAGGAAGAGCGAAATCACTACAAGAATGTGAAATCACTACAACAATAGAATGTCTCAGGGATAACGCGTCACGGTCTATGTACATCAGCATCTAAGCGGTTATTGACGCTCCGCTGACAGATCTTTTAACCAATCAGATCGTTCTAAGTGAAATTCCTTTGACAAAAGCATACCAAACCTACACGCATCCGGCTCTCATACAAAAGCGATGTTTTTAAAACAGAAAAAAAAAAACATTCGAGGCAAGGAAGACAAAGGATAACTTAAAACCATTTGGGTTGATATGGCAATCAAGTTCGACCACTGAAAAGGCCGAATCCAGCGTTTTGGTTAGATTGACGGCTGGAAATCCGTGAAAATCGCCAATCGCAACATTGAATTTTGAAGTCGCGTAGAACGCATACAGTACCTGGAAAACCAGAAGCTCGATGGAGGCGTCTGGTACTATTCCCGGTTGACAGTTATCCAATTTGCGTGTCGGGAAAAACCGGCTTTCCGTCACGTGCTTGCGCCTGTCGTGACAACTGTTAAAAGTGTGTTTACATTTAGATTTTGCGCCACGTTCGACCTACGATAGTTTCAAGATTTTTAGTACTGAGATGTTTTTTGTCAGCCAGGAAAAGAACTACAGAAATATAATATATATATAATTAACCATTATCCTTCGAGATTGCGCAGACTATCGTCTGATACTTAGTCGACGAGGGACGAAGTCACGAGTTGGCTAAAATCAGACGATATTCTGCAAAATCGAGCAGGATAATGGTTTTATTATTCAGCACATCAATAGCACAAAAATCCCTGAGCGAACATTACTTTTGTGTATTATTACGAGCTGAACACATCATATTTCCCTCAGACGACGAATATCGCAGGATATCTGTCATGTACAGAAGACAGCTATTGGCATTCCAGTGACCATATTTGGGCAGTGCATCGATGTGCTGAATAATAAACCCTGCTATCTGCAGAAGACACCCAGTACTAGCCTCGGTGAAAATCACAAGAAGTCTACTACAAAAATATAACAGGTTTACCTTTAGTAGGTTTAGGTGTAATAAGGATTTTCAGTTTATCAGAAGCCGCTAGTGAGCATAAATTTGCACTAGCAAAATACTCATAGCTAAAATTTGTCGGGCAACTTTTGTAATGTCATTATTCAAATTATTAATTATTACATGCAGCCTAAATGTCAACACAGCCTCGTCAAATCTTGAGATTCTCCATCACGTGGCAGATAAATAAAGAAAATGTCAGAAAAAATCGTATGAACATTTTCACAATCATTATGCAGGTGACGACACCCGCAATGCGGGTGAGTTGACAGCTATGATACAGAATAAAATGTTATGATTGCTCCCATGTCCTGCACGTCACAACTGTCTCACGAATAAATTCATTTCGGATAGTGTAGCTGAACGCCGTTTTGGGTTGCGAAGATCACGTTTTCAGGGTTTATGTGGGATTTTGCACGGCTTGCCTACTAGACAAAATGTCGCCTCCCCTACCCGTATTTGATAGCTATCGTAAACCCCCTACCCATATCATACTTTGATGGCTGTCGCACACATGCACCCCCCCCCCCCCACCACCATACTTCATGACTCTCATACGATAGCTGTCGTACACTGGGACCCTCCTACCCATATTTGATAGCTGTCGCATACAGGTACCCGCTACCCATATTTGATAGCTGTCGTACACGGGGACCCTCTCCTACCCATATTTGATAGCTGTCGCATACAGGTACCCGCTACCCATATTTGATAGCTGTCATACATGGGGACCCTCCTACCCATATTTGATAGCTGTCGCATTCAGGTACTCCCTACTCATATTTGATAGCTGTCGCATACAGGTACTTCCTACACATATTTGATAGCTGTCACGTACAGGTACTCCCTATCCATATTTGATAGCTGTCGTACACGGGGACCCTCTTACCCATATTTGATAGCTGTCGCATGCAGGTACCCGCTACCCATATTTGATAGCTGTCGCATTCAGGTACTCCCTACCCATATTTGATAGCTGTCGAATACAGGTACCCGCTACCCATATTTGATAGCTGTCGTCGCATAAAGGTACCCCCTACCTATATTTTGATAGCTGTCGCATACAGTTACCCCCTCTCTGTTTAGGTTGGTAGGCAGCTGCCTGCACCCCCCCACCCCCAAATTGGGTCCCCATCTGGGGCAAGTGTTTTGACCTGCCCCCTAAAATACATCATGTCCATCATAAAATATTCAAAAGAGATTCCATTTAGAATTTAATACATCTCAATAAATTATTTTAATGATGTCTTTAATAAACTTCTTATGAAGATAAAATACATATTCTCAGTCATTATTTGTGTTCAGTTACAATATAACAGTCAAAATTTTAGGTTAAAGTTACTATAGTTAAAATTAATCTCATATTTCCTGGGGGAATAGCTAAATCCGTTTACGAAGGCGATATCCAGTCGTGGTAATAAATAGAGGATATTACATGGCCGCGCGGAGATACGAATTTTATCTTCGAGTGTTGAAAATTTATCTCACGAGTGAGCGCAGCGAACGAGTGAGATAAATTTTTAACACGAGAAGATAAAATTCGTATCTCCAAGCGGTCATGTAATGTTCTGTTTATTATATAAACATCAATGAAATACCAAATTCAAATTTTATTTGAGTTAAGCTTAAAAATCGAGCATCCAGCAAAGGCAAGTGTGATATTTTCACATGTGAAAATAACATGATATTTTCACGTGTGAAGATATCAAGTTTTCGCGCGGGAGATCACCTTGTATTTCATTGGTGTTTATATAATAATAGGTAATATCATGTTTATGGTATACACCTAGTTCAAAATGTTCGATTTTCGTTCACCCGATGAGGCGGACTCGTCGTTGACATGGCAAGATTTTCACGAACATCCTAGCAAGTTCACATCAATGAATTCCTCAAAGATATCGCGAATTAATACCACTTACGGCGCAAAGCACACTTCGCTTATCGTTAAAAACTACAATCATATTTCCATATCTTATCTTCAATAATTTACAATGATAACAAGTGGGGTACATACTCAGGGCTAGCAACAAAGGCGAGAGCGCCGACTTGCGAGAGGAATGACTCGCTCACGGCGACCTGTCCTTTCCCTTAACTCAGTGCCATCTCTGTTCCAGTATCTATATGGATTTCCATCTTTCTCTCATTTCCGGAGCGTCTCGTTTCGCTGGTCTTTGATTGATTTCGCTTTGGGTGATCATCACCGAGCCGGCTTTCGTTGTCCGATTTTCCTCTTTTTCTGCTCGATGCCGATGGATCGTTGAGATCCCCACCTTTTTCACCATGATTTTCAGTCTCCGTTTCTTGTAAGCGTGATACTTGGCGGTTGTCTCTCGCGACGTGAGGAGCAAATATTATTTCCGAGGTTCGATGAAACGCCGATGGAGAGCAACCCATTTTGGTACCAAGGCGTAGAAAACGTGAGAAATCTGTATGTTTGGCTTTATAATTGATCTAGTAGTGGCTTAACCGAGAGAGTGTACAATCATCAAGAACTAATGGTGCTTATTAAATAATGATCACCTTTGCTTACCAAAAAACAAATATACATAAACAACTGGTTGCCAAGGAGAATTATTTATTTATTTGTTGCTAAGTAAGGAGATTTGTCCCCTTAGTTACTGAAAAACAAACAAAAATACTAACAGAACATTATTACAGATTTCTATAGCGACTGTTGCCAAGTCGGGAAAATCGGAAACTGATCCCACGGGGCTTTCAAAAGGTGGCCGCCATTAAGTCACGTGATTTACGTTTCTATGGTTACAGCATCTACTAAAACGTAGGTCTTCTTGAAATGTTTATACTGCTCATCTTTGGCGTTATCCAGTAAACAGAATAATTAACAAATTCTAAAACAGATTCTTAGCCATGCCTTACAACAACTCGCGACAAAAATATGAAATGAAATTTTAAAAGATCCATTCACACGGTCGTCCTCGTACCCAGGTCGTCTCGACGACGTGAAAGGAGGCTCTCGTCAGGGGAGGGGTAGGGGTTCTTCGTCTTTGTATGCCGTAACACAGGAGAATACAGAAGCATACACCTCTTTACCAGTCTCCTTATTTTCTTGACCCAGCCCGGTCAATCTCCGTTTCCTGGCAAGTTCGCGAGCAAACAGTTTCAACTGAATAACATTACTAATTGTTCTGGCATGATCGTCCACATTTTGAAAAGTTCCCAAAGAATGCGACTCTTCTTTGATCTTGACTACATCCTGCCTTAACTCGTCTGTGTTTTGCCTGTTTGCCTGCCCTCCCGGAGCGTTCTTGTAGGTATATCGTGAGTAAATAGGCAGTCCTTGGCCACTCTGCTTGGTTCTTTTGGCGGAAGGAGTTGCTGTTTTGTTTTCTGTTTTTTGCATCTGTTTACCTTGTGACGGGGGAGCACTACGAGATCTCTGACTCCTTTGCTGGCCTGTCTCTTCTCTGCTCAAAAGTGCCTCGTCCTTTTCAGATTTTCGTTTCAGTCCCTGTTCAAATGCATCAGAATAAGACGTCTTCTGCATAACGGTTGTCCCCCTTAATCTCTCTGCCAATTCCGAGACAAACCAAGTACCGGTGCATTCTTCGTCCCCCTCACCAGCGCCAGTACTAGAACATCTTTGAAGAGGCGGAAGAAAATTCGCGCGCAAGATCTTCTTGGTGAGCTTAGTGAATCCTGCTGCTTGGTCAAGTGAGAGGTTTTGAAGAGCGTACTCAACTTGACTTGTTTCGATCTTCTGTTTTTGTTTTGCTCTATCAGCCTCCATGTTTTTTAACTTCTGCTGTAACCGTCTAAGTTCGAAATCATTTCTCTTGGTGATTAGATCTGCGTTCTCTCCACTAAGAGATCGTCGAAATCTTTCTGAGCTCATACTCGGAGAGGAGGACTGAATTAGATCTTTCAATTGAACTCCAAATGGTTATAGCAGCTAAAGCAGTGAGTATTGAAAATACGTGAGGCTTTCTAAACTATCTCTGCATGTTGCTTTTCACAGGCGGCGTGGCAAAAGTCAATGACAATCATATGCGATGGACCGTGGTCAACGCCCACGGCGAAAAGACCTTCGTGACTGTTTTAAAGATGGATTAAGTTGAGCCATCCACAAACATACAAGTTAGCTCAGAGCTCGCAAAACTGCCAAGGGTTTTTTCGATGCCAAAATGTAGGGAAGGTTTTTCTATAAATCGACAAGAAAAAGAATAGAGCGTCACTGCAATTCAAACTTCGCGCCTTGCTGCGCAAAGTACATGATAGTAGTGAGTGTCGAATGAAAACATTTGATTGTAACCCACATAACAATAACGCTAGTTTCCTAGGAAATCAGCCGACAAAGCTTAAACTTGGCCTTTGAAGCTAAAAGTGAAACCCTGCATCCTGCACTATGTGGAAATGCAAAGGGGCTGGCACGGCAATTCGTTTATGACAAAAAGTGGAGCTTATCAAGTATAACCTGTATAACTGGTGATTCTCAGCGCTACGTTTCTAAGTGAAAACAACTGCATTGATCTGCAACCCGTGTCGTTGGCCTCTGCATTGATCTGCATTGATCTGCAATCCGTGTCGTTGGCCTTTGAAGCTAAAAGTGAAACCCTGCATCCTGCACTATGTGGAAATGCAAAGGGGCTGGCACGGCAATTCGTTTATGACAAAAAATTGGAGCTTATCAAGTATAACCTGTATAACTGGTGATTCTTAGCGCTACGTTTCTAAGTGAAAACATCTGCATTGATCTGTAATCCGTGTCGTTGGAGGGAGACAAACTGCGCGATCTAGAAGTAAGTTGTGTGATTTCATGTAACGCGCAGTGGCACCACTACCTTCTGTTATTAACAAGCTATTTTGCCGGCACTATGCCATGCCCGAAACGTTTGTATCAAATTATACTGACACTTTTTCAATTTATTGATTCGATTTTATACCATTTCTTTACAAGTGTCACGCATCACCCGGAGTTTTAACTCTATCTTATTACTATGCACAAAAGGCAAATACAGAATTACATAGCTATATGCACTTCTGGCAAATGCCAATGGTCTGTTCAATAAAAATACAAGGTTCGTACTCTCAGAAATACGGTTTATTAGGATTGTAAAAGCTTTTTCGTTCTTTTTTCAGACGTTTGACAGAAAAATTCATCATTTTGGATAACGTCTCCACCTTGCAGATGATTTTTTCGATTATGGGATGGTAAAGTTCGTCTTTTTTACCGTGATGCACTGCGCGCATTCGGTGGCGTAGCTGGGCATTTTTCTCTTGGCGATTGCTTTCACTACATCCGCTCTAATGTTGAGTTACCTTAAACGTTTTTTGATGACGCATCTGGGAGCTGAAGTCCTCGCACTTTTAGAGAAACTTAGTTTAGTTTATTACGATTTGTCACTCGAAATATACAATACAAGATACTAAAATAGTGAAAAGAGAAAAAAAAAGATAATCTAGACTAATGTGACAAGAGATGTGAACAGAGCGGAGCCCCAATTGAGACCACAAATTATGTATTTTCATACATTTTCTATGTTCAACCTCCCGCCTCACCGCCACGTTTTTGGCAATGAATGCCATTCTCTATTATAATAAGCCTTTCACTTCAAAGTGTAATCCGCGGGCCTTTGTAGGTGTTTAGGCACTTGCTGAGCTTTGTGAACAAGTTCTTTGTCAAAACGAATTTGCCGACACATTACATACCAATTTCTAGCCAAAATCGACACATTACATACCAATTTCTAGCCAAAATCGAGACCAGGATCCCAAACGATCAAACGTTTGTGAAACTTGGGTATTTTAATCAGATGTATTTAGAGTCTACACTTGTACATGGACGTCCAAGCTAATAAAATCCACTGTAGGCGAAGATCATCAAGCACTTATCCAATGCTGTTCGCTCACTTTTGGACTGATTCATCGGTCCAAAATCTACCGACAAATACAATTATTTCTATTACTATTATTTACTATTAATTATTATTCTACTTTGCAGAATTATTTTACTCTCGCAATTATTTATAGTCCTTTCGCCCCCTATCTAGCCACCCTCCCCCCCTTGCCTAATAAATACTGTTTTATAAAACTAACACTCTGTTTCAGGGATAATATAATGAGGACCACCACGAACCAAGTATCTCTGTGGCTTACATGTAAACTAAATTTAATTGGGCTGGACTTACTTTCATAACATTCTAACTAATGATATATTACATAACACTAATAAGGGTTCTCTATCAATATAATAAAGTCCACTAACACTGTTTCTTGGAACGTTTGTTCTTCGTTCTCTTTCAGCGTCGATGATACATTCGACTGGTTTTCCCCCATCAAGCAAAAATTTTAAACTGTACAGTCTATGAGCTTTCCAATAAAAAATCTCTGTTCATTGTGCATGAGGTTTAGCTTTCCGTTAATGAAAAAACAAAGAATTTCTTCAGATTAGTCTAATATGATATAACCCGCGATAACATCATACGTAACAATAACGATATGATTCCATGGCAGAGCACCTGGTTGATGCTGGAGGCGCATTATCCTAAACCTCGGCCGGACCTGCTTCAAAAAAAATTATTTTCTCCCAATGGTCGGAAAAAGCACGTTTCTCCTTTCACGTGTCCTTTCAGAAGAACGAAGAAATGTTCTCTTCTATAAGTATCGGGGTTACTGAATTACGTATTAATTCCACTTTTAGTGATTTTACGATCCTTTATGCGCACTTCTACTTCGGCTTAAGTCAGCTATGGCCGTCTATGCGCACTTCTACTTCGGCTAAAGTCAGTTATATGGCCGTCTATGCGCTTTTCTACTTCGGCTAAAGTCAGTTATATGGCCGTCTATGCGCACTTCTACTTCGACTTAAGTCAGCTATGGCCGTCTATGCGCACTTCTACTTCGGCTAAAGTCAGTGAGTTATGGCCGTCTATGCGCACTTCTACTTCGGCTGAAGTCAGCTATGGCCGGAAGACTAAAAATGACTTCGGTGGCACCCAGCATATGCATCAGAGTGAAGACGTTATTATTGTTTCTGGCTTTGGAAATATTTGAGTATCAAGCACGCCTTAGATTCCACTCTGTTAAACTCCTCTTCAGCACGCGCAAGATGCTTATTCAAGGCGCTCTCTTGACTTGAGATCCTCTGCCTCAGTCGAGGCCTTTCCTCTGCACCCAGCAAGCGGTTCCGAACAGACGGAAGGCAAGTGGAGTCCAGGGATAGTCGCCTCTGGAACCTCTTGTTCGGTGTATTTGGAGAGGTTTTGGCCTCCGATAATGGGCTGGTTTCCATGCTGGAGTTAATCAGTTGAGTTGTGCTCCTCTGATTTATAGGTCCCAGAGTTGGGAGTCGGATATCCTGGTCGGGATCGACCACAGAAGAACGGACATCGCTACGGACATCTCTACCAGTTCTACGAGCAACGAGAGGTGTGTCTAATGGAGCAAGGGTCGTAAACTCAGTTATATCCGTTCTCATCTCCGAGCATTCTAAACGACGCACTCTTGGCTGACAAGAATGTGAGCGAACCAATCGCTGGCAGTTTGGTTCCAAAGGATTTGTTAGATTCATGGATAACGTTACGTAGTTTCACAAGAGCAGTGTCATTGGCATCCAAAGAAGCCTGCAGCGAGAAATAACTAGAGCGCGCGTTCCTCGGGATAGTTTTTCGATAGTTATGGCTTCCTGTATCTATTTCAATGATGTTTACAAAATATTCTTGCTAAACAAAAACCCAACATAAATAGACATGCTATAAAGCAAGAGATGTAATAATATCCACAATAGATAACGCCTGAGGAACTCTTTCGCCGAAGAATAAGATTGAGCCCTGATTGGCGGGGCCTTACAGTGCGACAATTAAACAAATCCATGTTACTATCCCAGATCAAGAGATAAGGCTTGGGAAAACACAAGTGCAACCCAATTTGATCTTTTTTTTACTTCTATGGTCAGATCCGGCCTGAGTTTTCGAGATATCACACCCTGACACCTCGATAACTAATAATGATAAATAATTAGCAAGCAATAAAATTAGAAAGCACTCATTATCTAATAATTTTAGTAAAAGAACTTGCGTAAATCAGGGCTCACATCTTACCATTTTCTATTTATTTGGATTCTGCAAATAATAATCACAACTCCAAGCTAGAAATTTGGCATTCAAGCGAACTTGGCAGTCCTAGGCAATATCTGACAGACTATCAGCGGGGTGCGTGATTTGTCTAATACAAAAGACTGCGACATGAAGAGGAAAGATTAAATAACGGTACGCGCTCTTGTCTTTGCCAAACATTTCGTCTGTGCAAAGTTAGTTGAGAGAAGAACTTCGGGAAGAATCAAGTTAATTTGGGTAACCATAAGAACGCCGTAAACATCTCAGCTTCCCGTAGACAAAATAATAACAAAGAAATCGCGCAATTAATCTTCCAAGTCACTGGGATGCTTGTACTAAATGCCATCATGAAAAGCTGCAGAGCGTTTCTAATGTTCCTCTACAAAGTTAACTTGCAATAGCCATAAAGTTGGTATCCACTTAGATCCATGTGGCTTTTTGATGAGGTATCTTTTATTTCAAGAACTCTGTTTTACACATTTTTTTGTAATGCTCAGCGAACGGCGCCACTGTTTGATGAAATATACTGAATGAAAAGAATTTCAAGCACGGTTGTGCGCGATGATGCCAGCAATAGAAGTTACTACAATGATATTCAAAGACTACAAAACGGCATTTTAGGCTTCCGCACCCTCCTCCTTAGCACCAGACCTCATTTTCAGGCTTGGTCTGTGTAGAGGGGGGCCTAGGGGGTTCTCAAAACCGCACAAAAATTTCGAAAATTTCGCGCAGATTTTTCGGGAATACCGCTCACCGCAAAAAAGTTTTTCTTTTATATCTTAAATGGCGCCGTTTACACACGCGAAGTCAGTCAAATGCTTTCCGCTAACGATTCCGTGGTATCCAATGGCAATCAGACGTTCTATTCAAGCAAAACAAGAGCGGAAGATTGTCTTGAGCCCTACAACCATCCTCCAGTGTGTAACTTGTGTTTTACTGCCGCTAAATACCGCTAACCGTAGGACTCGCAAACACCGCAATACCGCATTTTTGTACACAAATTACCGCAGACTTTGAAAATACCGTATAACCGTAACTTTTAACCTTTTTAACCGCAAAACCGCACAAAAAACACAGCCAATACCGCATCACCGCAAACCCTTAGGCCCCCTCTGTGTAGACACAACACGAGCATTTCTCTCGTTCACAGTTAATGATCAAAACTACTACCTATGGACTTTTGACCCTCGATCTTACGATCAACACTTTTTCTGAATCTTAATGGCACACGCAACGTGACTAAATGTTTTGTTGAGTTTGTTTCTGTAAAGACAATCGAAAAAGATTCATCAGTTGGTGGGAGTTCGCGCAAAAAAATAAATTCATTTTACAACAGTTTGATGGCATTAGTGGCACTGCGGGTACTAAAAAACCGTGCTCTTTAGAATTCGATGCTACAAGGCACTTTTTATTTCTATCGAAGGCCTTTATAAGTCTTCCTATCCTTGAGTACTCAGGCGCAAATTGTTTTATTTCTGCGCGCAAGCAAAATGCAGGGATGCTGGATAAAGTTTACAAAGTAATCTGTAACTCGGTGCCGTACTTGCTGTCTCTCGACAATCCAAAAGCTACTATTTTCTAGCAAAGCTCCAGCTGTTCTTCTCCGCATGAAAACTAAATAACACCTCCGTTTCGAGGTCTATATAATGCGCCGATACCTCTGCAGGATAGATGTATTCGAGACAGAGCTCGGCGAATGAAACAGTGAAACACCAACATGGAGAAAGAGGCCATATCGATAAGAGCTTTCGAGGGAGATAGAAAACAGAGCCAGAGGGACCGGGACGCTTTCCTGTTACCATCGTAGACGCTTGGGGTACGGAGGGCTCACACTCCACATCTTGTATTCTGCCTCCTCAGAAAAGCATTGGGACAATGAAGCGGCTGCAAAGAACGCATCAAAACATGGCACCAACTACATATGTTAGCGTTACATCACTTTCTCAGAGAGAGTACTGTGAAGAACGGATTGAAACGATCCCTTCTTTCAATTCAGCGCCTCCGCACGATAAAACCGTCCCGCATTCTAGCTCAAGTTTCCAGGACGTCCAGGCTCAGCAAGGCGGAATAACTAGGCAAGCGACACAGGGAAAACACACAATATTAACAGATCAAAAACATATCAACCTTTGTTGTCAGTGACTGAGACATCGTATGCTGTGGGTAGTACCATAGAACACTTTCAACAACAGAAAGAAACGGCCCCTTCTCTGAATTCAGCGCAACCGCAAGACACAACCATCTCGCATCTACCAGATTTCCAGGCTCAGGAAGGCGAAATTGGTATGAGGAATCGACCACATAGCAGGCATCGGAAATTGGTAAGATCAAAGACATGCTATCCTTGGTTGTCTCTGACTAAAACATCACCGTGCACTCACAGCAACATGGATAACTGGAGAGAGAACAACGATACCATCCTACCCCTGTCTCCAGAGTCCTCGCGTACCCTCACGAGGCCGAGAAGTGACAGCGAGTTGTTACAAAACCGTAACAGATCACAGATCGCAGATCTGCCTTCTGTTTCAGTGACCAGTACAAGGTTGCATGCCAAGACACGAGATAGAGAGATGTTCTCAGGGAAAAAGAGAGGGGATTCGCCGCTGCCGAAACTGGATAGTAGCAGTTTAGTGAATGTACGATCGCCGAGCTCGCCATACTAACTGTCCGAGTCCGGTAATGGAGGACGCATTAACTGGAATGTATACGAAGAAAACAGTGTGTATAATCTGGAAGAGCACATTGCCAGAGCTGATGAAAACTTTGATAAATTTAAAAGCAAGGCGCAAATTATCTTAAAGTATCTTGAAACTCTAAATTTACCTTAAGTACATTTTCGTGTCACTCTAGACTTCGAAATCAACAAAAAAATGAACAGTTCCTTTCATAGCATGCGCAAGGTAGTCATAAAGATAATGGTATGACTAGTTTTACGGGAAAACTAGGTGGTCTGCGTCGGCGGAGACGTGAACATGAACAACAACAACCAAGGGTTGAGATTTATGTTAAACGCCGTGGAAAAATGGTGTTTTGCTGACGTTTCGAGCGTTAGCCCTTCGTCGGAGCAAAGAGGGAAAACTGAGGGAGTGGGGCTGTATATAAAGTAAATGTAGAGCCGTTGCTAGGCAACAGATAAACATTCGGAATGACTAAAGGCGATAATTGGTTAAGAATAACAAAGGATGCCATGGGCCATTGAAATCGCAAACTAGTGATAAAAGTAAAGAAAGAGGAAATATGATGAGATGTAGAAAACTAGGTATAAGAGAAAAATTCATTGATGCCGTGGGGTGATCGGCAACCGAGTGAAAGAATAAGTCTATTCTCTTTATGGAAGCGAGAATGATTAGACCCGTTGTGAAGAGAAACACCGCAAACAGTCATATGATCTCTAGTGTGACCGGGAAGATTGAAGTGTCGGGCCACTGGTTTGTTACGGTCATTTTTCCTCACATCATTGCGATGCTGGCAAAAGCGCGTAGAAAGCATTTGACCGGTTTGTCCTATATAGATCATGCGGCAAAGGGAGCAAGTAATACAATATATGACGTTGGCGGTGGTGCAATCAAAGTGATCTGTGATGTTAAAAGACTCGCCGTTAGGGCCGATGATCCGGGTGGTGGAAACGACATGATCACACGTTGTGCATTTTGATCTAGTACATTTGAAAGTGCCGGGTTGTAGACCGCCAGGCGTGAGAACGCCTCTAACGAGAGAATTGCGCAAGTTTCGGTCCCGCTTAAAAGAGAACAAAGGCGGCTTGGGGAAAATTGCGGCTGTTTCCGGGTCCCTTTGTAGGATCTTAAAGTTCCTGGACACAAAATGCTTGATTGCTAGGTTAGTAGGATGAAAAGTAAGGGGGAAGGGAATCCTATCCTCTAGAGTGGGTTCTGATGGCTGCAAGGCTGTGGTTCTGTCGATCGAACGGGCGCGGCTAAGGGCGTTAGCGACGACATTGTCAGGGTAACCACGATTTCTGAAAAACTCTGAATAAAGATAGTTTTGGCACCAAATGTAATCTGGAGCTTTAAAATCTTAAAAAGCAAGTAGTATAACATGTTCTTGAGTCTTAAACGTTCAGGCACCGGTGATAAACCTCATAGTCCCACACGGCAAACACGTAAACCAGTCTTTTTATTACAGCTATTGTGTTTAGTTTCTCGCTCAATTGTAATTGACTGATGTTTCTCCGTGTGCGTAAATACAGTTGTATTATGTACGCATGTTTCCCAATGTTTGCAAAAAAAAAAAACAATGTGCTTTGAGATTTTGCAACTTGCAGGGAGCTGTAAATAAACCTTTCGACGACTGTATAAAATGGCTTGAGTTTGTTTAAAGATTTTGAGTAATGAAATAAAAGTATAAACACTTGTTATTATCAACCAAAGGAGCGCTTGTTACTTTTTGTTATGTAACATGGAAGTGTTCACGTGCCACCACCCACTTCGTTAGGTATTCCGCGAATTCGACATGTTATCGATTTCCTTTGTGTCGCGAGGTATTACTCAACACAATTATCAAAGAAAAGAAGTTATTTATTCTGATCACGTAACAATTACATACACCAATAGGGGTATATCAGACGCTCTTAAATCCCCAGGGGTTGATTACTTATTTTTCGAGCTAATCAGTTAGAGATTAAATACTTAACAAATTAGCGGGTGGCTCGAAAGTCGATGATCGATGGCGCATAATAATTTCCGACGATTTGACGGACACATGGGGAGACGGGAAAGAAATGCAAAAAGCTCCGACGGACATGAGATTTTGCAATCCGATCACAAGGGAGAGATTCTTTATATGTTAAATAGACTTATTAGCAACTCACAAGTTCGCAAATCACTCGAAACATCCTCAGCTCTCTTGATTTTTTTGACGAATTTTAATGAAATTCGCGTCCGGACAAAATAAGCAAAAACAATGCTTGCGAAGCCGTTCTTGTGAAACCGGACAACACAGTTAATAACACCCCAGAAACATCTGTTAACCTTAATCTCTGCTAATACGTATCACTATTCTCAATCACTACCGGAAGCAGCTATTACTTCGTTAGCCCGACTAGTATTAACGCTACACACGCACATCATTATACGATAAACAAAAAAAAATGCATTCGACCACAATAAGGACTGCTAGCGGAAATATTTCTCTTTCGCATTTTCGCTAGACACGAAATATTTCTGCGCGTTATGTAGCCGAGACAAAGAAATGTTTTTGCCGCATGGCATCTTATGTTTTCTCAAGTAAAACAATGTTACACAAATTGCGCACAAAAAGGACAAAATGTTGCCACTAGTATGTTTCAGACCTGAAATGTTCAAAGGAACACAGGGGATTCCGAAAAACATCACAGGACATCATACTCCGTTGGAATGTTTCTCCTAAGGCCTAGTTTTCATGGAGTTAAATGCAGTCATATCTAATACAGCATTTTTCATGCGATCCGAGCGTTTGCATGGAAACTGGGCAGAGTTAGTTTGATGTGCCATGACTACTACGACTGGGTATCTACTTCATCGCTGAATGCCATATAGTCGTCTCCTAATAGAACGAGGCATAATCAAACAAAAGGACCATTCATATTCAAATAAGGCGGCTATTGTGACATTCAGCGATGAAGCATATACCTACGACTGGCCCTTGCTTTAGGTTAGTTTGCCAATTCTAAAATCTCCCCTGGTGTGAACGAAACACATTTTCAACTTATCGATGAGAGTGTTTTTATTCACTTTCAGGGGCGTAGCCAGGAATTTTGATGGGGGGGGGGGGGGGGGGGGGGGGGGGGGGGGGGGTAATAGCGAAAACGATGGGACAAATACAGTAAATGTATGGGAGAATCTTCCGAGAAAGGCCCCCCCCCCCCCCCCCCCCCGGCTACGCCCCTGATTTTTACAATTTTCATCATTTCAGCATGTTGTCCTTTCAAACTGCTTCGCCCGACAGCACCTTGACGACTAGTTAATAATTAGACCTCGAGCCCGAAAGGGCTATGGGTAAATAGGGTGAGAGTCTCACCCAACTAGTTGGACAAAAAAAGCGAAAAATTGTCCAAAAAATCACCAGAAAACTCGACAAAACGAGAAGCGGCCGCCATTGTCTTCATGTTCAAAATCGGCGCTTTCGCTATTAGAGGACTATTGATAATAGTCCCCTAGTAGCGTAGCCAATCAGAATGCAGCATTGGCAATAGTCCACTAGTTGGGTGATACTAGTAGATAGTATCCCCATCATCTTACCTCGTGGCCGAGGTTTCTACGCTACTCTTGAACTAGCCCATGTTCTCTCTGTACGCTCTTCTTTAGCCCATGTTCTCTCTGTACGCTCTTCTTTAACTAGCCCATGTTCTCTCTGTACGCTCTTCTTTAGCCCATGTTCTCTCTGTACGCTCTTCTTTAACTAGCCCATGTTCTCTCTGTACACTCTTCTTTAACTAGCCCATAGTGTTCTGTCTGTACGCTCTTCTTTAACTAGCCCATGTTCTCTCTGTTCCCTCGCCGCGCCTGTGCTCTGTAAGAGAACAAAAACACACCACCAATCAATGAAGACAATTTTATCACCTTCAAAGGTTTTAACCTTAAAAGTGACAAGTCAATCATCTCTCGATTGAGATTCCTTGCTGTTATAAACACCACTCGTGTGATTGGAGTCTTTAAGTTGAAGATGTTAAAGCTTATTTCAAAGTTCACTATTCTGAAAGCACACAACGAAATGAGAGCGGAACCTACCATCCTTCCATTCATCCCATCCCCGAGCTTTCTGGAGTTTTTCTGGATCATCATCATCATCATCGTCTGATTTATCTTCCTCTCTTTTATCCTTGCTGGCATTAAGCTGAGATGAGCTTGGGTTATCTCTGTTTCATGATCATAGGATTTTAAAGTAAATAGAGCAAAAAGGTCAAGGTGAATGAAAATGAAACCATTATATAGGAGAGACAATTGCATTATCACTTGAGATTATGAGAAACTTACATAGATACTCCTGTATAAATTGATCAATCATACTGATTGCTCACCCAATTATATTATAATATAGCTACAAAAAGAAATTACCATGACCAGAACTTGGAAATAATATGTCAAAGTTAGCTAAGGTACACACATACATGTAAGACAAAGCACAAAGAGAAAAATGGTTTACTTGTTATATTCCAAGACAACTTTTCCTTCTCTGATCTCTTTCTCCAGATATTCTTCCTGAGTCATGGTTGGTACACTAGGGTATCCAGCACCAAATACCTTGGACTGGTAACATATTATGCAAAGAGCAGATGTCATATTAGTGTGAAAGATGTTCACTGGCTAAAGAGCAGGGTTTTCAGTAACTTTTGAAATATATAGATACAGATTGTAAAGTAGGCTGGTGACCCCAGAAATTATAGGGAAACATTTGAGAGATTTTGCCGACTGTGCTGAAAGTTCTCAAATTATGTGGAGTACCTAAGCCTTCAAAGTAGCCTGTCACGAAATGGCTTCTACTGAAGCTCCTGAAAGAGCCTCAATGAACTATTTTGTCTTTCATCATAATACTGAGTCAAAGAATGCAAACCCCTCTATGCTAATTCCATAATAGGCTTAAACCAGTTTATTAATAATAATTAGGCAGGAACTGTAAATTTCCAGATTTTTAAGGAGTGAGAGTCTCGGCTAAATTTTGTTTTTTTTAATGTTACCTGCAACATTTCACGTGTTATAAGAAGAGGCTTCATTGGCTGAAAATAAAATGATCAAACTATTTATGCATCTATAGCTGCAATATTTATGCATCTACAGCAATACACAAATTACAATACAAAATTATTGTATAGAATGATATCGGTACCTTGCGCTGTTTATCTGGAGGTGACACCCCAGACACTGTGCCTGTTTTTATTTTCTCCATGTGTTCAAGGATCTGCAGCTCATCTAGCAAACACAAGAAACACAGATTAATAATGGAGTCTTGGGACTAGCGTGGAGTCCATATACAGATACAGACATCCAACGGCTGGAACAAGTACAAAAGAACGCGGCGAGATTTGTTACGAACAACTACAGCTTCCAAGCTAGCTCGACTGAGCTTGTTAACCAACTTAATTGGGACACGCTGGAAACTAGGAGACTTTACCATCAGTCAGTGTTAATGTTCAAATTTCATAATAACCTTGTGGCCTGCCCTCTGCCTACTTCCGTTTCTCAACCTACGCATAGAGTCGCTAGGAGGCATAATCATAGTTTTTTGCAATTACAGTCTAATATCCTATCCCATAATTATTCCTTTTTTCCAAGAGCTATACGAATCTGGAACCTACTACCAAGAAATGTTGTAAACTTAGAAACCCTAGAGGCATTTAAACAGCCGCTCTGCCAGCCATCAGGCAGCTAAAGGTGCCTTCGCACCTACGCCGACTTTAAGCTGACTACCCTCCCATTATTAGCGTAAGCTACATTATACTGCGGTATAGGGAGTATCATTTAAGTATTTAAGTATTTAAGTACTAGACCACCACTGGAGGATGAGTTGAATTCCATTATCTTGTTGTGCCCCCAATTATCCTTTTAGATATATAGACAACTTTGCCCAAATTGGGATGTCTGCCAGCTTAAGTTTTGATAACATCATTGGTGTTAATTAAGTGGCTGATAATTACACACCAAATTCTGACTGTATCAGGCCTTTCTGTTCAGTTTTCACAAATTAATGTACCTTCAATATGTGCAAGTTGTTCAATAGACTTGTTAATCCATAGTTTTAATGACAGCATATAATATTCTCTCTGTAGATCAAAAGTACAAGAACACATTGTAGCTAGTAAATTATTTTCATGATTAAGCATAGCTGGAGACCTATACAGCACAATGAAGAACAGATAGTTGCACATTGGGCTTTAATGAAAATACCATTACCATAGACTACACAAAGCACACTTTGGGAAGTTGGGGGAGGCCAGTTTACCTGTATGTCTTCTTCAGAACTTGGACTAGTTTTTCCTTCTATATATGCTTCTAATTCCTTGATGAAAGCAAACCATTATTAGTTAAGGAACCAAATCACTTTGTAACTTTAATGAAAGCAATTGACCTTAAGTCTGCTTTCTTGTTGTTTTTGTTCTTTGTATCTTCTTATTTTTTCTTCCCTTGCAGTAGCTTGCTGCTGTAGACTACCAGTAGTTGTTGTTTGGGGAGAATGTGAATTTCTAGAGACTGTGTTACTTAAAACATCCTAAAACACAATTCAGCAAGATCAATCAGCAATTTATTAATTTACTTTTGATTAATTTTCAGAACATTTACATGTCATGTGATTCCAGAAATTATCCAGAATATTTTGGAAAACCTAGGAGCTGAATGTCCAATACTAGGGAGCTGAATGTCCAATTTTCTATACAAATATCTGGTATTTCGTGTTTGAATATTACAGAGGGAGGGGGGAATCATATCTGAATCTCATCAGCAGAAAGTGATGGATCGGGGGATGGATATCTGGAATACATGTCAAAATGATCATCATCAACTGTTTTTTAATAATGTACCTGTTTGGTGACCCCATAGTCCTGACAGCGTTTCAAAAAGTCTAGAAAATAAATCTGTGTTGAAAAGATGGCAAAAAATCATTATTTTTTATTATGCTGATTATTATGTGCTAGCACTAAAAACAAAAGATGATAAGCAAAATGTAATTTGATGGTATTTTCACTTACTTTTGCCATTTTAACATTAGTAGATCTATCATCTGTCATTTGTTGAAGGGATAGGTTCCCTAGCATTGCTGGTAACAGTAGATATCTTTAAGGAGGAGAGGAGGAATTTGTTCTTTTCTTATAATATGTGACTCTGTGATGAGTGTACAGGAATAGGCACTGATAGACATCAACACCAAAAAAGACAAATATTATTCTAAGAGTATTGGGTAAGAAAACTACATTGGGCAGAAATTGTTTTGACATGTGGCAAAAGGATAAGAGGGGGATTTTCCTGAGTTAATAAACCTCAAAAGACTGTTTGGGCATCCATTTAGTTTAATTAAAGAGCAGGGGATGATTAATGCCTCTCTGGACTATTTATAATAAGAATGGTCACTGATTTTATCTAGCTTGCCAATGTACAAAGTTTGCAAGGACCTCACAACCTGTTACTGATTGCCATAGTGTATACTGTAGTACCGGTAGTAGTTTGTATTATTATCACCTTAAATTTGTTGTAACCACTTCATCAAGCTCTTCATTTGTACTGAACAATGCCAAAGTATTAACCATTTCTGTAGACTTTCTAAAATATTCTATGGATGACGTTATTTGTTTCTGAAAATGAATAACAGAAAAAAATTCTCTTAGAACTTGGTATTAGCTCCTCAACTATGATAATCCCCCTCCACCCCTCCCCCACTTTAAAGTGTGCTCCACGGACCATGCAGATAATATACACTGACAAAAGTCAAGGCCGTAGCAAGAAATGTTTGTCGGTGAGGCAAGCCTTGGTCATCCTTTGTATCCCGGCGTGTTCAATCGTTAGAATCGATAATCGATATTAATCGATACCAATCAATAAAATTAGCAAATTATATACATTATTAAGTAATTATTAAGTAATTATTATCGATTGTTATCGATTGGATTTTCGATATCAATTTTTATCGATTGAACACGCCGGGTTTGTATTGCTAGGGGGGCAAGCAGGTTTTTCCCCACATGTTGACACTAAGAAATTTACCTCTGCCCCTACGCTAGCTACGGCACTGAAAGTTATATGCCATGTTATACTGTATTTGAATCAATCCAGCGAAACATTAGCAATCACACTTGGTTTATTATTCGAACGGCCAGCATATCGAAAGAAAAATTTCCCCTGGCCCTGGATCAGATGTGACAGAAAAAAAAACATGCTCGCTTATGCTTAAGCAAAACATGAAGAGTCTTGTGAATCCTCACCTGTATACACTGGGATCCACTAGGTTCATCGCTGGACTCGATTTTCCTTTGTAGGTCCATTCCAAAACCAAATGTCTCTTTTAGATTGAGTTGACTTTCTTGCTCGCTGCTGGTCGCCATCTTGAATGTTTACTGCAGTGCTGATGATCAGCGGTATGTGATTTTGTCAAAAGTTGTCAAAATTTCGAAAAAGATAATAAGTATATTGTTTATAAATAAGATTTCTAATAGCAGATTGAATAATTCTCATATGAATCATAAAACAGCATTTAAGAATTATTAGGGTTCAGAAGTCGGATCGCTTGGGTTGCCTGTGGTGAGTTATGGGTTACCTGTGTGAGTGGAAGGTACTTTCAAGATGGCGGCCTACATGCCGCTTCGAACGTTGCGTGGAATTTTGAGAGAACTCCGGTTAGCATCGCCTTCAAAGGTAATTATAAATTCTCGTGGACAATTTCCTGGCATTGACAAAACGTATTTGCATTAAAACTAAGGTCAAAAGAGGTGATTTTTCTTCCTGAAATTTTATTTTTCTCACGTTTCAGGGCCCTACGAGGTCGATATTTGGGTATCAATTTTTATTAGACGAGTATAGAGGTGCAAGAAATGCTGATAAATTGACGTCAGAAGCTCTTCTGAGGGTCGCGAGAAATTATTTATGCTTACTTAAACATGAACGTATGAAGCAAGTAAGTCATTAGCAAGTAAGGGCAGGCAACAGGAACACTCAGTAGTAGGATACCTTTTAGTCTGCGGGGCCAAAAACCAGTTCGGCTCCTACTTCGTGTAGAGGAAACAGAATGCCAAACAGAGAATAATAGAACGAGGCAACAAATAATTCAATGGACTCTATAGAATTACATAAACTGTACCTCCTTTGTTTTCCTATACCCGAAGTCTGACCCAAGATCATGCAACTTTTTTTTTGTTGATCAAGAGTAAGTGGAAATGGAATGCCAGTGATGCAGGGTCAGCAAGTCCCCAAACCTGGAAAGGAAAGGGTTGCAGATTCTAAGCAAAAATTCTTTTTTGTGTGATTGTTGGATGATTTTGGATTGCAGGAGCTCCAACAACAATATAAAGGCAGGGTGAACGTTCAGTGGAAGATGTAGCCAAGTTAGTTGGATTTGAACTTCCAAAAGAATTCATGGAAAGCTGACTGGATCTATGATTCATGAACAAGGAGCACTAAGGAAATACAGATGCTAATAATAAATTATTATTTTGATGATTATCCTTTCTTTTCTGTCTGGACTATGAGGACTATGATATTTCCAAAAGTTCTATAATTTTTCTTGTAAAGTTCTCTTGATTCCAACAAATTCTCACTTCCCCTGCTGAAAACCACAGCTTAAAAGCTACCACCCTGGAAATGTTTTGTTGCCCTCCCCCTATCCATCCACCTGTTCGACCACCCACCCACCACTCCAGTTAATATCTACATGACCACCTGGGAATTCAAGTTAACCCACCCTGGAATTTCATTCTTTTTTAAGGTACGGGCCCCAGAATCTCAGGTTGGTCTAGGGCCAGCAACCAGAGGTATAATATGTATAACCACCATGGAATTTTGCTCTTGTTTTAGGGTAACCATCCCAGAATTTCAGCATGCTCTAGGACTAACTACCCTTGAATTCCAGAGGTCCTTGACAGGGGGGAATATTTTTTCCAACTGCTTATTTTCAGCTGCTATTGTGAACCCAGCCCCTCCCTCTCTGCAGGCCACAAACAACATCTGGAATACCGGTAGAGCTGAATTACTCACCAGAATCCTGTCATACATAAGTAAAAACAATATTGCTTTTACAATTTTTATCTTTTTATTTCTGAATCACAATTTGGTGAGTTAACATTGTTTTATTGTCACCATAAAATTCCAAGAAAAAGCCCTGGGTTGCATAGTTTTCCTGCCTTCTTTTTACTGGTGTAATAGGCTACTTCGTATTTTCAGATGACTACTTTTTGAGTCCCTTGATGCATCAATGAAGAAGCTACTTTTTGTTATCATATAAAAAAACCCTAGTTTTCAATGTAGTTTTTGTCTTAAGAACAAAAAATAACACGACTTATAAGCTTTTTATTTCTAGAGGGGCTTATTTTAAGAATTTTGTGGTATTCTTTTTATCTTGAAACAAGGTTTTTTTGTGAAGTAGTAACACTACGAAACACACTTAACCATACAAAAGCCACCACAAATGATCAATTGTTTTATATCCTGTTTTTCCCATTTGGTAAACTCACATTTCATTCAATCAAAATGATAATTATGATCAAAACATATGATCGTTTGTAGCATTTTTTGGATGGCTGAATTATTTTGGTAGCATTGTGTACATTCTTCATGCCCAGACCATAAAGCAAAGGCAGGTCATTGACTTCCTGCCCTCCCCTGTGATCTGCCATTGCTTAATACACTCCAATTCAGTTGCCAACTAAACCATAGACTTTCAGATATTCAATCATTCAGCTGCCAACTAAACCATATACTTTCAGTTTATTGTTCCAACGTATAAAAATACTGAGGCAAGGCAATGCCTTGCAAACAGAGAGCCCTGCATTCTTATACCATCCACTTATCAAACAATGAATTCAAACAAAATAAATAATAGTAATATAATATAATAGTACTATTCCAAGGTAGTCAATGCTTCTTTTGGTCTGTGATTGCTGTATAATTTACATTAAAATTCATAGACATCCAGTAATATTCATACTCCTGGGGGGACTCCCATATAAAAATGTCAGGGGTGGTTGACAGGAAAAATGGAACTCACCCCTATTCAAACACAGCATTAAACACAAATTTGGAATTTTCATGTTGTGCGAACTGCTTCAGATGACACCCCTAAGTGTTAGAACCCTTTTAACCCCTGAAAGTGATAGCACTAGTGACAATGTTAATCCCTAAAAGATGGGTCAAGGATTCCCCTTAGGTGCATTGTGTTCCATGTTCTAATAGTATTCGCATTTTGTAAACCAATACTACACATTACTAAGAATGCAAGGCTCTATGTTCTTTTTACTTCATTTGATTCTTTTGCAATTCTAGTGTATCGTTAGCTGAGCAAACCCAATCAGGGCCTTCTCATCAGCAGGGTCATTTAGATTGCTCTTCGATTGCTGAGAAAATAAAGAAAAAAACTAAATATGACAACTTCTATTTACTGAAAAGATCTTTGTATTCCTTGGCAGTTACTGAAATGAATACTGAAATGCACCATTGCATGGCTAGGCATTCATAAGCATTGCAAAGTTTGTTTTGTATGTATACAGAATTAAGCCATTTGGTATAAAAATGCTCCTGTCATTTTTAACAATGCAGCAACAGGCAATTTTCCAAATGATGATTGTAAAGAAGAAATCGCAATGTGTTATTGCAGAAATTGGAATTCCTCACCATAGGGGAAAATTAAAGTGATAGAATTTGGGAAATACATGGTGTATTAAACCCCCACCTCTGTGGCATATTGTCAGATATCAAGTAATAAAGTTAACTTACCAGGGCAAATGTAAGTGATTTGCTTTCTGGAGGGCTGTCTACCACTTTCTTTAAGTTTGCAGCAACTAGTGTAATAAGCAAACAATATCCAAATGTAAAAGAATTGCCAACTCAATGAGGCTAGTCTTAATGTCTTGCATTGTCAGTAAGCATTTTAAAATGCGCTCTTCCTTACCAACAACCATATCTTTACCATCTATCAGACCTGCAGAGACTAACTCTTGAGCAACACCTTCAGCTGTGTCTGTTTGGACATGAAAATAGTAATTCAGTTACTGGTCATTTAATTCATTTGCCCTTGTTCTTTGTGGAATACAGTAAACTTCAGGTATATCTATCAGCACTCCTTCATTATGGAGTCCAAAGCTGGCAGAGCATGATATGACATTTTCACCCCAAAGCACGTGACTTTGTTATTAAGTTGCACCTGCTTCACTACAAGTTATTGACAGCTCATTGCAAGATCTGACTAAATAACATAGGTGTTCTTACCTTTACCAGAGGTGAAGTCAAACCTAATGTCATTCAGTTCTTTCTTCTCATTCCTGAAACATTCATAATGCTGCATGTAAGTTTCCAGACAAACCGATAAACAGACATATAAAGTTCATACTAACCTCAGTCTTAATGTTAGATCTAATTGACTTGCAACTGGTGGAGCTGGTAGGAAAAGAAATGTACTATTTGTAAAGCTGACAGTGCACAAAACACAGAATAATGCTACTGCTATTTATGGCTTCTGCTATTTCTAATGCAGTTCTACCTGGATTTCTAAGGCTTACATTGTAGGACTGTAATCAGGAGCCCTTCCTAATGCAAAATTAACTTCGGAATGGCTCATTAATAGACCAGTGTATGTCTTAGGCCTAAGACTGTATCTGCCCTTGAGAGACCAGAGATTTGATCTATCAATTTCAGCCACAGAAGACAACTGGGCGAGTTCAATAACATACAAAATACTGGTAGTAAAGTATGGGCTGAAGAAACGTGCTACAGAAACCAGCTTTTGGGAAAGAAGCTACTGAAACTACTGAAAATGTATTATGGCCCTTACCATTTGAATATTTTTCATAAATGTTTTTACCATTCTTATTTTTTGTCCCAAAAGGTAAGGTTAGCATCACTATACCTTGTTTTTCTGGAGCAGGAGGCTGGTTCTTAACAGGTTCAGATGATGGTGCCTGTGGTGCAGAACTCTATAAAAATATGAAAGATTGGCATGAAAATGACAGGTATTTCAGGGTATTTTTCTATCACACACTATACATAGGATGCCACAACAATCATCATGGAGAAGACATTAATATGGTACCTGTTGGGGTGGTGGTTTAGAATTTTTCTGTTCTTTAACTGGAACCTAAAATAAATTTAATAAACACAAAATAACAGAACTGGGTAGAAAATAATATTTTTAAATGAAATAAGAAAATAAGTTTAAATTTTAATTGCTTTTAAAGAAATAAATTAACATGGTTAACCTCTTCTTCACTGTCTATTTCATCACCCTTGTTGCCTGTTTCCTCATCAGACCACTCCCAGCTTCCGTCTTCAGTTCTTTTTAGCCTGCCGCTGGAGCCAGGAACTCTCTTTACCTGAATATTAATAACACTGTGTAAGATAGTAATAAAAGAGAATTGTATTACAAGGGGCTTCCACAAAACAAAACAAAAAAAACCCTCATTGAGGGTAACCTATCATGAGTAAAATGCCAGGATTTTTCCAACAAATGCTATTCCAGCATGGGTGAACATAAATTATTTTGTTGGTTGTCATGAAGAACATTCCTGGAGTTCCAATGTGTAGCTAAAACTGGGAACTGCCAAATTTATTGTCAATTGTTTCTTCTCATGAATGCTGTCTTGGACATCCACTGAGCTCCTCAAAACTAACCTTTTGGGATCTTTCACCTAATGGTGGCATCAGAGGAACAAGGGCTTCTTTAAGATATTCTTTACCCTACAATGAAAATGTACAAAATGTGCTGTAACAAAATACATTACATACATGAACCTCTTAAAATAAGGGCAACCTGCCGGTTAGGCAGAAGAAAATAACAGCTTCCATTCACTCAAAAATTCTGGCCCACCTCAAAGCCAGAATGTCTAATGGTCTGCCCTAATGAATTATCAAGTACTGAATCACGGAATGCTTGAAATGTTGCCTTTACCTTGCCTTTTTGAAGAATGGGTTTTTGAGCAGTTCACCAGCATCCGGCCTATGTGTATAAAAGGATGTTATCAGAAAGAAAATACATCCAACAAAATTCTGTAATTTCATACTCCACAATGGTTAAGGGTTGGTGGCCACTATGCTTTATTTTATTTTGTAAAGATGTTGTTGTAGTGTATCAGGAAGTCTGGTAACTAGTTTGTTACTGTGCATACGCTAGTTGGGCAAGGCCACGTGCAATCTCGTACCCAGAGCCTGTCATCTTTTGGCCAGCGGCAAGATTCAGGGCTCTGGGGGAATCTGATTTGTGAGCATGCGTGGTAGGTCAAAAACGTACTAATGAACTTTCATACAACGTTCAAACCAGAAACCCAGAATCTGGGTTTTGAAAAAATCGATTCCCCCAGAGCCCTGAATCTTGCTGCTGGCCAAAAGATGACGGGCTCTGGGTACGAGATTGGGACATGTGCCATGCGAGTTTTTACGATGCTATGTTTATGAGTAAAAGGCAATTGTGTATAGCAAGTTTGAGACCCAAATCCTATATTATTTTACATTTTTAAAATTGCAGAGGGAAAGGAGGAGTCACATGTCGACAGATAAATTGACACTCCACATGTCTTGTTATCCAGCTCATACCCTACATAAAGAAAACCCTAGTCCTCTAGTCAGGCTTTACATATACCTTAGTTGTGGCTCTTTCTGCAGACAGGCGGTAATCATCTTCTTGAAAAGCTTAGTGTACTTCTTGTAGTCTCTGCTACCCCCTCCCCCACTTGTCTCTATATTTGGCGGTTCATTTTGCAGGGTCAACATCAAAACCTGGGCATACAAAGGTGATGTTGTCATTACCTGGATTAAGTAGCGCTCCATCTTAGAACTATAGCGGAAACAATAGGGAAATGCTATGAAATATCCGGAAAACCTATTCGGAAAGAATTCAGCACTGCAAATGAAGTATTTCGCTACGAAATCGGTCAAAAACAAATTTCAACCAATCAGAAGGCCAGGATTTGTTGACTAAGCCAATTAGTTGTTTAGAAATTTAACAATTTAAAATTTTACACAAGTATAACTCAAATTCCCCATAGCCGTTCACGCTATCGTTCTTGGACGGAGCACTACTTAAAGATTCTCGTAATAGTTGCACATCAGCAAGAAAACTTGCCATGAAGCAAAACGCATATTTTTGACAATGATTGTTTTAAAGACAATGCATGTGTTTCTTGACATTTCTGGTGCCTGGGTATTGGTTCAGCAAGTTCATGCCTCCTTTTATACACGGGAATGTTCACTGCTATGCACTCTTAGTTCTCGCTGTTGTTGCAGCATCACCACTTACTAGTGTCAATATTTACTGTATTAATTAGACAAAGAAAGAACAATTCCAACAAGTGATTGAGTACCTTCATAGCAGGAAATTTAGCATATGGTGCTGTTCCTGTTGCTAGCTCTATTGCAGTGATCCCAAAACTCCATATGTCAGCCTTGTGGTTGTAGCCATGAACCTAAATAACATAAAAATAATACAGTGACTATTTAATCACAAGATAATTTTGACTGGGAGACATTTGATCTAGTCATCTGCAATTACAATACATGTATTCTTGACACTAACCGGCCTGTGATACAATTTATAAGTTCTTGTGCTTGTGAACCCCCTCTACCAACTAGACTAAATATAATACCTTTTTGTACTTGTATTGTCAGGACAGTGCAATTATTATAGGCATACCTGTTCCATGACCTCTGGTGCCATCCAGCATGGTGTCCCAACAAACGTCTTGCGCATTTTTGGTTTGGTCCTATCACCATAATCACTAATAGCAGAGCTTACTCCAAAATCTAAAAGGTGTTAACCAAAACTTCAATATTATGATAAAAATATCTGAAGCATTTTTTAAATGAAATTTTAAAGTTTTACACATCTTACCTGCTAGCTGGACAGATCCATCAGTTGCTAAAAGTATATTTCCTGCCTTTACATCCCTAGAAAAAAGTGAATAATAAAAATAATGTGACTATTAATAATTACACACTGCCTACATAGATAGCATCAGGATTGTCCATAAATTTGTATGTAACATCTGGAAAATTGAACCTGTAGTACTATTATTGAAATTCTCCCTTGACAAGACCCAGACTATCAAAGAAGACACAAGTACCTGTGAATAAGACCATTTAGATGGAAGTATTCAAGCCCCTTCAAAACTTCCTTGAGAACTGAAGCGATAACATCCTCTTCTAAGATGCCTTCTTCAATCAAATTGGGTTTGAGCTTTTTCTGGTGTTTAATGACATCCAACATAGAACCTAATTCATCAAAAAAATAATATGTTAACATTCATCAATGCAACTCTGGAAAGATGCCAAAAAGCAGTCCCTAATTCGGACATTTTCAAAATCAGATGTTGGTGGGTGTTTTATGACAGAAAACCTGGTCCATTCGCTCATCAGGCGGCATCTTGGATTTTTGGGTTGCACATGCTCCAAAAATCCAAGATGGTGCCTAATCAGCAAATGGATCAGCAAACGTTTTTTAATAAAACACCCAGTACCCTTTTATGACAGACAGTATTCAGGTATTATATAATTTTTTCTGGATTTTTTACAGCACAGAAAAGGTCTGCAAAACCCACTCTGGGAAGATACGACATATCATTCTAATGTTTTTGCTCATTTTGTTCATACTGCATGGCAGTCATATGTTAGACAGATTAGCTAAAATTACCTCCATTAAGAAGCCTCATTACAATCCAAAGTTCTTGCCTCACCACAAATGATGTATAATAATTCACAACATTGCTATGCTGACACTGGCTCATGGTGTGAATCTCTTTCTGTTTTGAAAAATAAAAATAAAAAATTAGCTAAAGTGGTTGCTGTTGTAGAAGACCAAATATTGTAATTCTATAGCAAAATCATCATTGACGATTGGACAGCAGCCACCTTAATCATGAATCATCTGGTGGTCAGCTTTGGTTGCAGCCACCTTAATGATGATTCATTGTTCCTGCTTGCATGCCAAGAGCTTAGTGAATGTGCCTGCTCTGATGTCTCTCATTAAGTGTCCAATAAAGGTTGAAGAGGGAGGATTACCACAACTTAGATTACCAATTTAAGTTCTACTACATTGGTAGTAGAACTTAAAAAAAAATGGAAAGTATGTGTTCTGCTATTTGTAGGACATATGAATTGAAGATTGCAACATGCACATATAACTGGAATAGTCCATTGATTTTCTGGGGCTCAACTCAGTCACAGACATGCAATATTTTCATACATATACTAAGGAAACAACACCAAAGAGTGTATCATCTGAAAAAAAACACCATGATTTTCATATTAAGTGACTTAATGGGGAAATCCAGGTAAGTACTTGATGACACGAGAGGCCTTTAAACATGTTGTGTGTTTCCAGAATGATCCCCCCCCCCCCCCCCCCCCCACAGAAGGGATATTCTGGAGGGGTGGGGCGGTCAATTTACCTTGATCTTTTCCATACAAATACTGTATTTTCTTTGGATATTATTTTTCTTTGGATATTTCAGAGGGGTGGGGGGTCACTTTTCAACGCCCTTCCATTTGGGGGGGGGGGGGGTTATGGATATTTTTTGGAACCACACATTTCTTATAGGATATAAGCTTAAGCTTACAGCAATCATCCCTAACAGTAAACTTTTGGGATTCAAATCCAATGCAAACATCACAGGAATGGTGGATGGTTTTTAATCTCTAAACAGTTTGAAATGGAGAATGAATTGCCTAGAGCGATTAAAGAAGTTAATGGTTGCTGGGTTTCAGAGAGTATGCTATTAGGTGAAATTGGACCTGTGTCTACTCAACTAGTGAGAACTGCGTTCAGACGGTCGAACTACCTGATTAGATTTTATAACATGTGTCTGCATTTCCAATTACAAAGGCGATCGGCAAGCTGCGACTTAAGAAACCAATTATTCTAGTAATAAAAGGAAAAAACGTTTGTAAAAAAGAGAGCTATTACGTTCATTTCGTCGATATTAGCTCCACACTTCTCCAGGTCGATCCTCTTGATTGCCACTTTTTCATTTCTCGGTTTGCAGACCGCGGCTTGAACCACGGCTGTTGCCCCATAACCTAGCGTGAAAACAGGCACACAGAAAGATCAGCATTTTTTGAATACTAAGAAAGGTTTCGATGGATCAAGTTGTACCTATCACTTCTTTCAACTCGTAATCTTCCTTGCGATTCGGCCATCCACGACCGTCGCCGGACGCCATTTTGGATGTACCGCCTTCCAAATATGGAACGCCGGGTCGTGACAATTTTCGGCTTCATGGAATGGAGGGTAGTGACAGTTTGCACTCTGCCCCTGTGACGTCACTTTTAGGAGGATTGCCGCTGTAAGGAAGCGCATTTTCGCGGGCACATAGTTACGCGAGGGCTGCTGGGTAGTTAAACAGTTGCTACCGCGAAAAGGCAAAATACACAAATATGGCGGCCTCCAAGCTTGGAAAAATAGACGATAATTCTCTTAATCCTTTCAAACTGACGTCCATAGCTGCATGACCATGTTACCAGTGCATTATCTCTCCTTTTTCGGGAGAAGCAGTACAAAATACAAGTCAATTACGTGAAAATGGCGAGCCCCTCGCACTCACAATTTGCCTTTTCAACAGCTTCATCTCCAAAGCTTCCCGCCATAGCAGAAAATAGAAACCTGGTATCTCAAGATTACTTATGCAGGAGAGACGACGAGAATGGCTATACTAATAAAGAAAGGCCTTCCTCACTAAGGGACGAGGATGGCATCGAGATTTCAAGAGAGGATATCGAGAAGTTGAACAAGCTTGTGACAAGAGCATTTGTAGCTGCTCTGCAGCAAAATGATAGAATTTATTGGGATCATTTGTGCGAAGTTCTCACCGTGTCAAAACCATATGCCGTTGTTCTGCAGTCGAAACAGCTAAGCCATTATGTAGAACGAGTTCTAATTGAGATTCAAAATCCGAAAGCTGAGTTGGATAAAGTTTACCAATGCCTTGGATCAGTTTTCCCAGAGCAAGTTGCAAAGCTGTCAAACTCTGTGACTGTTGTGGAAAACAAGCAAAGGTTTCCTTCTGGTCCCACAGAAGATATTCCACTTTCTCCTAGAACAATCCCCACCCCACCCCCTAGAGGTGTTAAGATTCCTCGTGGTCAACCTGTTATTCCCTTCGGTTCAATGTATGTTTTAGAGAAGAAACAAAGCACAGATGTCAATCTGCGAAATACTTACCAGCCAAAGAAGCTTGTAATGAGTGACTTGACAAGATCCTTGGCTGATGTGTTACAGGATATCACCATGAGGGAGTCAGCATTGGGTGTACCTTTAGGCCTCATGTTCATGGCTGTTGATGTTGATTTACCCAGGAATAGGGTACCAACCCCTCCTGACATGCCTAAAAAGTCTGTGAGCACCAGTGCACCAGTGTTTAGAATTGTCCCAGAACCACAAAGCAAGACCACACAAGGGCAAACTGAGGCCAAAAGAGAAAAACCACCAAGAACTGGTAGAGAGCTCATTGAGGCCTTTGTTAAAGGCCGTTTTCTGGGTGAACTTGAGTTTGCTTACATGAATTTTGCTCCTTCACAAAGATATGATCCATATGACTTGATTGAGGTGTCAACAGACAAGGTGAACCCTGAGCATTTTGTGATATCGTCACATAGCATCCTACATATAACACCCAAAGGTCCCACAGAGACCCAGTCATTGTCTGAATGGTACACAGAATCCTGCATTTTTCAGGCCATTTCCAACCTATCTTTTTTCAAGAACTTTCTTTTGATTAAGTCATTTCTAAAGTGGAGGGAGATCAAGAAGTTTAGCCATTTCTTGAAAATTGAAGCCCAAATTGAGAGGTCCCTTATTCACAATGTTCCAAGCTTTGGGTCTGCACTGTTAAGAGTCTCTTATTTGTTAAATGATCTCTCAAAAATCACATTCCTTCCCTTTGAGGCAAAAATCTGCTACACCCTGACTGACTTTGAAGAGAAGACATTTAAGACCAGCAGCACTGGCCGTATGTATGTAAACAAGTTTTTCAACTACTGTCAGATGATTGTTGATAAGTCCCAAGAGAGCTGCTTTGAGTATTTGAGATACTGTGAAGCCCAAGTCAAGAACCATCGCCACAACTATAGAGAGTCATTGGCCAGAGCCAAGGAGAAGAGAAATATAAGGCAGCAAAACCTGCGAATGGCTAAAGAAGAAGTTGCTAAGCTTGGTACATTTGTGCGCCTTGTAGATTATATTATCCTTCAGCATTTGCTAACACTAGCTCAGTCTAATATCTGTAGATTTGTAGAGTTCACTCTTCCTGGACCTAGACCTGAGAGGGAGGGACTGTTTACAGCTAATGTTGCATTTGATGAAACGCACAAGTTGACTCTGGTGCCGTCTGTGAACCAGCTGGCTCATTCACTAGCCTCATCTCTCCAAAAAGTCCTTACCATCATTTGCAGTCTTACAAATGCAATGCAGCTAGGCAAGGAAGCAAAGGACTTTCAGGAAAAAAGACAAGAAGCTACCAATGTCACGCCCACTAAGGAGAGTAGGCCATCAGAACTAGATAATGAAATATCTGATTCATCCTCTACAAGACATAGTCTTGAGTCATCAGGAAATGAGAATGACATGAATCACCATGCAGTCAATGGCTATGATCATGACCAAGATGAAGATGAAAAGCCACAGGCACAAGATGCTGATGAAGGAGCAGGCTACCCAGACGCAAGATCCAATGCTGAGATTGAGGAAGATCTTGATGACTTCACCTCTGGCCTGGCTAGTGCTAGAGATGTACAGGAGAGTGTGGAAGGATTGTGTATCAGGCAGAAGCAGGAGAGTTTTCTGGTTGTGGAAGGCCAGCAGGTGCAACAACAGGGAATTGGGCAACGCAGTCCACTTACAAGACAGAAGCTTGAAGACACCCTTTACAATGAGTAAGTGCACTGAAGCACTACTTCTCACAGATACTATGAACATTACATTCTACATGCTTATAATCATGTGCTTATAATCATTAACTCTTTTGTAATGTGCCAATGTCGCCTAACTAAAAAAAATTTGCAGCCATATAGGGCAGAATCTTGTCGCCCAATTATTTTTTCTCTGAATGCACCACTGAAAATGGCACCCTTGTTTTGAAATGTGATCATCTCAAACAAAGCTCAAACACTCACATTTTTTGCCAAGTAACCCAAAATTTTCTACCCATTATGAGTTAAATATTTTTTGGAAAGTCAAGCCCTAAAAGGGGATCACCATTTGGCGACAAGGTTGAATTTTCTGGTTGCCAAACCCTCAAATCCAGTCGGCATTGGTGACCTATTGATTGCAATGTCAGGCCCTGGTGCATTACTGCAAGATACTCTGCAGTACCTAAATGCCAAGTGAAAATGAAAACATTGTGATGATTTCATTAATACAAAGCCTAAAACGTTCAGGAGCATGCACACTCTAAATAAGTACAAACTACAGCCGATTGCGTTTGAGCGTTTTACCCCAACAGTTCGCACGTTACGTTTGAACGTTTGAAAGTTGCATTGTGAGACAAAAAGTCGGACGTTTCCAAGGGCAACCGCCATGTGCATTTTTCACTGACCAATCAGAGAGGACAGAACTCTTTGGTTCGCCATAGAAACGTCTCGTTTCATTCTAGAAACGCAACTTTCAAACGTTCAAACATAACGTGTGAACTGTTAGGGTAAAACGCTCAAACGCAATCGGCTGTATTGTTCTTAGTACTACAACCAATTTTGACAGTCAAAATTTTATCTTATTATATTTTCAGTGAAAAGATAGTGGCAGCCTTGCAGTTCCACCAGGAGTTTGTTGCTGATGCTGTTCAAGAGGTGGCGGAGTTTTGTGAGAGCCACTCCTGGATTGCAGAAATCCACAGCTTTGTCTCCATGTGGGACGATTCTCAAATGGAATACTGGCGTGGGCAACCCACCTCAAAAATTGAGGTATGGTCAAAACCACTTAAACCTTAAAGCGGGACTGTCACGGTACACGCATGCTCGAGCAAAGACCGCCGATCCCATAACTATCATTCAAAACGGGGATTCCCTGTTTAAATAACCAATCATGGGACACTTCGTTTTCGCGGGAAAGTACCCACGCCCTGCGCGATGTCGCCTCAGGGAAAACATAATTTGTAGTTCATTCATCAGGAGGCGACATTATGGTAAGTTTTTAGGGTTTTTTAGGCAAATGAGCTGCAAAATCGTTGTCTGAGGTGAAGATACCGTAGCCCTTGAACAATTTGGCTTATCTCCGGTGTAATAACCTGTGAGTGCGCACGAAATGCGTCACAAAGCTTCCTTTGTTTGGTAGAACGAATCAGGATGAACTAAGACTGAACACAAAGGTGTCCTCTGGGAATGGTTATTACACCGGAGTTAACCCAACAATTTCCATGTCTCGTGGACCCTTTTCGATATCCAGATCCTGCTTTTATTGTGTTCCCAAGCCATTTTGGCATAAGGACGACCTCGATTAGGCCTTTCTTGTTGGGCAGCCATCAGTGAAAATGACGCTCGAGTCTCATTCAATTTAAAACGACAAACAATATTGCATCGACTCCAAAATTTGGTCACGATACTAAGGAGATCTCAGTAGAGAATACCCGTTAAGAATTAAGGGTAGATGGACCCCGAAACAACGAGATTTGGACGGATTCTACCAGCAGAGTTCCCCCCTCTAACAGCCATCGTTCCGGCCCGGACCAAAGTGATCAAAATTCGCACATGCGCGTACCGTGACAGTCCCGCTTTAATTTAGGGCAAATCCCTTCCATTTGCAATTGCTAATTCAAGTAAACATCATAATTTCAAGTGATGAATTAAATGCATTACCCTATGTCAAGTAAGAAATGCTTTGCCTTTTGTTATTTTCTCTTTTAGCGACAACTGCATCAAATCCGTTCCTGGACAGAACAAATCAACACAGTCATCAGGACATTCTCGACTGCAAATGGTTTGTTGTATGTTGACTGCCATAACATCCAGCTTGCTATCGCCCCAAAGCTGAACAACATCTTCAAGCAGATGGTGAAGATGGTGGCCTTGCATGTCCTTGTCTTGGCAGAAGAGGTCATACAGGAAGTGGAAGTCTTGTCTGAGGTTTGCATAATTCATCTAGATATTTTTGAACCAGTAAAACATTAATTATTACTGACAAAATTCCTACTGTAAATTGCACTGGCTTGTAGTGGGCACAATGAACTAAAGATCTTGAGGTTGTTTGAATTTACATGGTTTTCTTTCTTATAAGAATATCAAGGAACAAAGGCTTGATATCAGGGGATTTGCAGACTTTATAGTACAACTAGAGCAAGTCAAGTCCCGAATGCCAGCACTGAAAGAGAAAGTAGAGTATATCAAGAATCTGTTTGAGGTAAAGAATATCATCTCATTTATGTACAATTTTGTTAACCCTCTCAGGTAATAAAAAACATCCTTTGATCCAATGTGGGATCCCCCTCTATCCAATATGATTCTGCCTCATCAAGGTGGGATTCTGCCCCATTCCAGGTAGGATATTGCCTCTTCCAAGGTTGGATTGTCTTTCATCCAAGGTGGTGACCCTCCTCTATCCCACATGGGACTCTGCCCTATCCCAGGTGGGGTCATTGCCCACTATCCCAGGTGGGATCCTGCCTCATCCAAGGTGAGATCTCATATCCCATATGGTATTATGCTGCATCCCAGGTAGGGTCCCCCTCTATCACACATGGGATTATGCTGCATCACAGGTAAGGTCCCCCTCTAGGGTCCTCCTCCATCCCATATGGGATTCTGCCTTATCTCACGTAGGGTTCCCTCTATCATATAATTATGGGATTCTAGCACATCCCAGGTGGGGTTCTCCTTAATCCTATATGGGATTCTGCCTTATCTCAGGTGAGGTCCCTCTCTATCCCATATGGGATTCTGCATGATCTCAGGTAGAGCCCCCCTCTATACCTTATGGGATTCTGCCACAACCCAGGTGGGGTCCTCCTTAATCCCATATGGGATTCTGCATAATCTCAGGTGAGGTGCCTCTCTATCCCATGTGGGATTCTGCCTTATCTCAGGTGAGGTCGCACTCTATCCCATGTGGGATTCTCTGGATGGGATCCCCTCAGCTTTGTTTGCCATGCTCCTCTTAACCTTCCTATCAACTTGTCCACCAAGCATAGGTGGTTAATATGCATTTTCACTTGGTACTTTCCAGGTGATCCGAAGCTGCTACAGGCAACTTTCCCCACAAGAAGAAGTCACAGAGGAGAAAGTATGCTGTTTATCCTTTGATAATTGCTTTGTCAGACCATTTCTTTATTTCATGACTGTATGGTACCTTTTAACCTGTATTCTCCTATAGGTATGGGCATTGTGGGAAGCCTTTCTGTTTGGCCTCCAAGAAGCTTCTGACTTTGTACAAGTGCAGAAACCACAGATCACTGAGAAATTAGCAGAAGAGATTATGGTATGATGTGTATGTTTTTGCTTCATGGCTTAAGTAGATTCCCACCACAAAGACTTTTTCACTCAAAAGGAATGAGCATTGTCATCGTCTGATTTTTAAAGTGTACAACATAGGAAAAACTGCCAATTCAACAACAACAATTTTCTTCATTCAGAGACTTCTTTTAATAAACATGCCACTGCCTGCAAATAGCACACGCTATGTGTAGGGATGGCACAATTACTGATGATAACAATTATAGCTATGTTGTTTGCCAGGCTCTTGAGGATGAAGCATCTGCTATTGGAGCTAAGGCAACATCTGGTCCATTCCTGAACCCTGACGAGAATCCAACTACTATACTGTCCAACATGAGGGAGGTATGGAGCTGTGTTGATTATGATTAATCTTTTTCATGGCATCAGCGGAATATCATTACACGCTGTGCCCAATATATTTCGAGAGGTGCCTATTGGTGCCTAAATAATAAATGCTAGTGGACAAATAGTGGAGTTTGGTCACCATAATAGAAATCTGGTTTCCATCTTTTTCTTCTTGATAAATGTTGTTGACAGTTAATTTTGAGAAGAACGTTTTTAAAAACCTACAGACTGGAAAGGTAAGTCGCCATTTGTCGATAAATTTGAAATTTTGGCCCACCAAACCCTAAATCTAGACATCATTCATGAGCATGTGGTCTCAATGTCAGGCCTTAACTACCGGAAATTAAAAATGTGTTGTACATTATTGCCACATCTCTGCAGATGCGAGAGAAGTTCTTATCCATCCGTGCCAAGCTAAGTGACATAAGTGAGTGTAAGAAGATAATCACTGGATCTCCATATGACATGACAGCCATCATGGCCATTTTCAAGTCTATAGACAAGAGGCAAGAACTGTGGAGATACTGTGAGCTATCGTCAAGCATGATTAGAGACTGGCTTCACAACCCTTTTAAAAAGGTACAACCCCTTTTTGGCTTTTAAAAAGTGTAATAGAGAAGCAGGTTTTTTTAAAAGGCTCACCTTGATTCTACAGTACAACCCATTAATGTCCATAGCACCCTTTTCAAATTGTTTAGCAAAGTCGCCTGAATTCTGCAGTCCCTGTGTAATGCATCATATATGTCATCATCTTCATCATCATCATCATCATCTTTTATTTACAATTGATTTAATATTTGCACAATTCCAGTGTCTAAACAATGTATTAGAAAGATTGACCTCTGCAATCTGTGTTGCATACAGCATAATGCATTATCTTTTTGGCTAAAAAATCGTTATTGTCATTTAAACCGTGTGATACATTCTGCAAAGTGCTGTTTTCAGACTATGCAACATGAGAAACTTGTTATAGAATCCTTTTTCCAACAGTTCTATTTTGTGTTTTTATGATCAGATGAATGTAAAGCGTGCCATTGAGAAGGTGAATGATTGGATATCAGTAGGCATGGCACTCAAGGAGCATCTTCCCATTAATGACCGTGTCCTGAACTCATGGATGTCTCAGCTTGAAGAGTTTATTGAAGACCTGCCTCTCCTTCTCCAGTTGTCTGCTGATTCTCTTAAGGTGTGCAGAATTTATCTAAATGCCTTAGAATTTATCTAGTGCTTCCTCCCATGCTTTTCGTAAAACACGCTATTTTTTGCTGTTTTTGGCACGAGATTTTTGTGGCCACATGCGCGCCTGTAACATATGATATGTAACATATGATCTGTGACACATGATCTGTAACATATGATCTGTAACATATGATCTTTAACATATGATATGTAACATATGATCTGTGACATGATCTGTAACATATGATATGTAACATTTGATCTGTAACATATGATCTGTAGCATGATGTTGGAAAGAGTCTATTGTAGAAATTCTCACGAGTATTTGCCCTGGTATTCCAGCCTCGTCACTGGAGAGCTCTGTTCATCGGGATTGGCCAGGAATTTGACTCAACCATGCTGTTTACAACAGCTACGCTCCTCTCGTTCAACATTGGCCGCTACAAGGACCTCATTGCTACTGTATGTGCAAGTGCTGCTAAGGAACACGCCTTAGAGTTACAGCTACAGCAGCTCACCAGGGCTTGGTATGACAAAGACTTCAAGCTGGCCAAGCACATCCCACTATTGCGGCCCAGGTTTGGTGAGAAAGATGGAGCAGAGGCGGAACAGAGGCCGACTGGACGGAAGAAGAAGCAGTCCAAGATAGTTCCACCGGGAGCTGGGGTTAGTGGTTCCCTTGTTTCAACAGGTCCTTGGTGATTCAAGCCATGTTGATTTTGATATCACGTGATGTAATATTTCTACAGAAAAGCAAGCCTAAGACCCCAAGTTCTGTGCCGGACCTTTATGTTCTAATCGGAGTTGGAGAACTCAAGTGTATGATAGAGGTGGGTTGTGGTGCTGATGTTTTGTCACAGAGTCGGTCCCGAGGGATTCAGGGACGACTTGGACGACTCGCGGGTACGAGAAATGTTCGTTCGGAACGCCTACGTTCTGTTCTGTGAGTTTGTTGTCTAGTAAGATATCTCTTGTTGGAACACTCTGCAGGACAACTTGGTAACACTACGGTTGATGCAAGTGTCCCCGTACGTGGCTGATCTCAAGCTCTCTGTGGAGATGTGGATAGACAGTCTACAATATCTTGAAGATATCTTGGACATATGGTCCGACGCACAGAAGAAGGTGAACATTATGGAACTAGCTATAATCGCTCTTAAATCTATTAAATCCCACACCTATTTGATTCTTGAACTGTCTGGAATACTACAATCTGTTCTTCACTGCCTGTACATTGTTGTCTCATGTAGCTGTCTTTAAATATAAATTTCCTGAACTCTCTCCTTTCAGTGGTTGTATCTCGGGAATGTGTTCGCAGAACCTCGTATTGCCGAAGAGTTTCCCCAGTATCTTGGCAAGCTCTCTATCACGGACGCCAGATATAGGGTAAACATCCACTCATGCAGTTACATTCCTGTCGTGAATTCAATCGTGCCTAGTCGGTGGAAAAAACATGAGAAATTACACGTTTACGGTTAGATAATTTCCGTAACCTGGTGGTTTCTCACATCCATATTAAATGGAACATAAACTGTCACGTGGCCATTAATGATGTTCCACGTGGTAATCTTGTCCCAGGTTGTCATATAGTTCGATCTTTACTATGACGTGATCTATCATGTATGCCCTCATACAAAGTGACAATCTTGTTGCAATCACTTACTTCTAGACAGTTTTGAAATTTAGATATGACAGCGCAGATTATCCTAAATTACAATGGTCAAGTGCGCTTACCGATTCGCACGTTTACGATGTTATGTTTCTTGCCATTTACCGGGTTTTAGGAATTCATGCAAGTAGTTCTGAAGGATTCTAAGGTGTTGTCAGTGTTGAGTAAGAAGAGAGGCGAGAAGGGATGGCGGGAGATTCAGGGGGAGGTGCTCAGGTCATTCCTGTTGGAGCTCATACAAAGTCAGGTAAGAAATGGTCAAGTGATTTCGTTATCACTCTCTCACAACTAATACACCTACCTACGACATTACAAGTTTTGGGTAGGACAATGATGAAGATGACCACAATGATAGAGACGATGATGGTAGTAGTGATGATGATGATGATTTTGTTCCTACTGCTGCTGGTTGTTGTTGATGGCGATGTCAAGGATGATGGCGGAGTTTGTTTCTGATGATGATGTTGCTGCTGCTGATGTTGATGATGGTGGTGACGATGATGGTGTTGCTGATTGTGTTTATGATTATGGCGGTAAAGATGATGTTGTTGCTGCTGATGATGTTGGTGCTGAAGATGATGTTGTTGAATATGGTGATGCCTGTGATGTTGTTGGTGATGATTAAGATGATGTTGTTGCTGCTGCTGCTGATGTTGGTGATGAAGATGATGTTGTTGCTGATGATGATGTTGGTACTGAAGATGATGGTGTTGTTGAATATGGTGATGAACTTGATGATGTTGTTGCTGCTGCTGCTGATGTTGCTGATGATGATGTTGGTGCTGAAGATGATGGTGTTGATATGGTGATGAAATTGATGATGTTGTTGCTGCTGCTGCTGATGTTGGTGATGAAGATGATGTTGCTGATGATGATGTTGGTGCTGAAGATGTTGTTGAATATGGTGATGCCTGTGATGTTGTTGGTGATGACCTTCATGATGTTTTTGGTGCTGCTGATGTTGGTGATGAAGATGATGTCGTTGCTGATGATGATGTTGGTGCTGAAGATGATTGTGTTGCCACTGATTATGGTGATGCCTGTGACGATGAAGATGATGATGTTGTCGTTGCTGATGATAATGTTGGTGCTGAAGATGATGATGTTGCTACTGATTATGGTGATGCCTGTGATGATGTTGATGCTGATGTTGTTGATAATGATGAAGATGATGATGTTGTCGCTGCTGATGGTGGTGACGATGATGCTGATGTTGGTTGTGGTTAGAGATGCTCATGGCATGAAACTCATCATCGAAATGTTAGTTAATGTGGAGCCTTGTATGTCATCAGCATCTAAAAACCTACCATTCAGAAATACCCTGCATCATAAATCATAAGGTAATAGGACATAAATAAAAATCCGGCGACTAATCTTATCTTTGTGATGTGAACAGGAAGAGCTGCTTAAGGTTGTTGAGAGTTACATGCACCAGGCACGAGTCACCTTCCCACTCCTCCACTTCCTAAGTGAGGACGCCTTGCTTCGTCTTCTTGCCTGGTCACGCAACCCCAAGGACTTGGTCCCGTTTGTTCGTATGACCTTCCCAGCCATCAGATCCCTGGAGTTCACGCTACCGCAAGATTCAAATTTAAAACTCACCACAGCTCTAGATGCTGCACTGAATGGTAAGATTGTAGCTTGCTATGGATGTTACGCCACCAAATACTATTCATGGTAAAGCCAGTATGATAAAGCTGCTTTTTTGGGTCGACAGAATTCAGCAAAGCCCCTTGACCACACGTGGTTTCTTTGTTACTTTTTTGGCTCGCTCCGCGCGCATTAGTCAGTATCTTCAAGACGTTGACTTCTTCTGTTTGTCCTCAGCTCATCTGCTTCAAGTTACTGCCCTGAATGGCGACTACGGCGAGAAGCTACCACTTTCTACAGCCATCCCAGCCTCCCGTCAGCCTTTCAAATGGCTAGCAGCTCTAGAGAAACACATGAGAGACTCGCTTGTCCAGGAACTGGCCAAATGCGTCCAGGAACGACTGGTGGGGTCGCCCATGGTGACAGACATTATCACCAAGCTTGCTAGTCCCGGTGAGATGTGTGGAGAAATTTTCTTGTTCTCTGTTTAGCAGTCGTTTGAAAATGTCGGTGCGCACGTTTTTCCCCCTTGGCACGAATTTCAAGCTGTCTAGAAATTCCTCATTTGTGAGGTTTCGTATGGTTTTCTAAAATTGTTCTAAAACAGACTCCATTATTATGGCGTTTTGTTGCTCAAGGATCCCGTTGATCCCGCGAAGAATAACAGTGATAAATATATCTTATTCGGATGTTTTCTCATGTAATACGGGCAGATATTTTACGAGTTGCGAGCAACGAGTAAAGTGTCCGCCAGTGTTACATGAAAAAACATCTGATGAGTTATTTATTATACGACGAACAAAAACCTTTTCTGTTCTTGTCAAGATTCACTAGAAAACGTACTTGATGTGACTAGCACATGATCGGGAAGCCATTCAACTGCGCGCGAACCGGTTTGCTACAGTGTAATACGGCTTTCAACCGTGTAATACGGCTCCATATCTGCACTCGATTTTGACCTTATATGGTAAAATGACGTCACAGTCGTATAATAATTCTTATTATCATTACAGGAGTGTTTCTTCAAGGTGATGGTCCGGCTGAGGAGAGCCCTTATTGGCTATTAAAGTATCCCTCACAGTGCATACAGGTCGCAGACGCCGCCCTTTGGTCTCGTGATGTCACCAATGCTCTCGTTATCAGTAGTGAATCTCGCTTGTCAAAGATAGGGTCAGTTCAAATTACTGTTTTCTGTGAGAATAATACAAAACAAGCTAGTGGTATTTTCCTACCTGTGAAAGACCTTCGTACACTCTTCACCATTTGTCATGCGCAAAAATGAGTTCAGTCAGTTAAATCGTATGTGAAACAATTCCTTCAGTGCCACGAAAGATCCATACCCAACTTAGGGAGCGCGCGCAAAAATTGACTGGGGTGAGGCACTTCCCCTCGCCTCAATCATTCGTCACAGCCAATTTTTTATTTATTTCATAATGTCATTCTTCCTTTCCCCCTTTTCTTTTTACGGATACCTTACAACTTAGTACTCTGACTTAGCATGTAGATAAAGGGTAGTAGTCCGTTAAAGTTCATTGTTGTTTTCTCGATATTGCTCCAGAGCCAGCCTATCGTCGTACATTGAGGATTTGTCAAGAGCCCTTCGTAAGAACATAAAGGCAGAGGGAGAGAGGTACCCTTATAAGCGACTACAGCAACTACTGGCAACTCTAGTAACGCAGGCTGTCAATCATAGGGATATAACTAACGGTAGGCTACTAGGTCAAACCGAAAAACCCTTAAAGTAGTATATTTTAATTATTTGATTACCATCATGTCATGGTACTTGGTACTACATTACACAAAAAGAAGTTTCCTGATCTATTGGTTTCTTTTTAGGGTTGCTTAGAGATGGGATTGTGGGCGTGCACAGTTTCGAATGGCAAAGTGAGCTGAGGCAGGAAATGGACATCAATACACTGAGGGAGTTTGATTCTAATGATAATGCTCAGGATGTTCATGGTATGTAATATGATTATTTACCCTGTGAGCTTCCAGTTCAATCCATTTGTTACTTTTGGTGCTACACTTTAGGGGTTATTCTGTTGGGCTGATGGACCCTTTGGGTTTAATATTTCTCCCGTAGTGCACCGCAAAGGTGAAATCAAAGTCCTAAATGTCTATAACCAATCCAAAGTTCGCAGTGTGCAGGTTCATTCCGTAATGCAAGAGCACTGTCAGTTGATAGTTGATAAAACGTTCTATGTTAATCTCCTGTTCAGACACAGGACCCTTTCATTTTCCTGAGTGGATAGGAGCGTAAAATGTTTTAAGCTAACAAATATAGAATGTTGATACTGTTGATCATTCAGGAGCCTCCATCAGTCATGCATACTCTTGCGGACTCTGTACCACTCACCAGCTCGGCAGCTCCTTCCCCTATGGATATGAGTACCTTGGCCCTATGTCCCGCCTGGTGGTGACCCCCCTGACCCGCCGATGCTTCCTAACTCTGACTATGGCACTCCGGACCTTCAAGTATGGCACTACCTTGGGACCCGATGGTACCGGAAAGACAGAGACCATTAAAGACCTGAGTAAGGTACGAAACTAAAGGGGCTCATGAACACCTCGAGCATCATGAAAGTTAGCCTGTCTGATACAGGGCCCGACATTACAACCATATGGTCGCTAGCGGCGACTAGATTTTGGGTTTGGCGAGGCCAAATTTCAGTCTAGATGCCAAATGCTTTGTTGCCAAATGCTTTCCAGTGTGTAGGTTTTTAAAAATTGCTCATTCTCCAAATTAGCTGTCAACAGCATTAATTCATCATTCAAATGCCTACAGACATCCTCGAGATCCACATCAAGTGGACGATGTACAACCACAAAAGCCTATCATTTGCCTTAAGGAAACCGAAAATCGACTGCCTGTCTTTTTTTATTAACTGTTCCTATAGGTCCTAGGACGTCACCTTGTAATGTTCGACTGCACCCCTGCCTTGGCAAGCCCCATGTTGGTACGCTATCTGTGCGGCATGATCCGGTCTGGCAGTTGGGTGTGTTTCGAGGATGCTGATCTAGTCCAGCCCCAAGTACTCTCGGTATTTGCACAGCACTTGGAGACCGTCCGACGGATGTTAAAGGCTCTAAAGCGTTCAGCAGAGAACCAGTACAACGTTCGGGCAGTAGGCCTGGATTTCTGGACACGAAAGCCAGCGGTTAGTATATATACAGTGCTAGTTAGGTCTTACTGTTTGGGTATGCCAGGATCTGATTAAGCAGCTAAATCTACCGCGCGCACACATTTCCATGCATTTTTTACCTGCACTAACCTGTACCCGAGAGACGGGAAAGAACACTAGATGAACTGTGACCATCCTTATTCCCCTGGTCACAGATAGCAGCGCGTTACGCATTTTCGCCTCGCCAAACTATATTTGCTAATCCTTGTAATCGTCGTTACATGTCCGGTTTGCAGGGATTTACGTTTGTGGCAGTTATTGCAACAGTAGTTGCTGCCCATGTTTATGGGAACTAACTTTTTATCGTTTACTTCCTAGGAGAAAAAAGTAAAGCGGAGCTACAGTATTCCCTCCTTGATGTCCGACTATGACGACACCAGCGACTGGGTCAAAGTTGACAGGGTAACCACATTAACCAATATGATCATTTGCGGATGTGCATTTGGCAGAAGTCGGTCATGTTGATGGCAAATGATTATGATTGGTGGTGATATTTTGTGATCAAAAGGCTTGGGAAATTAACGTGAATGATGAATTCCTGTGAAGAAGGAACACTTATTTTTAGAGAACGACAACGCTTTACTGTAGAAAATTTCTGTCAAGTTTCACAATTTTGATATATTCAAATTCCAACTAAACTTGAATCCGAGGCTAAAACAAGAGATCAATTATTCATTCAGCAATGCCAGTGGGATTTCTTTTGTTTTATTCCCCTAATATTGATCTATTCCCCTAATATTGGTCTATTACCGCACCTGTTTGTGATCACATGCCGTGCACAAAATGTCCACAAAATACAGCAGCTTAATATAACACAGGGATCGTACAAGCTTTGAAAATCCTTGAAAATGCATGAATTTCCTACAAACGCTGTAACGGTACAACATTGTAAAGCTTAATTTTTTTCAACTTTTGCGTGTAGGAAATGATCTTGGAGGATCACCGTCGCACGTTCCCCGAGGTGCCCGACACCACTCCCTACCACCCACCCAAGACCTTCACCATGCCTGTCCTTGGTAATGCGGTGTTCAATGGCGAGCTGATGACTGCCAGTAGTATGTTTGGCTGCTTCCTTACTATGTCACCAGAGTACAATGCTAACACCGATATCCCTGACAACCTCAAGGTATGAAATGTGCTCTATCACCGGTATTCCTTGTCCACATGTGTTTAAATCTGGAAAGGCGGAACACTACCTTAATATCCTCACCTATAGAGCATGATTCGCACGATTTGTAGGGAGTTTATTGTGTTAATTACAATGTATTCCCAGGCCCTGATGAGACCCGTAGCCATGCTGGTCCCCGATCTCCTGCCTGTCATGGAGGTATGGATGTTGTGCTGTGGGTTCACCGAGGCTAAAACACTCGCCAAGAAGATCAACACGTTCTTCAAACTCATCAGCGATCAGGTAACTCGGATGCCCTGGACATCCTGCAAATCAGTCGCACCCAAGACTTGGTTCCCCTTCCCCTTCCCCTTCCCCTTCCCCTTCCCCTTCCCCTTCCCCTTCCCCTTCCCCTTCCCCTTCCCCTTCCCCTTCCCCTTCCCCTTCCCCTTCCCCTTCCCCTTCCCCTTCCCCTTCCCCTTCCCCTTCCCCTTCCCTTCCCCTTCCCCTTCCCCTTCTTCCACTTAACGTCGTCCATTGTTTCTTTTGAAATCGACTTACGTTAAGATGCTCAATTAATTTTAAAAGGTCGGTTCGATCAGGGACACATGTAGCGCGTAACATTTGTGTCCTCCATGTTTCCTCGAGTGCCTAAACTAGGACACATGTAGCGCGTAACATTTGTGTCCTGCTTGTTTCCTCGAGTGGCTAAACTAGGACACATGTAGCGCGTAACATTTGTGTCCTGCATGTTTCCTCGAGTGGCTAAAGTAGGAAACGCGTGTGGTGTCTCGGAAACATTTCCGGCTACAATGCTGCGCGCCACATGTGTCCTAGTTTAGCCAGGGCTTTAGAAATCACAATCTGGTAAAACGTATGCACTGCAGTCAAGTTCGTTCTCGCCAAGCCTCTGCAAAGCTCAGAGCAATGCTGCAGTTTTAAAACTATAGTCAGAAAAAACGTATCATGTCTCTTCCACAGGTATCCTCTCAACCTCAGTATGACTTTGGCCTCCGGGCGATACGGCTAGTTATTGAACTAGCCGGCGCGCGGTTAAGGAAGGAGCTGAGGAAAAGAACTACCGCTATGGACTCGGTCAAAGAGGAGGACTTACACTGTAGGTTTACATTTACTTTGAGGCCACGTCCACTTCGTGGAATACGAATAATTTGAGCCAAAAATACGATGTTGAGGAATAGACCCTTATCACGTTAATATGGATTAATAATATGTTATAGTTATCAGGAAACGAAGTCCATAAATTAAATCAGTACATCCGTATTAGAAAAGCTGCAAAGTTTGGGAAGAATTACTCGAAAACTGGCTGCGATATGAATTTTTAAAGATTAGCATTCTGGCCTATTTTTTTACAAAGAAATGTATGGGGGAAAAACGTCAAAACGAGGCTCGTAGCGCATCGATGCGCTACCACCATACATTTTACTGTAAAAATCATCAATTTAGAAAAATCATATCTCGGTCAGTATGCAACCAAACTTTGCATTTTTACTAATACGGATGTGCTGAATTGAATACTGGACGTTGTTTCCCGATAACTATAAGATATCATTAAGCCGTATTAGCGTGATAAGGGTCTATGGCTTTGATACCTGTCGCTTGGTAAAATAAGCACTCTTGTGCTGATACGATTCTGATGGCACCTTTTTCTTATTTTACTTCAGCTACCACAAGCAGCCCATTCATGGAGAATTTTGAGCGACGCCAGGCGGAGGAGAATTCCGTGGTGCATGGCCTGTTTAATTATTTCGCCAACAGACTCCTCACAAGTGATCGCGAAGTGTTTTCCAGGACTGTGGACTCCGTGTTCGTCCATAGCGTGCTTATGTCGGTTGCGAGTGAGGGGGACCCGGTGTTAGCGGAGGAGATCAAGGAATATTTACAATCGAATGGGCTGCAAGTCAGACCTGACCTCATCAATAAGGTAAGTTGGCTGATAGAGTCAAAGTCTACTATATTTGTATCTATTGTAGCTCTGTATTCTTCTGTCGTGCCAATACGTAGTCTAGCACAAGCTCCTAACCCCCTATCGGAGCTGGCAGACTCGCACCCAGTCGCGAACGCAAGGGGTTGTGGTAAGGATTTGATAGGCGCGCAAAGGATTGTGGGAGGATGAACCGCCATTCCCACAGGTCTTTGCGCGCCTGCAAAGTACCGCAATACCGGTAACAATCTAGTCACGCAGAAACGCACTAACAAGAAGAAACACAAGTAACGACTTCGTACAAGTCGTGGGAGCTGGCGAAAGGCCTGGAAAAAGCTGTGCTGGATCCTCGAGTATGAACAGAATAACTCCTTTAGAACGATGAGAATGCAGACAAAGAATCTGCGTCAGTACCGCAATAATCAGATTTTGGACCGAATTTTTTTCTGTTACCTTGAGGCCCAGCGCGCCGACCACCATGATACGCGAATACTGCGAGTGTCCCTAACGTCGTGCTTGTTTTCTCCTAGGCGCTACAGTTGTATAAAGGTCTTCAGTCCAACAGGAATATCGTCCTCTTGGGCGGGGCAGGGTCCGGTAAAAGCACCCTCCGGGAGTCACTTTCCTCGGCCATCAACAGCCTGCATAATCTGCTATCTCCAAATACACCACGCGTGAGAAGAACTCTGGAGAAACGAACTAGCGCCTTGTCCCAGTCCCCCAGAACCGCGGCCAGTAAACCACAGGACGCTTGCAAATGGCCACGCCTGGAAGTGAAGGTGGTCTACCCCAAGGCGTTTACTCAACAAGAGGTGATTAAATTCTTATTAAATTGGATATATGAAGTGTATAAGAATGCAATATAAGAGCAGCGACCCTGTTGCTTCATTTACCATACTAAGCCTTTATCATTTTGTCCAGTTATTTGGTTGCCGTGAAGAGGAGTCTAAACTCTGGCACGATGGCCTGATATCCAAGTATTTCCGCGATTCCATCGTGACTAACACCACCATGAGTGAGTTACTAGTCTCACAGACGGATGAGACCCAGCGCACTCTTCGCGGGATGGGCGGGGCTGGACAGGTGGACAAGTGGCTCGTGTTTGACGGGCCCATGGATCAGCTGTGGGTAGAAAACATGTCTACTGTGTTGGACAGTACGAGGGCGCTTTGTCTGGGCAATGGGGAATCTGTCGCTAATCCACGTGAGTAGACTATTGCACGTTGAGGAGGGGGGTTGGCATGTCTACTGTGTTAGGTAGCATCTGTTTCACGTTGTCTTCGCCATCGTTACAGCCATATTCTTATCATCGCCCATTCTTGTCATCATCACCCTCGTCATCTCATCATCATCATCATGTTGTTGATAATTATCACCCATCATCGCCATTATAATCACCAATATGCTCCCCTTATCTTTATGTCATTATTGTCTTTGACAGAGAACCTCTCGATACTTTTCGAGACCAGCAACCTCTCTAATGCAGCCCCATCTGTCGTGACACGATGTGCTCTTATTCATTGTCCGGACAACCTGGTCGGATGGAAGTCCATATTTCGGACATGGATCAAGTCTGCGCACTCAACCTGGGACATATCGAACCGCGGGTCAGTGAAGTCTTAGTTCTTTTAATCACGCTTTGCAAATCAATTTCACCGCTATTTTTTTTTTCTGCATGTTGTAGGCTCGGAATCATTTCTTGCTTGATGGATCACATAGTCGACCGAACGCTCGACTTCTTACAGACTAACTGCCGCACCTCACTCACTGCCGACTATGGCGCCGCCTCTCCCCTACCCCTCCCCTCTCGGGGAATTCACGAGGTACAGACGCTCATCCGCTACTTGTCCGCCATCTTTGATCGGCACATCCGCCGTGACGATGAGGATCACCACGTTCATTTCATCAGTCAGAAGGGTAGAGTCTCTGCGACAGGGTCTATTAGCAGCCGACAGAGCTCTGGGATTGCCGCGAGTGATACCGGCAAGGTCATCGCTACCTTTGCTTTCTCCTTCATCTGGGCGTTCGGCGGACATCTGCACCACAGGTATCTATGTTTGTCCTAGGGTCAATTCCCGACTTGGAAGAGAGCATTTTCTGTCTGTTTAGTCATGTTTTAGCATGTGGCTCGAATTTTATTTTTATGCTTCTAGGTACACGGATGCTTTTGATGCGCATGCGCGCGAGCTGCTCGCCTCAGGCCCCTACCCGATAACCGTACCCGCAGGAGGTCTGGTGTACGACTTCTCGTTAGACTTCATCAAAGGAACCCTTGTGAAGTGGGAGGAAAGGGCGGGGGCTCAAGTCAAGACTTTAGCTACTTCCTACACAATAGTCCCAGAGGTGAGAGCCTTATGAAGTCTTTCCTCCCAAGATCTCGGTCAAGATCTCGGTCGAGATCTCAGACAAGGAATCTTGCCGTAAAGCGAAATTGTTTGTATCGCGCGTCGAAGGGAGTGTGAGATTATTGGTTTTTCGCACCGTATTTCCTCTCGTATCTTTACATCGGTGAACTAAGCCTCCGCGTCACCATTCACTTTACTGAAATAAAACGATGTAAAAAAAAACTGGTGACAAGACCCTTTCGGCTCCAAGAGCCAACAGAATTTTGATAAAGATGCATTTATTGTAGCGAATACCGTAAATATTTGTTTTTGTGTTCGTGTGTAGTACGAACGCTACTTGTTTCTTCTGGACCTGATGATATCTGATCGATACCCGGTGCTGCTGGTTGGTGAGTCAGGTAGTGGAAAGTCTGCCCTCATACAGGTAAAGGAAACTTTGCGGATGATTTGGTAATTAGTCTGACATTATATTCTCATTTATCACCGACAAATTATGACCTATCATACCCAGCTCCGCTTTGGAATTTGTGTTTGTTTTCCTGTTTGTTTGTTTATTTCTTGCTTCTTTTCTCTAGCAGAAATCTTAAATATATTACTGTATCTTGATTTCCAAAAATTATTTTCTCAGAATCTAGTGAGCCCACGGTACTGGTACAGTCGCATTTTCATGTCAGCGGGCCTCACCTCCAAACGCTTCCAAGAAACCATGGAAGCCAAGCTGATGCAGATGAAACAGCGTGAGCATGCGCAGTTAAATGCTCAACAGAATGTGTCAGAAAGTCCCACTCGCGGGTTGCCAGGCGTCAAGGCAAGACCGCAGCTGTTTTTCCTGGACGACCTCCACTATGCGTCCTCGGATAGCACTGGGGCCCAGCCTCCGCTTGAGCTTCTTAGACAGCTACTGTCGCATGGTAAGACATCTGCCTTTTAAAGAAATGATAACCTTTTCTTCACTTTATTACTTCAAAATTCTGCGAGCCTTGAAGCAACCGTAAAACCCTGTTTTAGCTGCTTCTTTCGATCGCACAACTAACACTAACAACCAGAAACACCACTCAGAGGTTTTAAAAAAGCTACCGGGTTACTTAGATGTTTGATTCAGAGAACGCTTTGAAAACAATCAATTAGTCGCAGAGTTCCAGAATTATGAGAACTGCACTAAGCATTTGTTATGGTAAATATTGTGTAACTTCACCTAAAAGAACTTCTTTGTGCTGTTTTGGGGACCGGATGGACAGACAAGGGTCCGCGTTGAAGCGTCGCGATTCGGAAGTGAACTTGTTTGTATTTGCTCAAAACAATTTGACTGGATAGAGCGATTTTCACATGACTGTGATTGATACTAATCTAATCGCACTAATCGCAAAGTGATTACACCAATTCTGAATAAAACGTATAGGAGTGATTACAAATTAATTGCGAATTACTCACGACAGTCATCGCTTGTTAACTACCAATCAGTGACGCCTTGCAGGTAAACGAGCGTTCCACAAAAAATACTTTTGCCTTTGTTGTCAGGATCACTTTACGACAAGGAGCGGCACCACTACTCCGCTGTCCAGAATGTGCAGTTCTTGGCTACCGCCGCCCCTCCTGCGAGCCCAAGCACCGGAGGAGGGGTAGCCAGCTACCCCATGAGCCCCCGTCTGACCCGCCTGATGACCGTGCTGACTTTCCTACCGGTCTCTAAGGAGACGCTACAGACCATCTACTCAGGCGTGCTACGTGCGTGGCTGGAGGAGTTCCCTGCGTACTCTCTTACGCACCATTCGGTACTCGCCAAGGTAGGTCTTTGTCTCTACTTGAATTTGATGAAGTGTGTGTTAACATTATATAATATCGCACAAGAATGACGCTGGAACAGCGAAAGCTGAATGGGGTCAAGAGGTCAATGGGTGTGTCCCCAAAGCCATTCATTCATAACCATCCAGTCACATAGTTCCTATCAATTGTTGGGCGATCGCCCCAATGGATGCGCCCCCAGTTGCGTACCAGGTATTCGGGTCGCTTGAGCTGAAAGAACGGAATTTTTCAGTACAATTTATGTAAATCGATATATTGTAAATGGTGTAAGATTGTGGCCTCAAACGCCCACACATATCATTGCAAATTGCAGAATTAATGTAATAGATGAGCAAAGAACACCCTGTGAAATAACCCTTCTGTCCAATGTAACAGATGTGCAAGTACCACCCGCTTTGGGTGCTCATACGTTCTGTCCAATGTAACAGATGTGCAAGTACCACCCGCTTTGGGTGCTCACACTTTCTTTCGTTTCCCCTCTAGGCCATGGCAGGTGCTGCAGTAGCCGTCTATTATCGCATCCGTGAGGAGCTGCGCCCCACCCCGTGCCATCCACACTTCATATTCACTCAACACGAGCTGGCGAGGATTGTACAAAGCATGACGCTCTTTAGCACACGTGCACGTGCGCGACCACGCCCTCGTGCGAGGAGGAAGGTTGGGGACGAGGTTGGGGACGAGGAGCGGGGAGAGGAGCAGGTGCCGGCGGCGAGCAAGAGCTATGGGGATGTGACGGCTTATGGGAGGGGAGAAAGAGCCAAGGATCCCAAGAAAGGGAAGAGGTAACTTGATATGAAGTGATAGGCAGCGCTAATGATTCTAAGAAAGGGAAGAGGTAACTTGATATGAAGTGATAGGCAGCGCTAATGAGCAAGAGCTATGGGGATGTGACGGCTTATGGGAGGGGAGAAAGAGCCAAGGATCCCAAGAAAGGGAAGAGGTAACTTGATACGGAGTGATAGGCAGCGCTAATGAGCAAGAGCTATGGGGATGTGACGGCTTATGGGAGGGGAGAAAGAGCCAAGGATCCCAAGAAAGGGAAGAGGTAACTTGATATGTAGTGATAGGCAGCGCTAATGAGCAAGAGCTATGGGATGTGACGGCTTATGGGAGGGGAGAAAGAGCCAAGGATCCCAAGAAAGGGAAGAGGTAACTTGATACGGAGTGATAGGCAGCGCTAATGAGCAAGAGCTATGGGGATGTGACGGCTTATGGGAGGGGAGAAAGAGCCAAGGATCCCAAGAAAGGGAAGAGGTAACTTGATATGAAGTGATAGGCAGCGCTAATGAGCAAGAGCTATGGGGATGTGACGGCTTATGGGAGGGGAGAAAGAGCCAAGGATCCCAAGAAAGGGAAGAGGTAACTTGATACGGAGTGATAGGCAGTGCTAATGAGCAAGAGCTATGGGGATGTGACGGCTTATGGGAGGGGAGAAAGAGCCAAGGATCCCAAGAAAGGGAAGAGGTAACTTGATACGGAGTGATAGGCAGCGCTAATGATTCTAAGAAAGGGAAGAGGTAACTTGATATGTAGTGATAGGCAGCGCTAATGAGCAAGAGCTATGGGGATGTGACGGCTTATGGGAGGGGAGAAAGAGCCAAGGATCCCAAGAAAGGGAAGAGGTAACTTGATATGAAGTGATAGGCAGCGCTAATGATTCTAAGAAAGGGAAGAGGTAACTTGATATGAAGTGATAGGCAGCGCTAATGATTCTAAGAAAGGGAAGAGGTAACTTGATATGAAGTGATAGGCAGCGCTAATGAGCAAGAGCTATGGGGATGTGACGGCTTATGGGAGGGGAGAAAGAGCCAAGGATCCCAAGAAAGGGAAGAGGTAACTTGATATGAAGTGATAGGCAGCGCTAATGATTCTAAGAAAGGGAAGAGGTAACTTGATATGAAGTGATAGGCAGCGCTAATGATTCTAAGAAAGGGAAGAGGTAACTTGATATGTAGTGATAGGCAGCGCTAATGAGCAAGAGCTATGGGGATGTGACGGCTTATGGGAGGGGAGAAAGAGCCAAGGATCCCAAGAAAGGGAAGAGGTAACTTGATATGAAGTGATAGGCAGCGCTAATGATTCTAAGAAAGGGAAGAGGTAACTTGATATGAAGTGATAGGCAGCGCTAATGATTCTAAGAAAGGGAAGAGGTAACTTGATATGTAGTGATAGGCAGCGCTAATGAGCAAGAGCTATGGGGATGTGACGGCTTATGGGAGGGGAGAAAGAGCCAAGGATCCCAAGAAAGGGAAGAGGTAACTTGATATGAAGTGATAGGCAGCGCTAATGAGCAAGAGCTATGGGGATGTGACGGCTTATGGGAGGGGAGAAAGAGCCAAGGATCCAAGAAAGGGAAGAGGTAACTTGATATGAAGTGATAGGCAGCGCTAATGAGCAAGAGCTATGGGGATGTGACGGCTTATGGGAGGGGAGAAAGAGCCAAGGATCCCAAGAAAGGGAAGAGGTAACTTGATATGAAGTGATAGGCAGCGCTAATGAGCAAGAGCTATGGGGATGTGACGGCTTATGGGAGGGGAGAAAGAGCCAAGGATCCCAAGAAAGGGAAGAGGTAACTTGATACGGAGTGATAGGCAGCGCTAATGAGCAAGAGCTATGGGGATGTGACGGCTTATGGGAGGGGAGAAAGAGCCAAGGATCCCAAGAAAGGGAAGAGGTAACTTGATATGTAGTGATAGGCAGCGCTAATGAGCAAGAGCTATGGGGATGTGACGGCTTATGGGAGGGGAGAAAGAGCCAAGGATCCCAAGAAAGGGAAGAGGTAACTTGATACGGAGTGATAGGCAGCGCTAATGAGCAAGAGCTATGGGGATGTGACGGCTTATGGGAGGGGAGAAAGAGCCAAGGATCCCAAGAAAGGGAAGAGGTAACTTGATACGGAGTGATAGGCAGCGCTAATGAGCAAGAGCTATGGGGATGTGACGGCTTATGGGAGGGGAGAAAGAGCCAAGGATCCCAAGAAAGGGAAGAGGTAACTTGATACGGAGTGATAGGCAGCGCTAATGAGCAAGAGCTATGGGATGTGACGGCTTATGGGAGGGGAGAAAGAGCCAAGGATCCCAAGAAAGGGAAGAGGTAACTTGATACGGAGTGATAGGCAGCGCTAATGAGCAGAGCTATGGGGATGTGACGGCTTATGGGAGGGGAGAAAGAGCCAAGGATCCCAAGAAAGGGAAGAGGTAACTTGATATGAAGTGATAGGCAGCGCTAATGATTCTAAGAAAGGGAAGAGGTAACTTCATATGTAATGATTGAGAAAGAGCCAAGGATCCCAAGAAATGGAAGAGGTAACTTGATACGGAGTGATAGACAGTGCTAATGATTCTAAGAAAGGGAGAGGTAACTTCATATGTAGTGATTGAGACAGTGCCAAGGATCCCAAGAAATGGAAGAGGTAACTTGATACGGAGTGATAGACAGTGCTTCTCAAGTAGCAATTTGGCGCGTTCAAGTTCTTCTCTTTATACTAATTCAATACATCCCAAAATTTGCATATGACAGTTTATATATATATAAAAAAAAAACGTGCGTCGTCGCGCTGTCATTGTAACGCACAACATCCTATTTTCTAACACCGTCAGCAATGCGAGAAGCTTCGTTTGCAGTCGTCTCGTTAGCATCATGTCACACACGTGATTGTTGTCGGACATTCCACGCTCTGATAATTTTTCATCTGGAATGGCCTGTGAAATGTTTTGAGATCTTGCGGTAATTGTTTGTTCTTGTTTGTTTTCTCAGTTTCATCACTTTATCTATGTTTCTGAGCATCTCAAAGTCCAATCATATATTAAGAGCAAGACGTTTCATTTGGCTAATTATATATATTTTTCTCTTCAGCTGGCCAGCACTTCCCGAACACCTGAACACAAGCCTCCGCCACACCAGCTGTCATCTCGCCTCTTATCCGGCCTCTTCTAAGACTTTGGTGCCACGAACACACGCGAGTGTATGCTGACAGACTCTTAGACGAGTCACAGCGTTTCTGGTTTGCGTCGCTTCTGCACGAGCAGGTTCAAGAGTTCTTTTGTAAAGGCAATGAAGGTCTCGACGAGGTAGAGCCACCGGACAAATTTCCAGAAATGGAGCAAGTTTTGGAAGGTACGATAGTGTACTCTGAATCTGTTTTATGGTTGGTGGACCGAGGGATGTAACAAAAAACGATCTCAAACGATTCATTTGACAGATATAGCTGAAGGGCCACTAGGCATTGCACCTGGTATGAATGCACCTCCCCCCACTGCGGAGAGGACTCACTCCTCTTCTGATTCGCTGCCGGACGCTGCATCTGAGCCCGCAGACGCATCGTCCGAGCCTTCGGAAACTCCCTCGGAGCAAGCGCAGTATGCCCCGGACGCCTTGGTGGAGGATTCAGGGGAAGAGAACGAGTCCGATCACGAGAAGGATGGTGGGGCGCCTGTGGATAAACAAGGTGAGCAATTAGAATCAAATACGAAAACTTACAGCAGGTTGTTTGCTCGTATGTTATCACCGGTTAGTTCTCAAAAGTAAAACAAATCTTTCAGGAAAAGTTTGGAAACAAGTTATTGATTGACTAAGGCGTGAAACACTACGGTATTTGGATATCTCACGAGAAACAGCACCTAACGCGATGGTATAATATGCAAATTGCACATATATCAAATACACCAACGCCTAAAACCCGCCGTACAAAGTAACAATCAATGCAGTAGAGATGTCTTTGTTTTAATGTCAAGACCTGTTGGGCTCGATTTTAGCGGTTGCCGACGAGGCAGCTTTGGATGACGAGGAACGCCGGAGTCTTGCCGAGGAAGGCGAGGCCCAACAGAGCAGCGCGCCCCCGAGCCGCGACGACATGGGACCTACTCACCCTGAAGGCGACACGCAACCTACTCAGCCTGTAGGCGACACGCAACCTACTCAGCCTGAAGGCGACACGGAACCTACTCAGCCTGTAGGCGACATGCTACCTACTCAGCCTGAAGGCGACATGGAAGCTACTCAGCCTGAAGGCGACACGGAAGCTACTGAGCCTGAAAGCGCTACTCTACCGCGCACCAAGGTACGGAAGGTCAAACTTCGTAAAACAGTAAGAGGCAATAGGCACTGGACCAATCTAACTAGAATGGGACGCGCGCTCTCCGTGTAGCACAAGCGAGGGAAATACGAGACACACAATCTCACAACTTGTCGCACATCATTGCTGCGTTGCACGTTTTTGATCGATTTTCGCGAGGCTCAGCGACATATTCAGCATGTTCAGCTTCCAGTTAGAGATCTCTCAGAGAAAAATCGATAGCTATGGAATGAAGGTTTTTTGGCTACACATTTACAGGTGACGTTCGACGACATCAAGCGCACTGATGATAAAAACTACACGGGACCGCTAATCACCACTGATCAACTTGCACTACCCGGCGAGGACTTGACGGAGATCGTCTTCTGTAAGCACTTCAACGCGTCAATGTCAGGGCGTGCTAGTGTTTCTGATAGCGCCACACGTGGCTACATGGAATGCTCTGATAGTATCCTTGAACACGGCGTGGAGAGATGCCTCGAGTCCTACAATAAACAAGCGTACGAGACGAGTGGATTCAAGACTCTACACCTCGTGGCGTTCAGAGAGGCCTTACATCACGCCGCACGGCTCAGCCGGGCTTTGGTATGCGAATGTAGCTTGTACTGTAAATGTCGTAGCGTGAATGTGTTTTTTTTTTTTCAGACATGAATATTTTGCATTGCGGGAATTTTGTGTAACTTGTAGAGCTGATAAATTGACTTTTTCTTGCTCGCGCACAAACCTGACCAGTAATCCAAGGTCACGCCATTTTCTTTGACATGCGCGAGAAAAAGAAAGTTGAGTTCTAGAAGAAGATGGGTGATTTTATAAACGCCTGTGCGTCCTTGTATTTTCTAGGCGACCCCAGGTGGCCACGCCCTCTTGCTGTCACGCCTTGGGTACGGTAGACGAACACTCTCACGCTTGGCAGTTCACGCCGCAGGGTACAAGGTAACAGCAGAATAACGCTTACGGACAGGTCACTCCTTGTGCACTATTATCAGGACGCGCGCACATGGTTAAATGTCTGGGTCCACAGTATTTGGTGTGCGATACGCTGTTGTGGCAGCCCCGCCTTATGTAAATGTCAATGTAGCTGTTGTAGTTGTTTTTGTAGCGTGCAGAAGTTTTTAAGGCGAAGCCAAATGTAAAAATTACTTTACTTTGAACTAGCAGGTGATTTGATGTTGATGTGCGTGTCATTTTAATCCTTAGTTAATGGAAGCTCAAGCGAGCACGTTCCAGAGTCATGAGGACCTCCGCCAGGTGATCAAGACGGTGAGTTACGTGGCGGGATTACAAGGCAAACCTATCGTTCTGTTCATCCCGGAGGGAGTTCAGGATAACTCTCTAGCAGACATCAACACACTTGTGGCTGAAGGTATGTCTCGCATTGCGGTCCAATATAACCCATACTTAGTATAGAACTCACTATTGTGTCGAACCAGGGCTTGAACCTGCCACTTGATGGCCGCCAGGTAGTTTGTCGCGCTGGCAAACTGGAATTACGTTACGTAGCAATAACTACGATCCAGCGACACTGTCGCGGTCGCACCCTGAGCTACACTAGATACGTGAATAAGCCTACGGTATTGCAGATTTAATAATATGATTTCTTATCTTTGTCTTCTTCGTATGAGATACGTATCGTATTGTCATTGCATCCTTTCCTTGTAGGAACGTGCGCGGGTCTCTACACTGCAAATGAACTGTCAATAATATCAAGCCAACTTCTTCCCGGTGGCCAACGGGGTGCGCGCCGCACCGAGCACAAGACATCGGACAAGAGCGCTACTTTCGGCGTGTCAAGGCCAACCTGCACGTGGTTGTCAGCCTCAAGCACGCACCGCTCACCAGCGCAGTGGGGCCCTCGCAGGCGCAGCTCTCCAAATTCCCTAACTTGCTAACGCGGTCTACCTGTGTGGATGTTTATCAACCTTGGCCACATGAGGCGCTTGTTAACATAGCAGAAAAGCTGATCGATGAGCAAGACCCAGTCTTCGCGTTGGTGCCTTGGAAAAAGCGAGACCGCAATAGCCAGGTGGCAGCGGTGTGCTCCATCATGGCGCATGTGCACTTGTCGTCGCGCGCCATGGTCGAGAGGGTGTACGGGATGAAGGGACTCAGGCTTTACTCGCCCGATACATTCTTAGACTTTGTGTATCTGTTCAAACAGCTGTGTGATCGTATCTGCTCAAACGAGAAGGTAGAGTAATTACATGCTGTTCTAGTCTATTGCGAATATTACATGTGTCTCAGTTGAACTCATTCTCGTACCCAGAGCTCCTCGGCTCGTCAACCTCGCGAGGTAGGCTCTGACAGCCACTGGCGCATGCGCGAGATTTGATACAGAGCCGTTTAAAGAAAGATGCTTCTGCGCATGCTCCAAAGTTCAAAATCAGCCAAATCAGCGAAGGCTCTCACATGGCCGCCATCAGAGCCTCCCTGCGAAGTAGCGAGCCGGGAGCTCTGGGTACGAGAATGAAATCACTGTCCATCAGTCCGTATTTTTGATTACCTTTGATGAAATACTTGACGCAGATAGATTTCTTACAACCAGTGGCAACACACATGTTTTCCAGGCTAAAATCACGAGGCTTCAAAATGGCATTAAGCGAATGGACGAGGCGCTGAGTAGTCTCGCCAAAATGCAATACGAACTTGACCAGCTTGCGCCAGCATACGCCGAGGCACAAGAGAACGTGCGGGCATGTCAGGAGAGCGTGGAGACCAGTCAGAAGGAATACCTGGAACAGAAAGAGGCGTGTAAGAGGCAGGAGGCGGAGATCGAGGGCATGCAGGGGCCAATAGAACTACTCAAGAAGGAAGCCAAGGAGGAATTTGGAAAGGTAGGCCGCATTTCTTAAACCGAATTCTGAATCTGTCATGGGAGAACGCTCGGCCAGGAAACCCAGGGTCACGTAACTTGCCTAAGAATGGCATAGCACAACCAAAGCAAAGTAGCTCGTATGATCTTCTACAAAATGCCATAACTATCACGGCTCCCTTTTTACTTGCACCGCTCAACAAAGTGCTAAGCTGAATTGCTAATATATATAGGAGGCTGATTTACCATGTGCAGTTCAAAATAGCAATTTACAAGTGTTTCTTTATACTTTAATGCAATTTAACTTGTACTTAGTAGCTGGCAATACCAACTTGTAATGTTTTCCTTCAGGTGAGTCCATTATTCGAGGCGGCGTGGAAAGCCATCAACGCACTGGATGTACACGATATCGAGGAGATCCGTAGCTACCGACTACCGCCCTACCTTGTTGAGCTGGTGGTTCATTCTGTCTGCTTGCTCTTTGACAAGCCACAAACGTAAGTGTTCACAGCTACTTCAAGAAACGTTGTCGGATCAAACGCGACCACACTACAGGAATAATGGTGTAAGACTGTGAGAGAATAAGAAAAAGAATCAAGAATAAGGTAGTAAACGTGTGCTTTGTGATACCAAAATATATTTAATTGTTACATAAGGTGTTTACCCATATTCCCTAGCGGTCTGGGCGCGTACGCCTGAGCGCTTTACCGACAACTGTCTTGAAATAGCTGTATACGCAAAGTCATTACTCATCGACGAAGGAGTAGAAACGGGGCTCGTAACATATTGGCCTGCCACAGTTTTTTTTTGACAGATGCAGCAAATTTTCACCTGCCATTTTATATTTAACATGGCAAATGAACTAGATGGAACTTGAATGAAAATAAAGTTACAACCTTTTAATGACAAGTAAATTAAAAATGTAGCAGGCAGTAAACTTCGATTCCTAAAGGCTGTTTTTCAGTTACTGCTGTATTGCTGGAGAAAAAAACTAATAAAATGAGCAACTTATTAACTATTTCAGGTGGGAAGACGGCAAGTTACTACTGAACCGTGTTAACTTCTTTAAAGACCTTGAGTTCTACGATGTGAAGAACATGCCAGATTCCATTTTTCTCAAGCTAGAGACCTTCTACAAGAACGCGGTTTTCCGGCCCGAGGTGGTGCGAGCTGGGAGTGTGGCGGCGGCGTCTCTCTGTATGTGGGTCAGGGCGGTGTATGATTACTGCGTCGTTTACCGCGCACTTGCCCCTAAACAGAGACAGCTGAAGGAAGCAGAGGCCGAGCTAGAAAAGGTAAGACGAAAGCGTTGAAACAGGACTCGGAACTAAGAAAAAATCAACATCTTAGGCGAAATTCAACAGAAATCTAGCTGTATAAATCATAAGAAGAACACAGGATATGCGTTACTTTACACCTAATTTAATAAGGCTAGGCGTAAAACAAAACATTTTAGGCGCATTCACCCCGTATTGGGCGCAATTTACTGTGCCTCTACGTCAACCGTGTCATTTTAATACACTGCGTGTATTTTGTGGGATGAAGTGCTCCTAGGCAGATCACTTTAGCCCCATAGTCTCACTTGGGTTAAATAGCTCTTTCTATTTCTGGTTGCCATGGTGACAAGGGACTTCTCTAGTGGGGGATTATCACCCCCCTTGAGGAGAATTCATCCTCTTTGTGGTTGAGGGGATTATCACCCCTCTGTATGCCAGGTCTTGGACCAACTTAGAGGTTTGAATGGGATTATCACCCCTTGGCTCTCTCGTTGCCATGGTTACTAGGCCCGAGTTCTCCAATGATTATCCAATTCCAAATTGCGTAAGGGAGCTCTTCATCCCCTCCCCATTATCCCACAATATTGGTGTGTTATTGTGTGCTTCATGGGTTGGGAACATTAAAGCCAAATTTATAGCTCCTATAAATTTTAGTTAATGAGACAATCAGGAATGCACAACCAGTAACGTTATATTTGGTCAAAGAAACAGTTTATTGGTGTTTTAGACCATTTCCTGGATCAAAACAATTAACAAAGGGACCAGTCTAATTAAACGGAAATTACTCTGTTACCTGAGGACAAAGCCCCATTCATGACCTGCTCAAAGGTCACTCTTGTCGACATCAGATTGATACGTGGTTTATATTGTTGGCCAATCATAAGCCAGGACTTGGGCTAAAGATAGAACACTCCCTCGGTTTAATTCATTCTGTTACTGTAGCTTGTAGCACACAGTTCTTCAGTATTTGGGCTAAATATTACCCCTTTGAATTGAAATCCCTCCCATCCTCCCTTGGATATAGATATGTTGCTAGGGTTCAATAATGTGAATTTGGCTATTTGTTTTGGCCCTTGGTAGCAAAAGAATGGAATATGATCTGTGTATTTGCGAGATGAAGTGCTCCTAGGCAGATCGAAGTGCTCCTAGGCAGATCACTTTAGCCCCATAGTCTCACTTGGGGTTAAAATAGCTCTTTCTATTTCTGGTTGCCATGGTGACAAGGGACTTCTCTAGTGGGGGATTATCACCCCCCTTGAGGAGAATTCATCCTCTTTGTGGTTGAGGGGATTATCACCCCTCTGTATGCCAGGTCTTGGACCAACTTAGAGGTTTGAATGGGATTATCACCCCTTGGCTCTCTCGTTGCCATGGTTACTAGGCCCGAGTTCTCCAATGATTATCCAATTCCAAATTGCGTAAGGGAGCTCTTCATCCCCTCCCCATTATCCCACAATATTGGTGTGTTATTGTGTGCTTCATGGGTTGGGAACATTAACCAACCAAAAGCGAGTACAGAACTTCGCTTTTCTCTAAAAGTTGTGAAAATTATGAGCAGAAATAACTTCAAAACACTTAATTGCTCATCGCCAAACGTATAGCAGGTATTAAAATTCCTTAAAGTGGTTTGAATCTCTGAATGACAAACTTTTTACGGGATGGCCCGGTTGACGTAGTCGCACAATAAAGTGCTGTGCGCCTTGTGCGACCAAATATTTACTTATTTTCGTCTGTCAATCAATATACTTTCAGCCATTCAGCTATGAACGAGCTTCTCAACGAGCTCTTTTTAATGTCAATTTTTCCCGCCACAGGCGAAGTCCACTCTGGGTGAGATGCGCGTGCGCTGTAATGCCATCAAGCACGAATTGGAGGAGAAGATTCAGGCGTACAAGGATAGCGTGAAAAACGGCAAGACTATCGAGAAACAAATACAGGTATCTAGAATCTGTCCTCGCCCACACACGTTAGATAAACAATATGCGATGAATTTGCAGGCGTATAAGCTCACACCTATTAAAGAACACCCCTATCCATTATAATTGTATTTGGCATCATTCCTGACAATAGCTAAACGAGGAGCTCCTCAGTTAGCTACCGATTAAAAATGAGTATTAATCTAATGGAGCACAAAAACTTCTACGGCATTTACCAGTCAATAAGCAGTGTTTTGTATGGAGACATTTTGTTAAAACGAAGTGAGTGATCAAATATAAATTAAAAGCAACAACCAAAAGGAGTCATCGTAATGCTAAATGTTGCCGCACGCAACTCTTGGAGAATTCTCAACTTAGAGAATTATTGCATCCTGCTCTTAGGGGATCCAGAGCCGAAAAGACAGGGGAAGCACTCTAGTAGACAGTATGTCCTCGTACTCATCATCATGGCGGGACGAGCTCACCACCAGCAAACAAACATGGTGACGTCTCCCGGCGACGCCCTGGTGGCGTCTGCTGCCGTCTGCTACTTCGCCCCCCTAATACAGGAAGCGCGCGAGGAGCTCTTCACTGATTGGCTCCGGGTTTGTGATGGTGTGACCCGAGATCCTCCCAGCAGACCTCGGAGTTTGGCATCGGTTGTGCTTTGGGGCTCAACCGAGGGGACCACGCCCAAGGAAGTCCCAGAAAGTCGCGTAGAGACACGATCTTTGACCCGTGAATCTACTTTTCATTCTACGGTTGCTAGTAATACCGTACCCGTGAGAAAGGACGTTTCGCTCGAGGCAATATTGTCGAATGAAGATGAATTAGCCGACTGGGCGCGCTGCGATCTTCCCAAAGACAAGTCAGCGGTCCAGAACGCTCTGATCATGCGCACTTGTAGCAATGACAGGCAACACTGCTGGCCATTGCTCGTGGACCCACACGAGCAAGCGAGGGACTGGATCCAAATCATGCAGCAAGGTAAGGGAACAGAGCTGGAGTTTGAATTCGTTCATTTTGCACGTAAATTCTCAAAATAATAGTAATCTGACCAATCGTTGATAATTATTACCGTTCAACACAGCAAATAACCAATGTCTGTCTTACTAGTCTTAATTTAGCGCCCTCTTAATCATGTTACGTTGACAGAGTCCGAGCGCCTTAGCAGTCCTAGCCGTACTCAGCTTTCCGAACCTCGCGCTAGCTCTCGTATGTCGCGCCTGAGCCTTGGTAGTCGACCCTCTACAGTCCTGGACTACGAGGAACTGGAAACACAGGATGACCAAGCGATGAATGAGGAAATTATGATAGACCTCAAAGATGAAGGTACGGCAGCTGCTGCAATTCTCTCTTTGTCTGGCGTTAGTCTACCCTCTCCCTCCCCCTCCAATCTACCGTGACTTCATGCTCGAGGATCCAACGCTGCTTTTTTGCTGCTCCTTTTCCTGGTCATGAAGCATCACGTGACTTATGATTATAGAATTTGGAACATTGCTTTGGGTTTTCTTTAGCAACGAAATGTAGAGTGTGCATGTATTTATTGTTTATTGTTTGTTTGCAGATGAGGAGCAGGAGACTCATTTTGGTGATACGGACTCCACCATGACCGGGAGGACAGACCAGACGGGCGGAAGTACCTTTACCACCCTGACCGAGCGCGCCTTTCGCGACAAACTCGCACAGGAAATGGGCATCCAGGTACGGGGGAATCATAGGAATGAACAAATGGTTTTTTGTTTGTTTGTTTACTTGATTGTTTTCTTGTTTGTTTGTTTGTTTACTAGTTTGTTTACTTGCTTTTTTATGGCTTGTTTTCTTATTGTTTGTTTGTTAATATTTTTTTGTTCGTGTATAGATGGAATCTCCTGATCGCAGTTCTACCCTGGCGCCAACCCCAAGCCTGGAGCTCGCCGAAGGACAACTGCTTCATATCACTGCCGATGACCCTCAGATAGGTAGGTCTTTATCAAGAATAATGTCAGTGATATGACTAGAACTGTGCATCATTGTTAGCACAACCACTTGACGCACACTGATCCTCAATAGGTAGTAGGCCTGCAAGACCGATAATGATAAAAGAGCAACTGTAGCAATGACGTATGTCTATTACCACATCATCACTACGGCCAACAACACACGATCGTTGAATAGAATACAGAGAAGATTAGCTGCGAGTATTACGCGCGGACGTCTGAGTTGGTTGCGTTCACATGACTAACCGTGTGTTTGTTGTATTAGTGAGCAAGGTACGAGCTGCAGTCCAGACGGGCGTAGTGGTAATGGTCTCCCACGTGGAGCGCTGCCGATGGAGTAAGAACTTAGAGTTGTTGTTAGCGCGGCAGACCTTTATCGGTAGTGGCGGCCGCACCCAAGTCATGATTGGCAAATCTGCCGTGGACTACCACCCCTCCTTCCGCTTGTTCTTGGTCTCGTCTGTCCCTCTGTTCATGGGCGGGTCCGGTCTTGTGCCCCTCCCTTTCGCCAAGACGTCCGCTATCGACATGTCCCTCAGTCACGAGGGTCTGACTAACAGGCTTCTGATCGAGACATTAAGTGTGGAGAGGCCGGAGTACGAAGGACAAGAAAGATCACTGGAACGCGACTTGAACTTGCACGAGCAACAGATTGTTAACGCTAAGGTTAGTCAGTAACTTACTGCTGTTTGCTGTCATGCGAACCCTGCACTCAAACCATCAAGTCGGCTTTTGGGTCCGGGGCCATTTTCGTGAGGCCTTTGCGACAATTACAGAAACGACGAAAACTAGAAAAATAGGGCACGGGCCTGCTTAGGGGAGATGGTTCGGTTGACCACGCTATTCGTGAAGAACTCCACTTAACGTCTTTTTGTTGATTTGTCACTACAAAAGTTGATCTTGCGCTTTAGTTCAACTAAAACGATAACGACATGCAGTATTATTATTGTGGTGCTTGTAGGTGCTTTGCATGAGAACATCACCCCTTACAGCCCTTTCTTGGTTGATTTATCACTATAGGAGTTTGTACTTGAGAAAGTGCTCGGGCTGAGCTCGCCTCTACTCAAGGACACTACTATGCTTGGAGCCGTACATCGGAGCCAGAATGTGATTATGACTGCAGAGGAAAGACAACACGAGTCGCAGGTAAAACTTACTATCCTCTAGCCCTTGTGCGCCTTATTGTGCAAGAATTATGAGAACCATCGAAATAATTTGTTTCGTTTTTCCCGGGAGCCCTACCCTAAGAGCCTCACGAGTGATCGAGACGACGAACGAAGCGACGCAATTTATGCCAACCATGCGCGTAACCCAGTGAAACTGGAGAATATCTGAAACCCAGGGCAAGGGGAAACCACTTTCTTCTAAGAGTCTTGTGAGCGTGAAAATCATCACATTCTAGGTCGGTAAATCATTCGTAAATATTTGACAAACATTTAAGGTTAAATGTGAGTTTATTCTTTCCGTACAGGCGATGCGTAATCAGCTACTGGTCAAGCGTGACGAGTTCCTACCCGTGGCCGAACATGGTGCGCTTCTCTACGCAGCTGTCAATCACATGCGGCGCATGCGCCCATGCGAGTACTATCTACCGCTGAACACGTACCTCAGGCTCTTTCACCAGACCATCGCCGACAGGAAACGCACCAAGAAGAACTTGGGCTCGTCTACGGCGCGCGCGGCTGAACTGGTGACGGCGCTAACACGTGTAGTACACGCGCGTGTCTCATGGGGCTTGTTCCAAGGTGAGACCACAACCAGTCATCTCTCCTTCTCCCTTGGAAGTAATGTGTGTTTTATTAAGTTCCAATTGCTCTCAGCACCTGGGAATCAGTGAAATATAGGGTAACAAGGGTTCTTGTTTAGTACTTTCGTAAAACAAAATCACACGTAACTATAGCTCTGCTTCTCTCGCTGATTGACTAAAGCTGTTGTTTTGACTTTTCAGGTGACAATCACATCTTCTCCTTCCTGATTGCGGTTGAGACTCTCTTGTCTAAAGGACAAATCGCAGAGGAGGAATGGAGGATTTTTGTGGATATCACGCCTCCCCCTGATTCGCTCGTTACAGCGTCAGAGGATGGTGATAAACCGGACTGGGTGACGGAGGAGGTAAGCGGGGAGTAGCGACCAACCTGGAAGTTTAGCGACTAGATCCGCAACGAAATATCACTCGAATGAGTCTCGAGTGTATGAAACAAAACAAAACAATGAGCACGCGAAAAAGGGATTTGAATCAGTCCTGGCATTCCCTCTCTTTGGTACCTGTAACAGCAAGCAAACTCCCGTTCAGCTAAATGAGCTGTTCTTGCACACCCCTCATAGTGTCTAGTCTATTGACATGCGTAGTCCCTACTTTCAAACCCCTACGGCCCTGTAGTGTCAAAGTCGTTTTATTGACTTTTTTTTCTGTCGCCAGGCGTGGCAGACGATAGATAAGCTGGAACGCCTTCCTGTCTTCGAGAATTTGAGGGACTGCATTATTGAGCAGTCGTTAGAATGGAGAGAGTACTTTTTGGTAAGAATTTAACTATTATTTGATTATTAGAATTCTCCTCGCAATGGAGCATTATTGCGACCTATAACTTCGATACTCATAATCGTATTTTGAGATTTATTTTTATCGGTGCTTGGAATTTTACCAAGAAATATAGCGAGAAAACCTGATGCGATATTGTTGATTCCCTTGGGATCTTTGTTGTCTCGCCGAAAGAATGAAATTTTAAAACTGTAGCCCAACTGGAGATAGCTTGTACTTGGGCATGGCGACTAGTTAGTACGGCATATCCTTATGGGATAATAATAATAATAATAATAAATACTTTATTTATTGTTATTAATTATTATTATTAATGGTTTTGTTCTGTTTCAGCTTCCTCCTGTTCTTCTGTCGTCTGTTCCTGTCGGTGTCGGGGGGCTAACCATGTTCCAGAAGGTTATACTCTGGAAGGTGTTCCGGACAGACCAGGTACGTGCATGGTGAAATTCGAGCTAAATATTGGACTGCTGAAACAAATATGCGCCTCGCCTGAGGAAACAGCCGTCCTTTCACGCGACTTTCGCGGGTCTGAGTGCACGTACAATCTCAAATTTCATACGTGTTCAACAACTACCAGAATGCAACGCGCGCCTTTCTAACAGTTTCTTTGTATTGACCTGTAGCGAGCGCGTGCGTTATAGCGTGCGTTATAGCGTGCGTTATAGCTGGAATCGTCCATATTAATCAACAACGATTTGCAATCAGGATTTGCATGACATTCCACGTTTGATTAGAGCTCGTGATTAGAGCTCGTGATTGGAGCTCGTGATTAGAGCTCGTGATTAGAGCTCGTGATTAGAGCTCGTGATTAGAGCTCGTGATTAGAGCTCGTGATTAGAGCTCGTGATTAGAGCTCGTGATTAGAGCTCGTGATTAGAGCTCGTGATTAGAGCTCGTGATTAGAGCTCGTGATTAGAGCTCGTGATTAGAGCTCGTGATTAGAGCTCGTGATTAGAGCTCGTGATTAGAGCTCGTGATTAGAGCTCGTGATTAGAGCTCGTGATTAGAGCTCGTGATTAGAGCTCGTGATTAGAGCTCGTGATTAGAGCTCGTGATTAGAGCTCGTGATTAGAGCTCGTGATTAGAGCTCGTGATTAGAGCTCGTGATTAGAGCTCGTACGTAACCAGTGTGGAGTGTTTCAGCTGGTTACTCGGGCGGCTGTCGTCGCGAAGTGACAAAGGGGACCAACTCGCGATAGGAAAGCTGTTTTCCCAGGCAAATATTATGAACTAGAGTTCTATACCTTCAGATAATTAAAAATATTGAATTAAAGTAGCGCGTCGCATGAAAACCGAAGTAAATAAGTCTACGGATTTATGCTCTGACCGTTTTTTTTTTTGTGTTGAACAGCTATTCCAGGTGTGTCAGGACTTGGTCCTGTACGTGGTCGGTGCGTCTGTAGTGCATCCTGTGTATTACGAGATGTCCCAAGTGGAAAGGGACACTAACAGTGCCACACCCATAGTGTTCCTAGTGCCACCTTTGGCTGATCAGAACGCTAGCATCGCCACGGTTAATGAAGGTAACACATACACCTATGGCTCAAGAGCCTTTTCAGTTAAGCCTGGTGCACACTTGCGACAAAACGACATAAGAAAAATGTCACGCGAACAAAATTTAGTGGTTTCAAGAAGTTGAAGTCGTCAAAAAATAACATAAGATTGCTTTGGTGAAGTAATCTAATGAAGATCCATGGAAAATATTAATTGTTTCAATTATTTTCCCGTACTTTTTTCGTTGCAACATAACGTTCTTATGTCGTTATGTCGCTAGTGTGCACCAGGATTTAATGCTCCTGCTCTTTGGAACGAGCTACCTCTTGACCTTCGATCTTGTGACGAGCTTAACAAGTTTAAGTCTTCTTTGAAAACAATTCTTTTTAACGTGCTTTCCAAATTGATAATTAACATTATTACTGAGTGTTTATCTTGAATATTAAGTTTTAAGTCTTATTACAATTTCTAGTGAATAATAGTTTAAGTCTTCTTTGAAAACAATTCTTTTTAAACGTGCTTTCCAAATTGATAATTAACATTATTACTGAGTGTTTCTTTGAAAACAATTCTTTTTAAACGTGCTTTCCAAATTGATAATTAATATTATTACTATTATAAGCTGAGTGTTTATCTTGAATATTAAGTTTTAAGTCTTATTACAATTTCTAGTGAATAACATACATAATGACTTTAAATTATTCTTAATATCTTTTTAATATATTTTAAATATCTTATATATGATAGATAAGTAAATTTCGTAAAGCGCTTGTTTGGATCTGTGGAGAAAGGCGCTATATAAATCTCTGTTATTATTATTATTATTATTAAATACACGTAGTGGTAGATCAGACTTTAGAGCGGATATCAGCAAGTCGTACTTATTTAGCAAGTCATACTTATTTCGCCCCCTCATCGGTCATTCTGTGTCGCTGTTGCCCATCTCACGCCCATTTCGCAGATTTATAGATTGGTTGCATCAGAAGTGTCCATTTGTTCTTTTCAGATCCCTACAGTCAGATTATTACCGCATCCTGGACTCGCGGTAAGGCCAGGTCCGTCAGTGTTATTAGTCTTGGTGAACCGCGACAAATGACCGCAGCCGTGGTCGCGATACGCCGCGGTATGGACGCAGGATCGTGGGTGGTGCTCAAGAATGCGCATCTCGTCCTAGAGTGGACGCCCGAGTTCTTGGAACTCATCAACGTGAGTATGGCCGTTGTCACGCCGCACAACGACGCACAAACCATTTCTTGGAATCCGCGATTCGAATTCATCATGAGCATAGAACTGGGGTAAAACATTTGTCAAGTCATTACAATACAGGAAAGTGTAGTATAATCTATTCGAACACAGAGGTAAGATTTACAAAAACGCCGCTCAAACTCAATTTTGATAGATCAAGCGTCACCCAAACTTCATGTGTGATTTTACTCTCCACATTTTGAAATGCCGCAAGAAGCCCACAATAGCGAATATGCACCAAAGTTAACCCACACTATCGGGTAGACAAAATAGACATAAACTCTCTGTTGCAGATCATGACGAGTTCTGATCCAGTAGAAGAGGAAGTCGAGTTAGATGTGAATTCTACTAAGGAGACCGCCTCCAAAACAAGTGGCCTCAACGCACCCGCTCCAGTCCACCCGCATTTCCGGTTATGGATTGTAACCCGTGCAGGGGAGGGGACGCCGCTGCCATATGTTCTGATACAGCGCGGGCTGAAGTTGGCTTGTGACGACAAGAGTACGTTCCGTGGGAGTGTGGAGAGAGCGTGTGATGAGTCTGCAGATAGTTTGGTCAGCTGGTCTCCCTCTTCTAACAGACGGGATAAGGACAACGCTACCATTAAGGTACTAAACCATTCCTAGCACGAATCGCCAATCAAGGCATTTCTATCGATGTGATATATCACGCGGAGTGCATATTGTATTTTCAGAGCCCAGTGCCTCTACCGGCGTTGTACGCCCTCTCCTTGTTACACTCCACTCTTCACCATCGCCGTAGATTTGGTAGAACAGCCTTCACACAGCCATATCACTGGTGAGGAACATACACTGAATTAGTGTCTCTTGAAAATGATCAGGGTCTTTGTGTCTTCATCGTATTTGTCTTGTTTAGTGATCATCGAGGGCAGACTGTGACGTCACTATCATTAACATCACTCCCATAACTATTGCATGCTCATTATCATCATTAACCGCTTCTCAGCCACAAACGTTTGAATTGATTGAACTATAAAAGTACATATAAAAGTGTCAACGAAAATTATAAAGAAGCATTTCCGTCCTAATTATGTTAATCAAGAACCAAAACAGCCTCCACTTATCATTATCTTCTTTGGCCAAATAAGACTTAGACAAAGTGCCGCCATCTTCTATGATCTTTGGCAGCTTATCAAATCTCGCCTGTTGTTAGAATTCGTCAAACTCCTCATCGTGGTGAACCTGTTTGCCCTGGCTTACAGGTGGTGTCCAACGCTGTGCCACCCTACAGAGCCATTATTATGTATATTTTCAAAGCACGCGTCACAGTATAACAATAGTTGACAAGCTAAGGCCAAGTGCCTTATTTTCTCGCTAGGTCATTTACCGATCTGCGAGCTGGAGTCGACTTCCTGCGTCATCTATCCCGCGCATGCTTAGTATCATCAGACAGAGTACCGCTGACATCCCAAACGTTAGAGCGCGGGCTCGCAGTTGTGGCGTATGCCGGTCACGTGACTGACAGACTTGACTGGCAAGCAGTCATGTCCATCGCAGAAACTACATGCGCACCAGGATATATTAAGGTAAGATTATTGTTGAAAGTCATATATGATTTATTTGCTGGCTATATAATGACGATAGTAACCCTGCCGTGTTATGCCTGACCAGACACTCGCGGGCGTGGCTCAGGGCGAAGACGAGGCGGTAGACACCTATCTACAGAATCTTCCTGAGGATCTGTCTCTTCGACAACTCGGCCTAACGGATTCTACTGCAGCACAGAGTCGTCTCCACAACAGCAGGTCAGTATGGAGGCTACTATTTGACATTATCTCTGCTTTTATTGACGACACAGGGCTCCACATTGCGATTTAGGGTTTGGCGAGTAAAAATTTCAAACAAGTCGCCAAATGGGGACTGTAAGTTTTTAAAAAATGACCTTCACAAATGAGTTGTCAGCAGCATAGACCTCTTACCACCGTATACAAATTGTCCATTTCAAATCATGTGATTTTCATCTTTTGAAATGGTCCCATATCCACGTGAAAATGCAGAAAAAATTCAGGAGTATAAATGATTTTTCTTCATGTAAACATCACGTGGTTTGCAATGAACAATTTGCATACGTAGGTAAAGAGGTCTATTCGGGAGAAGAAGGTGGCGACCAGATTTCTATTATGGCGACCAAACTGCGCTATTTGGTGAGGCGCCCGATGCGCATTTCAGGAAAGGGAAATGCGCGGCGCCGATAGCACCTCTCGAGAAATGTTTATGTTGGTCCATGCGACAGACATCTCTCGTTATCGGCAAGCTGTAAAATTATCGTCTTCAGAACTCGCTTTTACTCACGACAAACGCGGCGCGTTGAATCCTTGCCGTTCGCTACTAATATTGATGTCTTAGTTCATAGAAACTTTTGTTTATTATTTTCTTGATCTGATAGTCTAGCCCCATTAATTATGAGGGGACTGTACCAAAAGGAAAAACTATTTATTTAGCCCATTTTGCCCAACTTTTCATCCACTGTTTGGTGCATTGACTTTTATCCACTCTTTGGTGCATTGATTAGAAACATGTTTAGCAAGTCTCAAGAATCTTGCCTTGACGGGTCTGCTATGGGGACTGTAAAAAAACAGTTTCAATAGCTTACATGCAATCACTCGATTGATATCTGTTATCAGGAGGTTCAGCACCACGCTGGGACGCACCGTCCATATATCGCTCTCGCCACGATGTCTGGGCAAGTATACGATAATACAACACACACTAGACCTTATAACCGAGTACGCTACTGAAATGAATCATGCAATCGAGCCGCCCGCAAACCAAACAAGCGCAGTTTGTTTGTTCCTTATGAGCGAGCTCGAGTATTTCCGCCAGACGATCAAGGAGGTTCTCTTTGAGATGCGTCTCCTAGCAGACGCGCTCGAGGGTCGCGTGGTGATCACTCCGTTTCTGTACGAGCTTGCGGCGTCTCTGCTGAGCAGGACGGTGCCGATACATTGGCTGCAGCGTATTCCGGGGGATTCAAGCCTGGCGAGCTGGGTCATGTCCTTGGGAGAGAGAATACGGGCTATCGCAGCCTACATTTCCTCTGCACCCCCCGGATCGTACTGTTTGGCTGTCTTTCCACACGCACAGGCGTTCCTCTCTTGTGTTCTCATGGACTTTGCGACGGATAATTCGAAATCTCCACAGTCTCTGGCCTATAATGTCAAGGTAAATATGTGTTTGATTGTCTGACTGCCTGTCATCTTCCTTGTCTGTCTGTCATCTGTCTGTCTATCTGTCTGTCATCTGTCTGTCATCTGTCTGTCTGCCTGTCTGTCATCTGTATGTCTGTCATCTGCTTGTCATCTGTCTGTCTGTCATTTGTCTGTCTGTCTGTCATCTGTGTGTTTGTCTGTCATCTGTGTCTGTCATCTGTCTATCACCTGTCTCTCATCTGTCTGTTTGCCTGTCATCTGTCTGTCTGTCTGTCATCTGTATGTCTGTCTGTCATCTGCCTGTCATCTGTCTGTCTGTCATCTGTCTGTCATCGAGTGGGTTTTTCAAAAGTATCAAAATTGTACGAGCCGCAGGCGAGTGTAATTTGAGCTTTTTAAAAAACCCACGAGTGTAAATAAATTCCAAATTGAACGAGAAAAGTCGTATGATTTCCTTTTAATAATACACATGGAAAATTTCTAATAGTCAGTCACAAATCTGCTTACAAACTGAACAACCCCACGCATTTTTCCTTGATTGAAATATGGACCAAAACCTGACAGAATTTGATCATGAACAAAAACCAAAGTTTCCATAATATAGCTCTATGTTATCAAAATATTTTAGCATTTCAAAAGAAAATTTGCATTTTGTTAACCATTTTTGCACTTTGTTACCTTTTTTTGGCACTTTGTTACCTAAAAACTGCACTGCTATCAGCCAATCAGAATCCAGAGATTTTTTCATGTGTATTATTATTATTATCTGCCTTTATGTCTGTATGTCCAGTCTTTGTTTGTTATTGCTATCTTAGATACTTCATTATGATCCTAAGTGTATCCGGTAATATCCCAAGCTACCAACATTTCACATTCCAGGTTATGCACGCGGACTTCGTTCCCAGTTCTCCTCCACCAAATGGAATCTACGTCACAGGTTTGGCGCTACGCAATGCAACCTGGGATACGGAAGGACATTGGTTGTCTGTGGCAACAAGCTACAAGCCTATAAGCCCGCTTCCTGTCACACTCTGGACGCTAACAGACACCGAAGGACGAGCTGTCGACGAACAAAGTGACAAGGAATGTACACTATATGCGTGCCCTGTACTTGTTAACTCAGCAGAGGGCCAGGCTCCTACTAGCCTTGCTATTCTAGTTTCCACGTGCCTGTTAGAAACTTCTATAGATCCAGTGCTGCTTAGACAGCAGAAAGTTGCCTGGTCACAGCGTAGTATTCATTGGATGTTTTTTTATCACGCATGGTACATAAAATATCAAAGAAACCATTCAGCTGCAAGTTCGAAGTACCGATTGACTATCATGTTCTTGAAGAGTTGACCTTGGCTTCCTGTTAGTCCACAGAAAACAAGTTTTAAAAAAACGATTCACCGGTTCAGCACTAGTACATTCTTGTACATTTGTAAGTATGTTTCCAAGAATGATTTGTTTAGCTGACCTTTATTGCTATAACAATCTTATTCGTACTGTAAATAGGTTTTGAGGTGTTTCCTTGTATATAGGTGTTCAAAATTGACTTGTAAATAATAAATAATGTATTTTTGAAAATAGAAAAAACTCATTCTGTTACAAGCAATATCCTATTAACCAACTTTTGGTTTAAAAAAATAATAAAACCCTAGTATTAATCTGATAAAGTGGGATTATAAAAGTTATAAAAATGCCGGGCCGGCGAATAACCAGTTTATCGTTGCCGCACGGGACGATGGTGACCTCATCCTCTTCCTGTCCTCATAGATCTGAGAGGCGCCGAATGGGAACATGCCTTGCACTTAGCACGCAAACTAGCGCTAACTATCATAATGGCCAAGACAAAGCAGGCTTGTTAAACGTTATTACTTGTGGACGACTTAATAACGAGGTACGAACGCCGCAAAGCCCTGAAGGCCTCGGCTAATTATGCGCTCTACCTCAACCATTCATCACATAATGCGACCATAAACGCACGGTCAACACGCAAACAAATCTGCCGTGTTCTCTGGAGAATTTAATTAATATCATATTAATTGATTCTTTTCGCTTAAACTGTTTTCGGAAAACATAGATAAAACGCTTGCGCTCTTTATCTGATGAAACGTTCTAGAATGCAAGTTACCCTGGGATGAAGTCTTCGAACATCATTCGTTCTTCGTTCTTGTTCTTAGCTCAAGAAAGGGTATGTGTTGGAATTAGTGCTATTTGTATCAGATCAGTTACGTTTTTGTGTTCAAATGGGCAATGCTATTCACAGCACGGGGGCATTTTTCCGTGGAGTCACCCTGACGCCCTACCGAGCGCAGATTATTGTTAGAACTATTGTCCATACGTCGGCCACTTCACAAGTAACATGAAACGAAAGGTTTTCAGCTCGTGTTGGCTCAAGCTCAGGATTCTTCATGGCCTGTGTGGCCGTCAGATTCTATGTAAGTATCTTGCGTGTCGTGTTTAGCTCAATAAACGTTCGTGGCGTGAAGTCGCAAACATAGTAATCTTCACTAATAGTTTAATAATGTAGCGCCCTAATTGGCTTGTTATCCTTAACGGACCAAAACAGATCACTCGGCGTTGGGATAACGGTTCTCCAGCGGGAATCTAATGACCAGTTAGTAGGAGACAGCAGTGCCTTCATGTTAACATCCCAGGGGAGCTATATGTCTGAGAACTGACTCTAAACCACGTTACAGAAATCAAAACACATTTCCTTGATTTCATTTGTGCCAGCTTCATTAAATGGGTATTAGTAAACATCATATTGGTTCTAGACAATTTATTTGGTCAAGCGCTTATTTTTAATTACGCGCGAAACCAATAGACAGACCTCGGTTTTAATAACTGTGATTATTACATTGAGTAGTTATTTGTCTTTTATCAGTTGCCCGATCAGCTCAATGGATATGATATCTGAGATATTAACACTTGATTGCTTGATTTCTCGCCAAAAAGGTTAACCACTTCAAAATGGACCACACACGAAATAGAGAAGACCGTCCTTCCACACACCGTCCCTTGACAAGTTTCAGCATCGAGCACCTGTTGGGGTCTGTAAGTGACCCAAGATAATTCACGAGAATTCAAGGGAGGTACTATCACAGGCGACCCGGGTACAAGAGAACTCTGGAACTAAACAGCAAGCCTGTACTGTGACCTACGTGCCATCCAGAGAGAAACTCTTCCCCCGCAACAGACCTGCACTACCGCTTCGCACGCGCCGAGTCAGATGGCTTACCCTGTAACACAACAAGACCGCTATCGACCCAATATCGGTAAGCAATTCCCTCTGTGTTGAAACACTCACTGCTATCACTGATATTTATTTACTACTGGCGCAGTAGTATTTTTTAAAGTGAGTGAAAAGCTTTCAAATCAAATGCTGTACCATCGTTTCTACATTGCTGCCATTATCAGTCCGGCGTGTCCTACAAAGTTACAAGCGGACGCGTTAGATCCTTAGAGCGCGCAGTTTGGAACTAAGGATGCTATATGCTAAGATTCATCCCATAGCAATACTCCTTTGTTATTTTTTATCAGTATTGATTTCAAGTTCCATTGAGTAGTTATGCTTTGCTTTGATATATCTTCATTGTACGGGCAGTTACCCACTTTAGAACGTACCGGTTGCAAGTAATTATTTCCAGTAATTGGTTAATTCTATCACTTCAGTGACTTTGCTGTCACTAGATATTGTATTGGGAGCCGCACATTTTTTGTTGGGGTTATTTCTCAACAAATGTTCATAATGAAGGCGCTTGGATTAAACCTCATTCGGCCTCTGTCCACCAGCTTACATAATCCCTGAATACTAACAAATAGTCGATTCGCGTAACTGAGTATATGAACAACTGCTTATAAATGGCTATGGGAACAAAAGATCGAGAAGTTTGAATGATTGCCTTTCGCTACGGATATTGATATCTTGTATTTTTTATTTCCCTTATCGGAAAGCCAACGCCCCATTTATTATGAGGGGAGCACCAGAAGATGCACAAACTACTTATTTTGCCCATTTTGCTGAACTGTCTGGCCACTCTTTGGTTATGGTTATAAATGGCTATGAGAACAAAAGATCGTCTTTTCTCTCACTTCACTGTCGTCACTGCCCATTTATACATCTGTTTCTGGTAACACTTGGCTACCAGGCCGTAGTCGTTGAGTTTGGCAGTTTGTGTTTTCTGAGTTGTCGTTGAATCCATTGCTTTTTTCGGTACATTAGTTTGGCTTCCCTTGCGAGACATTTTGCGACAGAAGCCAATTCACTGCACTCGGCTGCGAAACTTGGCAGAATCTGATTGGCTGACATGGTTTGATTGACGTGCCAAAATAATTGTGAACGCACTGGGTCGCGTGTTACCTGAAAAAGCAATATATTACTGATATTTATTACAGTTAGTGGGGTCTTAAACATTTTGCGCTTTATCATAAAGTATGGTGTTATAAAGAGTACGCCGCGCCCAAGCCTATCACGCATCATTCAGTAGTTTTCAACGAAAGTTTTTCAAAACAGGACCAAACCTAAACATGGCAAGCTGCCAAACAGATGCGAGCTATCTCAAGTGAAATTAGAAACACCTGAACACTGTCTTGTTTTGATAGGACTTTCTTAATAAAGGTTGGCGGTTTGGCAAGCGCTCAACTCTGCGCGTCCAGACCCAAATGCAGTATGGGTAGAATCAAAGGATCCCCATTGGATGCTTACTCAGGGTCTAGATGATGAATTCTAGTTTGAACGCGACAATCTTCTTGTGATATAGCGGACCTCACAGGGCCACGCATTTACGGCGCGCGAAATACTCTGTACAACGCCGACTTGCCAAGGCTACTTGCAGCGCACGAAAAGGCGACCATTCTGCATAGGGTATTGATAATTGTGTTATGTATTTGCAGTTCTTCAACAAGAGAGCCAACACGATCGACGACGAGACAGAAACACAAGTAAAAAACGAATCCGTACTGCCTTTACAACAAACCAGATTCGAGAACTCGAGTCGGAATTCGACAAGAACAAGTACCTGAGTATCTCAAGGAGGTCGGAGTTGGCGAAATCTCTGGAACTCAGTGACACGCAAATCAAAATCTGGTTCCAAAATAGAAGAACTAAACTCAAGAGGAAACTTGCGTCTGAAATGGCTTTCCATCTGTCCCCCCCTCCCGCGGGGCATTTTTATCCCTGCCATCCCGTTGTGGAACGCTATTGTCATGCGCGCGCAGATACTGTGGCCTGTAACTGTTGGCATTCTACAAGCTCAATATCCTACCAACAAGCTCCTTTCTATCAGAGGCCATTTACTGTAGCAGAGACTAGAAGTGATGAACGTACTGCAAATTTCTAACGCACAGTAAAATAGTTAAGTCATTTAATATTATTCTGATAGTTCGAGAAACATAATAAGCGCGCTGTGATTTTCTGTAGATCATACAATAGCCCATCATTTTACTAGGAATGTGCGCGTACGCGTCGCCACAGGGACCCCGTGCAAGAACACACGAAACGAATGATCTCATAAGATGAGCGCTAGTTTGGGTTCTCGGATCATCGGATTCTCGGAATTCACAACTGAAAAGTGGTTGGGGGACTCTGCGAGAAGCTTTCCTTCACCGAGCGTTTAGAGAATCTTTGACATGATCAAATCCTTACAGCTTGGAATATCTTCCTATCCTTCAATCAAACGGCTTTGTTTAAAGTGTTAACATGAAAGGACCGTTAGTGAAGGCGTTCAGCTTAACTTCACGAGTAATGCCATTCTCTAACTCAAGCAGCATGGCAATCAGTCTGATAGTGGAAGGCACTGTAGTGGATTGATGTGATTTAGTGTTCTATTGATCTTGATAAATGGCACTTAAGAGTTCATTATTGACCCCTCTCTCATTTCTATCCACGGTCTATTCTTACGTGAACTAATTGCACATGATTATCTAAATTACATAAGTATTGAGTTTTTTAAATACTACATAACCATGTCCAAACAGTGCGACAAATACTATCGGGTTGCCAAGAAGGGCTTTTAGCGCCGAAAAGAATGAGTAGTAGCTGACAACTTGACAAGTATAAGAGCCCATCATGTCAAGCGTTGAGCGTAGCTTGAGGGGGTTCTTGTGTTGTTTGTCTCTCATAGTTCGATTCACCGGACCAGTTGTCAGATAATGCACTTTGTAGACACCAAGACTATGTCCTAAGGTAACGTTCAAACACATGGTCTATTAACACACGTTGCTCAGTAAAAAATAATTCCATAACTCTGTCAGGGTAATTAAAAGATTTGTTTTGAGTCCTCCTGGATGTGAGAGTATTGAGTACATTCCATAGCGTGATTGCCTGCTTCCTTCCTGATCTCATGATGCGTGAATCTGACGTAGTTGGAAAGCTGTTTACATTCCTAGATTAATTGACGTTCCTCGTTTTGTTTTGTTTATTATATATTTGTCTTTTCTCTATAGAAATTCACCGGTGTTGATGTAGCCTCAGTCAATAATCCTAGTAGGGTGGCTGAAAAGTTGCTCTTTTATGAAGCTCAAAAGCTCTAGAAAAACTCATGTATAAGAGGCTTATCGCCTTTATTAACAAATACAACATCTTGTATGAGAAGCAATTTGGTTTCCGCGAAGGGCATTCTACTTTACATGCTGCTCTACTTATTACTGATCGTATTCAAAAAGCTATAGAAGAGGGCCAGTACTCCTGTGGTATCTTCCTCGATTTTTCCAAAGCATTTGACACGGTTAATCACAATATTCTTCTGAAGAAGCTTTCTCATTATGGAATCAGGGGTATTGCCAATCAATGGTTTGCCTCCTATCTTTCAAATAGAAGACAGTCTGTTGCTATTGGTAATACCTACTCAGAAAATCTAAGTGTGTTTCATGGAGTTCCACAGGGTTCAGTGCTAGGGCCTCTCCTATTCCTCATCTATATAAACGACTTCTATAGATGTAGTCGCTTTTTTTAATTTTCATATATTTGCTGATGATACAAACCTCTTTGCTTCTCATACTAGCTTACAAACACTAGAAAAGGGCATCAATGAGAATCTTACATTTGTGTCTAATTGGCTTACAGCCAATAAACTTTCCCTTAATATTGATAAAACCAACTTTGTTATATTTCATCCACCTCAAAAAGCCTCTAATTATGATGTACGACTAGTGATCAATGGACAGTCTATTAAGAAAGCTAAGTGTATTAAGTACCTTGGGATTCTCATTGACTCTCATCTTAGCTGGAAACAGCATATATTGCATATTTCAAAAAAGGTTAAGCGTTGTGTGGGCATTCTCTCAAAAGTCAGACATTATGTAAATGCTGCCACTCTTTCCATGCTATATTATTCACTAATTTATCCTTTTCTAACCTATGCAGCTGTGACATGGGGGAACACCTACACAACCACCCTAAGGCCTCTTCTTGTCCTCCAGAAGAGGGCAATTCGATTAATGACTTTTTCGGAATTTAGAGCTCATTCAGATCCAATCTTCCATGCCCTTGGTCTACTTAAATTACCTGAAATAATATTTTTGCATAATGCACTCTTTATGTATGATTTCTATTCAGATCGTCTGCCCTCTGTTTTTGATTGTTTCTTCTTATCAGTCAACAGGATACATCAACACTATACCAGACTAGCAGCTAAGAAAACGTATTTCCTTCCTAAAATAAGAACTAATTATGGAAAATTTAACATCCGCTTCCTAGGCGCTAAAGTCTGGAACTCAATTTCTGAAGAATTCAAAAGTAAACCACGACCCTCTTTCAAGAAACTTTTGATTGACTCCTTCATCAATTCATATAATACTAACTAGTTTTCACCATTCCTCCTAGTTATATATATCTAGATAATCTTTAAGCCACTTTCCCTTGTTCGTTTGTATTAGTGTTTTTGTCCTGTATCTGCTGCCCGTGTATCTTGTTGATGTATCTACCTACAACTCTACAATTAATTTTTCCTATAGACCCTAGGCCGAGGTACTTGGCTCGATTAGTCCTGACTATTTCCAAGTGCCTTGTGCTCCATTAACCTGTAAAAACAAACTCATAAATCCTGTATCTTTTTCTTACGAGTGCTAATAAAGTGTTGTTGTTGTTGTTGTGTGTGTTGTTGAAAGCTATCATTATATCATTGTTGTACGAAAGTCTAGTGTCGTAAAATAGAATAATTACAAAAATCAAGTCATTTTCCCGAGTGTTTATCTTAGCTATTATAAATTACTGGCTATTATCGTCTTAACGACACTCAACGGTTCGACAGATGTAATCACTCTTATTGAAATTGTTGTATTACCTACGTCTACATCTAGCGTGTCTTCCTATTAACCGGAATTATCCATAAGTGTCTTTAATCGTGTAATGTCAAATGAAGTGTTAATACGATTTCGAGCCTATTTCTATCTTGTTTACTTGCATTAAAATAGAATTATTGGCTGCCAACAGCCCTGTCAATTAGTAGATTCACAGCATTAAAAAGTTTCGTGACATTCTTTATACATGTATCAATCTTACAAAACACTGCAGGCGCTGTTTGTCAGCTTCAGAACCAAAGATGTCTTTATTTGCGCTTGTTGATCAGCGATAATAGGTTTAAGCCCTTTAGATATCAGACCTCTGATCAGAGATCGTGAAACCACTAACGTTTTAATGAGACCACCTAACGTCACAACCAGGACGTTTCTTTTGAAGCAAAAATCCGGGTCAAATGTACTGCCTTTGGCAAGACGTGCAGAGGTGCGGGTACCATTAGCAATTGTGCCATTTTCTCAGGTCTTTCATTCATCACCCGTTTCTTATACGTAAAACATATCGGCGTATCCTAAAACGATATCAGCCATAACATTACGACAGGTGTGAATTTGGACTGAGTTACCTTTTTAGCCCAAGGAAAAGAATGCTTAGAAAACATGAGGGCCAATATATTTTACTTTCACGATGCCGCGGCGAACATGCTAGCGAAAGCAAAGCCTAGATCTTTCCATACGTGCAGCCACTTTTTTCCTGTTTTGTTATATAATCAAACAACCTTGGATGTTTTGTTGTTATATAACGCATTACAAACTTGGATGTTTTGACTTAGAATAGACTCCATGTTTCTAGCATGGCTTAACTTTTGCAATCCTCCAGCATTTGCAAAATCTTGCAGTAAATTATAAAAATAAACCTTGATGAGTCATCGATTAGATCGAAAGGTTGTAGACGACTTCTTTCGATAAAACTTTTCTTTATCTAATATTCAAATTATCATACAAAATATCTCAGATGCTAAGTTATACATATTCAAAATTTCACAAAAAAAATGGGAAGGACTTGATTTTTTTTACTCGATATTTTGGCTTCACCATGTGTAAATTATGCTTATACCAGCATGATGCTTTGGGTATCAAAGATCGACTAACAAACAAAATTATCCTCAATTAAATGGATTAGCTTAACGACTGAAGTCGATTATCCACTTGTAAGTATGTAGTATAAGTACCAGGGAAATTGGTCTAATTTTCTTATTAACCCTTCTTAACTTGACTAGATTTGGATGTGGTGTCGAGAAAATGCAAAATATCCAAAGGTTGTCTTGAAGACAGGTATGCAAAGCATGCGAGTTTTGACGTTTAATATTTTACGAGGTCCAGAAAATCAGCTGCTCGCTAAGAGTCACTGGCAAAGTGATCTGTTGCTAAGAAATATGCAGAAATGAGAGAATAAAGAAATTGTGGGACAGGAAAGAAAAGTACACAATAAACTGCTGTTTGTTTACTCGGAAATGTTTACGAAAGAATGTATTCCGAAGTGCTTCATCACGTCCCGAAATATACCCGTTTACAATCACTCTAGCAGAAGGAAAGTGGACAATGCGGTCATTTAGTCAATCACGGCAAGACAAATGACGCTTTGGAGAGGTTGGCAATTGTCCTGCTAATCTGAATAAGCGTCCCATTAAGCCTCTTTGTGAGTAGTCTTTAGGGGTAATCACTCATGTTATGAACAGGCCCCATTAGCGGAGTCTGCTATAGAAAAGACCAAAACGTGTGGTCTGTGCGGAAACAACCAAGTATTCATACGCAACACCACGAGGATGCCACAGCACAACCTTGGCGCCGAGACGTACGGCACGGGCTAAATGTACAGATAGCTTTCCAGGGTGAAGCCAAGATAAGGGGTTACCTTTAAGCCCTAAAATGCCTTTGGATTGGCCTTAAATGATGTTGTTCATGGTTAATTACATGCAAAAATTGGCCGGAGAGTCATTTATCAATTAGGATTTAAAAGAGGAATATTTCGAGACAAAAGAGACATGGGAATTAGATCTCGTTAAATGTTATCCTTCAAGGTTATCGTTTATTAAAAGGGCATGCTGTGCCGCCAGTATATTAAAACCTAGTGGTCGGAGAGTCTCTCCTTCACATGATATCTCTTATTGCTTTTTTAGATGTTTTTATGTTGGTGCTAATTGGGTGCACTTTCGAAGGGTGATGCTAACAGACGTAGCTCTTTCACAATTCTTCACAACAGCTATGACAATTGTTGCTAATAGTCTCATGGTGTGCCCTGTTTACTCGTTCAGCCATGATAATTACTAATCCGATTGAATTACTAAATATACTCGTCGAAGAATAGATAACTATTTAACCAAGCACGTTGGCTCCTGTCATTACTTCATGATACAAGCTTATTTTTCAGTCTTATGCGAGGAGATGACACACGCCAGAGACAGTGTTGTTGCTTGCGCGCGCGCTAAAATTCATCTACAAGAAAAGTCGGGAACCATAAACGCGCGTTGCTCTTCGAACGTGTTGAATGAAAATGAATGAGAGCTTTTCCAACTTTGTTAGAGCTTTGGTGTGAAGGGCGGCGAAGCCTTTGCCGATACACATGCTAAGGGTTCTTTCTATGATAACTAGTATTTGAGAAGGTGTTAAAATTGTAAATATATATACTAAAGAGTAACCTTTTATGACAGCGTTTAACTTTTCAAAGAAACTCGCCATGTTTGTTTTTATGTCTTGTGGTCGTGGCCAATAGAGGATGTGAAGAAAGGCGATAACTTTCTCTACAAACAACATCCTTTTTTTCTGAAAGTGAAAAGCTTTGGCTTAATGAAGAGTCTAATGCATTATGCATTAGAATGTACTGGAAATCGTGTGGATGATTTTTGAATGCACACAAACCAATTAAACAAGTACATCTAGTCCTAATTGTTTTCTAGAAAGGGTATAAAGTCGAGTCCCCTGAGCTCGGCTGGTACATCACTTCGATGTCAATTTTCCTAATTAGCCGTAATCCCGCGAGCCTAGACGGTAGAGTTGAAGGTATCATTAGCGTTACAGAGAAAACTAGTCTCAAATGACTGTAATCAGGCTTAGAGGACTCGGTAGTGCGTTGAAGAGCACTAGTTGATAAAGATCTCGTGTGCTAATGAGCCAAAGTGACCACGCTCTCGAGGGAATGGCCCCAAAAACTAATCACGTACTTCAGCTAGTGTGTTAAGCTGATGATACTAGAGATATTAGGGTGATTATGGCTTTACAAGTGCCACACTGACAATGCTTAGACAGACTCGTAGAGCTAGAAGGTCTTCTCCCCTAAGGGCTTGTTTCGGAGTCAGACGACTGGTCGGACCCGTGAAGACGAGCCCGAATTCCTGACTCTAAATTTCTTAGTGGCCTTAGTTATCAGTATAAATTATTCGTGGAAGCTAAGACTCCTCTTGGGATTCTAAATCAACTCCAACTCCCTCAACTAGTTAAACTATAATCTATTGGGCACATTCAACAGGGTTTAATTCGTAAATAATGATTGCTAATTTCACCTGGTGTTCTATAATAACTTATAAATAGGAAATCCAATAAACATTTGCCTAATAAAAGCTCAATTTTGGCAATGGAAATGATAAACCGTTTTATTTTACAGTTCTTTAAGGGTTTTTCAATACAACAGCTGTGATAAGGTATCAAAGGAATCTGTAATTCAAAGTTTTTACGGTTGATCGGTATGCGCTAATCTGAGTCTGCAAACCAAGTTACTTGACGGATTTTATGATACCCCATCACGATACCCCACGGGGGCAGCGAAATTGCATCGTAAAATCGGGGTTTCGTTGTAAACGAACTCTCGATATAAGGATTTTAAAGGCGAGGCATTGTTGCCGGGACCCAGAAAAGTCAAATCGTAAAATCGGGGTATCGTTAAATCGAGGATCGTAAAATTGGGGTCCACTGTACTATTTTCATCTTATGTCAATCTTTATAGATTTCTTGAACACAATGAGGCACCTTTTCTAGAATTTCTTGTGTATTTTCTTTTTTCCGTAATTGGCAATCTTACATACAGGATATCATATCCAGATAAAAAAAACACAGGTGAAACTTGTTAGATAAAAAGATATTATATACATATCAGTTTTCTAGCTTGTAACATAAGTTTGAAAAATGAAAAAAAATCTTTTCACTCGCAATCCGTTTCAAGCTATGCAAGTTTTCTTAGCGCTAATACAAGCTATGCTTAATAGCGCTAGTACAATGACAAGGCTTGGTCACAAGCATGTATGGCCATGGATAAAATTGGTGATCGTTCGTTTTGAAATGAAACTCATGGATGTGATCTCTGGCCTACATTATAAGCTCTATAAGATTACATGCTACTGAAAACACTTTAAAAAATGTAGTTTTGAGTGATTTAAGTGAGAAATAAAATTGTCGTGCGGTTTAAAGCTGCGTCGAAGCATTGCTATGTTGAACCACTTGCGACTTAATTCAAGAAAATCATCTCCAACAGCACCAAATAAGACTTGTAATAATAAAGTTATTTTTTTGTCTTGAACAATGATGATCCTTTTCTGTTGTTTAAACACAATTCTATCTCTAAGCAATTTTCAATATTTTTGGTTCCTTGTATTTAATAATTTTCAAATTGGTAAGGCCCTGAGGTCAAACGCAAAAATTGCTAAATTAACTCCACGTATCATGAATAATTGGACAGTGGTATTCGCAGAAGCCTGTTGAATCTAAAAAATATATATCATTTAAGGGTGAAACGAAGCCCTGTAATATATTATTTCCCTAGTGGTTATGATGTTTTCCCTACAAAACTTGCTTTTTGACAATTTTCTAGTTAGATGTCTCTTGAATGCGCTCACACAGAACTGGCGGGAATCGCTTTCATGGATAGTATTTGTGGGAAAGACGACGAACTCTTGATCCGTTTTACTTTTTGCTGGTCATCAAGTTCAAAATCAGTCTAGGCTAATATCATCTCAGATAGCCATTGATTGGCAATCATGAGGTAGTTCCCATAATTCTACATGTAGTTCTTTTGTAATTTCATTCGAGCACTATGACAAGGGCTTCGAATGGCGATTCGTTGACGATTCGTTGACGATTCGTTGAGGTCTGGAGGAACTAGAGGCTTGAATCTAGTAGGAAATGATGCCAAATTGGCCTTTTTTTCTGCCACACACAAAGAGTTATATATACAACTAATTAAACACAAAGTTACCCCTCTCATAAAAGTTAAATAACTTTTTAATATAAACATTCCGGCAAACTCAGCTGCCTCTATTTTTTTGTATATTTGATCAAATCTCCGGAGGGCAGTAACTTGGCAGATGATGTGAAGCGCTTATTTTTAGCCAATACGTGAGTGAGGCAGGTCCATCTATTGCTAAACCAAGCGGAATAATGGATAATGGTTAGCCCTATTGTTTGACCCTCTTTCTCCGAGTTCTTTAACACACAACCCAAACAATAGTAGTAGTCTTTAGGACAATAGCGGTAGGGGTTAGCGAGGTAGTGTATGGGTTTTTATAATAGCCGTTTGGTTATCCAACAGCGGTTCTAGTCTCCGATGAGTCTGATTTCCTCATGACCTCTCGTTGTAGCCGCGGGCGATATAGCCCTTGCAAACCTCTTAAAAACCGCGCGAACAATATCTGATTTGCGCGCAAGTTCGAGGGAGTTTTAGAGCTCGCCGCTTTGGTTCTCCTGTGTGACAGTATGATTGATTTCTCAGATAACGTATAACATTAATAAAGGCATTATTCCTGTCAGTATGTTTGCATAACGATCAAAGAATCTCAAAAGATATACAAGTTTAAACCGAAGAAATGGAAATGCAAACCAAAGACATTTGACATAACGACGAGTTGAATTGTAATTGTTATTTCCGATAAGATATTTTAATGAGAGATGGATAGTTTCACAAGTCAGTGGTAAAAGTGATATGTTTTGTTCTTAACAAGAGTGAGCCAATTATCAGAGCCCTGAGGATATTCAAAAACGACAAAAAGATCACATCAACACTCGAGAGATTTTTAGAAAGGAGCACTCCAGTTTCGTTGCATACCGACGCTCCTTTTTTGTACTTAACCGTTAATTCAAGCCTGTTTCGGACGCATATTTTCTGGTAAACATTCGTGTGTCCGGTCTGTAAAAACCATGAATAATAGGAAATGAAGAAAACTCCTGGCCCTTGATTGACTTTTGTTAAGAATTAATCGATGAAATGTAAATGTTTATCTACCACGCTGGTCTAACTTTATAAGATTTGGATTGTATAAGATCAAGTCAAGCTACCCGGCACTGTCGATTCCTGTTGTGTACAACCTTTCCTAAAAAGGAAGAATTATTTCCTTACCCTCTGTAAACTCTCGTTGATGAAACATATTTACACCACAAATTGCCGGATCGGAAGTCCTTTACAAGACCGCTTGCTATGATGGCACAAAACTCCTGACGTATGTCCGCGCCTAACTCTAAAATGTCTAATTTCTTGCACACGGCATTATCTCACGGATGTTTCTGACTATGTACATTTTGTTTCTTGTAACTCTAGATAAAAATTTTAGTGATATAATATTGAATATAGTTCAGTTAGTCAGCGTATGATAGAGTGATGCGTGAGGGGGTCCGTATACGCCTGCTTCAAGCTCGGGGAAAGACTCCACGGATCCACTGCTGAAGACGTGTTGTTCGCACTTTGGTGTTGGGTTATAACTGGTTTGGTTTCAAGAACGCTTGTCTCTCCGCTAGAACTCTGGCTTAGCCATCCACTGGATGGAGACAATGTTGGTGAATTAGAGTTTTCTTCTTTGACTCCAGTCGGATCTTGGTTCACTTTTAACGTTTTCTTGAACTTGGATCGCCTGTTCTGGAACCATATTTTCACTTGTGTTTGCGTCAGTCCAAGATACGCAGCCAAGTCAGCCCTCTCGGGAAGAGCCAAATATTGCGTTTTTACGAAACGCTTGTTTAATTCCCGCAGTTGAAAACTCGAGTAAATTGTCCTCGGTTTTCGGATTTTCTTGCCTTTTCCGTTCAATCTAGGCTCGTCACAGGGACTTTTATCTACAAGAGAAGAATTTCAAAGAACTTAACATAAACATTCCGATAAAAGACAATAAAGCGGAAATTCTTAGTAATGTTCACCCGTTAGCCTAACATCAACAAGGCCATAGATAAGTATCCAAATAAGAATTCATAGTAACTTTGGAGCTTCTCTTTCCATGCAAATTTTGATTCACAGCTTCTTGAAAACAATATCGCACAAGATCAGCGCGACTTAAACCGAGGCAAATATCAGCTAATTCCGCAAAACAACTTGTTTTCTTCATATAACTAATGGCGTAATGAGCGTATAATGTACAGAAAAATTGGTTTCCTGAGAGGGAGAGATTGCGCGCATTTATCTAACAAATTGTGGACGAGTGAATGTGTACCTTCGTGCATGAGGTCGTGAGGCGATCCTGGGTAAGGCTGGATGGGGCCTTGTAGGTAGGGATGGTGAGAGAGCGGATGATGGTTCAACATAGGCATAGCAAAACTGTTCCTTGTGTTGCAAGGGAGACCATATTCAGGTGCACCGGGGCCGTGATAGTATCTCACGGAGTAGGGATTGTAGCTGGCAGGAACAGAGTTGTAAGACGAGTAGCCGTGTGACACGGCAGGCGTGCTAGGAAGCTCCATGAAGGCGGACTGACAGTTGGTTGCTAATGCCGTGCACTGTTGTTGTGGATAGCTTAGCTTCATGCGTTTTGGGGCCTTTACTAATTTCGAAGGCCTTCTTGGCTCTGTGTTGTTCGAGTGATGAGCTCTCTAGTCGGAGTATCAAGCTTGAGTGAGCGCTAACCGCATGATCACTACTTATCACTACTCGCTTGCACACGCGCAACCTACTAAATATGTATGACTGCAAAGTGCTTAGCCCCCGAGAATGGCATATGCTAATATAATTGGCTGTTATGATAATGCGACCGTAATTACATTGTATTTTTTCTTCTAATGACTTTCATACACAACAAAGCAGCTGTTTGGTCAATGCCTTTATCATGCTTGTATAATTTCAGCTTTGTTGTTCAAGTCAGTAAACAGAAAACCAAAACCTAACTATGAAACTCTTTGCTTTGGCAATAATGCGCGCGCGCGATCATGTTTGTCCCATGAAGTAGTTGGCAGCTTATAGTTCGCCAGCCGATCACACCTTTGGGTGCTAAAGGCCTGAGAAAAGGACACGACTTGCTTGAAATGTCCCGTCCTCGGATTATTAGCACATGACATATAATTGGAGCTAAGTGGCTTTTCATTAACAATCTTTTGAATTTGTGTAACTGGGCTTTCCGAGTTATGATCCCAAACCGTTAACTTTCTACTCGATAAGTCTGCGCGCTTGATTTCATCTCCTTTGTTATTGAAGACCGAAGAATGAGTACTTATCAACAAAACCTTCAGTTTATATGTTCACAGCCACCAGTTACTCTTGTCTAAGCCGCGAAAAGCAGGCTTCAATGAGCTGAGAATAAAAAAACGACTAATTGTTACCTATTGAATGCAATAAACAATGCAATCTGCCAGCCGTTGTCTTTTGGTGAAGTGATTGCTGCTAACGATTTGCCTGAGTACAGGGTATAAAGAAAGTCAATTTATAGGTACCACACTTTCTATTCGAATTATCACGACCAGCAAACGATACTGTGTCTTGAAGTTACACGGTCGAGATGATAGATGGGCTTAAAGGCCTACAAGGGCACTTGAGACCACTAACTGAAAACTTTGCCAAGACAGCCTGCGAGTTTTACAAAAGAATGTACTGGTCAGTTTAATAAGAAAAAGTTCTTTTCTGGCACTCAGAACAATAGAGATAAACCCTTGGAAAAGAAAAGGTTCCCACTTCTTGCGTCAGATCACTTAGCTAGAGTTTTCATATTTCAGCGCAGAAACCATGGAAACTTTTCTCTAGTGATGTTGAGCTGTTGTTCTTACGTTTAACATTGAACAAGATTTGTCAATGGGTGGATCATTGTGGGTTGCTGCGAACAATAAGAGGCAAGTTGCTCTTTGCTAGGACAGAGCATTGTGCCACTATTATACGGCATCTGGGAGCCCGACATGCCCAAACTACTAATATCCATTTTAATTTCGCCAACTTGGCCTCGATTAGTTGACGCCAATTTTAGAAAACTTAAGAAATTGCTCTACGAAAATTGCTTTGCTGGAGAAAATTACCCCGACTCTAAAGGCAAATTAACGGTGTTATTCCCTTTGCTAGATATTTAATTCCATTGCCAAAGTACCATATGTGAGTGGTCTTGGCAATGTTTCCCCATAATATGCGCCAAATTCGTTATTAACTGAAGTTAATTTGGAAGAAAACCTCATAACGAGATAGTAAATTAGTCTCCTAGCCCAGGGCAAAAATCCAATTGAAATTTCGATTTGATTTTCTATTTTGGTTGATCTTTTTATATGAAAAAGCAGGCTACATTCTTTTCAGAAAGTTTGGTGACTTCTTTACTTGATTTTCATTTCCCGCGAGGGTTGAGCAGCCGTTCTCAGCTGTGATCGGCGTAATTATTTCTCAACAATCACACTGAGGATTGACAAGAATGAGAGTTTGGGCCCACGTCCCGTAGAGTAAATAGGCCGTGCTACTCAGATGCGCTTTGCTATTACAGTCGGCTTCCTTGAAATTAAGATCCTATGATTGTAGATTATTGAAAAAACGCGCGTTTTACCTACCATCAAGGCTATTTCTTGCTCTTCTTCTTCTCATTGCCCCTGAATTTCCCCCTATTTCCAGGAAAAAGGCTATAATCGTCCCTAGAATAGTCCCACCCTTATACCTATCTTGAAACACCTGAAACTTATCGCTGTTAAAAATCTAGTCAAATACTTTTTCCATCTATGAATATTCATATTGTTCATATCGTTTTCGTTTCTTTTGGCTTTGTTTGTTTTCGGAGATCGCTTCGATTGTTTGAGTGGGAAAGTATTCAAGTTTGAATGGAAACTGCTTCTTATTTTCTCTTAGATTTGATTTTTGACCTGTTTTTGAATTCTTTCAAAACACTTTTAAGAATAAAGGCTTTCACGTTTGGAACCAATGAGTCCCGCTGTGGGCACTTCAAAGAATTCTTTTTCAATCATAATAAACAATTTATGGCCCAGCCCTCCTTAAACTGCCTTTGATATGGGCAACGTTTCTCGAAATTTGGGTCTCTAAGTCGTAAAAAAAAACATCTAAAAAATGAAGCTTTGATTACAGCTCTAGCAAGTGCAAGAGATGAGTTAAGCCTAAAATGCATTTGATGCAAAAATACCGCGCCATTGGTCTGTCGATGCACAGGCAGAGATCTAGTATATGGAACACTCTCTATCCCAGTTTCAATTGCTAAGGCAAGCGTTCTCTTCCTTCTCTTTCCTCCCTTTTAGTCATACACATTAAATACCGAATGAGCCTCCAGAACATAATTCACTCGGCAATTTTCATTGATAACTCCGAATTTCAAAATTACAAATTAAGGTTAACAGGGGAAATGCACCTTAAGTATTTGGAGATTATCTTGCGAGCCTAGCCGGTAAAGAGTTGTTGTGTCTTGAAAAGTCCACCGCAAAAAGACTGAGAAGAAGAAAAAACTCGCCCAGCATTAAGCTACAATAGAAGGTATTGTCCGCACGGATCAAGGACACTGATCCAGTTTTGAAAACAAATCTAATATGGAGAATTGGTTTTATGATATAGGCCAAAGATTTAACTAAGTTGGTTGTTAAAGTTGGGCATTTTGTGATATTTTCGGGGAAGTTTTCAGGAATCTTCAAGCAAGGTGTCAAAATACAGGTAAAGAGTAAATTTTAAAATACAGTTTTTAGAGCCATAGATGTCTAGAGAACAGATGGATAACAATAGGATTAGGTAATAGTTCATAAAGAAATAAATATTGATGTTACAAAGATTTAACTACTAGTTAGAAGATAAAGAAAAGACACCAAGAAAAGTCGACTAGCTGAGCTAAGAAATACAACACAATAATCTATCGATCATAGACATAAAAAGCACAAACCTTTTTCACCCTTAGAACAAATGGTAGGCTTTAGAGTTTAATTGGGTTTGATTTCTCGGTGCATTCGTTTAGCTATGCAATGACATGCGGCTCTTTTGTCAAGAGCGAAATCTTCAAGTGTTTTATTTGACTAAAGTAAACTGAATTGCTCGACACTTAAACGCTGTGAATGACTTTTCGACCCGCGTTCTGCGGAAGAAAAAAAAAAACGGTTTAATCTCTAGGCTACAAGATGCAGTATAAAGCCCTTAGGCTATATACACGCACCAGTAAAAAATATCATTTTCTGTCGAGTTTTGATAGAGATAACCTTAGCTGGTTTTAAAAGCATTTTCGATCATAGCTTTTGGCTTATTCCGATGCACCGTACTCGTGAATTTTATGATCAAGGTGCATTCACAGCAAGCGCGAAGAGCCGGCGTACTCTTACCTTTAGATCTAGTAAACCCTGGATATACTTGATCAGTATTTTTTAAATCCTTGTTCTCTCAGTTCCTCGCGTTTCTCGAGAAGAAAAAAAAAAACAGCCGCTTGTCAGGAACATATTTCTTTTGTCCAAGCACTGCTTTGAAATAGTTCCTACCTTCTCTGTGAAATATTTTTTTTTTGTGATTTAACGTTTACTCGGCCGGCTATTTTGGGTTTATAGTCGAGTCGTTTATGTGGCTATTATGCTATTATAGCTGGGGCGAATGACGAGGAGGGCCCTAAGAAAATCATTTGCCATTTTTAAGAATTGACTCGAACATTTAAGTGGTTAAATTTACGAAAATATGAAATTCGGCGCCAACAACATTTCGAGAAACCTTTTTTGTTGTAAATATTTCAATTTTAAATTACGATCCTCGATTTAACGATACCCCGATTTTACGATCACTTTCTGGGTAACGGAAAGTTTCCCGACAACAATACCTTGCCTTTAAAATCCTAATATCGAGAGTTCGTTTACAACGATACCCGATTTTACGATGCAATTTTGCTGCTCCTTGTGGGGTATCGTAGATACTGTAGATCGATCAATTGGCCAGTTTTCAACGAATATTAGTGTATATTTGAGCAGGGGATTTGCCGTATTGCTTTATTTATAGCATGACAATAGCACCATGACCCTCGTATTTGAAGCCTGTTGATTGTGATCGTTTTTATTTAGTAAAGTTGAGAAGAGTTTAAACATCACCTACACCCAGGAGATTCCATGCTCGTCTTTAGGAAATAAAAAAGGAGGGGCTTTTGCAAATACCCTAGTTCGGTCTGAATTCTCAACCAACTTTGGGTAACCAATACATATCCTAGTGAGATGAGATCCCGGGGGGGGGGGGGGGGGGGGGGGGGGGGTACTCCCATATTTTTTGGTCGTGGATGATCGTCGGAAATTTCAGTTTCACTCCTAAAAGATAGCAAACATGGCGTGGCTCAAATAATTTTTACCCTAAAAGCCTTAAAAGATCATACCATAAAAGATGAGGCCTTATGTGCCATGTAGGCGCGAAGGAGACAGGTAACAAGTAAAAGATTCCCATCAAGAAATGTCCGTGTTTGACTAAAATGCTGCCTTTTAATGTTGTCTAATTTATCGTCTTCTCATCGAGTAATCTCTCTTGCACGGTTTTCAGAAGCACCATCATGAGACAAAACAATTTGGACACATATTTCGGCCCTAAAAGATACCAATCTCCCTAAAATTTATTGAAGATCACGATCGCCCCTAAAAGAGACCAAACCCCCGTGATTTTAACCCCTAAAAGATACGACGTTCATCTCAGACCAAAAAATATGGGAGTCCCCCCTCCCCCCGGGATGGGATGCGCGCTTCTAATGTGCGCTTTACTTTATCCTCATATTGATTCACTTGTCGAGTAATAATTTATTTTCTTTAGATGGATAAAGCTTCAGGCAAATAGAGAAACGCCTACGAAACATGAATAATACCCTATTTATCCTATAAATGAGAAAATACAACTTTTCCTCATTTAGCGTGTGGAAATAGTTTTTTGTAGGCCATTTATTCATATAGATTTTGTTTTGACGTGTTTTATGGAGCTAGTTTATGTATCTAAACACTAAGAATATTGGGCATCCCAATATCGCGCGTCAAAGTAGAGATTTAAATTTCCATTTTTTTACAGCTGTTTCAGGTAGCACGCAACTTCGCCGTTGCCGCCAAAGTTTGGCAGTTGGGTTTTCCGGCAGTCCATCAATGCAATCCGTGTCCGTATGAGCCAATCATTTCTTACTCAGTGCATTCGATTGGCTTCCCTGCGAGACGTGTCGCGACAGAAGCCAGTTCACTGCACTAGGCGAAACTAGGCAAGGATCTGATCAACCTTGTCCCCAGGGTCTTCTCGGTCGTTTTCAAAAATGGCGGTTGACTCGGGAGAAGGCCCTGGGGGAGGCCCTGAGTCACATGACCGTTTCGAAACAAAGGACAACCTCGTTCCCATGTCTTCAAAACAGTGGTCATGTGACTCAACTTCCCCCAGGGTCTTGTGCTCGACCAACCGCCATCTTGAAAATTACCCACAAGACACTGGGGACGAGGTTGGGATCTGATTGGCTCAGTAAAAACTTGAAATGGAAAGTCTCTGCATTTCAAGTCATCAAAAATGGCGACAAAGCAGGTATTATGGGAGAGTCGGCATATTTTCAGATTTTCTTATGAAAATAATTGCGAAAATTAGGCGATGATAAGGCGGCGTAAAATTTCGGGCAGAAGTTTGGCAAAAAGTTTCAATACGTCTGGAAACAGCGGTAGAAGTTTTCGGAAAGTGTATCGAAAACTGGCGAATATCGCGAAAATAAACAAGTAGGGTGCTTCATCAATATACCGTTAAATTCCAAATATAGGCCCATGGGTCTATTGGTAGGGGCCTATATACGTGGGTCTGTATTATTATTATTATTATAATAATTATTATTATTATTATTATGTTTGGGAATGAAGTGAATGTAACGATCGAAGGAAGACGTCATCTCGGTGCAGTTATTGGATCTAAAGACTTTAAAGATCAGTATTGTCAAGAGAAAGAAGACAAGTGGCACAGAGAGATGGAGGTTCTCACGGAGATCAGTAGAAGCCAACCACACGCCGCCTATGTGGCCTTCACTAAAGGATTCAAATCCAAATTCACTTACTACTTGCGCACCATCGAATCGTTCGAGGAGTATGTATCATTCACGATTCTTCCTTCCCTCATTATTCGGACAAGCTGAGCCTCTGTCTGGAGAACTCAAGGAACTTCTCAATCTATCACCTGCACAGGGCGGGATCGGAATTCCTGACCTTAAGCGTGAAGGCCCCGAGCAGTTCAAAGCCTCACGTGATATAACAGATCTACACGTGGATTCTATTGTTACGCAAAGCTCGACCATGCCAGCACGAGAACAACTGGAAGGATTGAAACGTGAAATGAATACTCAGAGGAAAGCTGCTGCAAAGTCCAGAATAGACAGGATTGATGAATCGTTATCTTCTGACCTACTCCAAGCGATGCAGCAGACAAGAGAGCCAACTCGTGGCTGAACGCTACTACAATTGAAGAACATGGCTTGGTACTGAACAAGCAGGAGTTTAGGGACTCCCTCTATCCAACCTTCCGAGCCATTGTGCCTGCGGGGAGAACTTTACAATCAACCATGCTCTGTCATGCAAGAAAGGAGGCTTTGTAGCCCAGAGGCACGACTATCCGGAATCTTCTGACTTCACACATTAGCAAAGTGTGCAAAAATGTGGAAACAGAACCACCCCTGCAACCACTCGACAACGAAGTATTCAACCTCCAGTCCACTGTTACAAGCCAAGAAGCGAGACTCGATATGAAGGCAGGAGATTTCTGGACACCAGGAGTTACAGCATTCTTTGACGTACGTGTAACGCATGTTAACTCCCGGTCCAACCAGGGCAAGTCCACAGCAACGATCTTCCGAGACTAGAAAACGAGAAGAAGAGGAAATATAATCAAAGAGTGATGGATGTTGAAATGGGAACTGTTAACTCCCGGTCCAACCAGGGCAAGTCCACAGCAACGATCTTCCGAGACTAGAAAACGAGAAAAAGAGGAAATATAATCAAAGAGTGATGGATGTTGAAATGGGAACTGTTATAACTCCTGGTCCAACCAGGGCAAGTCCACAGCAACGATCTTCCGAGACTAGAAAACGAGAAGAAGAGGAAATATAATCAAAGAGTGATGGATGTTGAAATGGGAACTGCTAACTCCCGGTCCAACCAGGGCAAGTCCACAGCAACGATCTTCAGAGAACAAGAAAACGAGAAGAAGAGGAAATATAATCAAAGAGTGATGGATGTTGAAATGGGAACTTTTACACCACTAGTGTTTGGTACAAACGGGGGCATGGGAGCCGACTGTCAGAACTTTTTAACAAGTCTCGCCAATAAGCTATCAAATAAGAACAATGAATCGTATGCTACAACATAATTTCTTTGACGACTTTGTAAATAGTTTTCCAATTTTATTAAGAAATTTTATATTGTAAATAATTAGAAATTTGTCTAGTTTTGATTTTGGGATTATTATTATTATTATTATTATTGTTGTTATTATTATTATTATCATTATTATTATTATTATCATTATTATATTATTATTATTATTATTATTATTTGTAAATACAACTTTAAAAAAATCATATTATAAATATTTTAATATCATTTTGTAAATAGCTTGAATTTTATAGTTTATCAATAAAGTTTATTATTGTTATTGTTATTGTTATTGTTATTTACGTGGGTCTTATAATTGGAGGTTTCCAGTGCTAGCAGAGGCCTCTTTTCTCTGCATTTCGCTGGCTGACGTTCGCGAGGAAAAGAGACCTGCGCTGGGTCGAAACTCGCTTTGTTTGTCGCCGTCCACAACCTTGGACAACCTCGTTCCCAGGGTCTCCTCGGTCAGTTTTCAAAATGGCGGGTCGTGCCAGAGGAGACCCTGGCAAAGGCTGCGCCACGTGACTTTGAAGGGACCACAGGAAACCCAAATCGTATAAAAACATGGCGACGATCAGCGTGAAAGAAGACGGGTGAAAATGAAGAATAAATGCAGAATCATTTTTCTCCAGGCGTGAAAACGTTTAACTGGTTTAACGGTAAAAGAGAAAACGATAAGACATATTTTCTATCTCTAATTCAAATCAAACCGCTACTCGTTCAATGGATTTTTAAGAACTCAATTCCGAATATATTTCGCTCTGTACAGATCGCAAATCGTGAGCTTCGGCTCCCTATGAGTCCCTATGAACGATCTAAATTTTAGTAAATGAGCTTAAAGCGCCGTGCTGATCATGCTTTTAATGACCTGAGACCTGAAAATTCTTCCATTCAACGAGTAGCGGTTTGGATTTGAGTAAGAGATAGAATATGTCTTATCGTTTTCTCTTTTGCCGTTATTTTCACGCCTGGAAAAAAATGATTCTGCATGTTATTCTTCATTTTCATCCGTCTTCTTTCACATCGTCGCCACGTTTTTATACGATTTGGGTTTCCTGTGGTCCCTTCAAAGTCACGTGGCGCAGCCTTTGCCAGGGTCTCCTCTGGCACGACCCGCCATTTTTAAAACTGACCGAGGAGACCCTGGGAACGAGGTTGAACCTTGGACGGTTTGCTGACCGTTTCTTGAGCCCACTAAATGCACACGCATATCTACAGACGTTTTCCGCTGATATTATTTGAGCCCCCCAGCGGAAAACGTTAGTAGATATGCGTGCGCATATAGTGGGCTCAAGAAACGGTCAGCAAACCGTGAATTCTGCACGCACAACACGCAAGAGGGGTCAAACTACAATGGCGACCTCGGAGGAGGTCCCCAATCGATCAGGCTGACAGCACAGGGAATTTCTTCAGCAACGTTGCTAAAAACGAGGCTGAATTTTACTGTGTTCATCGACTGTGCAATCACTGACAGTCCGGCTATCCTTTGAGTGTGTGCTATTTGAAGAAATGTATTGAGTACTGTTTTAGAGATCCTGAGGCTGAGTACTGTTTTAGAGATACTGAGGCTGGGCATATCACCGGTGACTCCATAAAGCCATTTTTTTTTCTTACACAGTTTTTTTCAAATATCGTTACTCTTCATGCTGTTGTTATTCAGGGAATCCGTCGAAGCGCCCTCGAACTTCATATATAGTTTCATATCGTGAATAGCTTCATATCGTGAAAATGAACTGTTTGTGTAAACTTATTCCGAAATCTAAACATGGCCCACAGTAAAGATCCAGGCTTTTTCACCAGTGCTATGACGCTTTTCTAAACTATATCTTCTTTGTATCGTGGCGTTTATTTTTAACTTTAATACGACCACAAGCAGCTGTTTGATTTTGTTATTAAATTGAGATATTGTTTCCCCAGAGAGAACTCTTTTAACGCTGATCTAATCTTCGAGAGCGATCAGCTTAGCAATCTGTTTGGGCGTATTTCATGCGGTTCTATTGGGTGCTTTGGGAATGATAAGTAAAACCACATCGAACTCCACGTTTGTTGATTCATATTGGCTTATTACGTTCATTATTGGCTTGTAAACGTTCTTAACGGCGGGGAAAATTTGATGAAACAAAAGGTTTTGACGGTCAATTATTGCGAGGTAATTCCTGAGATATTCGTCAAGATTATTGGCGAATCTGTTCGTCTGGAAAATGCTATCCTTCTTTTACGATGACCACTTTGGAAAGACGCCGTGACAAAGCAGCATTCATGATTTACCTTTTGGGAAAATAAACAGATGCTAAATATAAAATCTATGACTCGCCTGTTTCTGTGTTGATCTGAAAGGCTGCTAGTTGCTTTAAGATCAAATTTAAACAAAATGCTTAATTCATATTGCTCTATTCACAACACAATGGCATCAGCCATGGGTTGTCAGGATTGTTATGACAAGGCCTGATCACCGCTAATATCGGCTAATTATGGTTCACTGTTTAATAACGGTGCCGTGATATGAGACGATGGCAATGAAATGAAAGTCCTGCTGAGTTTAATATTGGTGTTTTCAAAGCTGAAACCAGAAAGAGCTCGTGATACTCAAAAGATGAGATGTGTTCGTGCGCGCAGCTGGGTGGCGAACCTCCCGAGGCGTCAAGCAGAACCCGGTCCGTGTGTACAGTCTACTCCAGTAATTCCCTCCACACATTCAATAACCCATAGTTGTTTTGTCTTTTTTATTTTATTAATTGCAGACCATATATTGACGATCTGATGCGATTAGCGTTTGTTTGCAAAATACGAGGGTTCGGATGATCACTGCATTGATGTCTGTCAAAACGTGACGTGCAAAAATCTAACCTCTCCATTTGCTGAACAATCTTACCTTAAAAAAGGCAGGAAACGTACAATGCGGTTGCATTATGTAATATTTTTCATTGGATAATTTCTTACAGTTCTTTTCGTGTATTTTCTTAGCTGTGCGAATTGTCTCAAGTGTCGTTCTTAATTAGGCGTTCAGCCAATCATAGGAGACCATCATTCACAACTCAACACTGATTAAAGTGCTCTGTTTCGAGACAATTTCACAAATGGTCCTTCAATGACCGCAAGACTTGGTGCGCGAGACTCCTTAACAAACGCCAAAGGCCTTGCCCCTGTAGAATCGTCGCTGCCCGCGACAGACAATTTAATCTAATCGCTGATAGCTTATCTACGGGCAGGTAGGAGGTTGTGAGGGAGTTATGGAAGTGCCGCCAAGAGACGGAACCAAGACGGCTAAGCCCGACGCATTACAGCCATTTTCAGGCATTCTGAGTAGCTTCTCCATTGAGAACATCTTGAATGAAACGACCACGCGGTCGCAGACTCGAGCGTCGCCGAGAAATACCACGGACAATTCTTCCACCCGAGCTTCTACCTCTCTAAAGAGCAATACCGCCCAGGAGTCCCCAACAGCAGTGCCTGTCCCTTACTCATTGCCTTAGACTCAGGTAAGGAAGCTGTCGGGGGCATGCCGTGATCGCGCTCCCGCATTTCATGTCCGAACTTGCTGCACGCCATTAACTTATTCTTTCACCCAGTTGGCCATGTCTGTTCCTATGGTCTCTTCGCCGTTGCATTTCACGGAACAATTTGCTAGTTTTTGTTACATCTTCGTAGGGACGCGTTAGTTGGATATTCAAATATACATCCCACACAGCATGATGGCGGGTAAGCCACATGCTTTACATGGACGGGAGACAATTCTCTTTACAAGACTTAGTTAGACTATTATTCCCCTGCCGCGAAGTGGTGAGGTGCATTTGACTGCACGGTGCTAAGTCAGGCCTCTAGAAAAGCCGAAATCACGCGACATTCTAACACCACTTCTCGCAGATTTGGTGCGCGTAGAACGTTATCTGCGACATCTAGAGCGCGTTCGCAATTACGATATTAACTCAATTTGTTCTCAACGCCTTGAATACAAGATAAATATCCGGTATTTTATCGCGATAATAGAGTAACATTATCCTGTTAAGCTTTACATGAAATAATTAAGGGGTTAAGAGTTTTGGCCTACAGAATCGATAAGAAACTCTACTACACTCAGCCGTTCGGTCGCGATTTGACAATTTGCCACGTCAAAAGAACATGGAAAGAATGGACTGATATGAACTTTTCCTGTTGCAGCGCCTAACTCACTTAAGTATATATTTATGACGATTAAGAGGAAATTTGTTCTCATATAGAATTTGTTTTCGGGACAATGGATCAGCTTAGCGATTAAAAATATCAATGACATACTTTGGTTGCATACTGTAGTCGGCGCTGCGAGTAACGGAGATAATAGATATTCCAAAAATCTTGTCTGAAGTCAGACTTACTCGGAGTTGATATGCTATGTACATTTTTTAAGATCTAGTTTAGACCTAGTCCTTAGCTTAGGGCTGAATAAAAAAATGTCAGAATTTGGAATGATTGTCTGGTGAAATGCAAACGATAGCCGTATCTTGAGACGCGATATGAAAAGAAGAATAAATTTCGTATCCAACAAAATAGTTTAATTTTGAGGTCGTTGGACTAATTCTCTAAAGAGGTTTTATGTCATCATCCGATATCCTGTGCTTCTGCTAGAACATGAAGTGATCATAACGTTATAAACGTAGTACACATTTCTTGATTCTTGTTTTTCCGAGCCAGAGTTGGTCCTGTGAAATCAGAAATCCTCAGCTGTATCAAAACGATACTTGATCAATCCAGATTTTTCTCTAATTCCTTAATAACCAGCTTCCTTCCTACTTTTTAATAAAATCAAATGAGCTTTTAACGCATAATTAACTGCATCCTGTTTTCTGCTCATTGTCCGCACCACAGTAAAAGGCTACTTTATTGGGTTTGCTCGAGACTGTTACAATTTAATCGTTAAACAGGAGCTTAGCCGTCTAAACTGACACAAAATTCATTTCCTATAACCACAGAACAAATATCAGATGAACAGAGTAAAAGCGCACAGAAGGCGCCGACAAAACCCGCCGCGACCACTAGCGTCACTCGGGATGACTCAAAGAAAAGGCCACGGACTGCCTTCACTAACGAACAAATCAAAGATCTGGAATCCGAATTCCAAAAGAGTAAATACCTGAGCGTGTCTCGACGCATGGAACTGTCGGTTTCCTTGTCCCTCACAGAAACACAGATCAAGATTTGGTTCCAGAATCGGCGAACAAAATGGAAAAGAAAACTCGCAGCTGAGATGGAATACGCCCTGACTGCACAGGGTTATATTTTCCCTTCTCACCCGGTGTATCAACACGGGGCCGGGGGCCCAGTACGAGGATTTCACTGCCATAGTCCGGACCTTCCGTATAGCTATGGTTATACACTACCGTACACTAGCATACGACAAACAGGACATTCTATCCCGTATTGTTATCCGCCTGGATACCATTGCGTCCCGACTGGTGGATACATGCCACCCCAGCAGTACATTGGACCCTGACTGAAATACTCATGACAACCTCATTTGTATTAATGCGCTTTTACGCTGCATGGAAGGTATTCGTTTTTGTAAAAGCGTCTATTGGGAACCGAGGCACGTGATTTTTCAGGCGTAGTATGCAGAACGGTAAAGAACGAATCGCACTAAGTTTTCGTTTTTTTGCATGCATAAGCGGCGAAGCCTGCCCTAATTTTAAAAGTAGCATGCTAAAAAGGCACTGGTTGCTCCTCTGAGAGCTGTGTTGCATTTGCGCAAGCTGTAGACTCCCCTTTTCCGTTCGCATGTAGTTGAGAACTTGCACTAGAAATACCTATTTTAATTGAAGCATGATATTTAGTTTTTATACATGTCAAGATACCTACTACAACTAAATAATACGCCCGAGTCTGCAAGTGTTATTCATTGATCGTAATTGTGACCAGCTGAGGGACCACTAGATAACTCTTGGTGGTACGACTTGGTGATACAACTTGAAGATACAACACTTGGTAGTGATACAGCACTTTGTTGTGCAACGCTTTGTTGACGGGTTAATGCGCAGGGCAGGGTCTGACTCAAACTAAAGACGCTGTAATGTAGCAACCGACGCTTCACACACTCGGATGCATGCTCATGTGCGCGAGTTCTAAATTGAGCTTACTTCTCTTGTGGCCTTGAGAAAAGCAATTTCGTCTACGATTTACGTCTTATATTTGTTCTGAACCGGCTGTTTCTAACCATTTCTTGATTCATAGTTCATGACGGAGCACTGAAAAGGTACTGGGCGTGGGAGGGAGGCGTGCTGTGGGTTTGATTTCAATCATTTACACTTCACTTTCACCATGGATCGCAAAAAGATCCATGCTCTCATTACTTTTGCTGAATTCTCGTTTACAAGCTAATTTATGAAAATCATGGAGAAGGCATGAGTTCTATGTCAGGGCAAACTCACGATCATTTAATTATTTTTCCACAGCAGGGGATGAACAGTTGTCATTTACAGTTCATTTCCTTTAAGTCTGGTACGTGATCCCAGTCCAAGTTGTGGCACCATTCAGGCAAAATAGGCATTTCGATCTGCATTTGCTGCATTGGAGGACAACTTGCCTAAATGATGTTACGGTTCAGAACCTTAGAACCCATGGTATTCAGAAATCACTTGGAGATCAGCCGCGATCAGAAATGACAAAACATTGGCAGCCAAGCCACTGCTAGATAACCACCGATATCACAAACGTGTAGTAACATTGTTTACCATTCTTTTGTATTGCGACCTCTGGTTGGAATAACAACTGGAATGACCAAATTAATATGTGACCATTATAATATGAAAACTCCTGCCACACAAAACATTTCATTAGGAACAAGAACCAAAAGGTAAACAATGTTGCATATTTTATATACGGTAGCGACTGTTTACGCTTGATGGGATTCCGAGGGATCCAGCCAGACACGACGCGCTGTATTCAGGGAGCAATACGAGGGAGCATTCAGTCTAATGTCAAATTGAGTTCTAAATATATCGGTCATTAGCGAAATAAATGAATTGAGAGTCTCGTTACTGACAGAATAATTCAGAGAAAATTTGAGTGTACCCCTAGGTTACTTCTTGAACATCTTTTTATTACATTTTCAGTACATCTGTACATGATCTATAATATGAACAAAATATCGGGAAAAGTGATAACAAATTTTTGCAGCCAATAGTCAACAAAGAAACTTCCAAACGCTGAATCTATCTCAGTATCGACATGCTGTCATTATTACTGAATATTCGGCGACGAATCAGTTCTTATTTAGTCCCCTGGCCATTAGACACGCAAATACCGTCAACACCATCTTGGACTTGCCCTCAACCAGGTCCTCTGGCAGTGCATACACTCGAGCGCCAATCTTCCTGGCCATAGAGATAGCGTACTTAGCGTTCATGAACGCCTCCTCCTCGCTGACAGCCTCGTTCACCATCGAGTAATCAATACACTTGGGTTTGATAGCATCAATCAAATCTACCACGCATTTGCTGGTTTTGATTGACGGGTCTCGCATGCTTGAGATGTTGCTCGCTTTTCCTGACTCCGACAACTCCTCGTTCACCCATCTTATTATTTCCTCCTCGGTCACAGCCTTTTCAGAGCCCGCGCATTTCTGTAGCACCGTCAGAGTGTATGCGCGCATGGTCTGCCAGAGTAGCGCTAATATGAGCATCTTGTTCCCGTCGCTGATATCCTTGCCACCGATACCCACTAGCGAGAACTTTAGCTGCTCCGCCACCGTGATAGCGTAGTTACAGTTCTCTAGCTTTTTCATCTTTCCTCCCATTTTCTTAAAGGGGGGTTTGTTCACCTTCTCATAGTTTACAATACCTGGATGAACCTGATAATAAATGAAGATTGATATAAGTAACAAATATACTCAACAATAGAATCACTTTGGCAATGGACCAGATTCCCGCTATAAGCGCGCGTTCACTGTTCTGTTCTTGATGATGCAATTTTTTTATGAAGAAATGGGAATACAGATGTATTGTATTATATTGACTTGTCCCACAACTACCACGTGCTACCAGGGTGCAGCGTTCGCGTTCTTTACATTTTGTTCGCAGAATGTTTCTCTGACAGCACGCATACTAGACTGCTAGGCGCGTCCCAGAGAAGCGCACGAACCCCCGATGAACGGAGGAGCGCTGAAGGCGCGACGATGGCGTGAAGCGCTGAAGGCGGGAGCGTCTGGCGTTCGTCAGGGGTTCGCGCGCTTCTCTGGGGACGCGGCAAAGTAGGGGCTGCTAGCAGTCATTATAGTAGGCATTATAGCTTACATTATCATCTATTTTAATAGATTAAAAGCTTTAATGTACATGCATAGCATGCTTGGTTTCAATAAAGTAGAAGTTCTTTTTCACCACAACTTCTAAGCCTCGCAATCTGATTGGGTGATTTTGCCGTGGCAAATAGGAGTAGACAACGCTGCTTGCATCAGCCCGCGCAAACGGTGTCAAAACTAAAGGAAACAGTTCGGCAGAGCGTGCTATTTGAGAAAAATGTTTTCAAAAGTTATATATAAAGCTTTGGATGAGGTTCAGCGTTTTCTGAACTATTTGCGTCAAGAGCTAGTCCACAACATTTGATCACGTTGATGAGTTTGACGGTAAATAAGAGTTCAGGCAACGCCGAGCCTCATTCAATTTGTTAAATTTTGAAGAACCTGGTTAAAGAGGTGGAAGAGAACCATGCCATCTTCAAGATCGAAGTAGAGGTTCTGTACAAAAGGCTTGACGCCAAGACTGTTCATCCAGTTCCTAAAGGTCTTCTCTTCCCTTGTCTCCTCGATATCAGGTAACTCTTCCTCTACAGGCTCCAAACATGGGTACGTGTTAAACAGGTTGCACACGAACGCCAGGTTCAGCTTGGCGTTACCCTTCACCACGTCCTTGGCGCGCACGAACTTGCGGCAGCCCATCTTTTGTGCGTTGGCGAGGACCAGCTCTGCTAGCTTGGTGGGGTCAGACTCACTGACATGAGGAGTGTCAATACTTAACTCCGTTGGCGCTACCTGTAATCACAGAGTGAAATAATGTAAAACTCGCAAATTAAAGAGTTCTGAATGCTGAGCCATTTAAAGTTGTATCCGTATTTCCCTTTCGTTTTCTTGATTACTCCACAAGAGCGTGGCCATAACGTGGAGATTATACATGAATGTCTCAATGAGAGACGTGTCTCCACTGCCGTTTACTTTAGACCCCGTCCACACTACTCCGTTTTCAACCGAAAACGGATACTTTTTGCTCCGGATACGGCTATCGTCCACACTACAACGCCGAAAACGATAACCGAAAACGGATCAATACGAAAACGCTCTCCAGAGTGGAGCGATTTGAAAATGACGTCACCGCAGCAACCTCGACCTTCGTGGGCCAACAGATCAAAATGCGCATGCGTTGAGCTTGTTTGAGCATGCCCACAGAATGCATAAGAGAGTTTTCGCACGGATACGCATTGAAAACGGAGCAAAAAGTATCCGTTTTCGTTTGAAAACGGTGTAGTGTGGTGTGGACGGGGAGGCATGCTTCACTCACTTTGTTCAGTAGCACGCTGTAGTTCTCGGCATCATTGATGTCCGCACTAAAATTGTGCACGCGACGGTGGTGTCCGGCGTCCTCCAGGTGAAAGTTGAACCACCGTAGAAGGATTTCCTCTGGTGGTAGACGCCTTAGGTCGTCCAAGTCTTCGTGATCATGGAGAAGCCGGATCAGACCGGGGCAGTTCTGGATGGTGATCTTGGCAAAAAGGCCGATCTAGAGGATGAATAAACGTGTGGAATTTATAGATGATGCGATTCCCAACTCGAAAGGAACACATAAGAGCTGGTCGCGATCTAGTGGTATTTTCTCGTGTACCCCCGTTCTCTGTTCCATACTATATCTGTCGCCCCCTATGGAGAAACCTGGAATTTGCACAGGGGTCGCTGTGTTTGACCCTGGAATTTCCTGGGTTTGTTGATTTGGACTCTGTAATTTCTACAGGGACATCCGTTTTAAACCTCGTGCTGGTAAGTAGTTTTGTGTTTCACCCTTGCTGGCAAAAAAAATTCAGGTGTGCTTGAAAATAGTTATCCCATTCTGGGGGTTTTTGTTTGGAAATGTTTTACTCGTTACGTGTTTTTTAAAAGACTATTTTAGATTATCTTTTGGCATTTTGACTCCTGCAGACTGGGAAAAATTGTCTTCTCTTTTTCACTGCTTGCAAATTTTGCGAGGGTGGGGGTCTTCTTACCCTAATGACTTGCCACATCAACCCCAACACTAAATGCGGCTTGCCCTCAATCAAATCCTGAGCCCCAATATTCACGATGTTGCATCCGATAGCCATAGCAGAGTTGAGTACTAGAGTTTGGTTTTCATGGATCGTATACACGTTCAGCTTCTTCTTATTTATGGCTCGCTCGTCTATGGTGTGCGGCGCGGACCAGTTGATCAGCTTACACATTACCACTCCATCCTTCACTGCAGTGAATAAACCCTCGGGAGAGTCTTCATCGATCGGTAGGTATTTTCCTGCTACAAAAATAGCACGGATTAGATTGATTAACAAGATGTAAAAAAGGTGCTTTTTCGAGGGAGCTATAAAATGATGAGCTCTGAATAGAGGGCAGTGATCAGAACATTTCACGTTGAAGAGAAAATATGTGGGCCATTTCCCCAAAAAACATTCTATCTAACATTCACGAACTTTTAAACACCGAATTCTGAAAAAATGCAAAATGCTTTTTCGGCGAACAGTCGATAAAGGCTTTGTTATTGCCATTTCAGTGGCGGATCCAGAATTTTACAGAGGGGGCCGATTCCGTATTTTCGCACACTGTCTGATAGGGCAATTCAGAGCTCGGCCATGCGTCGTAGCAAGCCTCCAAAAGCTGGGGGGGGGGGGGGGGGGGGGGGCACGACATGAATGAAAACCTTCAAATTTCACTACCTTTCAAATCCGGGTCATCCTCAAGACATGAATTAATCCAGTCTGAGAATCCAATCCTCTCGTCGTCCGTCATTGAATGTCTTGTGCCTTCAGCAGAAGCTGACGAATCTCCACCAACTTCCTGCACTCCTTCCCGCTTATCCACTGCTTTCTTGAAATCTCCGCCAACTGCTTTCACAGAGAGACCCTTGAAAAGTTTTAAAAAGTGAACAAAGTCTATTTCCCCTCCGGTCTCTTTCTTGACCTCTTCAGTGATCTGCCTGAGTTTGTATCCAGGAACATCTTCGCCACAGGCTTTGAACATCTCTCCCAAATCTTCACAAGAAACTTTGTCATTCTTTGCAAATTGATTGAATCCTTCCCTCATTTCAGTCATACGGATACTAGAGAACATACCTAGCAGATCTTGGCCCTCCGCCATTGTGATATACCGGGGAAAAAAGCGCTAGAGTTTCTGTAAGTATTTTCACGTCTGTCTTCTTTTTTGAAATTAAGGAAATTTCAACGATCATCACTAGTGCGCGTGCGCAAGGCGGCGGAAGGCCGGGGAGCTCTGGGCACGAGAACGGGAAACGCACAGGAAAACCATCCGCCAAGTGATTAATAGTGGGGTTGAATTATTGTGGGTTTCAAAATTCTGTGAACCGCCGCCCCAGTATTTGGTGTCCGAAGTCAAACGTGTATTCAAAAGCCTCGACACGATAATTACCAGCGAGAGATGTCGGTTTGATTGCTAATCATAGACGGACAAGGACGTTTTATTTCCCGCCAGAATGCAGTTTGACTATTGGAAATTTACAGTTCAAGTTCTCAGGTCGCAATTACAGCTGTTTTGAGTATTCCGCGAACTCTCGAGAACGATTTCCAACCATCAAACCGCTTTCTGGCTTCCGTCAATCAAACTTTGAAACTCTTTGGAATACATAGAATTCAATTATTCGCATCCTAGTGAAATGCTCAAACACACAGCATCTTTCACTAGCTTTTTTATAGCTTTTTTCACGGCTGAGACTCAATTTAGACCCGAGAGTTCGATTGACGGAAGCCAGAACAGGGGGGTGAAGGGGGGGGGGGGTAGCGATCACGAATCACGGACCGATTTTTCGTTATTTCACGGAAAACGCTTTTCACGAATCACGGAAGTATAATTTTAAAAACGATTATGCAAGTTGTGTTTCAAGTAAATATAGTGATAAAAGTATTGTGCACGATCTTTTTTGCTGATATTTAGTACGATGCTTTAGTTTCTAAATGCTACACCAAAGTATCCTCTTTATGCGCGCGAAGCGCGCTGCAAATTTTGGACATATAAGTTGAAAGAATTAAATGGGGAAAGTCCAGGAGTGAATGAGAACTTGATGTTTAACAAATGCGCTTCCTGACATTGCTGCACCTTTATTTACTGTTTGCTGATAGTAAATTTACTCAATTTTAAAAATACATTTGATGTGCGCGAGCGACAAAAAAAAATCTATTTTTAAGGACGTCAGGTTCCCTAAAAAGCAGTCAGGAGAGAATGAGCCTACTCGATATTGGTCCAAATGGTCCGTCTCTAATGACCAGCTGTCACGTTTCACGAATCTCTAGAACTGTAATCACGAGTCACGTAAGAGACATTCGTAAAATCACGGGTCACGAGGGCATGAGATTTCACGGATCACGGCAATAATTTTCTTGTTTTCACGAGTCACGGAGCAAATTTGGGGTGAATCACGTATCACGGAGAACCCCTTCACCACCCTGCCAGAACGCCATTGAAAGTCGAACGCGAGAGTTCGCAGAATACTCAAAACAGCTGTAATTTCCGCGAAAGCTGTAATCATACTAATTATTTTCCGATGGTCAGTGTCAGGAGACCTATGTTTCCTGTTCAAGGCCCTCAGGGGAGAAATCAATTTCCCTATTAACAACTTCGTCTCCATTAACACAGGCCGCACAAGAAGCGCTGCAAGTAATTTAGATCTCCGCCCCAGACGTTTTAGAACTTCGCTTTTTCGGGACTCCTTTTTCAATAGAATTGTCTTAATCTGGAATAATCTGCCTGTCGACATCCGTAAATCTAGCTCCTCTACTGTTTTCAAACAAGATTTGAAATCCTTCTATTTTAACAAACTGTACACTCATTTTGATACGGATAGAATCCGCACCTGGAAAACTGTCTGCCCCTACTGCAGATCATTGAACATTAACTGCTGCTAGACCAGTCTATGCATAATATATATATATATATTACATTTTATAATTTTTGTATTGTCATTGTAACCCGTTAAGTGTTGGGGGCGTGTCTCGTCGGGACCTCCGTGTCCGTTTACTCGCCCCCTTCACGTGACATTATTTATTATTTATTTCTTCCAGTCACGTGTAGAGTCTCTAAAATAAAAAAATAAAATAAATCAGGCGATTTGTTTTAGTTTTTGGTCAGACTTTTTTTTAGCTGAATTCAGTGGCGCGACATACAGGTACAGTGTGGTGAAACGGGGCACCAAATCAACTTTCACGAATACGAGATTAACAAACTTTACGTCCGTATAGTTTTATTTATTAGCACGTGCTGCATTTGACTTTCATTCACGCTTCACGAGAATCTTGAAAATTCTAGCTGAAGTTACGATTGATTTCACGATTCGCGGCCAGAGTTTTTGCGCTTTCTGAACCTTGCACTCGCCGCGCAAAGCAGTACGGGTAATCTCTGAGCGCTGACGTGTCAAGTGCGAACTGCGCATGTGCTGCATTTCCCCACACTGAGTCTGCGCAGTAGGAGCCGGAGGGAAAATCCAAGATGGCGGTGGTTTTGTTCTTGAATTCGCTCGAGTGAGGAACGGAAAGATGTTTAAAAAATTAAAACAGAAAATTGTAGAGGAATTAGAGGGAGATAGCAGTCCCAGTGCATCGCCAAACAATCAAGACGAAACCTCGCAGGTAATGAGTAAAATAATACACTGCAAATGTACGCTTGGCTGAGTGGATCTACTACCGCCTCCTGAAATCACGAAACATTTTACTAAATAATCAATCAAAATTGCTAGACTCGCTTAGCATTCACTGAATACCGACACGGACATCAATTTGTATTGCTCGATTTTACTTCAACTGTTATCAGGCTCAATTTTCATGCATAAATCGCCTCATTTTTTAATGATCTTCGATCTCGGTTCTTGACGGATATGATCGAGTTTTGTTTGATGGAATTCGTTCTTTGTTTTAGTCACCTTCGGGCTCCAAGAGGAATTCTCGCTCGCTAGATGGCACACCGTTAAGAGCTAGTGGGCAGGCGGACAAAGGATCGAAAACTCCGTCTGCTGAGTCTATACCCTCAGGAAATTCTAGTGCTAACGGCTCAACTCCCAAACAAGCCAAATCTACCCCCCAACAAGTGCTGGCCAGGGTCAACCAGTTATTGGAGGTAGTGGCTTTGCTTTATTATCTTCTTTCACTCGTTCACTTTTATTGTTAAAATCCTTGTCATAATCACACCAGTTTTAAGCTTCATTATTGGGACCCATTGTTGGCAGCCAACAGAAAATAATTGATTCAGTACTCCCACATGAAATGGGCTATGCCATAAAAAATTTGTACCCCCCGGGTTGAGGACCTAGGGACCGATCGTTTATTACGTCCAAGGGGGGGGCGGTGGTTTTCTAAATTTATTGAATGTTAAAATTCGCACCCCCCTCATTAAAAAAGCCAAACAAAATAACCCCCCCATAACATCGATGTTCTAAAAAGCTTACCCCCCACCCTGTAACCAGATCCCCGTTTGAACTAATGGAAGACAATTACAGAAATTGCTCTTTTTGTTGCGCGAGAAGCGCGCCCTAATTTTTATGCATGATATGAACGCATTTCACCAAACCTCAAAGAAAATGTAGATGAACATGCCATTTGCTGTGTGTAGTAACAAAGATCGCAAATGACGTGCGTAAAGCAGGGTCAAAATGAGGAATCTCTATCCTCGTAAAGTGGAACTCACGCTTGCCTAATAATTAGGCCTTCTTTTTTCGAACTGAGACAGTCTGATGCTTATTACTGCAGAGCATCTTTTTGGGGAGAGTTAGTTTTTTTCTCCTGGCTAAGATATATTTTCTTGTAATGACATTCGTAGCCATTCCATTGCGCACGTACTCAAAAACTATTTTGTACATTCCGTTGCGCGCGAAGCGCGCCGAAATTGGCGTACTTCCTATATGGCGTAGCGCGCGCTGTATGCCACGACGCGATAGCTTGTACATATTATTATTTAGATGGAACCATGCCACAATGTCCCTGAAAAAATTACCCCCTCTTTTGAGAGAGGGTGCCAAAAAATTACCCCCCTAAAATCTGTGTCTTCTAAATTTTTACCCCCACCCAAATTCCACCGCCCCCCCCGTAGACGTTATAAACGATCGGTCCCCTACTAAATACGATTACCCCAAAGAATTCTTTAGTTCATGTGCTCACCCCGAAGAATTCTTTAATTTTGACGAATTTTCAGCAGTTACCCCCAAGAATTTTACAGTCACCCCCAGGAATTTTGCATTTTCAGGCCTTGACCCCCAATAATTCTTTAGTCTTAATCGCTGCTACCCCAAAGAATTCTTTCAACCTTCGAGCTCCTACCCTGAAGAATTCCTTGGTCCTCAACCCGGGGGGTAAAAATTTTTTATGGCATAGCCCAATGCACATTGATGGATAAATGATCACCAGTAAACTAAATCCTAATGTATCAGTCAATTCCAGCGACGACCATGCCCCCCCCGGGCAAACCCCGGGATTTTGGTCATTTCTAAAATTAAAAGTAAAAATTCCCCACCCCGGGGGCTGGAAAAGTGTAAAATACCCCACGGCGGGGAAGACAAAAATTGGACAAATGCCCCTCCCCCGGGACCAGAAAAAGACAAAGATTCCATCGACACTGCGTAAAGCTTCCCTACAAAATATTCCCGCTCAAAACTTCAATTCCATTTATTCTGTCCGAGCATTTATAATTCGTTTTTAAACTATACTTTTAGATTTCTCCTCTCTGAAACGAGACAAAATACAAGTAAACAGTGAAACAAATCCGTCAGTCTCAAGTCGTAATTGAAATTCTTCTTCTACTAAGGTATTGCAATATAGTAGTGACATACAACAAACGTCTCCACTAATTTCTCTCGGCCATTCTCGGTTGTAGCCATTTGGCTACGAACTCCATTCATTTGTCGTCCCCGGCATCGCTCAATCTCAAAACTAGAGTGGTGTATACGGGCCATGCTCGGCATTATATTTTGTGTGACGTTATTTTCTGTAACTGGGACATTGTAACGCCAATTGATAGTTATAACTGGTCAGGGAAGTGAACTGGTGCTGTAGTTCCGCAAAACTCAACGCGCTAAAAGATTGTAAAAGAGAACCAAAATTCCCCACCTCCCCTCCCCTGGAGAAAAACAAATCCCGACCCCGGGGCCAGCAAAATTTTCCAAATTCCCCACCCCAGGGAACCCAGTGGTGTGCAAATGCCCCACGGTGTCCCGGGGGGGGGCATGGTCGTCGCTGGAATTGACTGATACATAAGTACAAAGAACTCGGGTTCATAAAAAATGTAGTTTGTTTTACCTCAAATTTTAGAGCTGCTTATAGCTGCTACAGATATACAGTGAACACAGCTAGTTTAAAGAACCTCAACTGGCCAGGAAGCAAACCAGTTGGCTATGTTCAAAGACTGGTTGAGGAGCCAGAGCTGGGTCTCCAGCTTGGGTCATCGGGTTATGAGGATGACACTCTGACCAATCCGCCACTATGTAGTGCATGTCTTCTCTCTTCTGCTATTGAAGGCCACGATGCAGCTATCGTTGGCATCTGACATAGGAACATAATAGTAGCAACTGATTTGTTCAAACCCCGCTTTCCCATGACTGAACTGTAGGGAAATATTCTTCCTAAGTATGGTATACAGTATGGAAGTTTTGTCTTTTACATGGTTTCCGATCATGCATGAAGTAGGCGGCTGCTCAAAAAAGTAGCTTGCTGCAAAAGAAAGACTGACAGCAGGCATGCAAATTTCGTAGCTTCAAAGCAGCAAGTTAGTTTCCTCGCCAAGCCAATTCTGGGCTCTTTCTTGGTGTTGCAAAGCACCAGAGACATTAAGACAATAGAAGACAAAAGACCGTAGAACGAACAATAAGATGGAATACAATAGCTCCAATCCAAAATACAATACATCTTGCGACACCAAGAAAGACTACAATGTAAGGATTCCAGTTTTTTTTTTTATTTCACAAACAATGAGGTGAGCTTCAGGCTGCAACAAAGTTCTGCAGTTCAAACTTTTTTGTGTCTCACATTTAGCAAAAAGTAGCCAGTGATTAAACATGAAGTAGCTGCCAGAGCTCCAGCAGTCGCCAGCTTGTTCTGACAGCTCTGCCTTTTGTGCCTTGTGTGATAGTAGCATATTAGACAATATGCAAGCTTGTCAACAAATAATTAATTCTGATGGGGCATCACACAAAAAGGGCCCAGACAATTAATGATAATAATAATAATTTAAAACTGTACACTAAAAAACTATATATTAAAAACTAATGATCTTAAAATAATAAGAAAAATTGTTATATAGCTCATACCTATTTTTATTTGATATTTATTTGATCAAAGTGCACGCTCTGATTTACGGTGGCCCATAAGTGCACGGCAAAACTCTTACTTCTCACGGCAAAACTCTTGCTTCTCACTGCAAAACTTTTACTTCTCACGGCAAAACTCTTATTTCTCACGGCAAAACTCTTATTTCTCACGGCAAAATTCGTATTCCTCACGGCAAAACTCTATTGTTTACGGCAAAACTCTATTGTTCACGGCAAAACTCTATTGTTCACGGCAAAACTCTTATTCCTCACGGCAAAGCTCTTATTAGTCATGGCACAACTCTTATAGCCACGGCAAAACTTTATATCTTCCATAATAATAATAATAGACATTTTTATAGCGCTTATATCAGTGTTCTAAGCGCTTTACAATAATGCATTAAAATAAATATTTATAAGAGGTAAGTACCAAAATGATAAAAAACATAAAAATTACATAGTGCCTATCTTCCACGGCAGAAGTGAGCTTCACGGCGGAAGTGAAAGCAACCGGGCCCAGTACGCGACATCAAGTGCCTATCTTTACACTGGATGTTTTTTTTTGCCAGATTCTAGGTTAATGGGAATGGACTAATTTGATAAAATATCTGAACTAAATGTATATCATTGGAAAATCGTGCATTCGCCGACATATCCGCCATTCTGCATTCACTTCCGCCGTGAAGCTCACTTCCACCGTGGAAGATACATAGTTTTGCCATGAGGAATAAGAGTTTTGCCGTGAGAAGTAAGAGTTTTGCCGTGAGAAGTAAGAGTTTTGCCGTGCACTTATGGGCCACCGTACTGATTGGTTCTATCATGGTCACATGTCAAGTCAAGCGGGCAACTATTTTCAATGTAGCCCACGCAAGCTAGAATAGACTTAATATGTACAAAGCCGGTGCTGAACAAACAAGTAATTCACCTTAAAGAGCTATTAACAGGGTTTGACCAATATTTTGACTAAAAATGGTAACATATATTTAAAAGTGGTACAAATGATATGTAAAAAAAAATTTGTCGTTAAAATTGTTTTTTCATTGAGAAAAGGCAAAAAATAAACACCACAGGAAGCCCAGCCCAAAATGCAAACAAATAGTCCCGACTCTTTTGTGACGTCACATCCAGAACTCATGACGGCTAAAGATGGCGACTTCATCAAGCGAGGAAAACATTTTAGCTTCTTTTCTGATCCGAGTAGCATCTAACAAACCCAGACAACGGAAAAAGCTCATGAGACGAGAGTGAGGCAGGAGTTATCCTACACCGGTTCTGGATGTGATGTCACAGCCTCGATTTCGCGACTTGGGAAAATGAATTTGACTATCGATATAAAAACGTCTATAACTAAACTATAAGGCTTTAATAAATGTCCTCAACATCTATGTACCGCTTCAGTTACCAAGTTGTTTAAGATCGGTACAAAAAAACCTGTCTGTAGCTCTTTAATCTTTCTCTAAATATTTAATACTTTGTATTTACAGTTTTGTAATTACTTCCATTGTTCTTAATTCTTTTAAATTCTATTTGCTTTGCCTTACACTATTTCTTTCATGGGAACCTTCAAAATCACACCAAAATAAAGGCAATAGGTATCAAATTTTTAGTAAGAATATTTTTGGCCAAGAATTGCTCAAATCTCTAAAATACCCTGTTTACCCAGGGACGTTTACCTAGTTAACCTATTTGGTGTTTATATAGTATGAATAAAGATGTAAACAAAAAAACAGCTTTGTGAGCTACCTATTGAAAGCTTTTGATTTAGAATTCACCTTTTTCTTTATATATATATTTTCATTTTCAATAACATTTGATACCTTTTCATTGCTCCCATTTCAAGTTGACAAGTCTTCTTTGTTTTATGTTTTGAGAGCAATTGATTATGAAATTCAAATTAGGTGTCTGCTAATTTGCATATTCACTGATGCTTGGCAGGCCTTTTGTGTGGCTTTTGTGTTGTGTGGATGGCTTCTCATGAAACTTTAGTTGTGTAGTTTTGTTGTTTCACACTTCATGAACAGTAGAGAACAGCAGAATGGATCCTGGTCTTACTTGGGTGGCCTTAATTTGTCACCTAGCCATGAAATGCTGAATTATTACTACCTTCCAAAACCAAAAACACAGCTTTACATTCAAGATCACAAATCAAGTCCACTAGGAAAGTGGGTTGAGGTATATACTATACACAAACACAACTATTTTGCATTGCCACTTCTTATATACAGTACTATTCAAATAATATATCAAATATTTTTTTCTTGACAAATTTGTACAAGGTATAATCTCTCTGTAATTTTCAAGAGTAAAATATTCGATCTTAACCAATGCCTGTTCAACACATACATGCAAGGTTTCAACTTTCCCAGTCAGATATCTTATGCATGTAGCTATAATATTGGAGGCAATGATTTAAAAATAATTTGTGTTAACTCAAGATTGTACATATTATTAATATATGCTATATGGTTTTGAAATTCTTACTAATGACATTGTGTATAAAATGTAAAATATGGCAATTTCAGGTAGTCAAAATTGACATGTTAGCTTGTAGACGAAGACAGTGGACAGTTACTCCTGTTTATACTTAGTGTTTAAGAAAACATATTTTCATAATGTGTGTGAAAATAAAGCTGCTAGATTCTGTTTTGTCATCTAAATCTATCTTGTTGGTTTTTGTTAGCAGTTTTTAAATAATTATTTTTGAAACAGAACTCTTATAAATAGATGGGAAGACTGACATATGTTTAAACTTTTAATGGCATTGTAATTTCTTTTAAATAAACTGGATTTTAATCACAAAAGTGTTAATGTAACACCTACAAGATAACACACCTACAGGTATATACTTCTTGAGCTATTGGACTGCTTTTTCTCAAGAAACTGGCTCACATTTCCTGCTATAGGTTGTGTTAAAATGTTTTTATTGATATTATTTTCCTCCTAGAGAGGGAAACTCACAAAGTTTGTTCCAGCCATAGTGGTTATCTTCCATCTCCTGTATGTTTTTTACATCATGTACTAGCTAAATACAGCTGTTTACCTAAAACCTAATTCACATTGTAGCGTGTGTGTGTATGAATCAAACTTGCATGTATCATATGACAAATGATATTGATTTCATGCTCTCAACAACAGAACAAGATAATTACATAGCCCACATGTAGAACCCCTTTGATATCCCAATTAACACTCTCATGCCTCAGTATTTTTCAGTTGAAACACATTTAGTATTGAGATGTTTGTTTAAAAAGTGCTGAAACTTTTTGGATTAAAAGACAGCTCTCAAGCTTGTAATACCTCATATTGTGGTAGAAAAATTGTTTTTTTTTTTGTTCCCCATTTTATTGTAGTGTTCACTCCTGGTCATTATATGTTTGCCAGTTACACTTTTCCTTACTCAAAATATGCATAGCATATTGTGTAATGAAAAGGCCACCACAGATAGTGCCGGAGCAGCTCATGGAGTTTCCAAATGCAGGTTCATACTGGTAGTGATTACTTACTGCTTGAAAATAAAAGCCATCTGAAGGTTCCTTTTCACATCTACTGCATCTTGGTGGGGTATGAATTTGTTCTGAGATCAAACATTTTATTTTCTTCAAAAGGCTGGCAAATCACCGGATGTTAATAATGGAGAAAAGTCCATGTCTGGGGATGCAACTCCACCTGAAAATCCAGCACCCCTGCTAGAACCCCTAGTCGGAAGGAGTCAACAGAGTCTGATACGCATAGGAGAGGCCAGGGAATGCCACCACATAGTCCAGGATATGAGAGGTCAGATGGAGAATCGGATGCTGAGCATTCTCATGCAACACCAGGTGGTCCACGCTTGGAAATGGCGACCAAGGATGACCTGATTACTATGTATAGGAAACAAGATAGGGTGTTGTCCAGATATAAGACCAGATTTTCTGAGGTGAGAGGATCCTAGTATTGTTGATGTGTTATTGGATAATCAGTATTAATATTTTAATATTTAAACATGACAAAACATGACAAAAACCATACCATACTCAACAGAAACATGCAGTTTGAATTAGATAACTAAACTAAAAGGTTTAATTTTCATGGCAGGGATATAGTTGAATGGTCCAACCTATTTTACAAAAAATTGTTTTGAGGCTTTTTTGTCATATGTTTGCAATATTATTTTAGTTATTCTCATGAAAAAAGATAAACACACATGATTTCCTGCCTGTGATTGTCATTTTTTCCAGAAACTCTTCTAGATAACAGGGCATCTGGGGAAGTGCAGTAAAAAACGGCAAAAAAGTGCGGAAAAGTGTGGGATTTTTTAGAAAAAAGTGCGGTAAAACGGTGAAAAGTGCGGTAAAGTGCGGTAAATTATTTTCTTTAATTTGAAGGTTTGCGCTTTTGGGGGATCATAACGAGTCGTTTCTGTTGATTTTCTATTTGTTTTGTCATTTTTAAACGTAATTTCGTTGAAGCTGATGTAACAGCTAACTTATTAAACTTCGCATGATCAATATTTAGGTCAAGAACAATGGAAAAATGACAAAAAAAGAAGGGCTCACCATGCTTGCTTGCGCGGCATCAGTCTTTAAAACTCGAACCCCTAAAATCACTAAGAGCACCTATTTCTCCATACAATCAACTCCTGCATGCGTTGTTCATAACAATAGAGCAGATTTCGTATGACTGTGAAAAGTACCGCCACAAAGCTGTTCCGCGCCCCGAGCATGACCGTACCGTGACTACGCGATTTCATTGGCGATTTTATTCCATCTAAAGCAGGCCAGGTTCCGTACCACCACCGCGACAGTTCCGCGCCGCACCGCGGCATTTTTCACAGTCATACGAAATCTGCTCTATCTTGCAATAAAGTTCTCCAAAATGTAAACTTCATGCTTTGTCATCACCATCTTAATCTAGGGTAAATGGCTCCGGCAGTTTCATAGGATATTTACGGCGTTTAAGTACTTACAAATAAACGAACTTCTAACATCCAACGTTTTTCGTTCTCCTGCTATTTTGTTTTCCGCTAAATACTAGACCAATTTAGCAAAGGGAGCCTCGTCATTGGAGCCTCGCTCTGTGAGGATTTCCCGGCCCTCGGGCAAAAGCTATTAAATAAATAAATAAAAATTGGGTCACCGAAAAACGTTTTGTATTTACCCATTTTTTACAAGATCAGCTATTGGCTGATGGTTTCTCGTACTTATGCTCAAACGGTCTGCTGTGGAACGCCTGTATTTTTTGCATTCGGTGGCGATCGTATCGGAAGAAAATGGTGGAGTTTTCAAGGTTTTTGCGCTTAATACTTCAGCATCAACATAATAAACTAGGTATTGACCTGCAAATCTTTGAAATTACCGTGTTTAGAAGGATTTTTCCACACAATTTTTAGTTATTTTCTTAAAAAGTGCGGAAAAGTGCAAAGAAAGTGTGAAAGTGTGGAAAAGTGCAATTTTTGGGCAAAAGTGCGGAATCGCACTGCCGCACTTCCCCAGATGCCCTGAGATAAGGTTATAAGTTTTAATCTGGTTGAAAAACTTGAAATCAGAGTAGTTTGTCTGTTTAATTGATAATGATAATATTGTTTTGTTTTAGGTTGTTAATGCTTATAAAAACCTTCAAAAGGAAAATGAAAAACTGCAGGCAAATCTGACCCAAACTCAGGACAAAGCCTTGAGAAGAATATCTGAGATGAAAGAGGTAATGATCTTATTAGCAGTCATCTTCTATTTAGATATGGCTGAACCCCAGGGGGGATACTCAGGTAAAAAATGATGGGGGGTCCAACCTATTGTTTTGTTATGACATTTGCAGTAAAAGTATATATTTTTTTGGTTTGAAAACTCTACCAGGTTTTTTTGGGGGAGTTGAAACTTCTGACAGGCTAGTGGATCATCAAGATACTGCCTTTAAAGCTGAAGCAAGAGCTAGGCTTAAGCTATTTCCGGGAAACATAATGGGGCGGGCATGGCCACCACAGGTGATGACAGGCAAATGACTCTTTTTGGTATAAAATTTTGGGAGCAGGTATTTTTTGGGGTATAAATTTATCGCTCAGGTATTTTTTGGGTATGAAATTTGGAGCTCTGCTGGACCCCCTCCCCCCACCATCATTTTTATATCTGAGTATTCCCCTGGGGGTTGAACATCATGCAATTTTTCTTGCAACATAACAAAACTACAGTGTATTGTTAATGACTAATGTTGCAACAAGAACAAAGTAATAATAATATATGAATACAATGCAGGCACTAAAACATAAATCTGGATTTAATATCAGTTGGACAATCAACAATAATCTTGTAGGTGTTATCTCATGCTAGAAGTTCACAAGATCTTCGATCAATCATAACTTTGGTAGGTACTTGTACTTTCTACAAGTTGCCACTTACCAGGTTAAAGTTAAAACTTGCTTAACTTTGCACTTCTTTGTGTCTTTGCATATAATTCTTAAAGCTAACAATGTTTGTGTTTACTTAAGTTTGTTTTGTACTAAAACTAAAATGTTTTGTACCATCTATGTATGAGCATTTAGGCATGACAGAGAATGGGAAACCAAAACAGAGATGCAAAAATTATGCCAACGTTTCGGACCTTTTTTTGGTCCAAAACGTTGGCATAAGTTTGCATTTCTGTTTTGGTTTCCCCATCCTCAGTCATTACAGTATACCTCAAGCAAGGCATCCCATAGGGATACAGGAATATGTTGCTGTTTGCTTATTTTAAAGGCTAATCATCAACCGGGAGCCTTTGCGGCCCCGTTTTCTTTTGTTTTCAAATTGATCCATTGTTTTTTGGGTGCTCTGATTGGCTAATAGACTGCATAGGCTCCTGAATGATGGGCCTTTAAGAAGCATTTAGGCATTATGACTGTTGTGGGAAATTCTGTTAAAAATCCATTGTCTTCTATTTATTTAATCCTGGGACAGTCTCATTTTGTTTTCAATACAGTACATCAGATTACAATAAAATGTAATCTGTAATCTGTTGTATGAAATATTCTGAAAAGTACATCTGGGATCACTAACTAAACAAGGCCAAGGAAATGTGTAAACCCAAAGACTGTGGATGTTTTTTATCGAATTTGAAAAGTGATTTGCTAGCCCAGCCGCCCTTGGTACTAAACCCTTGCAACTAACAGACTTGTTTTGTATCGTAACAGACTATTGAGCTGGAGAAGCAGGCCAAAATGCATTTGGAAGAGACCTGAGGCTATCTTTAGATGAAAAGGAGGATATTATCAGGGCCCTGCAGACTCAGGTAATAAAAGTAAGCCTTGAGTAGTGTGGTAGTAGGATTTGTTATTATAAGGGATGGGGCATGACCCAAGAGATAACCTCTCATTTTTATGTCAAGAAGGCATGAAAGAACAATATGATAAGATTGATGATCTTGACCAGATACAGGGTTCCCACAGGTGCTTGAAACCTGGAAAGTTATGGATTTTAGAAATGTCCTTTTCCAGGCCTGAAAAGTCCTGGAATTTTTACAAAAGCCCATCAATTTGAATTAAAGGATACGCATGTAGCCCTCGTGTGCGAAAACCAGCATTTTTCATTATGAAAGGTCATTAAATTAATCGAAACGTCCTTGAAAAGGTCCTTAAAAGTCATGGAATTTTGAAAGCCGAAAAAAGTGTGAACCTGAGATACTATAACCAAGCTTGTCTAATGGTTGATTTAATTTTCATAATCACAAAATAACTGAATTATATCTTGTTTGTTTCCAGAACTCTTTGTTGAAACAGCAAAGCCGGGCTTTTACACCAGATTCAGCAGAGCATCTGAGCCCTGATTCAGGTCTAGGTAAATATAATGGATCACTGTATTGCAAGCTATTGATCTGAAGTACATTGTATCTGTACTATTTGGTAATTCCCAAATGATCCAATGTATATCATTGGTATTGAAGGCAAAATTAATGTGAGGCCATTATTATTATTTTACTCAACATACTGTACCATAATGATTACCTCCACTGGATTCTCAGTCTCTAACACTGGTATCATGAGGATTCTGTAGTTAATGTACTTCTAGTTTACAAAGTGTTTTGTATTAAGGATCTCAAAGTGATGAAGAGAAACTTGAAAGACAAAGATTAGTTGACAGGGTAAGATTTTTTTTAAGATACATATACTTTCTTAGGTACTGTAACCAGCCCTTTTGTGAAACAACCTGAGCTACCTTATTGGTCTAGATCAAGCAGATTTCGTGTGACTGAAAAAATAATAGCTTACAATATCATTATACCATGGTAAAATCATGGCATGGCACCAATCTTTAGGGTTGAGTTGTGATGTATATGTCATGTAAATGACCCGCCTGTAATTCAGCTTTTTAGCTGCGAAAGGTTGGAATAAACGAGATATTAATATTATTATTGATGCTCCAGGAATCGTTCTTACTACTTCTTGGTTTCTATTAACAGATTGATGGATTGCAAAAGGAACTGGATAGTGCTAAGGTAAACCTAGATTCGACTTCACTAGTAAAGATTTTCACCACAGCCTACAAATCCCCAACTCTGTAGCTTGCATAGCTGAGTAACAGGAAAAGAAAACAAGGTTTCTGCTCGCAACTTGAGTGAGGGAATTATTTGAATTTTGTAAATAGTCAAGACGATTAGAAAAACAAGGCAATCGTAAGGGAATTCATGAATTTGGTGCTATCCAAGAATGCACTAGTGTTTGCAAAAGTTGTGAATTTTCATGTTACCCAACAAGTGGGAAGCCTCAGTAACTAGTTACACTGTCTAATTCATCATCAGGAATATCTTGTAAACGAGTAGGATTTCCAATAGTAAACTCACAAATACCACCTGTCCCCCCTCCCTCCCAACCTGTTGTACAAATCGTATTTTACTCCCTTTTGTAGGAGCACTCGGGTATGGTTGACACAACTACTTCTCAACAGCTGCATGAGGCTAAAAGCTTGATCTTACGTCTGGAACAAGAGAAGAAGGTCGCTATCCAGGACATGATGACCAATATGCAAGTGGCACTCAAAGAGAAGGATGATGCTGTAGCTGAGAGTGAACACCTCAGGTAGGGAGAGATAGTTGATCTTTTGTAACAACGATCGGGCCTTGGTTTGGTTCTGGGAGGCATGCATTTCTGGGAAGGTGCCATCTCTTAGAGTTTTTTGCATATGAGCTGTGTGAGCTTATTGGGGTCTCTGCTTATCAAAGATGCCAATTCAAGAGGAGATATTCATGTGTGGGAGGTATGGACTTAGGAGGGTCCATTCCTGGGCTATGTCCAGCTTTTGGATGTCCAGTTATACCAGTAGAGGTGCTTACTGTTCACGCTGATGTCGTCCTTTGGTATTAATGCGCCAATCAGAGATCAGTTGGTTCAGAACAAATCAACGGTCTGCACATTAGCATTAGAATGACAATGTTGATAAACATAAGTGTTTCTAAATACTTTTTTTCATGTAGGCAAACCGTGAAGTCCAAGGAATCACTTATTGAGCAGATGAAGAAAGAAAAGAGACGAGTTCTTCCAAAACATGGAGAAAGCCTTAGAGGAATCGGAGAAGAAGCGAGAGATTGCTGAACTTAAAAAAGACCGTGAGATGGAAGTGTTAAAGAAAGAGTATGAGGAGGCATCTAGTGTAGAAGAACAGGAGAGAAGGTCCTTGATGGAAGAGCTCAAGCGAGAGAAAGCTGAGGTAGTTGCCATCATGCAGAAGGACAGCCAGAAAAGGCTAGAGGAGATGATGACAGCAAAGGAGGTTGAGCTTCAACAAGCACTGTCTAAGAAAGAGAAGGACATGGAAGGGGTTATTGCCAATAAGGAGGACCACATGAGAAGGGAGCTTGAAGAAAAGGTAGGCAATTCATCACTACAGCAATAAAAATCAGCGAGTATCCAATGTCATTTCAAATGATAGATCTTTGCCTGATGCAACATCATTTGCTGTTAAGCAGGCATAAAATTGTCACAATTGATTAGAGCATCTGTAAATCCGATTTCAGTGCTATGCTCAATGGAACGTTTTACAACCGATTTCAAAGCTACGCCACAAGGTCAAGATTAGACGGCCTGGGGCCGGTTCCTGAAAGGTTGGATAAAGTTATCCATGGATAAAAGCCATCTGTTGTATAGGATTTGTTCAGGATTTATGCGTTGGATTTATCCGTTTATCTACAGATAACTTTTAACTGACCTTCTAGGAACCGGCCCTGATTACACTAAAAGCCGTCTGTGCATGTAGCTTTGAAACCATTTGTTTTTTCATGTACAGGTGAAAGAAATCGAGATCGCGGTTGATGAGAAAGAACTCCAGAAGGAGGCAGCCCTAAAAGAAAAAGAGAAAGAACTACAACAGCTGAAGAACGAAAAAGAAGAATTGAACATGCAGTTGCAGTACCAAAAGTCTCTGATGTGTAAGACAGAAGAGGAGAAGGCGGGAGTCACCTCTAGTTTGCAACACGATATTCAGAGGATCATGGCTGAGAAAAACGGTAGAAATAATATGACCTTGTCTACGTAATACTGTATTTCCGATGCCATGTTTATTTCATTTCGAGTTTTTTCAATAAAGCATTCGGGTGTAACTAAGTTGCGAGAGTAACTGAAATGAGAAGTTCTCGTTAAAATCACATGACCGTGTTATTTCTTGTAATTGGTGATTTGGAAAATGCTGGACCTAATAATTGCACACAAATTTATCTTGGGCATCCGCAGTTGATCTATTTAGTTGATATTACTCTTTTGTTTTCCAGATTCAGACAATCGCGTCACTGAAATGCAACAAAAGATTGACCAGGAACAGGTAAACAATAAGGTGTTATCAGTTAACAAGATGTATGCACAAATGGAACAAAGTTTTGAAAAGGTGCCATGAACAGCAAACCGTGCAAGAGGCAACTCCAGCGACTGTAAAATATTAAACTGATCCTCTCCTCCCCTTTTCTGTTTGCACACAATCTGCACCCCCTGTTGAGGACCCCAGTCACAGATACCCACCCTTCCCTCGCATTAGTAGTAAAAGGTTGTCATTTCCCCCTTTATGTGTCCGGCGCACATAGTTATAGACAGAACTTTGTTCCTTTTCGAGTAATGAAACGAACTTGAAGCTACCTCGTGGTGATGTTCTCAATATAATGTTACTCACTTTGTCTTTAATCTTATAGGAAAAGATGAAAGAGCTCATTCAACAACACAACAACCGACTCAAGGAGAAACAAGAGGATTACCAAAAGAACTTGGGGAAAGTCAAAAAGGCTCACCAGACAAGGTCTCGGAGCTTACTGAAAACATCAAAAAAGCTGAGCAAAAAGTTGCTGAGTCTGAAAAACTCAGAAAGGCCGATCAAGAAAAACATACTAAAGAATGGGAAGTGAGAGAAAAGGAACTCGAAAGCGTTAAACAGACAGAGCTTGCTCGTTTGTCGAAACGCATGGAAAGCAAAACTAATGAAATGAAAAAGATCGTGAAAGAACTCAGAACGAAACTGTCTGAAAAGGAGGATCAAGCAAAAGAACTTGAACAGAACTTGAAAACTCTCGAGGAAGGGACTTTGTCCGAAAAGACCGAAACCTCGAAAATGTATGAGGAGAAACTTAAAAAGATGAAGCTTGTTATCGAAGAGCTTGGCCAGGACGTTAGTAAAAAGGAACAAATGTTAAAAGAGCTTGAAGAGAGCAAAAACACTGAAGTTAGTAATCTTTCAAAGGAATATAATGAAAGACTTAAAGAGAAGGAAAGGGAGATTATTGACTTTAAAGGGAAATTTACCGAGAAGGAGTACTATTCGAAAGAGTTGGAAAAGAAGTTACTGGAAATGAAGCAGAAAAAAGATAAAGAACTCGAAGTCACAAGAAAAGAGGTGGAGATAAAGGTTCAGCAAGCTGAGCAACAGTATAGCTCGCAAAAGGAGCAAGAACTCTTATTTATGAAATCTGAGCAAGATAAAAACGTCGAGAGCGCTAGAATGGAGATTGAAGATTATAAACAAAAAATAAATGAACTTAACAATTCCCTTCAGAAAGTAATGGAGAGGGAGGGTAATGTCAGCGAAGATTTTGATAATTTGAGAAGAACACATGAGGAGGAGGTTGCTGCGTTGAAAGAACAGCTACAGAAAAGCAAAGAGGAAAAACTAATATTAGAGGAGAGACATATCGTGGAGGCGAAAAATATTCGAAGTGAAGCGGAACAAACGCTACAAGAGAAAACAACGGAACTGGAAACTGCGATAAAAAAGATGAAAGATGAAAACGTTGCGCTTGAATCTCAAACAAATGCGAACTCTGAAAATGTGAAACGCAGTTTTGAGGAGACGGCGAGGGCATTAAAAGAGGAGAAACTTATTCTCGAGGAGAAACTTAAACAAGGAGAATCAAAGTCGATACAAACTTTCGAGGAAATGCTTACTAAGTTTAATGAAGAGAAGCTACTTTTGGAAGAAAAAAGCAAATCCGAGATGGAGAAGGTCCGTGCTCAACTTGAAGGTGAAATTAACGAGAAGGAAAAAGAATTGGACAAAAAAGACTGCGCTTTGAAAGAGCTACAGGACGAAAACAAGAAGCTGAGCAGTGAATTGTCGGCGACAGGAGATTTGAAGAAATCGATTGATGAGTTAAGTAATAGTATTACTCTTAGAGACGAGAAAATTACCAAACTTAAAGAACAGCTAAAGCAAACATGGGAAAAATTTAAAGAGAAGGAAAAGGTTTTAAAGGAAGAAATTGTGGAAAAAGAGACGTTAGGGAAAGAGATGATGGCTGAGACAGAACGGGTTTATCAGCAGAAACTGAACGAAAAAGATGAATTAGTTAAGGTTAAGATGGAGGAACTCGTGAAACAAAAGGAGCTGAGTGTTGACGACGTTACTGACAACCTCGAGCAAATGTACAAGGAACAAATTTCGAACCTTGAGGAACGCCACCGGGCGGAGATAGGAGAGCAAAACCTTGGATGGGAGAAAAAGGTGAACAGTGTCCGGAAAGAGGGCGAGGAAGTACTGGAAAAATTCATCAACGAATCTCGCGAAAAGGAAGAATCCTTATCTCAGAATATTGCAAATCTAAGAACCGAACTTAGAAATAGAGAAAACTATCCAAGCAGAATGAGGAGCAACTACAGAATGGAATAAAAGAAGTTACGGAAGAGAAGGAGACGTTAGAGACCAAGGTAAGAGAAGTGAGTGATGAAAATAAACAGTTAAAGAATGAGTTGGCAACTGTAAAGGACGAGCTTGATTGTAGGATTATGGAGATGGTGGAGAGTCATCGCCTTGAAGTAAACGATTTAACGACACAGGCTGAGAAACGAATCCAGGAATTTTTGCAGCAACACGAAAAAGATCTTGAAAACGAGAACGCCCACTTGACGAGCGTCCACGCGGAGTCAGAGAGGAACTTGAAAGAGATGATGGAAACACACCTTTTGGAAGTGGAGGAAATACGAAACAGTTACGATTTCAAGATGCAAGAGACAGCAGAGATGTATAATAGTGAACTCGCGCAAATGAAGGAAATGTATGAGAAGCAGAATCATGAGATGGAAAAACTGAGAAAACATCAGCACTTGGAAATTGAGGAGTTGAGGAAGAGTCATGTTAAAGAGTTAGAGGATGTCTCTAAGGCTCTTGAGGATAGCAAGGGTCATCTTGTAGAGTCTGAAAAAAGACACCGTGAAGAGATGGAGGCTTGCAAGAAGCATTCCGAAGAAAATGAGCAGCTGAAGACGTCTCATGAGCAAGAAATTACGAGATTAAACGAAGAAGCAAAGGAAGTAAAGGAAGGACTTGAGAGTTCGAATAGTTCCCTTAGTGAACGACTCCAGCATGTGGAGGAGAAGTCAAAGAAAGAGATGGCCAACCTCATGGAGAAGATCGACACGGTGAAAACTGAGAATGCGAAGCTGCTTGAGGAACAGAGATAATTAAGGAAGAAAATGTGTCACTCGTGGGACAAGTGGAGAACCTTGGCAAGGAGATCACCGAATTGAAAGAAGAACATATCAAGGAGATTGAAGGGCTTTCAAAAAATGCTGGGGATAAAACGGCTCTCGAAGAGAGAATTGCCAAAATGAAGAAGAAATTTCATCAAATCAAGAACGACTTCGAGCAGAAACTTGATGCGAAAGAAAATCTTGCGCTGAGTTGAAACTACAGAAGGATGACTTTGAGAATAGTATGAAACAGAAAATCGCAGAAATGAAACAGAGGCATGAGGAAGTGAACCGATCGCTTGAAGAGCTTAAGGTGAAATGTGCCGGGGATGAAAAACAACTAAGAGGAGAACTGGAAAGAAAGGACATTGAAGGAAAACAGGTCTCGGAGGTAGCATCTAACTTAGAAAACAACTAAAACAGCAAAACGACGAACACCAAAAACAAATGCAAGAAGAAAAACAAAAGTGGGGGCAAAAATGTTCAGAAATCGAGGAACGATATTCGAGTCAAATTGAGAACTTATTGTCACAACAGCAGAGTGAAGTGAAGCGTGTACAGGACCAAGCCCAGTCTAGTGTAGCTGACATCCAAGCCGTTAATGAGCAAAAGGTCGCTGAAATTCAGAGCAAATACGAGCAGAGACTTGAAGAACAAGAGAAGTCAAATAATGAGTGGGAGCAAAAGTGTGCAAACCTTGAGGCCGAGATGAAAGAAAGGATGGAAAGTCATGCTAAGAATGCCGAGGCTCTCAATCGAACAATAGAAGAACTCAAAGTCAAATTTGCTGTGGAGGAAAAACAACTCAGATCAGAGTTAGAAAAGAAAGAGCTGGAAGCAAAGCAAACGTCTGACGCTGCATCTGCGAGTTCGAATAAGCAGCTAAACGAGCAGAAGGAAGCACACGAGAAAAACATGCGCACACTCGAGGAGAAATGGGAACAAAAGTGCAAAGAGGTCGAGACAAGATATGCTACCCAGATAGAAAACCTTTTGGTTCAGCAGCATAAACGAGGCGCAAGCTTTGAAAAGTGAGCACGAGTCTGCCTTGGCTGATATGAAGGCTTTGAATCATCAGAGATTGCCGAGATTGAAGACGCAGCTAACGCACGAGAGCTGAGGCAGCAGAGAGCAACATTTCAGAGCTACACGCCAAGTTGCGGAAAGCCAAGGAAAAAATCAAGGCGGGAAACTTGAGACACGAGGAGCAAGTGAAGAAGTTTAAAACCTATCAAGAGGAGAAGAGAGAAGTAATAAATGGGCTGGAAAGTCGAGTTCATAGTCTTGAAGGTGAACTTCAGCAAGCTTCACAGTCTCTAGAAGAGAAATTAAAAGAGGCAGGAAAGAGGGAGGAAGAACTTAAATTGAAAATAGTTGCTGGAGAGAATGATAGCCAGGCCATAGATAAAAGATTGCGGAATTGTACAAAGAGAAAGAAGAAGTCATTCGAAAGTCTGCAAAAGTTGAAGAGGAATTTAGAAAAGAAATATCTGAGCTTAAATCGCAATTGGAAAATGAGAACAAGAGACATACTGATGAGATAGACAGCAAAAAACAGGAGTTTGATAATAAGTTGAAAGAGGTGCAAAGCGAAAAGGAAAGTGCGTTGGGAAAACAAACAGAAGAGTTGCAACAGCAATCACGTGCTAGGGTAGCGGAGATGAAGAAGAAAGCGGAAGCCAAAATTGCCACCGTTAAAAAGCAACTGAGTACCCAGCTAGAAAGTAAAGTCAATGAAATAGCGAAACTAAAACAATCCTTACTGCAGATGGAGAGGAAAATTGAGGATCTGAAGACTGAGCATGCGCAGAATGTAGAGAAAGTTACCGAGGAACATTCGAACTTACTAAACGAGCAAAAACAAATGCACGATAAAGAAGCTGGTGAAAGAGAAACTGAATTATCTCAAGATGCAGAGGCTTTAAGGACTAAAGTACAGGAATTAGAATCGAACATCGAAAAACTTGTCATTGTTAAAATGGACGCTCTGCGGGAGCAAAGGGACGCTTTACAAGAGGAACATTCTGTAGAAATTAATAAATTAGTAAAAGACCATGCGTCGAAATTAGAAAGTATGGAACGGTTATGGAAGGCGAAATTAGAAGAAAAAGATTTTGATCATAGTTCGCATGTTAAACAGCTATTACGAGAATTTAATTTGAAATACGGCCAGAAAGAACGTGAGTTACAGGACACGTTGGGTAACGCGATTGATGCGAGTACACGCGAGGAGAACAAATTGAAAGACAAATACGAGGAGGAAATACGAGAGTATAGGAAAGAACTGAAGATGCGCGAAGAGGAGATGCTGTCGTATAAACAAGAGACGGATCAGCGAATCGAAGATCAAGAGTTTGTGGTGGAGCAGTTGAGAAAAGAACTCGAGGAGGAGTTATCACGCGCGGAGGCTGATTACCACGGTAAGATACAAGAGGTGGTGAAGAAACACGAAGAGGGCATGGAGAACCTCAATAAGGAGCACAAACGGAAACTCGAAGAGCAGCAAGAAATGCTCAGGTTGGATCAGAAATCAGAGGTGGCTGCGGTTGAGAAGAAACTCAAGACGCAGATGAAGAAGAATCAAAACGAGATGAAGAAACTGCTGAACCACAAGGAAGCGCTGCTGCAAGCTCAGGGGCCGTGATGGTCGAGACGGAGCCTGAGCAACTCCAACGGGCAAGCTCAGCGACGTCCCTTAACGTAAGTGGGCCGCATCAGGAGGAGCACATCTACTGGAGCACCCCATTCATATGGACCCCTACACGGGACATTATCGGGGTCAATGAACACTAGATGCGCTTGCATCTGGATTGTGGTCTGGATGCAATGAAGGGCGACTCACGTTTCTTTTGATTTCGACTAGTTTGTGTTTCTGCTAATCACTGTCTTGCGCGTAACATTATATGGCAACAACGACCATGACTAGACAGCCATGAAGACTGACATGACTGACAAACAAATAAAAACAGAGCAACAGAATCACAGAAGACGACGTAATAAGACAAGAAATGATTGAACAGACACGACTGTCACGTGACGAGCCCAAACAGCATGACTTGAGTGATTGTACAGACTTTCTGCGCTTCTTGTGCTTCTTGGGGTTGCTGGTGTAAGGGGTTATTGTTGTTTTAATTGCTAATGTGAACGTTATTGTCAAATGTCCAATATTTGCGCGCACGCGTCCGGCATGTTGTAACGAAGTGACCATTTTCCTTTCAAATTGGCCGCAGGCTGCTTGATCAGACAAGGTTATCCTTGTTGGAGGGATTGTGGGATTCGACTATGAGCGTGCTTGATCAGACAAGGTTATCCTTGTTTGGAGGGATTGTGGGATTCGACTATGAGCGTGCATATACTTTTCATGAAAACATTTACATAATAATAATTTAATATTTATATAGCGTACTTTCCCAAATTGCCCAAGTGCGCTTTACATGCATTAATGCAGTAATGTGTATTAATGGCCTAAACTGCTAGGTAATCTAACTACAGACCTTTCTTTGGCGACAGCACAAGAAAAGTCTGTTGCGGGAGAGACCTTTCACTCGAGTCGCGTACTCTTGTCAGTCGCGTACCCTTGGCTGCAAACTCGCTTGAGCGCGCGAGAGTGGACAAGGAGACGACCAGCGAAGTTGTTTTTTTAATTGGCCGATAAACTGTGACAAGGCCTAACCGTAGCGCGCTCGTAATCTGATAGCCTGCGTAAAGCACGTGCCGATGTCCCACATCGAGTATTTTGCACCACGCACTTTGTCGAAGGCCATCCTGCATTCCCTCACTGAAATACACCTCAAATAATCGCGCATCTTTCAGTAGCTGGATCCCAATAGACAAAGGAAACGTATCTTATACGTTCTAGACGTTAACAAGAACATGGTATTTCTGTGCCAAACGTGCCAAAAGGCGATAACGGTTGTTGATACAAGGAATATTGTTTCAAAACAAGGGTATTTCAGCTTATTGTTTCGCGCATTTTTCCAACAGGAGGCAGATATCGACGCTGGACAAGCTGCTTTGAGGGTGAGGTTTTTTTTATTTTCACTGTTCTAATAAATATTTTTTTTCTATTGTATTTTTAAATTAATTTTCCTTTGTATCTAATAAATATTCCTTTTCTATTGTATTTTTAAGTTAATTTTCCTTTGTGTTTTACTAGGATCAAATCACGAGACTTCGGTCGGAAGTGAGCTCGCTGAAGGAGCGCGAGACCTCGCTTAAACAGCAGGTGAGATCCCAGGGTTGTATGCTCGTGTAAAATAGGGAAAAGAAGCCAGAGAGTCAGAGAAGAGCGAAGGGCCCACTTTCGCGCGGGCATAAACTCGCCCGTCGAATTCCTCGCCGCTTTTTCCTGACTTATCTGGCTTTCTTTTCCTTCAAAACACACGGAAACGGTTGCTATGAGGCTACGTTTAAAACAGCCTGAAAACCCCTTTTCAAGATGTGAAGTATATTTAGCGCTTTCCTGGTAATTCAAACGTCGACGGCGAAACTTTCCGCTGCAAACAATTATTACATCAAACCAGTAAATGTGCAGAAGCCGATTCTAGCCTACTCGTTTGCCTTCCTCGCCCCGGGTTTAATGCGTCCTAAAACTGTACGAAAACAGGTGAACACTGCACCGAGAAACACAACGAACGGGTTTAATGCGTCCTAAAACTGTACGAAAACAGGTGAACACTGCACCGAGAAACACAACGAACGTGGGCGAAGAAGGCTTTGAACATATTTCCTACACGTTAGGGTACCGGGACCTGATAGCTGCATGAGAATATTATAGATTCCATGGACTATTCCTCATTATTTTCCAGATCGAGACGTTTGGTGGTTCCCCCGTGAAGTCAATGAATGAACGTCCCGCGCAGTTGAACCTTCAGACGAACCACTTTCGCCCTTTCACCAGGCGGACAAATCACCTGTAGAGGAACCTATGCAGTTTGAGGTACGATGACCATCAAATACAATGGACGATTCCAGCTATATATTCCGCGCGCGCTCTCTTTTCTTCAGAAATGCCTTTGGAATTTAACGCAACTACCAGAATGCAACACTCGTATACCAGGCACTTGACTTCTGAAATGTAACAAACTACCGTCAAGGAGCTTGTAAGTTTAGAAAACATGGCAGATATACATGTGTAATTAATCAGATTCGTGTCATAAACAGGTCGCTTGTCACAGCTGTTGTCAACTTTGTGCAGTGTGATAAAGCCTTTTTATTTAGCGACCTTGGCTACTGTGGTGTATTTAGAGATCAAATTTGTTTTCCAACGAGCATCCCTATCCGAAAAAATACGGGATCATCCTCCTGGGATCGCTGCAGAGTGGCTTTCGGCCATTTCAAACGTGCTAATACATTTTGTTTTTACTCTCTGACCTACAGTACATGAGGAACATTCTCTTTGAGTACATGATGGGCAGACAGAGAAAGGTAACGATAGAATGTGAAAACATCAGATACAGCCTGCTTGCCAGCTCTCCTCACTGGTTATTCGGAAAGTGTTTGATTTCGTGTTTCAGGATCCCTGTGGCGAAAAAAAAGCGAGGAAGGGGAACGGACGCGCCATAGTAATTCTGAAACTCAAAAACAAACATTTCCGAATAACCGCACAGGAGATGCTGCCTATAGCAGGCTAGACCGCAGGTAGTGCGATGATAACTGTTTGTATTTTTATTACCCGCATGTTTACCCAGCAATTAGCAAAAGTTCTGTCTGCGGTGGTGAAATTCTCGCCCAAACAAGAGCGACAGATTATGCAGAAAGAAGACGAGTTTGCTGCCACTCAAGTGAGTCCCGTGAAAATCGTACCGTAAAATTAAATGTAAACTCGTAAAATTATGTAAAATGTAATATATTCTCACTGGTCTCATTTAAGTTATAAGAAAGAAAACCTGGCGAGTCCAGTGATTGCTGTCGAAAAGCGACGCAGGGGGGCAGAGCGGAAATGACCTGCTTAGACCACTAAATTTCAAATAATAAGGTCAGGTTAGCTCAGATAAGCTTGATTTTTTGCATACAGACTCCTTGTCTGATTAAAAACAAAATATCAAAAATGACTTTTTTCTAATGGATCCGTCTTTGAGATATTAGGCTTTAAACATGGTTTCTGTGCCATTTTATGGGAGAATTAGTACTTTGATCAGGAATTATGAAAACTTTGCTCAACAATATCTAAAATTCATTTCTTCAATTTTATATACTAATTACGATTTTGAGACGGCAATTCCACAAAATATTGACGGCTAGTGGGAGAAAATATGTTCACGTATTGGCGGAGTCGCGCAGCGACGGAGCCAATACGTGAAAATATTTTCTTCCAACGCCGTCAATATTTTGTGGAATTGCCGTCTCAAAATCGTAATTAATATTGTATCGCGATTCTTGAAGCTTTTCTGGAGGAAATGGCAAGAAATAGTACTATTTATGTCGATTGAAATTTCAATTCTCATTACATTTACGCACGATCTCACGCAATCACATGGGCTTTTCGCACGAGCTCGAGCATTTTCTGTTTACATTTTTCCATCTTTTTCGGCGAAAAAAATCTCTTTCTGCCATAAGATATTGCTAGAAATATAGCTAAACGTTATTTAACTATTGACAATGAAATGAAACATAAATTCGTGCGAAAAAAGTTGAATTTTGCTAGCTCTTTTTGAGCCGTCAATACCACAAAATATTGACGGCTCACAACAACACAGAGTGGCAGGGTGAATCGCGATACTCTTAAAAATTGGAATTAAGCTTTTAGCCATAGAAACTCTTTGTATACGGAATCTTGAGCTTATATATTGAAATATGGCAAAGTTAGACATTTCATTTTTGGTCATTTCCGCTCTGTCAAGCAGGGGAAGGGTGGGTGGGGAAAGCGAAAAGGGCGTCGCCAAGGCCTGAGAGCACAAGGAGACGAAGACGCACAGTATGAGTAGAAGAAACGCTGCGCGAGGCGAGAGCGAATGCCAAATATGCTAATGAGTTGAATTCCTTCTAACCGCACTAACGAGACCAGCGAGAATATCCGTTAAATTAAATTTAAAAGTTAAGGTTATAAAGATAAAATATATCTGCTGACATCAAACTATTTTAAAACAAGAATTAAATCTTTTGATTGTTCCGAAATTAGTTAAAGAAGTAAATCATTCGACGAATATGTAAGAGTATACTCCTTTCAAGGAGTAACTTTAAAAAATGTAATATGAATAAATATGGCTTCTTTTGCTGATTCCCTCATCAAACATCCATTTAAGGTATCGTGCCTCCGTTAAAGATGCGCGCCACACTAGCATCAAACATCTCACATAAATGAGTGCGGTATATTATATGTCCCTCTAGATCCAGGGTACCAGAGAGGCGGAAACACTATTCAATTTATTCAATTCATCTAAACTTACAATATTAGATGTAGTGTTTCAGTTGTGGTGTTCAAGTTGTCTTAAACAAACTAAAAGCAATTCATTCTATAAAAAGGGCTTTTCTGTAAGTTTTCCGATATCTTTTAAATGACAAGTATTTGAAGTAGGAATCCAAAGGGACTATTTCACCTTTGATGAGAGAATAAAACTAACAAAAACGTGATTAGTTTAACATCGCCGCGAATCAGGTCTTTTAAATTAGTGAAACGTTTGTGGTCTAATACGACTGTGCGATTTAAAATGTAAAACCCAGACTTAAGAAAGATGCAGCCAATGAAAAGCCACCTGTCTGTTTGAGTTTGATGATGGTATTTTGTCTCTACTCTAGGCTGGGTTATTTTCGCCACATAGGAGTTAGGGTCTGTCATACCCATCTCGCCCGATGGAACAGGTATATCACCTGAACAATGCGCCCTTAGGGTTTGAGACGAGGTTCTTTAAAGTGTCATGATTTGGGGTTAATATAGGTTCCAGATTCAAGAAATGAGCAAAATAATCGTGTAGGTTTGTTAAAGCTGCCAGAGCAATACAAATTGTAGTATTTTTGTATGTTATCGACCTGATAGAAATGGATTGCGAATGGACCTTTTTAATTTCTTATCAGGCCTAACAGTTTTCAAACTTGGAAATTTGATAGCGAAAGCTATTTTAAACATCTTACGTAAAAATGTCTATATAATACGCATGTCGGTTACTTTCTCTTTCTTTCACTAAGTTGGAGCTTAATATAGGATTCTGAGTTGTTTATGTGGTCCTGTATTCTAACATTTTAAGTACTTTTATGTACCCGCACTTAAATATCACCCATATCAAAGTACCGTGATTATTCGAAATCGCTTGTGGTTTATTTGAACTACAGTCGGATAGCGGTATCTTTTAGTCCAGACTCTTCTTCGCGGCTCTGTTGTTGCCTGTGGTCGCCGAAAGGAGAGTCCAGAAACCTTTGAATGCGCATGCGCTAGATCTGACCAAGAACTTGTTTTTTTTTTGTGTGTGTTAGTGCGCATGATCCAAATACCGCTGTCGGAGACAACCTCGTACCCAGAGCCCGTCATCTGTTGGCCAGCGGCAAGATTCAGGGCCCTGGGGGAATCCGATTTGTGAGCATGCGTGGTAGGTCAAAAACGTAACGAACTTTCATACAACAATCAAACCGGAAACCCAGAATCTGGGTTTTAAAAAAATCGATTCTCCCAGGGCCCTGAATCTTGCCGCTGGCCAAAAGATGACGGGCTCTGGGTACGAGATTGTGTCGGAGATTGTTGTTGAATTTTCGCGGGAACGGTCAAAAGGGCGATCCAAATACCGACAGCGGTTTTTGGATCATGCGCACTAACAAAAAAAAAAACAAGTTCTTGGTCAGATCTAGCGCATGCGCATGCAAAGGTTTCTGGACTCTCCTTTCGGCCGACCACAGGCAACAACGGAGCCGCGAAGGAGAGTTCAGGGACTGGACTACGATATTGTTATGCAACAGCAACAACAAACACAAGCAAAACACACAAGCAATAATAGCAAACATCAGATTAAAGAGCCTCTGTCAGCCTCCATTTTGTCAGCCTAGCAACATACCGAGACAGAGAAAGCATCCATTTCCATCGGCTGATTTAGCGAATGTAGTGCAATATTTTCGATTGAATTCGATAAATGAATAATAAAACTTTGTTTTTAGAAGACTATTTCAAGATTTCTACACGTAATTCGTTGTCTGATATCGTCATTTTGTTCTGAAATGAGTATTTAGTCGAATTCAAATGTTATGGTTGCCTTTGTTGCCCTACAATGTTTTCTATGGAATTCTTCCAAATTGCTCAGTGTTATGATTAGCCTCTAACCTTGTTTTGGAAAGTGAAGAATTTGATAAAAATTACTTGACACCTCACTAGAGTCTCTATACATATATTAGTAAACATTTCTTTCTTTCTTTTGACATCTTAGTATATTCGATTTGCTTCATTTAGTGATTTTCTATTATTATTTTTTTGTTTTCAGGGGAGATCGACCGCGCACAGATAGAGGATGCCAAAAGCAGCACGCGCAGGTGTACACATTCCGGCGTGTATCAGGAATCCCGAGCAAGCGTATCTCTCTCATGCATACGCGCACGAATAGGTCACTTCCTAGACCCAACCATACGTGCTATCACGAGCCTAACAAGCGCCACAGAGGACTATATTAATGTTCCATGTTCTGGGATGGGGGGGGGGGGGGGGGGGGGGGCTAGGGGGTTTTAGCCACCCCACATTTCATACAGTTTTCATACATTTTCACTAAACTCCCCCCCCCCATACCTACCTTAACATACAATCTTACTAATGAGCCCCCACTTTGAGAACTGTTCAGGGAAAGAGACAAACGTTCCATTGATCTTCCACGATTGTGAATCGATAGTGTGGAGTTCATTCTTGAAGTAATATCATGAGGTTATGCTCGTTTTGTGATTCCAATATCGGAAATCATTACTTCCTGGTAAAGTAAAAACAAGGCAACAGTTGCGCTAAAAAAAGGGGTTGTCCACTCAAGACGAGGGGGAGCCACGCCCATCGCTAAGAGGGCGCTGAAGAAAAAAAAAAAATATTTACTATAAAAAAGTACAAAATAATAGAAATGTAGGTAAAAGGTACAGAAGATCAAAGATATATTTTAAATTACATACGCTCCTTGTAGCAAGGGAGCTTCCTTAATTAAGCTCGTATTTGACAGTTTAAATAAGTCTAGTTGGACTTTAAATTTCGTGTTTAGTGCGCATGCGATTTTAGTCCGAATCTTTTGTTTAACTTCTCTTTGTTCTTGTTAAACAAAAGAAATCAAGAAATTCGGACTAAAATCGCATGCGCACTAAACACGAAATTTAAACTCCAACTGGGCTTATTAATTTTAAAAAATGCGAATTATTTCAGGTCCGTTCTGTCAGGTATGACCTGTGTCATATATGAATTACAGTACCAGCATAATAAGCAGCTCTCTAGTGCTGTGCATAGTTTTCTTGCATGACATGTTTCGTATTTAGGAAAATTCCATTTTGGAAAACATCAGATTAAATTCTCTAAGATGAGACCAGTCACGCATGTAGACATCTTGTAAATAAACACTCGGTGGATAATAATTTTAAGGGAAACACAAGAATAAAAGAGACATTTATTCTCATTGTTCCATTCTTCTCCTCAATACTCAAGATAAAGCACTGATCGAACAGCCGGAGGGTCTGGGCTCTAGGACTATGGCTCTGGTTATTATTTTCTTCGATACCCAGATAAAACAATGCGAACAGCCCGAGGGTCCCAAAGGATAATAATAATAATAGTAATAATAGTAATAATATAATATAATATTTTGCCGGGGAGCCTACTCGCGTAAACGCGGTTTTCCGTAGGGCCCTGCAACTTATAAATACAAAAGTATCTAAAGAAATGAAAAGTTAAAAAAGTTATATACAAAGTTCCCTCATCGTTTTCTTGGAGTTTGTCTAAAACTCCACGGGGAAGCTACGAAGACTAGCCAACCGCTTATTTCGAAAAACAAAAAAACGTGTCATATTATGCTAACATTACCAGGTCACAAGGGAGGATTATAATAGACTTACTACGTTTCTGTGAGAAATTTGCTAGAAAGGGTTGTTATCAAGTACTGAAAAATGAAAACAAAGACCAAACAGAAGCAGAATTAAAGCCAACGTTTCGGACATTTAATTCTGTCCTTCATCCCAGAGCCGCTGCTGTTTACAAGTTTTCTTATTTTTAACTAACTTGACTGTTATCAAGGAAATGCGAGAAACTTTCATCAAGGGGACTGACTTGTCACCATCTGCACTACTAGCTCTTAATCCGCCCCTTGATCTTCATGTCCTGTTATCATAATCATCAACCACTAACTACCAGAAATGTTCTCGCTCTCGAACTTATATCTTGTGCTTTGATCTCTCATCCCAGCCTCAGACTGAAAGCTCATATTCCATTCTCGGATACTTCGTGTCTTCTCTAGTTTTGTAAAACAAGGCAATAGATGAAACGAAAACGAAACTCCTCAAAATTCGACCTCAAGATTATTTCCAGGGGCAGATCTAGGTGGGCCGCCCCCTTTTTTTCGGAAGAGTTTCCCATGCATTTACTGTATTTGCTGAACTAATTTGGAGTTTTGGTCCCCCCTATATTTTCACTGCCTGGTCCTGATTTCCTGGGAACCCCAGCTCAATTTCTTTTTAAACTTTATTTTTTATTTATTTATTGGTTTGCCACATCTTGCATACCTTACAATCCCTTTGTTTTTACCCTGCAATTTTCCGTCGAATAATTGGTTTCTCATTTCAGACAGTAAAAATGGTTATGTATGGTTTTCTGTCAAATACATAGAGGATATTTCACTCGAAATTTATTTTGTCTACAATATCGCCTTTCATCGGCCCATAATTACGCTTACCAAGGAAATACATTAAATACTCCTTTGCATTCCAAAGGAAATGCTTGTCCCTGATTGGTTATGCACTTCTGGTGAGTGTGTAAATTTTATACGATAAATTTACATGTATTATCCAGCACATCGGTTGCACGCCCAAATATGGTAACTGAACTCTAATATCCGTCTTCTGCCATGATATATCCATGCGATATTTGTCACCTGAACGAAATTTGATGTGTTAAGCTCGTAAAAAATACAGTAAATCTTTTCTGGGATGTTTTCGTGCTATCGATGTGCTTAAATAAAACCGTTATCCTGCTCGATTTTGCAGATTATCGTCTGATTTAGCCAACTATGAATTATACTCCACATTTTCAATGTATCTGATCAAGGGGGTTTTATGTATCAGTCAATTCCAGCGGTGACCATGCCCCCCCGGGCATTTGGTCATTTCTAAAAATAAAACTGAAAATTCCCGCCCCCGGGCTAGCAAAAATGCAGAATACCCCACGGCGGGGAACACAAAAAGCGGAAAAATGCTCCACCCCCTCGGGACGAGAAAAAGACGGTAACTCTGCGTGACAAAGCTTCACAACAAAAACTTCAACTCCATTTATACTGTCCGAGCATTTGGAATTCGTTTTTTTTATGTACTTTAGTTTTCTCGTCTTTGAACGAGTTCTCATTTCACTGAAAGTGAGACAAAATATAAATAAAGAAGTGACATTCCTAGGCCATTCGCGGTTGTAGCCATTTAGCTGCATCTCTCAATGCGAAATTTACCTTTATTCTATTTGCAGAGCAACTATTTCGCAGTTATGTAATTGACTTTTTGCGGAATTGGAACTCTGTTTATAGTGTCAATTCATTTTTATGTTTTTCCACTGAGACGAAATTGCAAAATCTGTTTCTTCTCTAAAGAAGACGGCATTAACTGTGAAATGTGCAAATGTGTCAGTCTACAAACGTGGTGTATACGGGGCATGCTCTGCATTATATTTTATGTGGCGTTATTTTCTGTAACTGGGTTGTAGTTCGCAAAACCCGACGCGCTTGAGATGAGAAAACCAAAATTCCCCACCCCCTCCCCCGGGGAAAAACAATTCCCGACCCCGGGGCCAGCAAAATTTTCAAAATTCCCCACCCCAGAGAAGGCACTGGTGTGCAAATGCCCCACGGTGTCCGGGGGGGGGATGGTCACCGCTGGAATTGACTGATACATTATATGTGAGACATAAAACCTCCTTGATCTGATTCAGGCTTCTGTACCGGCAGAGAGAGAGAGAGAGAGAGACACCTTTTCGGGACTAGCCACACACTATATATAGCACATCAGTTGGGAGTTTTTTTTTTCACACGCGGAAATAAAATCTTTCGTTGACTCAAGGAGGTTTAATGTTTGACTGCGCAGACGAAGCTACATCTTGGGATACAAATTTCAGCCTAAAAGAGATCATACAAATAAAGGCTTCGCTTTTTGTGGCGCCTACGTTCTTGGTTTACTCGTTCCTGTTTTCTATTTCTCGTTCCTGATTGTAAAGATCAGCAGCCCTGCAGGCGCGCATTCATGTAGTCGAACATGGACCGCGAAACGGTTTATAACGGCGGTAGTGAATCGGTGTCATTTTATTCTTGCAACACTTTATTCTTTGAGGTTGATGCTCTTTTAAATCCGCGCCTCTTGGGGAAAAGTTATGGTACTCTTTTCTCAAAGCCCTTATATCGTGGATTATCCTGGCACAGACACATAATCTAAACTTTGATGTTATCTTTTAGACTAAATGATATAGTAACTTTTTCAAAACACTAGTATAATGTTACAAAATATTGAAATAAAGGTCAAAGTTGTAGAAGACCTAAAATTATTTCATAATCCAACAACTGCAATATTTCCACTGGATGGTTTTATTTTCTGTGACTAAAAAGAAATGTCAATAGCTACATGTATTTAGTGAGTATATCTTACAAGCGTGACTAATGCTAATAGCAAGTGATTGTTTTTGAATAACGAATATCTTCCGAATAACATATAATTCTGTTATAAAAATATTCTCTAGGCAGAGGAAACAATATTGTTTCAGCCCAACAATCCTAAAAGTGAGGAAAGTATATAAATATAGATTTACAATTTTGCTGAGTGAGAGTTGTGCAATAGACTATTTATGAATACAAGAACGTGGGAGAAAGAATAACTGCCCTGTTTTATTCTGGGTTTGCTCTATACTACTGTATAAGAACGGACTTTTTCGTGTGGAACGTTTGAACCTTGTCAACAAACAAAATAAGCCACCAAGAAATTGCTCCATGTGAAATGCAAAGGAATGCACTTGTTTTGATAATTGACATCCAGTTCAGAACTTGCGGACAGTATATTTTGAGATCTTAATTTGTAAAATTAAAAAGAAAGTCTCTTTGATCAAAAACGTTTTAGAATTATATGTGTTATCATGATAAACCCTCTGACTGGAATATTAAGAGAATCCATCAACAAAGTTAGAAATTTTAGCAGAATTTCGAAAAAATTGACAGAGAAAGTTCAAATGAACTCTTTTGTTTTTGGCATTTTCCAAATATATTTTCAAAGTTCTAACGAGAGGTTTTAGTTACTATACATTTCATGTTGCTGCTGTGCAGGCTTACATAAAATGTATTGATTTTGAGGATATTCAGATTCGATTTTCGAGGTTTAGGTTGTAAGAAAGCATTCTTTCATTTAATTAAAAATATCCAAATTATTTTATTCCAAGATATTTTTCCAACCGTTACTCAAATTACCAAAGGATTCTATCTGAATGTTCTTTTGAACTAAATTATCTAGGAACCAAATGAGGTCATTTGGTCCAGTGCTAATATTGCCAGCTAAGATTGGGCTTGAAAGCAACCTGATAGAGTGTACGTGTTGGTGTGTTGTTGCTTTAATGTAACATGGAAGTGACATTACTATTTAGCATAATAGTACCATAGATAATAAAGAAAATACAAGTTATAACGAGCAACACTTCATAGATGGAATGCACATGCAAGAGCTACTATACTTGAGGTGAGATCTTAGGCAAACAGGCCAGCTTGAGGTGAAAATAACTAATTGCTATGTATTCACTCATCTTGAAATAAAGTCCCTTTCACACATATTTTTCTGATAAGAATGTAAAATTCTGTTAGCCTTTAACTGTTGTATTTTATATTCTTTTTTTTTTCAGGAAATTAAATATTTACTTAAACAGTAAGCTCTCTTCCATATTACAGCACTTGTCATTTAACAGTGGCAACCAAGCAAAGTATCTTACAAGTTTGCATTTCCCCTTCAATTTGTGGATTTTTTTCTTTGTCAGGCCTTTTTTTCTACAGAAATGGCAAGAGAGAAAATATAGAGGTAGGTAAAATGAGGGAATGTAAGGAGATGAGTGGTCTTGTAAGAATGATAAGAACTTGAAAGGACTTTGTTGTGCACATTGCTTTGCTTATGATTTATCCCATCTTGGTGGGCATGCTGGCAAAAGAATTATCAGCACTGACATTACAATGCTTTTGACTGCCATCACTTTCTTTAATGCCATCAACAGGAGCTCCTAAATGCCACTTCCAAATTGGGTGCCAGGATGATGGTTTTGTGCCTGGACTCACAGCCATGGTATAAACTGGAACCAAGTCATTTCCCTGAACTTGGAAAGATGGATATGCAGGAAACGTGCTCATTAATTTGAAGTTCCGATAGGCTTTAAGCTTGCGCTTTTTTGTCCCCACACTAGTGTTGCAGTTCAAATCAAAACTGGTTGCAATAGATGAAGAACTACCCAATGTTGAAATTCCTTGTGGGGTTACTGCCCCCTTAACTCCCTCAAACACATGATTGTTCAAATTGTTACACTTTCTCCCTCTTCTCCTCCGAAATCCCTTAAAGGGAGGCTTGTACCCAACGTTATTTTTTTCAGTCTTGTCAGCTAAGGATGGATTCAATCCGTTAACCGCCACAAACTGACCATCTTGCTTTCCATCTATCTTTATCTTTCGCCTCCTTCGTTTCTTTGTGACATTTTTTTCGTTACACGCTAAAAATGTTTCGCCCCTCACATCTTCTGGACTATAAACCTTTTCTGTATTTTGCGATTTCTTATTATTTACAAAAGTCGTTTTCTTATTTGGAACTCTCTTTGGTATTTTACTTCCTCTCCTAAATCCTGAGGAAGAAAGATTTAGGTTTTTCTTCGCTCTTGTCCTCTCAACGAAATGTTTCGGTTTTGTCGAACCATTACCTAAATCTTGCTTCGTCTCTACTTGCCATGTGTTATTTTGCCTTTTTATGACAAGGGCTGGTGGAGAAAGACTAATAGCCTTTTCACTATAGCACTGTTTATGGTTTATCTTCAGTTTTTTCGGCACTACTTTTGCTTTGGACGACGGAGTGGCAACATTTTTAAATGCGGTTTTCCGGCTGTCTGCCTTGTCTTTTACTGGTGTCGATAAATATGAAGTTACTTTGTGCGTTGACGTTGCTGTGCTAGCAAAGCCGCTATCGTTAGAAGAAGCATCTGAAAATAATATTTCCGAATTTGCATTTTTCAAACACGAAGCTAGAGTTTGAGAATTATGGTTATTCAAAACTGGTTCTGTGTTTGTTACTGTGTGAAAACAGTTTGTCGCATTTTCACCGTCATTGACTTTAGTTCTCAATAATGTTCTAGTAGCATCAACTTGGTTACGTTCTTCCAAAGTGTTTACTGGCGAATACAGTTCAGGATCATTATCCGTAATGTTTTGTGGCCTTTTGTCTCCACGAATTTGGTGATTATGTTGGCCGTCAAGCCTTTTGAGGCGCTTCTTTCGTTGTGTCGTTTTCTTGTTTAACGAAGGTGCTCCTATGTTATTCGTCACATGGTTAGCCAGATTATCGTCACCGACGCCTGTGCTAAATTCGTTTAACTGTTCCGACTTGATTGATAAAGCCTTTGCCGATTCTTTCAGAAAGCCGTTTGGTACCACAAAATTGTCTATGCCTTCTTTGTTAGTATATTTTCGGTGCTTTCTCTTCCCTACTTTCGAATCAATAACTCGCTTTGGGTTTGTTGTGTTGCCGTGTTCATCGGAGCTTGCTTTATCCGCTTTGTCCAAGTCTACTATCTCCTCCTTGACGGCATCACACGCTGCTTGGGACTTTGGTTTCTTTGCTGATTTACGGACTCTTTTCACTATCGAATACTGCTTCAACTCCTTGCTACCGTCAATGTATATTTCACAGTAGAGTCGGACATCTGTTTCTGGTATTAACGTACAGATAGCTGAACTACCGTGGATTCCGTTAACCGTCTTCAAAAGTCTTATTTCTTTTACCGAACAAAAATGCCTGCGAGTTCCAATTCTTTCCATTCTGGTGAACAACGTTGTCCGTGCAGTGTTGCTAAACAAGCTAGAAAGCAACTCTGCTAAGGGAAACATTCTCTCTTGGTCAATTAACAGAAAGGCCAAGTCTGCCCCCCGAAACACCGCTCGCCCGCAGGAAATTTTCTCTTCCGTCGAGGTTTGCTCGCCCTCCATTTGCTCTCTAGTTGATTTGCTTAGAAATCCCGTCTCCTACAAGAGGTTGAGCCCTGCTGTGGCACGGCTAATGTCCACTGACTGTACTTTATCTGTTGCGTCAAACTTTGTCCAGTTGAATGCAATTGCACAGAGATCAGTAAATTTAGCGTATTGTTTACATTTTTACCCAGGTCTTGCAAACTTTTTATGCCTGTTAGCGTCGCTCACATGGCTAAAAGTGAGGGTTGTGCGTTACTGGCTGTCCCTATATCCTACAGAATGCAGGCCTAGCTACTCATTTGAACTTTCCCTAAATCTCAAAAGTATACCTCGTTTGCCGCTCAGGTCAATAGCACTGAGACGAGAGCGCTGATTGGTTGAAAATGATGATGACGACATCTCATTGGTTAATGAATGTTGAGTTATTATTTACCGCCACGGTCAACTCGCACACGAAAAGAGGGATTTTTCACTTGCTTTCTCGTACGATTTTTTCGTAATTTTTGTGTGAGAGCTTGGATTTCGAGCACGACTAAACCAAGAGGAGGTCACTGTGCAATGCGTGCCTCAAATTCTGTTGATTATTCACTGATTTCGTTCAAAAGCCCCGGATAGACTGGATAGATTTAGAGCTGAACGATGAAAATACGAAACGTATTCTTGGATTCTGTTGAAATTTTTGGAGCGCCATTAAGACCCCGTTCACACGAGACCGGTACAAAACCGGGACCTGTACAATTCTGGTACGGTACCGTCGCGCGTTCACACGGGACTTGCGGTACCGGACCGATTTTGGCACGGCTAGGCCGTGTGAACACTGTTGCAAAACGTGCCAGAATTGTACCGGTACCGTATGAACAGGCTGTACCGTACCAGAATTGTACCGGTCCGGTTTTGTACCGGTCCCGTGTGAACGGGGTCTAAGTCATCCCTTTGGGAAGATTTTACCATGTGATCCACAAGCAGTCGGTTCTATTGATATGTTCGTGCGCGCGTTTGGCAAATAATAAAAAAAGACAACTGGTGGGCGATAATCGATTTTCTTTTGACGGCAAAAATAAACCTCTCATCGGCAAGTATTCCAGTTATAAAAACCTTCCTTCGATGACAACAGAAGAAATGTCCGCTGCTGACAGAAGGATCGAAAAGCGCACTTCCAAGGATCCCAAGGGCAGCGCGAATATTAAACCCTTACGGATAACTACATCTATCGATAGGCGTAGTTGCAATTTTCACAGCAGTTGTAATGAAATTAATAGCAGTTACAGCGAAGAAAACGAGCGAGGAGAGTGGACTTCTTTTATGCGTTTGCAGAAGACGTCACAAGTCGGATGTGGGAAAGGGAGACACAAAGCTGAGTTCATGTATTCCATTACGCTTCAATGGAAACAAGGGGCATTCGGGGAAGATATTCATATACAAAGAACTCAGACAAAACATTCGATGGATTTTTATACTTTGGTATATTTCGACCGTGGATTTTAGGGTTAATGTACAATTTATATGGCACAATCATGCCCTACTTGTCAAGTATGCTATTCTCTCTGTATTACACACATTTCTTACGTAAGGTAAAATTCAATTCTGGAGATTATATAGCTTTAGGTGACAGAAATCTAAGCAGCTGAGCATTTCGATTTTGTACTCAGTTAACTCGAAGTTCAAAGGTACAGTATAACATTTTTCGTTTAGCAAGCCCGGATAAATAGGAACAGAGCTTTAAATAATATGAGCTCTTAGAAAATAACACCTATGTTGTATTGTGAATGTGCGCATTCTGATTGGTTAAAAAGCGTGTTTGTAAGAGACCTGAGAAACACGATTGTCACGCAACGCTGTCGCGCATGTGTATATTATTTTCTAAAAGCAATAAAAATACTTTCTGCGTGCTCTCTGGTTTCTTACAAACACTCGGGGAATGTTGGTCGAACTGATAAAACTTGAAAGACACTCGCCTTCGGCTCGTGTCTTTCAAGTTTTGACCAGTTCTCCCAACATCCCCCTCGTGTTTGTAAGAAAGCAGAGAGCACGCTGAAAGTACTTTTATTGCTTAATTATAGAAACGGCAATTTTTGTCTACCGAATTCAAGGCTAACAGGCAAACGTGCCCTCTTATTCCAGATTGAATGCAAATACTGACAGGCCAAAAGAAATCCATAATACAAGTTTTCATGGATATCATATTTAGCCACGAAAACGTTATGATTACTAAAAAAAAAACAATTCCTTATAAAATTCGATTTTTACAATTAATTTTGCTCTGCACTAAAATAACAGTTAAGTCTACCACACGAGATGTGCTAGTCTACAGCTCATGTGGTTGGGCGATGCTTTCTGTATAGTTTATTTACGGCTTTCACTTTAACATAGGCGACGAGAAGAAGTGAGTTGGTCTCTTGTTAGGATGTTTGCTCTTGCTTCCAAATCTGGAAAGTAATTGAAAAAGAAAATGGAATAATGTACGGATCTAGACTACATAAGTATAACACAGAGTTAAATATCAAACTCATAAAACACAAGCACAAGCTCTCTAGACGTCGGTTTCATTAATTTATTTTCGATTTATTTATATTCACTGATCCGCAAAGCGTTAGCATCACGCAAATGTAAAAAAAAAACTATATTATAAAATACACATTTAATGTCAGACAGCTGTAGGATGTTGACGCCCAGTGAAGCCTAAAAAGTTGGTGACTATATTTTGGGGAGCAGATTCCACTCCTTTATAGTAAAGATGCGCTTACGTGTACAAACAACAAATTCGTACGTTACACGTAAACATAAAACTAAATTGCACAATTTGTTGCATTTCAGTAGAAAGGTCTGTGAAGTCATTGTTTCGATGCTTCGTGCTTCAAAAATGTTTTACAAAATTGTCCATCCGAAAGATAATGACTTCGCTTTATTCAAACAGAATGGGAAGAGCAGAAGGTTATGAGGCGGGTAGCATGGGGGGACGCACTACAATTACAAGCGACGACAAAACCATAAAAGTAAACATATATAAGAAAATTCAGAAGAATAAAAGAAAGAAGCAATATCAAAACACGTTTTACATGTACTTTATTTTCTCAATTAGAAAGACGTAGCCATTAGTCTCAGCAACGTATCGTAGCGCTCCAGTAATTATAGCGCAAAATAACCGAAAAATGCGATTTGCAATGTTTTTGCTGCGAGTAAAATGGAACAAAAGAATAAAATAGGCTCCCCAATTTCGGGAGAGCCAGCCGAGGGTCTAGCTCTTCGACACGGGAACGAGGCGGGAAACATTCACGCGATATACTTACCTTGGCGTAATGGGTGTTCTGCTGAGGAAGCTTCCCTTCTTCTTCACCGTTGAAGGTCGGTTCTCTGTGCCTGGGGTGGTCAACGGACCCAGCATGCTGTGTGGAACTGGAGGAGAAAAGTATTTGTGTGTACGTAAGTCAACAGGTTAAAATTTCTAGGTTTACACTCCATCCTTAGGCATAAACGAAATTTCATCTCCTCTCATTTGGAGGATTATTATAAATTTTAGGTGTCTCTACGAAAATCATTTATTTTTGAGGGAGGAAAAATTATTTCTAGACTCCTGACAAATCCTCTCTGTTTTGTATTCAATCTGACCTGGTCTACATTCTGGTGTCAACGGAGTACCATCTGTTCTGTGTGTGGTAGGGTTATAGGGAGGGGACCGGATGTCCTCGGTCTTCAAAAACTGGTTCCAGTAGTCTATTGGCATGGAAAGAAGCCTCTCGACCACTCGTGGTTGAAGCTTGGTTTGCTGTAACATATCCACAGGCTCAACATTTGGGGATGAGTGTCCAACTAGAGTGGGTCCAAAAACCTTGGCCAGGTTAGACACCGGCATCTTGCAGTTTACACATTGGGAAACTCTGTGTGGGGAAAAATGAATTGGTAAGGAATCAGATAATATGCCATTCCAGAGCTGGAAATAATTTTTCTTATTTGATTGAAGATATTTCCATCACAATTTTTTTCTTGGTTGTCTCTACTGGAAAATTGGTCAGACATATCTGAAAATTGGTCGGACATTTTTTGGCAAGGTTGGAGGACAGAACAAAGGAGTAAATGAACTTTCTTTTGTTCTACTCCTCCAACATGGCCACCAGTGACATCACATACAAACCAAGAATTCCACATACACTGTAGGCTTCTTACACCAACGAATTTCATTTTTAAATGAATGTATTTTTAAATGAATGTAAAGTGCATTTGGACATTAGGAAATTGCGCTATATAAATACTTATTATTATTTTTATTATTAATGTAATTTAGTTTTTGCGTGTGCCTCATTTAGCAAAAATTTGAAAACAAAGGTTCTTACTTCTGAAGATGTACAACAAGTAATGCCAGAGTATCCCTGTTGGGCTGTGGCAGTTCACTAACTGCCTGGTAAAGACCACTGAAACTGTCGTCTTCGTCATTTTTGTCTAAATCAAAAAAAGAAACAGTCAAGTGTTAGATATATAAACTTTATTTACAGAAGGTTGATTACAGTTTACCAATACCCAATACTCTTGGGATAAAGACAGTTGAAGGGATTTTACACTTGAGAGCAATTCCCAACACAGTTGCTGGTGTCACTTACTGGCTGCATTGATGAAAGATCCCCATAGTTGGTAGGTGACAATTGGCTCAGCTAGCTTACGCAAGAAATCCTTCAGTACTCCACAGACCACATGGATATCAACTTCTTGCTAATAGAAAAACAAAAAAATATCAATACAGTCTTAAAAATGGCTAGTGCCAGAGTCACATTTGTAGTCTATTCAGAGAAATGGCCACACCTTGTTGCTTCAACATTTGTTCATCTTATCTTACCAGTTGATGAGTCCTGCCATGCAAAAACTTCTCTTTGAGCTCTTTTACACTTCTTTCTGCCCCCGGCACACGGTACAGCCCCACTTCATTGAACCCACGTTTCTCAATTTCAGCAACACATTGAATAACTATTGCTGGAATCATGGGACTTGTGTTTGGTGTATAAAACTCAAGAGTCTCTTCCTGGAGTTTGTGTCCAGATCCTGGTGTCAAATTACTGGGGATACATGGCAGAGGCACTTGGTTCTTACAATCAGGATGGCAGACAGCTCTGCAGTCTAACAATAAGATTGGAAATTCAAGAACAAAATGAGATTTATTTTCTAGACCTAATTTTTCCCTAGTACCTATTCTTATACACTAGTAAGAGTTTTCTGAATTTCTAGCCTTTGCTTGTAAGATTCTCTGTTTACTACTTTTAAGTGTTTCTGTTATTCAGCTAATGCTATACTATTCTAAGGAAAGGCCTACCTTTGCATTTAAGTGCCAGTTTACCAAACTTGATTCTTTTACCACACTATAAATAACAGAGAATAAACATGTTATCAGTGTCCTTTATAAACTTGGAATGCATTTCTTGTCGATAGTAATAAAGCAGCCCAGGCAAATGCAATAGTGTGGAAATATAATGTGTAGATGTTACTTACTGGTTGGCAAGATTCTGGTTTTATCACGGTTTTAGAGCAAAAGATGTGGGACTGAAACAGAAAACATAACAGTATCAATAATTTTCGAAGAAATTGAACCAGTATGAATCAAGCTGCCATGCCCAGGCCAGAGAAGGAACCCAATTCATTGATCAAGCCCACAGACCTTCTTTCTTTTCCCAGTATGTTGTTGCACGTTTGGGTTGCTCTGGCCTCCAATATACAGCACATTTGATCTACAGAATTCAAAAGGACAAATATAAAATTTATGCAAATATGTATTGCTAGTCATGAAGCTCAATAAAATAGAATGGGTATTACTTGGCAGCAGTATAACCAGTAAAAAGTACCCAGTAAAAAGAGTTGGATGTGATCATTTACCTTGTAGATGGTGTTCTCATTAATGGGAGTGTGGGATACAAGTTAGATTTTGGTAATCCCTGATCATTAATATCCTCAGCTAAACAAAAATACACAATACTGTCATTAGAGGCTATAACCTGCTATTATATGTAATAGTGAGTGTAGCAGAACTCAGAGAACTTAGCCCAGAGGGGCAGGGACAAACCTCATTGAGGCAGCTTTGGCACGCTCAAAATCGAAATACTGGAAATCATCATACGGTAACATATCAGGTATCACCCAGGAGCTACGAGCTTGTTAAAATGTGAAAGTATAAAATGGCCAAAATTATAATCCAAATATGTTTTAAAAACTTACGTCTAATGCTTGGTAACTTTTTAGCTGGGCTGACATATGCAGAAACTTTGATTGGGCCATCTGGACTAACAGTCACCTTTGTACCAGCAATCACAGTCTCTCCAGCCTGAATAAATGGAAAATAAAAACAAAAAATGAAAAATTGTTTTTTATGATGGGACATTCTCCTTATCTTTCAAACTTTCTTTCAAACTTTCTTTCTACAATAAATTAACCAACTCACCATCTGTGGTACTGTAGTTTTGAATTTCTTTGGTGGAGTACCCTCCTGTAAAAGAGAGCATTTTATCAAAATTCTCCAAAACAAACAAACAATAAACACAAACAAAATGACGAATGAACATCATAGAGCAAATTTCAGAGGAGTTTCCTTATCTAAATGCAGGAGTAAACACACTTAGCCAATCAGAAGAATGCAAAAATCCAAATGCAGCACATGTCAAACATCAACTTGTTTACACCTTAATGCAGAGGTTGCTTTATTTATTTTATGCTTTTTAGTTTTAGTAGGTGATTAGTGGACTGGATGTCTATGACATACCATTAAATCATCCACAGACGGTGCTGAGGGCTCCTAGAGAAGGCAATCAATAATCAGGAAGGTTATGCTGAAATCAATTAAGATCAATCAAGTATTGTGCAGATAAATTTCCTAACTTGCAGTTATTTCTATGCCATTTGGTTAGCACTCTGACATTACCCTGTTCAGTTGTAACGTAGGATCTGTGGTTTTATCCATGATAATAAAGACCTTATTGTTATAGTTAGTATATTATATTAGTATTTTGTTATAGTTAGTTTTTTTTTTAGCAGCAATACAAATTCAACTTACTGCCAGTGCTGGTTTTGTAAATGTTTCTCTTCTGCCCGGATATGGCTCATCCTATATTAAAATAAGGACACACTTTATCAAGGCAGAAATCAGTAACCACAATCAGTAAAGATATTGCGCGGTCATCTTTACAATTAAAAGGGCAAATGTAACTGCAGGAAAACTAGAGAAAATGTCAGGTTCACAAGGAGAAAAATCAGTTAGGCTTTAGAAAGTGACATTCAAGCCATGATATTCATGTTTATAGCACTTCAACTAATGTTTACCAGATCATCTGCAGTTGTATCATAACTGATGTCTGAAGGTGACAAGATTGAGGCTGATGACTCATCCATTCCAGTGTAAGTTCTTTTTCTGGGACTCCTGTGGTCATCTGCTTGAACGTGACTCATCTGAATTGACTCCATCAAAGTTTGTCTTTCTTTTTCATTTAACCGGCTCATAGTCTCTTTGTCTGTCAGTAATTCCCGAATCAGGGCTACTTGTCGCTCCTAAAGTTGTGATGAAATAATTATATTAGCATTTGCAACAATAATAAAAAGCATTTATATTTGTTGTACCATGTGATCTTGTGAAGCTTCAGCTTTTGTTCTTTTCTTCATTTCAATCTCAATCTGATTTCTGTGGAAAAAAACCAAACATTATGTTGTCTGTAAAACTTGCCATTGACCTTTCTATGCACAATGATTATTGAATGCAGGTGTTGAGATTGGTTATCAATACTGGAGATGTAGGGCATAGTTTTTACAAGGTTCATACAAGGTGTGTCAAAGTTAATTAACGTTTCAGCTTACATACCGGGCATGCTTTAATTTAACTTGAAGGGCATCATTTTCTGCCTGAAACAAATGAAATCACAACAGCTTCTAAATACGATGGGCTCATCTTTGAGGTTGTAAGACATATAAGTATAACTTTATTTACAGCTGATGGCTGCAGTACGTTCAACTTAGAGAGTAACTTATTCCTGAGAACAGAAGTCTAAAGTAAGCCGAAGGATGAGATCACTTAGTTAATATCAAAGTTTGCGACATCAACTCACTTTCAGTTTGGCGATATCTTGCCTTAATTTCACCGCCTCGTTCTCTGCCTGGAGCCACTTCTTACGGCATTCTTCTTGTTGAGTCACAAATTTGATGAACTCTTCGACACAGGAAGGAAGGGAGAAAAAAAAGAAGCACACATCACACACTATTAATTCATTTCTTTTTTACCGTACTTAAGCGCTAAAGAAACGATATCGCAGCAATAAAGTAGCTTTAGTCAAGTTTGTGATAGATCTTTGCAGAACAAACGAAGAAATACTTGGTGTAAAATACGCAGAACAAAATGGCGCCTAAAATCTAAATGAACTTACCTCCTTCGATTCCTTCGCTCAAAATTGATGTTGAACGTACAATATCGTCAAACGAACTAACCAAGGCAGCTACAGACATATTGAAGTCTATGAAATAGTTAGATTTCCTTAATCGATGGGCTATTCAGAGGGTTTTGTTGGTTTCCTTCGTTCATTCAACTTGCTGCCATGTTGTCGTTTGCCAATTTTCGTTTTTTCCCTCCAAAGGCATTTCAAAGGAAATTCGACCAATCAAAATACAGAATTTGGTCACGTGGTGATATACCACAAAGGTTACCGCTGACGTGGATATGCTGGCTCATAAGGGCGTCAAAGAGCACGGGCTTTAGGATTAAAATGCCATCCTCCTTTGAATTGACATCTTTTAGATGAAAAATAATTATACAGATTATTTAAGTGATTCGAGCAATACTTGGCCAAAAATAGTTACTAAAACGTTTAATACCCATTACTTTGGTATGATTTTGAAGGTCCCCATGAAAGAAATAGCAGTTCGGCCCATATGTAAAGGGATCCACAGAAGTCCCATGCTCTGGATCCCGGATCCCACACCTCTGGAATCCCACACTCTGGATCCCGGATCCCAAACCTCAAATTTAGCTTGATCCCGGATCCCACACTCTGGATGCTACCGATGCCGGATCCCAAACCTCCAATTTAGCTCATGGATTCCAGATCCCGTATCCCTTTACATGGGTCGAAGCAGTGGTAGTCCCGCCCGCCAAAAATTTGCATGGAGATCCAAGAAACTAAACTTCGAAGCTTTCTAAAGTAATACAGGGGTATACATAGTTGCCATTTGCAAAGATTTTCCTCCTAAATACAACATTTTCTGGGAACCTTTCAAAACACCAAAACCAAAGGCAAAAGATTTCGCGTACTTTTCAGTAACAAGAGTTTTGACCGTTTCTTGTTCAAATTTCTCGAAGTTTTAAACCAATCTGTCTTCTGGTAAAAACTGCATAAAATGGCAAGCTTAAAACTGTTTGTTTCGAGTATCACTTAGAAGAAACATTTTCTGTTATTGAGAAAATGTACCTCGGGATGCTAAGGGTTGTGGCTGGCAATGGGTCACAGGGCAAATGGTATATTAAGACAGGGGTTAAAATCAGTAAATTTCCTTTACACAAGGGTCCGTACAGAATCCTCAGTGAAAATTTCTAAAACGTCGAGCCGTGAGACAACTTTTTCCCCACGTGCTATCAAAAAACCCTCACGACAGTATTCAGTTCCTCGCCTGGTTCCTCGTGTATTTATAACATATTTTTCAAAAAAAAAAAAAAATGGGTAGGTTATCAATAAATACAATAAAAAATGAATAGGCACATAGAATATAAAATTATAATTTCAAAAATTGAGACGAAAATTAATAACTTTTCCATAGCCCATTTGAAAAATTTTCTTTTTCCAAAACTTTCCAGGTCCTGGAAAATAGTATTATCAATTTCCAAAACCTGTACGGACTGTGTTCATACATGCAGTGAAGATTTACCTTGTGGCGCCTATTAATGCAGTGGCAGATCCAGAAGGAAGGTAGCCTGAGTTAACATACTCTCACTCAAAATCAAACGATTTGTCTCACTCCAAGTGTATGATTTTGAGTGGGCGTCTGTTAAATCAGCCTAGAAGGAAGGGGGATGATTAGTACAAAGGTTAAAGGCATTAGCTAGAATTTTTTATCTGGGGGGGGGGGGGGAGGCAAGCCTTGGTCATCCTTTGTTTTTGCTAGGGGGGCAAGCCGGTTTTTCCCCACACGTTGACACTAAAAACTTTTAGAAAATAACACCTATGTTGTATTGTGAATGTGCGCATTCTGATTGGTTAAAAAGCGTGTTTATAAGAGACCTGAGAAACACGATTGTCACGCAACGCTGCCGCGCGTGTGTATGTTATTTTCTAAAAGCAATAAAAATACTTTCTGCGTGCTCTCTGGTTTCTTACAAACACTCGGGGAATGTTGGTCGAACTGATAAAACTTGAAACACACTCGCCTTCGGCTCGTGTCTTTCAAGTTTTGATCAGTTCTCCCAACATCCCCCTCGTGTTTGTAAGAAAGCAGAGAGCACGCGGAAAGTACTTTTATTGCTTAACTAAAAAACTTCCCTTGGGGGGGGGGGGGGCAACTGCCCCTACGCTAGCTACGGCACTGTTATACCAGAAAGTCGAGGGAAAGGGGATGAGAGCAGCTGGTCCTTCATAAGATGTATATAAGGAGGCTTCTTGACAAATTAAAAAAAAAATAAAAATACAAGCAAACAAATACATGCTAGACAAAAGTGCACCATTTTCTATTGAACAAGCTTTATAAAACCACTCTATAGGTACTGTATGTACAGTCTATGGACATTGATAGTACTATATATCCAGCTCATCATTCCATTAAAATTAAATAGATATACCACCAGGGTATAAGTGTGCCACTAAGAGTCTCGCTGTAATGATAGCTATCAAATTTCAAAAATACAGGTACCTGAACATTTTAAAAACTGCTCTAAAGGGCCAAGGGGCATTCTTTCATTGTTGGAAATACAGCAAAACCCAGTAAAAACCTCAAGCCTGTTATCTCAAACAGAACTCCTTGCTTTCTTGATACATTTCCCAGCCATATACCCTAAGTTCTATACTAATTGAACTAGTGTCTGTTTCCAGTATAACTGCTATTTGCATAATTATGTGAGCTCTCACTTTAAATTTCTTAGCATCAAAGCTGATTCAGAATTGATTTCCATTAATCAAACAAAGCCTTTTCAGTATGCTTTTATATTGAAGATGACAAATTTGTTCTCAAATGTTTTGCAAAATGTTAAGCAAAATGTACCTGTGACAGAGAGCAAGGTATGTCACATGGGAGAGTACACTCCCCTCACACGGGAGAGTACAAAAACTGGACCCCTAGTCCATGGCCCTGATCCATTGGACCTGGTCCATGGACCCCCTGATGAAATTTTTTTCGAAAAAAAAAAAGTGAAAACAGCAACTTACCAACTATGACGATCACAGTGGCAACATTTATCAACTCCTCTCCTCATAAATGTACTTGTCCTTACCATCGCCATATTGAATAGAAGCAACTCCTAGGATTTCGGTCACCCTGTGTTGCTCAAATCCTTGTGTTATTTATTTTTGCCTGTGCAATGCCTCTGCTCGCACGAAACAAAATAGTATATTTTAAAAAAATGGTTAAAATAGCATCACCCCTATTCAGGGTTCCTATGACTAGATATTGTTTGAAAACCATGAGTTTCAAGGAGGTTTCTCAAACCTTTTCCAGTTTTTTATTTATTTATAAAATCAGACTAGTCTAACAATTTTGTGGGATGTAGTAAGGCGGTAGTAAGGACAGGTAGATAATTATGAGGCGAGAAGTTAAATGATGCCACTGTGATTGTCATCGTCAAGTTGTTGTTTCCACTTTTTAGAACATTTTTCGACAAATTGGGGGTCCATGGACTGGGTCCATGGACTAGGGGTCCAGGTTTTTTACTCTCCCATGTCACACAATGCATGATCCCAAGTGCATGGCAAACTAAACTACTCAATACAGGTTGATGGTTTTGACCAAAATGTCAAAGGTATGTCAAAGACTATCTAAAAATGTCCAATTGTATTAAATTTTGCTTAACATTTTTAATGACTGGATGAGTAACATACACAATTTCAATTAGTAAAATATACCAGGGCTTTTCAGATATTCAATTGATAGAAGCCAAATCATAGTTTTGCGGTTGCTTGAGAGGTAGCAGAATGATTGAATGATAGTAATGCTTGTATTACGGTTTTTAAGTATTCACAGACACCTTGATGTGGTCTGCTGTTCAGATGATAGCCCTGCTTTCTTTACATGCACTATGACTGTTGATGTGACTATGAAAGTTTTTTGGCTCTGAATGCCAGATGAGAAAGAGACACAAATGTATGAGCTGAGAAACAGACCCTCATACTGAGGAGTGTTTTAAATAACTCTTTGAAAAATAAATTATTCATCTCTAGTAGCCAGGTTTCTTTACTAGTGTCATTTTGCAGATGCTGTACTGGGCTGTTCAACTTCACTCCAATGCTTTTTTACCTAAAAGAAAAAACATGACACAAAAAAAACAAAATTGTTACTAGTATTATTAACTAAGTACTGTATACAAAAAGATTTTGACAAACTTGCTGTATCATTGCCAAATTCGTAGTATCGCGATGATCCAAAAGTCAAGATTCCGATTCTGAGTTGTCAATCAAAATATAAATCACAATGAAAACCAGATTTTGCACTTGTGATCTAAAATTCCAGAGTCATTCTACTCGTAATTCTATCTAAAGATTCCTGCACACCATTTTGTATGGTCAAGTATTCAAAACATGTTCCAAAGGTCTTGAATTCCGATAAGCATATTTTGATTGACAGCGCAGAAGCACCCAAATGAAATTGAATTTTGACTTTGGATCATCGCGATACTACGAATTTGGCAGTAAACTGTATGGATTGGAAAATACTTTTGGCCTCTCACATTAAGCATCCTTGTTCAATCACTATGCCTTCTGGGATAGGTGGCATCCTTCCTGGGGTGTCTTAGTATCCCAGACAGGATCCCATATTTTTCAGATGGGATCCAACATAATCATAAACATAAAGGATTCATCTTCACCTGGGAAGTGTGGGAAATTACCCTGAGCTAGTTTTTTCCTGCAATTTGACTTGAGGTTAACACTCCAAGGTCCTAGGGAAAATGTTTAGATAAAATTCATCCCCAGCATGCTCAGCACAAAAAGGCAGGATTTTCTTAGTTTGAAAATTACATACCAGGTCTGTGAGGTACTTGACTGATCTCTCATCTTTGCCTGCAATGTTGTCAGCTTTATATGGAGGTTCAATGGAGACTCGTTCCATGACAATTATATCTTTATCCCTCCAATGTATGTCATTGAAACTTGAAAACATAAAGTAAGAAGCAGAAGGGTATAAGTACATTTATGCACAGCATGTGTGTTCCTAAAGCAATTTGGTGACAAATAATGTATTCCAGGAAGAACATTAATGAAGTTTATAAGGGGTATCCATATAGGAAATGTCCACTTAGGGAAGCACTGTATTGACATGTAAATTGTACCAAAAGTTTGCCTTTAATAACACATAGATAATTATAGTTGCATTTTAGCAGCATATTTGTTTAAGGATGGGTACTGCTGTGCGTAGATGGAACAGGATTTAAAAGTCTGTGAAAATCTACACTTTCACGGCACTTCCTGCATCATGACAGACCACTTCTAGCTCTACCACTTCTATCTCTGATGATGCTGCAAGAGCAGTGAAAGCTTAGACTTTTTCAGATTTTTAAATCCAGTTCCATCTATAGTACCTAAGCCTCAGTCAAACTCTCATCCTTATAAGAAATAGAGTGGATTCAAAGTGTTGTCAGAATAGCATGCATACCACAGCAAAGTTTGAGCCTTCTGTTGTGAAAATATTAATACAACTCACGTTTTAGCAAGGGTATCAAAAACTCTTTGTCCTTCTGGAGTCACGTCAACACCAACTCTGTTGATTGCTTGCTTCTTCTCCTTTTTGTTTGTTGACATTCGTTTTTGTATCTTTTCCATGTCAAGAGGAGGGAGCAGGGATGGTGGAGTGGATGCCATCTCTTTGATTTCACATGACAATAGGTGCTCCATATTTAGCATTCGGATATCTTGGTTAGTTTTCCTAGAGCCTTTAGTGTCTGTTTGATTTTCTAAAAGTTTGTTTAAGGATTATGACAGTAAACGTGTATTGTTGAGATAGTATCATAGAGATCATGGGTTTGATTCCTGATGTAAGCCTGATATCTTTTTTCCAGGTCTTCTTATTTATAGTGATCGCTTAGATTGCTTCTTAACTGCGATGATCATCTACTTTCCATTCATACACTGCAGTGCTAACCATTCATTACATCAGAATGATTTATACTGCTACACACTCTTCAAACCAACTGAGTTTTCTTGACTAATGGCAATTGACTTTGTCTGTCACACTTGATTTTCGCATTTACTGTTCTACCTTCGATGAGAAATGTTTGAAAGACAAAGACAAATATGTAAAGCCATGAATACGCTCAGGACACTGACTTTCTAAGTCACAGACATAACTTTTAAGCTTATAAAAGCTTCTTTGAAATCAAGATTTTAAGTAAAGATGTTGACGTTGTTCATAAAGAAATGTTCTTTCAATCAATCGAATAAGCAAACACAAATTAGTCAAGATAAAAATAACCTTTGATTACTCAGATGTTTCATCTAACAATTCAAAAGTTAATAAAACTACAGTCAAGCACACCCAGCACACTACATAAACTTCAACGAAGAATTGGAAGAGCTCACACGCTACGTCACAGGAAAATACCCCATAAAACACTTAAGGATACTTATAACGATGAATTTCGACCCATAATCGAAGGCTACAACTTCTCCCTCTACTCTTTCGTCAAACTTTGTAGTACAAGAGAGAATGGTTCCCGGAGGAATGTCTCGTGTTTCTCGCGATCTCGGTAACTCGCCGGGAGCCGCCATCTTGCCACCGGTGAGTACCTTCGCGTACCACGACCAATCCACTTCCGGTAGCAACACCCTTGGGAGAATTTACACCCGAAGTTTTTCTTTCTTTTTAAAATATATATCACAAATCCAACATTTTAGCATATTTGGGCATCAAACTAATTTAATAATACTTATTAATCACTATTATTGCTGACGATGTCACTAAATATGAGCAAAGTCTCGATAAACCAGGAAAAAGAAAGTAAAAATCACGGCGTTTTCAAAGATTCTTTTTACATGGTAAAAATGGGGTATACTGCTGACCGGCAGTACAAAGGGCACACAAGAAGCAAGATGGCGGCAAATTTGGTAAGAACTGACACGTAAATATTACTGTTTTCCAAATAATTTACAAGCCATATACTATTATCAAGGAAGAGAATTGATTACTTATATGTTAAGACTTCTATAATAGTCCGTAATACCAGCTATGTTTCCAGCAGAAGTCGAATTACGCTTGTGCAAATAGTTCTTTCAGTTTCATGGACCTATAAGCAAATTTCTGAATCAAAAAAGCTGTTGTTCGTATCATCACTAGACACTAAGTAGTAACATTATTGCAGGGTTTTGATGAAGTGCTTGCTGGCTTGGCGTCCATGGGGTTTGAGCTGACCGATTGTCAGGAAGCAATAGATGCGGGACATACATCAATAGAGACTGCTGTAGAATGGTGAGTTTCCCCCATGAAAATAGATGGGGTGCTCGTCGGGAACATTGATTAACCCTAAGGGATAGCAAATTGGGTGTGGTCAACAGAGAATTTTACCCCTAAGAGATAGCAAATTGGATGCCGAAAATCCAATTTGCTATTGCGGACTACCATCAAGTTGAAATCATTTATTCTGTTGTTGCTGAATTTCAAGGTAACCTTAGGCGTGATACCCCTAAGGGATAGCAAACTCTTTGGACACCCCTAAGAGATAGCAGTTGGGTGAATTTTATACCCTAAGGGATAGGACGAGCACTATGGCTATTTTTATGGGGAGTCCCCCCCCCAGGCCTCACAGGCTAGTGGAAAAATTTAAAGAAATTGCCAAATTGTTTGAAAAATGTCTTAAACTTTAAGCCACTGGCAGTGTACATTGTAAGGAGTGACCAGCGGCTTGAAGTTCAAACCCAAAATATTTCCTTATAAGTATCCTCTATTTGCTTCTATAAACGTTTAAGATATTTTAAAACTTTTTCCACTGTGGTTTTACTACCCGTTTATAGTAAGACAAGAAAGAGCTGGTTCACTTTCTTCTTTTCTTTGAATTCAAGTGCAAGTGCAAGGATATCAAACTCTTGTGCATTTGCCTTATATGATTAATTGGGTACTTGGGTCTTTTATAGTTGCTAGTTGTATTGCTTATAATTTTAGTTTTAATTTTAATTTTTATCTTTTACTCATATTCAATCTTCTCTATAGCTACAATATTTTTCTTGTTTTAGAATATTAATTGTAAATCGATATATTCAAAATTGATTGTTAATTGATTCTATATTATACTTTTTAATTGTAAGAGCATTGAGACTTCGTGAAATGCTCCTAAAACATCATTATTATTATTATATTATATATTAATGCTAGGGCAAGCAAATTAATTAATGTTTTCAAGGAGAAGTATGTTCCTTACTGGAGCAAAACAGAGATTTAAATTATAACTTCATGTGGGAACTTGACTTGAAGACTTGTAAGAATGATTCCTTAGTAGGTTTTAAAGTTTGTTTTTTAGATTGATTGACAATAATATGTATGATGATTATTAAAAGGCTTGTGAAGAGGAAATCCACTCCGATACCACATGATTCAGGCCACACAGAGGTAGGTACACTACTGTTGAGGTTACTGTCTCCTTTTCAAAATGTGCTGTCCAGATTATTTTTTATTTTTTTTTCATAATATGCAGGATCATGAGAACATCTCTTTCGCAAGTGTCAAACCAAACACAGCTACAGATATGGAAAGTGATCCTCAAGTCTCAAGTAGATATGCTATGACTGAGGAAACAAGGCAAGCAAAGGACAACTTTTTCAAAAAAGAAAGAGAAAATGCCAGACTGGAGGCAAAGAAAAGAAAGTTAGAAGAGAAAAAGGTAAGGGTTCAAAAGACCTAAGTTCTTCCTCATTCCTGTGGTGAGGATATACATGTATGGAATTATTGTTATTGAAGGCAACCACTGACAGGAATGCAGCCAATATCTCTCTATGTAAATGTCTAGTAATTTTTGTCAGTTTACTGGTTGATTTAAAATGACTTTTTTTGCATAAAGGCCAAAGAACAGATCCGGAAGCAAATAGCAGATGACAAGGAGATGAGAAAATTAAGGGGAACTCCAAAACCTGTGTCACCTACAAGTACCACATTTGAGGCAATACCCGCTACTGGCAATAAGTCAGACTTCCAGATATGCATGCTTCAGGTGACTAAATAGTAATCTTAATAATTATATTGCATAAAAGTGATCATAATAACAGTGTATAGGGAGTCAGCACACCACATTTGAGTTGGGATTTTATATCTAATATGCAGTTCCAGAATAAAATAAGGATTTGGATATTAAGGAGGGGTGGGGGAATCAAATGCCTTTTATTTCCCATGGACTCACTGTATTTTTCACTGGAATAACACAATGTCTGAAGCTTCAAAGTCACACGTTTTGTACATGACATGTTTCATAATATAATTAAATGGTGTACAACAGGAAGATGAGATTATCTTTGCTTTCTTTCCTAGCTTCGCTTGCCTGGTGGGCATGTAAAGAAGGCATCAATAGAGGCTGATACAAACCTAGAGGATGCTATTTTGTCGTGTGTACCAATTCTTCTATAAGGAAAGGAGAAATGGAGGTGATTCAGGTTAGTATGACAACACAAAATGTCTGTATATGTCTGATTTCTGTCAGCATATTTCTTGCATCAATTCCACAAAATGCAGATTAAATGAAGAGATTTGATATACTGTCGAAGGTGAAAAAATAGTGTCCTAATATCTTTGCTCCACCCATATAAGACTTGGCATGAAAATATCCCATTTGGATGTGACCTTGTCTACTGGAGAGGCTGGCTTTCCTTGCAGATGTGTTTGAGCTAATTACTCTTAACCATTTGTTGTAGCCATTCCCACATAAAGTTTTTACAAAGGAAGAGCTGGCATCAACTTTGAGGGCTGTTGGTCTTTATCCATCTGGGTCTTTGGTAATCAGAAAAGTGCAGCAACCAGCTTCTTCTTCAACAGGTGATACATTTTTTGTCATCTTAAGGCTTATAAAAGAACCATTAAGTTGCAGGAGGTGTGGCAAGACTTGATTACATGTGTTGACTTTTCTTTCTTTTTGTTTTGTTTGTCTGTTAGAGAAATTCAGTAGGGATGATGGAATTGAAAGCTCACTGCAAGAGGTGTCAGCTCCTGTTCATCCACCTCTAGAGCAAGGAACCCATGAACCAGAAGAAGTAGACATGGTGGCACCACCACAACCACACCCTCTTCCCGTTCACACAACCATCCTGCAGCAATTCCTGGACATGATGATGATGACCATCACCATGACGATGACAATGATGATGATTTTGATATCCCTGCACCAATACCAGAACATTTACCATTATTTCCTGGCATACAGAGACACCAATGGGGGGAGGGGAGTAAGACTAGGAGAGGTTCAACCAAATTATGTGGCTCCCCCCAGGCCAGGGGCAGAACAGGCTCAGATTCAAGAGGATTCAGCAGCTAGAAGGGCTGAAATGAGAGCAAATATCCTTCAAAGATTATCAGGTAGTCATCCTAAAACTTTGTCACTGCCGGGACACAAGAAACTGGTAGATGGGTTGGACTGGTAGGACTGATAATAACAAGACATTTGCAGACAACTAGACTAGAATTTGACAGTCAAACAAATGTAGACTGAAACAGGCAGGCAGAAAGAAGTTGATGCACATTTGCACAGACAAGACACATTCAGACAGATGGATATGACAGACAGTAAAAGAGAAAAATCATTAGCCAATTTGAGAATTTCTAGGCAGGAGTCATAGAAAAGCTACCCTGTCCATGACTGCTATGATCATAGGTGATTTTTTTAGTTTACGATACAATGATGAAACTACTTCAAGTATAAGAGAGATGAGGCTGTTTCAAAGTCTTATCCATTGTGATGTCATTTCCTCTGTAGGACCAGCAAGTCAGCAAGAGGAACCCCTGCTCTTGCACAGAGCAATCACCAGATTAGAAGAGCTGTGTGTAAACAATGTGTGTCGCCGTTTGGCAGGGCATCCACATTTGCAACCATTAGCAACATTAGGAGTCCTTCCACATGGAATTTGTGACAAACTTATTAGTCAGTTGATCAAAGACAAATCTTTGAATCCAAAAACTGTGCATGCCTTTTGTCATGGTAAGTTCAATAGTTCTAATCAGCCTTTCATTGCTAAATGTGCTTGATTCCACTGGAGTTGTAGGTTCTAGGGCTATTTGCAACACTGTTGAATTTGGATGTTTTGAGGAGTAACGACTTCAAGGAATCACACAATACAGTCACATTGCAATATTTTTAACTTTCTTTATTAATTCTTATAAGTATTTAATTATTGTTTTCTCAGTTGTTTAAGGTATATCAAGCTTGACTGCTACTTGCTTGTAACAAATGAGCTGCTGTCAGCCCTTAGGTAAGTGAGGTCATAATCATAAATGAGATGAAAGTTTTCATGGCTAGGAATTAATCTTACACTGAAAAGTATAAATTATAATATGACTTTTGTCTACACTCAGATTCCACAAGCATTTAACTCATCTCAGCCTCAAATCCTGTCCTATCATCACTGACAAAGCCATTGATGCTGTTGCTGGTATGGTTATTGAAAGATGTCTACCTTTTGCCATGACAAAGAGACATGTTTCAGAGGCTAAAATGACACCTCTTACACATGTCCTTGGTTTTACGGGAGAGACAGCAAAGTTAAAGTTAATTTTTCTTTCTTTTTAGTCTTGAAGAGGTTGCAGTGTTTAAATATCAGCCAATGTACTCAGCTAACTGACAAGTGTTTTAAATATCTAAAAGGTAACACTATTAGAAGAGACACTGGAGGGATGGAGGACAAACGGAATGATGGACAAACAGACAGACAGACACACTGAGAGAAAAACAGATAGACAAGCAGTAAAATACAAAGGCCAAACAAATCAACAAACAGACTGACTGCAACTCGTGTTACTAATGAAGGATTGTTGTCATGTTTGTTGTTGCATGTACTTTTTTCACAAAAAAAATTTTTGGTTGAGGCAAATGAAAACCTGATTTTGTAATTACAGATTTACCATCTCTGTCAGTTCTTCAGATGGATAACACAAAGGTACAGTACATTTTTGTTTCAATCCTGAGCAGCACGTCAAAGTAGTAAGTTTGAATTACTAATTCAGTGGTTTTTTTTTTCAGGTTACAGATAGTGGCGTGACATATTTCTTGAGTCATGCAGCTTGCATGCCACACCTTACTCATCTCAGCTTATGCAGTACTGCTGTTGGTGATGGTTCTCTTCAAGCACTAAAGGGTTAGTCCAGTACTACAACAGTATTGTTAGTCTTTTATACAGTGCCTTGCTGTCTGAGTCAGCCATCTAATTAGAAAATAAATGCAACTGAATGGAAAACGAACAGAGACATTGCACTATTCCTGTTGTCTGGATAATGAGATGATGATGGTACGTTGTGTATCAGAGACTGTCCACCTAGATAGAGAGCATGATTTGGAAACGTTTTTCTTTTAGTATATGTAACCGTGCGGCAGGCGGCGCAAGATTCAATAGGTCTGAGCTGAATATGAAACTACTTTATTATCACTAGAAACGGGACCAACAAGCTAGGACCCAACCTATAGTACACAAAATAGATAGAACAATTTAACAACTAACTCTAATACAGTTTCTCATTAATAACTATTTATAACTACTTCCTAAATTACATTCTGAAAGCTAAATTGAATTGAGCTCGCAGGAATCCATAAACCTTCTTTACTACAAAATTCCATAAAATACTTCCAAAATATACTGAATATAAATGGCTCCAAAATATACCATTATAGAAGAATATAAGTCCACTGCATAGCAGATGCAGTAACAATGATTTATAGAAATAGTCTACTAAACCTAAAAAACATATTTCCCCAAAATACTATAAAGAAACTGTGCTAAAACTATGTAAACAAAAGGAAAACTCTTTCCAGAAAGTTATTAATAGCACCGGAAATTACATCACACAAAAGCGCGGAGAGGCTCATGGGTAATGCAATCTAATGACAGAAAGCTCAGAAATGCGGTGATTCCCAGCGCTACTTTCTGGCAATAACTCGCTGTACAAAGACGAAACTCCAAGAAAATGTAATACTAACTTAGTCTCCTGCATGAAAGGTGAGCTCACTAAGTCTAAGAATGGAATAAGAATGTAGAATAAACTTTTAACCTACGAATAAATCTATCGGAACTCAGCCATGAACACACGTGTCCATTGAATAATTATTGCTGTTTACAAAACCCGAAAATCTCTCAAAACTGAATGAGAACACTAAAATAGCGAAAGCTTAACCTAAGAAATATACTCTAAGCTAGATTACAACAAAATGGATAACGGATAACAGAGCTAAGAAGCATATGAACAACTCTAAGCCGAAATTATTCCCCGAGTGAATTACAACAACAACATCTTGCAAAAGTGCAACACGCGAAGTGCACAGAATTGTAAACAAAAGTTATCTAAGATCCGAGCTGGTTATGGTAACAAAACTACAGAAGCTTTCCAAGCAAAACTGACACGAATGCCACGTGTAGCGGTACACTCCAACAAAGTCTGAACACATGAAAAATAACTAAACCTGAGTTGAGTAACTAAAAGTAATATAGGGGAAGTTCTCATACCTTTACTACTAGAAGTAGTTCTTCGTTATAAATATTATCTTGTAGCCTCCCTTATACATAGCTTCTTGTGCTTGCTCGCTCCAACTCAGTTCTTCTCAACACAAACTCCAAAACTCTACTGAGCTAAAGGACGCTTGCCGCTAGCTTTTAGGATAGTTCCTCCGGAAACGACGCGCATTACTAAATTGTTCTAACTATAAGAATGTGAATAGCACCAGCGCACCAGTAATTAAAATAACCCAACCTTAATTAGGCTGACTGAATCAAAGGCCCCATTGCCGCTAACAGGAAATTAATTAAATAAACCGAACTTAAGCGGTATTAAGCCTATCACCAATTTCCTGATTGGTGACCTGGTCACACCCACCCCTCTTTTGCTTGCCATGCCCCTGCGGCAAGCTTAACAATGAAAACATAACATATGTTGTACTACTATATATGCTGCCTACCTAATTAGATCATTAGATCAGTTCATATGTAGTTCACAGATGCTGTCATAGCAACACTGATTGCGGTTGGTGGTGCATGTTTCCATGACGACCAGCTGTTATTCTTTTACTCCGCCGAAGTGGTGGGTCCTCAACATCAGAGTGGATATCATCCTCTACAGTACGCTCAGAATCAGTCTCCTGGTATTGTGGTGGTAGGGCAACCTGGATTTCAACATCCCCAGGACCCTCGCTGTCATCATCCGACGTTCCTCAGGTTGAGCTCGAGTAGTGAGATTTCTCTCCCTGTGCGCCCTTGGTCGTTGGCGAGGTTCTGCAATTACAGCAGGGCAGACTTGGATCTCACCCGTCCCACAACCTTGTCTCCTCCGCTGCCATCTGCTCGCTGGACTACATATGTCCCATTCTCCAGACTCTCCACAATCTTGTAGATGGTACTCTCCAGTTGTCTTGTATTTTGTTGCGCCCTCTAACTTTGTGATTACGTAGGAGCACTCGCATCCCAGCATCCAGTGGGGGTGCAAACTCCCTCCCTCTTGCATGTCGGTTCCTCCTGGTTATGGCTGCTTCCTTCAGGTGGCTGCCAGCTGACACATATGCCTTGCGCAGACGTTGCTGATGGGTAGTTACCCAGGACTGGTTACGGGTATCTTCCAAGGGAGCAGTTGGTAGGAGTATATCCAGGGGAAGTTTGGCATCTCTCCCGTACATCAGGTAATAAGGGAATAACCAGTTGTTGAATGGGGTGTAGCATTATATGCATAACACAACTCCTTGAGATGTTGGGGCCACTTCCTCTTTTCCTCTGGAGAAAGGGTCCTCAGCAACTCATGGAGAGTCCTATTAAATCTCTCACATTGGCCATTTCCCTGGGGATGGTAGGGTGTCGTCCGGGATTTCCTCACCCCATACGTCCGGCACAGTTCCTGGACTACCTCCGCCTCGAAGCTCCTTCCTTGGTCTGAATGGATCCGCTCCGGGACACCATAGGTTAGGAACCACTCCTTGATTAGGGTGTTGACCACTGTTGGCGCCCGTTGATCCCTTGTCGGTACCGCTATGGTGTACTTGGTAAAAACATCTGTCAGTACCAGCACATTTTCACGCCCATCTGACGCTGGTTCGAGAAGCGTAAAATCCATCGCGAGCACTTCAAGTGGGCGGGTTGCTGTGATGCTACCCATGGGGGTCTTAACTGGTATATAGATCCCTCTCCCAACAACACACCTCTCACAGTTTCCAATCCAACTCTTGACATCACCATGGAGACCAGGCCACCAACATCTCTGTCTGATAATCTGCTCAGTCCTCTCCTGGCCTTGGTGTCCACTTTGGTTATGAGCCCCTTTAATACTTGGTTGCGTAGTGTCCTAGGGAGTACTAGGAGTAGTCGTTCTCCTCCCTCCTTGTCCCCTGTACGCCGATAAAGCACTCCTTCTGTTCACATATTTTCTTCCATTCGTTCAACAGCTTCAGTGTTGGCTTTGACTCTTGACGCCGCTCCTCCCTGGTGGGCTGCCGGCCTAGGGTACGATAGTGGATGAGGCGCTTGATGTTGGGGTCTTCCTTCTGTAGCTCTGCTAAGTCCCCTGCAGGCAAAGTTGGCAGTGACGTAGCCTGAACTTCCTCGACATTGCCAGGACAGGTGTCGGCCAGGAAAGCCGCAGCCGTAAGAAGATGTTGCCTTACCTCTTCCGGTATCTTAGTGGTCTGAGTACTGGTCGCTAATACAGTGGCAACTTCAATATCACCTGTCTCAGCCTTTTGCCCGATGCGGCTCAGAGCGTCTGCATTTTGGTTATGCTTCCCGGGGCGGTACTTGATACTAAAGTCGAAGCTTGCCAGCTCTGATGCCCAGCGTTGCTCCACCGCCTTTAACTTGCTCTTCGACTGTAAGTACGTCAGCGGGTGTTGTCTGTGAAGACCACGAATTTGCTGCCGATCAGGTACTCTCGATACTTGTCACACACTGCCCACTTCAGAGCCAGCAACTCTAACTTCCGTGACGAGTAGTTTTCCATATTTCTCTCAGCCCTCGAAGTCCTCGGCTTGCGTAGGAGATGACCTTGACCACTCCCTCTTGCTCCTGAGATAGCACAGCACCCAATCCCTCGTTTGAGGCGTCAGTTTCCAGAATGAAGGGCTTTGAGTAATCTGGATATGCCAGTACTGGTGACGAAGTGAGCAGTGTCTTTAACTTGTTGAAAGCTTGTTGACACTCTACCGTCCATCTGTTTTCAATCTTCTTCTTTGGATTCTTATTCTTTCCGCCATCCCCAAGGTCGGCTACCAACTTGTGTAGCGGTCCAGCAGTCTGTGCAAACTTAGGGACGAACCTCCGGTAGTAAGACGCAAACCCGATGAACGACCTCAAGTCGCGCAGACTATCTGGAACCGGCCACTCTTGTACTGCCTTTGTCTTTTCTGGGTCTGTTGCCACGCCCGCCGCTGACACCACATGGCCAAGGTAGGTGACTTCACTGCAGAAGAAATTGCACTTGCTTGGTTCGATCTTCAGGCCATGGTCTTGTAATTTCCTGAAGACTGTCTCCAACCTTTTTAGGTGCTCGTCCATGGTTGATGCGAAGACAATTATGTTGTCCAAGTACACCATCAGAGTCTGCAGCATGTTGTCGCGGAATATCCCCTGCATTAGTCGCTGGAAGGTGGCGGGAGCGTTCGACAGCCCAAAAGGCATCCTATTGTACTCAAACAGTCCCATGGGTGTGGCGAAGGCGGTCTTGTGTCGGTGCATTGGGTCGACTTCAACTTGGTTGTAGGCCGACGCCAAGTCGATCGCTGAGAAAAACTTCGCTCCCCGAAGTGCGTCGAGCGACTCCTCAATCCGGGGTAATGGGTATGCGTCACGCCTAGTTTTGGAATTGAGCTGCCGGTAGTCCACGCATAGACGCAGGGCACCACTCTTCTTCCGGACAAGAACGATCGGCGACGCATAGTCACTTTTGCTGGGACGGATCACACCCTTCTGAAGGAGGTCTTGCAGGTGTTGTTTTACTTCCTCCAACTGGTTTGGCGGTATCCGCCGATGTCGCTGGGCGACTGGTATCTCGTCGGTGGTGTTTATTTTGTGGTATGTGGCAGTGGTGCATCCTAGGTCTTTAGAGTCCTTGGTGAACACACCACTGTATTTCCGAAACAAAGCTTGAGCTTGAGCTTTCTGTAGTTCGGTCCCAGGAAAGCATTTTACGGTAATCCCGGTTGGGAGCTCCCCCTCCCTTGCCTTCGTGCATCTTCCTCAGCTTCCCGTGAGGGTGGCTCGCTGGGGTTAACACTAGGATTGAGGGAGACTGTTACCTCATTGCTCTCCTGCAAGAACTGCAGCTGTTCTCCTGTTCCAACCGTTGCTCCTTCTCGCGCTACTCCGATCCTTGCCTTGGGCTGTAGCCATACATCTCTTGACCCTTCATTAGCTACCCGGATCACGTAACACGACTTCTTAGTGTCCACAAGAGTACTTAACACCGTTAGGTTTCCCTGTATAGGGACGTCTAAGGGTTCCACGAGTGCACAAGTACCCCACATGGGGCCAGTAACTGCAACATCCATCTCAGTATGGGGTGGTACCCACACATTGTGCACTCCTGCCACCTTGACGAATCCTGTCCTCTCCCGGGTTTGGCTTGTCTCATGCACTGGAGGTAGCACCCCACTGAACTGTGGCACCTTCGCCAGCACATTGGTGCCTAGCAACCCTGGGACCTTGCTCTCTTCCGTACAGTGGCCGGTGTGTCTTTGAGGACAAGCACCCCGCACCTCGGCACGGTCACATCACCAATCACGATTTCTGTTTCCAGGAAGCCAAGGTATGGAATCTCTAGCCCATTGGCTCCATGTAGGCGGAACAGGCGACCCATCTTCTGGATTCCCCCACACCTTGGCTGTAGCTTCTCTCGGTAGAATGCCTCCGATATAAGTGTCACAGTCGAGCCTGTGTCCACAAGACACATCACCTCCTCTCCTCCCATCTTTACGGATATGGTGGGGGTACCCCCCACCAAGTTCATTGGTGAATGTGAGCCACTGTCTTCTCCCTCCGCGGGTGGGCTCACTGCCGCGGAGTTTGCTCGTTTAAAGCGGCTGCTCCCTCCTACCGGCCGGGGGTGCTTGTTCTGGCCATGGCGAGATCCGGCAGTTTCTTCGTATGTGGCCAGTTTGGTTGCATCCGAAGCATTTGATCTGCGGTCTCCCTTGCTGATTCCCTCAAGGCCACTGTGCTGCACCAGGCGGTCCAGTATACCTTGCTGTCGGTTTAGAACTACCTGCTGTTCTGCCACATGGTCAGCGAGTGCCTTCTGCTGCTTGCCCAGTCCCTCCGCCAGCAGCTTCTGTCCTGCTATGAGGTCAGTAAGTAGCTTTTGGTGGTCAACCGGGGCAGAGATTCTGTTGCATTCAGCCCCGCTCGTCTCGACTTCATGTACACCTGCGCGCCGGGTGGGTCCCTCTTCCTCTGCGGCCCAGAGCTCAATTTCCTGCCGAACCTCTTGAAAGGTCTTTGTGGGATGGTCCCGGCTCCACCTGCGTGCTTCACGGCGAAGGGTTGAGCTCTTCAAATTTTCAATGAACTGATCTTTGAGGAGTTGGTCTTTCTCACTTGCTGGCTTTTCAACTCTAGACAGGAGAACCATCAATCCTTGGGCGAAGTCCCGAACGCTTTCCCGTTCACCTTGGCGCCTCCCAAAGAAACGCCTTAGTGTCTGGGTCTGCGTCAGGTGTTCCCCAAATGCCCCCCTCAGTATGGTGAAGACCCCATCTTTCGTTGACCACTCAGTGTGGGACCTCAGCCGCACTTCATCTTTCGCTGCACCGTCCAGGTGGTAAACAAGGCTGTCTACTGCGTCTGCCTCGGACTGGCCAGCTACTGCTCTCGTCGCATCGGCTATCCAGTCCTCCAACACTTTATCATCCCGAACTCCACCATATCGGCCAAACCGACGCTCCCTTGGGACGGTCACTCTGATCTCTGGTTGTGCCTGGCTGAGCCTTGACTGCTACTGCTGCTGCCAATGGATGCCTGTTGGAGCTGCTCTTCCAACGCCTTCAGCTTAGCCTCCAAGGCCTTCATCTGGTCCTCTGCTGACATGCTCTGTTGATCCCGTTTCCCACACTCAACTTAAGCAGCTTCAAAAATCACTCAGACCCCACTCCTGGTACCAAAATGTAACCGTGCGGCAGGCGGCGCAAGATTCAATAGGTCTGAGCTGAATATGAAACTACTTTATTATCACTAGAAACGGGACCAACAAGCTAGGACCCAACCTATAGTACACAAAATAGATAGAACAATTTAACAACTAACTCTAATACAGTTTCTCATTAATAACTATTTATAACTACTTCCTAAATTACATTCTGAAAGCTAAAATTGAATTGAGCTCGCAGGAATCCATAAACCTTCTTTACTACAAAATTCCATAAAAATACTTCCAAAATATACTGAATATAAATGGCTCCAAAATATACCATTATAGAAGAATATAAGTCCACTGCATAGCAGATGCAGTAACAATGATTTATAGAAATAGTCTACTAAACCTAAAAAAACATATTTCCCCAAAATACTATAAAGAAACTGTGCTAAAACTATGTAAACAAAAGGAAAACTCTTTCCAGAAAGTTATTAATAGCACCGGAAATTACATCACACAAAAGCGCGGAGAGGCTCATGGGTAATGCAATCTAATGACAGAAAGCTCAGAAATGCGGTGATTCCCAGCGCTACTTTCTGGCAATAACTCGCTGTACAAAGACGAAACTCCAAGAAAATGTAATACTAACTTAGTCTCCTGCATGAAAGGTGAGCTCACTAAGTCTAAGAATGGAATAAGAATGTAGAATAACCTTTTAACCTACACTTGCCATTAGAAACAGCGCGTCTCCCAAACAAAATGGCCGACAAAATGACCGAAAAGGACTGGAAACCATCGACAACTCTATCATAGGGATTCCTGTGTGTACTGATCACTTTATAGCCGCTAGCTTTTCGCCCATGGATTTGCGAATGTGAAATATTAATACAAAATACAAAGGAGAGTACAAGTTTTTATACGTTTAAAACACGCCTTTTTAATAGCAACAACACTGCTGCAGAGGTGACTCCAACAAAACAACGCGTTTTTCAGAAATATTTTAACTCGCTCGCGTCTCGCGTCGCGTCAAAAATGGTCGGATATTTTTGACTTGAGCTCAGGATATGTTTAAACTCGACTAATGGTCCTTTTAAACTATTCGTTCGAATTTATTTTTAAGAGCCGCATTCGCTTATGCGAGCCGATATTCTAACAGTGGTATTTTTACAAAGTCCCTCCTGTGCGAAAAATCTTCGCGCGTTTTTTCTGAAACTTCTGACTTGGGGTTATTCGACCGTGGTGAAGCTCCTTACTTATTCGCGTTTCCCGATTCGACTGTTTAGTGATTCGGCCATTTACCGATTCAGTTCCGGGGGGATACTTAAAAGTAAATATTTCAAAATAGCTCTCAAACACATTTTATTTCCATGACAGAACCGTAGGTCCAATTTTAAGGATTCGTGAACCGGGTCAAGAACAAATTTTCAATGGCCATGCCATGCAGAATTGAACAACGCAGCAATGTGTCGTGCTTCCATAAGCGCGATGTTAGGCACACAGATCACATTTTGCGACCATAAGCGCGATGTTAGGCACACAGATCACATTTTGCAACTTGCACGAAGTAATAGAGACTTTATTTTCATCACGACTTTCTAATTGAAGAAATATTGAGTATTTTTCTTTGTATAAAGTAGTAGTATATAGTGTAATAAAACCATTAATCGAAAATGTATTTTTGTATAAATGTTTTAAAACAAAATATTGCGAAAATTGGACTACGGTTATGTATGGAAATAAAATGTGTTTGAGAGTTATTGCATTGATAGTTTGACTGAACTATTTTTTTCATAACTATCCCCCGGAACTGAATCGGTAAAGTGGCCGAATCAGTAAGCAGTCGAATCGGAAACGCGAATAAGTAAGGAGCTTCACTGCGGTGGTTATACCTTCGGTTTTTTGTCATTCAAGTTTGGAGAACTGAATTGTACGAGCGAAAATTGCAGTGCAAGATAGATAGGGCCAAAAAATTACTATGAAAGTGGAGCAATATCAATGTGCCCTTATAGTAGCCTGAATTTCAGCCGTCTTTTCTTCCTACACTCCAAACGTTGCGGGAGAAAAAACGACTGAACGCCGACTTCCAAAAACGTGCCCAGGAGTTGCGTGATTCTCAAGATCTTGAGAATGGATGGTGATTGGTCAGTCTTTTTAATGACCTATATTTATGCACAATTTTCAGCGACAGCGGAACTGCACTCAAGGCAGAGACATGGCAACCCACAGAACGGCTAGAAAAATATACCTCAGCCCGGTAAGAATATTATGTGTCTGTTACGAAAGGCCAAGCGATCTTAGGGAACCACTTAACAAGCGGCAGAATATCATTTTCTCCACGATTTTGCAGGCCGAAAACTCGTCGTTGAGATCGGTGAACGTGCATGTCGATACTTTCACCTCCAAACACACTAAAATTTCGTTCTAGTTGTCTTAAAATTGTTATTCAACTGACAATCAATAACAAGCGAATCTGGAGCCTGTAATGTTATAGCGATTTCTTCCTCGAAATCAGAGTCGGCGTGATGCATTTGGCAAGAAAACATTTTAGTCATGCGAATCCGGGAAAACCCGTCAGCCGCCGCGCAGTCAGATAAATATAGCCAGCTTCTGTTCCTACTATGCAGCTCTTGGTGCTTCAAAATGATGAAATAATTATCTAAAAAGGTTGGGATGCTGTTTTGGAAATCATTTTAAGGAAGTTTTGTGTCTGGGGAGTCGGATACAAGCAATACAAGCATAATGAATTGTCGAATTGTGAAATTGTTAGTTCGCGATGAGCTCACGAGCCTCGAGTAAATCCAATTTTCTGTATGCTATGTGTTTCTAAGATCGCTTGGCCTTTCATAACAGGCACATAATATTCTTATCGGGCTGAGGTATATTTTCTGGATAAATTTTAGCCGTTCTGTGGGCTGCCATGTCTCTGCCTTTGAGTTCAGTTCTCTTGTCCCTGAAAATTATGCATAAATATAGCTCATTAAAAAGACTGACCAATCACCATCCATTCTCAAGATCTTGAGAATCACGCAACTCCTGGGCACGTTTTTGGAAGTCGGCGTTCAGTCGTTTTTTCTCCCGCAACGTTTGGAGTGTAGGAAGAAAAGACGGCTGAAATTCAGGCTACCCTTATAGTACCTTCGAAATTAATCCATTTTGTACGATTTATAACCATTATAACTTTGGGACACACACATTCCGTTCCACATTTCAGAAACATTTTTGTAACACATGATTTGTTTTCTTTGACTTTTCAAGATTGAGGAAATATCTCGAATTTTTTTCACCGCGTTCTAACCACTTTGCACGAGAGCGAATAGTTGAGCCTCTCGTTAAATATTCGTATTCCATTTCGTACTCAGACCTTAAAAAATGTAATTCCTCCTGGAGTGCTCCAGACGGTGACTTAGACAAGTTTTCCTCTATTCTTTTTAAATCCGATTCAAGTTTCCCGATTTTATTCCTACGATGGCGTGCCTTATGTTTGGTGTATTGAATGCTATGTTGACGAATTTTATACTTCATGTAGTCCCAAGTTATTCTGTGCTTGATGGTATGGACGTTAAGTTGATAAATGCAAATGTATACATAAACTAATCCGTTGTTGTCATTTTTCCGCTCCGTGTAGTCTGCAAATATGAGCAGGCGTTCCTATAAAGTGATCAGTATAAAACACACAGGAATCCCTATGATAGTGTTGTCGATGGTTTCCAGTCCTTTTCGGTCATTTTGTCGGCCATTTTGTTGGGAGACGCGCTGTTTCTAATGGCAAGTTTAACCTACGAATAAATCTATCGGAACTCAGCCATGAACACACGTGTCCATTGAATAATTATTGCTGTTTACAAAACCCGAAAATCTCTCAAAACTGAATGAGAACACTAAAATAGCGAAAGCTTAACCTAAGAAATACTACTCTAAGCTAGATTACAACAAAATGGATAACGGATAACAGAGCTAAGAAGCATATGAACAACTCTAAGCCGAAATTATTCCCCGAGTGAATTACAAACAACAACATCTTGCAAAAGTGCAACACGCGAAGTGCACAGAATTGTAAACAAAAGTTATCTAAGATCCGAGCTGGTTATGGTAACAAAACTACAGAAGCTTTCCAAGCAAAACTGACACGAATGCCACGTGTAGCGGTACACTCCAACAAAGTCTGAACACATGAAAAATAACTAAACCTGAGTTGAGTAACTAAAAGTAATATAGGGGAAGTTCTCATACCTTTACTACTAGAAGTAGTTCTTCGTTATAAATATTATCTTGTAGCCTCCCTTATACATAGCTTCTTGTGCTTGCTCGCTCCAACTCAGTTCTTCTCAACACAAACTCCAAAACTCTACTGAGCTAAAGGACGCTTGCCGCTAGCTTTTAGGATAGTTCCTCCGGAAACGACGCGCATTACTAAATTGTTCTAACTATAAGAATGTGAATAGCACCAGCGCACCAGTAATTAAAATAACCAACCTTAATTTAGGCTGACTGAATCAAAGGCCCCATTGCCGCTAACAGGAAATTAATTAAATAAACCGAACTTAAGCGGTATTAAGCCTATCACCAATTTCCTGATTGGTGACCTGGTCACACCTACACCTGAAATTGCATCTAAAGCATTCTTTCCTGAAGTACAATGTAGATTAATACAAAGCCACATTGTAAACTCATTCTTTCATTTCTTACAGGTCTGACATCATTGCAAATTTTAGGACTAGAGAATACCAAGGTTTGTAGGAGAACACATGATAACCTGCATCAACACCAGAAGCTTTATAATCATACGCTATTTAATTACTGCAATAATTACCCTTTCTTTTTTTCTCATCAGATTACATCTTTAGATGTTGTTCAGCATCTTAAACATCTTGAGAGTTTAAGTGTTGCACACACAGGTGTAAGCAATGTCAGTTTAGCAGCTCTGCATGGCCACCCTACACTCTCATCGCTCAATATACTTGCTACAGGCATCAATGATGAAGGACTGTGCCATTTGCAAGGTATTACACCAAGAACATATGTATATGGAAGAAAAAAAGATTGTCAAGATTCAGATTCGAGTGAAAAAGCACCCTCAGCTCTGGTTGTCTACCCTTTATTTTGTACAGTTGTCGATCCTCATGACTGGATGTGGGATTTATGTTTGTAAATTTCTCTTTTGTGACAGGTCTGGCATTAAACATGCTCAAACTACCAGGGAGGTTAAATATTACAGACCAAGGACTGCATGCTATACAGGGTGTGTATAGATAGACATTTTAATCAGTATTGTCAGTCCTTTTGCTGTTACTTCTCGGTGGCACCTGTCCGTTATTACTTCTCAGTGGTTCATTATTGTATTATAGTAACCTCACAATCCTCCACAGGCTTACCCTTTGTGTCTTTAGACCTGTCGGATTACATTAATGTCACTGACCGAGGAGTTGCAGAGATTGGTCACATGACTAGGTATGATATGTATCCGGGATTGTCATTGATTTGATTACTATGTTACCCTGCTGTAAAGAGATGTATTTAAAAAGTGAAACAATGTACTTCGCTTTCACTACCTAATTTATAATTCCCTAACTCAACTGTTCAGATGTAAAATATTATTGGCACGAGAGCCCTTGCGATATGGCGTTTGGGGCAGTCATAAGTTAAATAAGATATTAATAGTGCAATGGGGCAGGGGAAAGGCTTGTGAAGGCATTAGGAATTGTCAAACATCATGTGCCAAAAGACAGGTCCGTCTGACTGATACTTCCACTTTTCTAGTTTGATTAAATTGACTCTGAGCAATACCCGGCTGACAGATGAAGGGATGACACATCTTACAGGTGATCAAACAGTCGCACACAACCGTCATTTTATTGTCCAGACAAATTATTCCTATTCAGAGAAAATACTCATTTGCATCAGCATTCTTCGATAAGCAAATGCAATACGTTTTATATGTTATTTAATAAATCAACTATTAAACTGTGTTTGCAGATGGTTATTTCAAAATGTTTGTGTGTATGTTCTCCTGATAATGAATGTTTAAATGTGGCGAGCGGCCTATTTTGGAGCTTGAGTAATAACTGTTTTGTTGCCTCTCCCTGACAAAGGTGATGGTAGTAGATCAAAGGACTGATATTATGATGTTTGATTCTCATCAGGGCTGACGAGACTGACCGAGCTAAACGTGGATCGCACTACTGTGACAGATCAAGGATGTGAAGTCCTTGCAAGAGTCCTGTTTGAAATTTACACTGTTTTTTTGTATTGTGTTAATTCTCAACTTTCTGGGAAGTACAGACATTTGTGGGATACGGGATGTCATTCGGTTTCAGAAGCTTTTGAAAACCCACTATTTTAAGAAATAAAACTTTATTCCGCATTCAACATCATGCCCATCATCAGACCCACATCCACTTCTGTATCTTATCTTATCCACATTTTCATCCACATCATCTTCATCCTCATCTTCATTCCATCTCCACATCTTTTTCCTCATCCACATAATCATCCACATCCTAATCTCCTTTCTCATCTTCATCCCCATCCTCATCCTCCTTACCTTTCATTCACATCCTCATCCACATCCACAACCTCACCTTCTTTCTCATCTTCATCCTCATCTACATCCCCATTGTCATCATACTCATACTCACCGACATCCTCATCTTCATTCACATCCTCATCTTCGTCCACATCCTCATATCCATCCACATCCTCGCCCTCATCCACACTGTCATCCTCACAATTATCTTCACACCCTCATCCTAACCCACGTCTACATCATTCACGTTATGACAACACCATCCTCATCTACATACACACCTACATGGTCTACAACTAATAACGTCGAAATCCTCATCTTCTGATTCGCTAAAGATGGGATATTTGGTCTTTGATGCGACGGGAACTGCGTCCACGCACGGGAACTGCGTCCACCGTTTTCGTAACACGTTTGATTGCTCTCTAATGGAACTGTTTCTTTCCTTACGGTTTAGATTTTCCACAGTTGCAAGTCCTGAGCCTGTCGTCAACACAGATATCTGACAAGCTTCTTCGACGGAAAATACTAAACCAGTGTATCCAACTCTCTAAATTAAATCTGAGCAGAACAAGAGTGTCAAATAGAGGAATCAAACATCTAATACTGGATTCACTCACGCTTCTCAACTTAGACTGGACTCGAGTTTCAACAGACTGTAAACTCATTTAACAGGTTAGACTCCTTTTCACGTGATGTTTGTCACCTCTCTCTTTACCTCCACCTCCCTCTGCCGCACCATCAACCCCCTCCCTTTCATCATCCCCCGCCACCATGTTTTACGTCATCACTACCCGTCTTCAACTCACCTGCACCCAAATTTAACACCACCTCGACCACATCCTACGACACCCTTTCCCTTCCCTCAACCTCCTCCATCCACTCCTTTCCCTTCCCTCTTCCTCCTCTCTCTCTCTCTTCTTCCCCTCTCTATACCAGTCCACTGCCCTCCTCTCATCCATCCATTGCCATCTTCTTTGCCTCATCCACCATTCTTCCTAATCTTCATTCCACCTCGTTTTATTTCATCCACTTTTTCGTCTCCTCAATTTATTTCTCTTCTTCTACCGACTCATCAACTTCGATCCCCAATGATATATTCATTACCATGAGTTCCTTTCCTTTCTTATCGATACCAAACTTTCCTTCATCTCTCCTCCGCGCCATTTAGTCCATGATCACCTCTGCAATCCCAGTCGTCTTCCTACACTTCATCGGTAGCAAATCATATCTGCGGTGGAGTCAATCACCGCTAACATCAGCATCACTGTCACCTATTTTCCCTCTGTTCACCCCCTCCTCGACACCAACACCTTTTTCTATCACCCATTTCCCCACTGTCACTTTCACCAGTTATTCCTCTCCTCCTTTCATGCTCTAGTGGACCCATTAGTGATATCGTGCCTTCACCCACAGGTTGCCCGTTGCTCAAAGCATTAAGGACCAACAATTGCACGCCCCCACGCCCGGGGACTCGTCAGATTCCGAAGAAGAACAAGATTAAATGTAAAGGTGGGCGTAATAGGTGATGCACTCCTCCTTCTAGCCATTGCAATAATTTCCCAATGCAGTTTCCTTCAGTACCGGCGTTATTCGGCGTTGTCTTTTATGAAGTTGGGAGCCGCGGCAAGGAAACAAATATGTGTGTTACTCTACACAGTGACGTAGCCGACGTGGAAGTCAGTAAAAGCGCAGCGTATGCCCGGACACAAATCATGTGACAAATTCGGTCACAATTCCATGTTCTATGTTTACAGGCGGTTTATGGACCATTGTGTCAGTCCAACTTAACCAAAGGCAAACGTCGAATTAAAGTCGCGTCGAACAATTAATATTTTCACAATATATACCATCTCATTATACTTTCAAATAACAAGCTGTCTGTTGTTGTAAACGCTTTCGACGCGACTCTGATTCGCCGTTTGCCCTAGGCCTTAGCTTGTTATTGTGTGTTGTAGTGTTAGCTAAATCTACGTGATTTTATCATCAACGGCTTGAAACGACGGGTCAAACCGACATGCTGCGCCAGATCGATGTATTAGAATTGAAAACACGTGCATTTATCTGAGATTAACTTTAATTTATAGAAAAGAAAATTGGAAATTGCATTATAGATTCATGAACGCAAAATCGCTGAAATAAATTTGATTTTTCAGATGAAATACTGTACTTGGAACAAGCTTTTAGGTAAACTTATGTGATTTAAGTTAGAAATACGTTTTGATTGCATTTTAGTGGCTTTCGTTAAGGGATAATTGTGTATGTAGTTAGAGGTGCCGCCTGCATTTATTGCTAGATTGTGATGGTTTGCGCAGGGGGGATTTTCTAATTTCTTGTTGGTTAATTGGCTCGCAAAGGCAGGATAAAGGTTGTTTTTCCTGATATGCATGAATTGCGTAGGTGACCAAAATGGCGATCTAGTTGGCTAAGACAGTTTTAAGCTGGTCTTTGGAATATTCCTATAAAACGGAAGCTATCTCCTAGTACAGAAACTTTACATTTAGGAATTTATTAGAGCGTTAGGAACCACCAACGACACTGTCACCAAGAAATCGTAATTACATTGTTAGCTTACGAAGAAGTTGAAAATTTGTCATAATTGTTGGGATTTAATAAAAGCTTCGTATACTAATCCACTACGCAATTTCATAAAGCCCACGGCATTAGGAAACTGATTTTTTTTGTGTCTGTGTTAGAACAGGGAAACTTAATTTGCAGCACGCTTGAAGCACTGAAAAGCCTCCATTATTTCAGGTGAAATCCAATAAAATTCTCGGTTTCTTTGTACTTATGTTGTGTTTAGGTCGCGATTAAAAACTGTGCATCGGCTTTTCACCTTTTTGACGAAGCTGATTATCGCACCATACGCGAATACCAGAATGACTTAACGACATTTGTCGTGAATCGGTTAAAAATAACCTTTTAAATTTTCCTTAGAAATATCCGAGCGTCAATCGAATTACCCTAGCATTTTATAATGTTCTGTATAGACTTTGTCAGAAAATAAGCAGTCACAAAGAAGTCCACCTAATATGATTGAGCGCGAGAGGTTGGTGTAAATTGCTTAGTTATACATTGTCAAACTTCCGGACGTTGTATTCACCAAGCACCTGCTGACCCTTCGTTAGCAGCGAGAAATCTTCATCGAGTCATTTGCCGATGGCTTTCCCTTATCTGCCTGGCATGGAGTCTCTATAATTATTCCTACAGTGTTCGGAGGATACATTTAGACGCACTTGGCAAATGGAATAATGATTGAGATACGTTTTTAACATGACGCTTTTTTGACGTCTTAGCAACGGTATTTATACCATATTTTAAGTATCTCTCCTTTGTTTAATAGGTACATTTCAATTTTGTTTATTCAGAAAAATAATTTATCTTAAAAAAACGGACAGAGAGAAAAATGCGCTTAAGATGTGTTTAAGATAATAATTCAACACTGGAAGAGTTTCACCTCTACTGGCAATAAATGTATTCGGCAAACAAACATTTTAATTTAGGGCATTGAGGATGTCAAGTTCAGAAAATAGATGATTATGAAGAGTAACATCTACTGTGTTTTAATAGTAGGGTTTTTCGCAAGGAATATTCCAGCGTCTTTTTGCGATGCTGTAGATATAACTAGGATACCATTGCAACACAAGTTCACAATTGGCGTACTTTCGTCCCGACACGATGGGTTCGTTGAACTGGCTTTCCAGTCAGCTCTTGAGGAAACAACTAAGCTTTTCCCGAACAGGACGGCAGTCGCAATTGAAATGCTAATGTGGGGAAACTTGAGTTTAAGTCTAAAGTCGTCGCTGCTGGATTTCTGTGGACAAGTTATCTCGAAGAATATATCTGCCCTGATCATACTGGATGATTTTCAGAGGAAGTTCTTCTTCGTTCCGTGGGTGGCGACAAAACTCGGAATTCCAGTAACTCTGGTACAAAATACAAGAGAGTTTCCCTTGATTCAGGTAAGTGTGAAAAAGGCGGCTTAAAGGTTCAACGTGTAGTATTTCTATTTCTTAAATATTAAATGTTATAAACAACAACATTACCCATAAAAGATACAGTAATAGATGTCACTGAAGTGTGCAAATATAAACACTTCTCTAAAGAAAAGAAAACCTTTTCACGGATAGCTCGTTCACTTTTTGATAGACTTTAGATGTTTCATTTTGTTTTTTGAAAGACCAAGTGTCCTATTTTTTTCAAGTGCGCCCCGTTGTGTTCACTTGTAAATTGAAAGTTAAAACGCGTTGTACGCGGATTCACTGGGACCAGTGATCATTCAAGGCATCCGTTTGCATCTTTGCGAAACGGTTCATATGAGTTTGTTTGTGTTTATGGTTATCAAATAATGATCATTTGAGCATAATTGTTTGTTTTTGGTTATCAAAATAATGATCATTTGAGCATAAGAAATGAAATGGCTATTGCTACAAATGTTTGATGAGACGCCGCGTGGAAAAATTATTCAGCATATTGAAGACGTTGATATAAAGGCCCGAGGTTTATAGCGCGTTTATTTACTGGTTTAGTCAGCATCTCTTTTGACCTTTCATCGTTTACCTTCGATGTTAAGAGACGAATGACATGTCTAGAAATCTCCAAGTAACTTCAAACAAAATGTAATACTTTATTTACTAAGGCTCAATCACAAAGATCGCCCTTCTTCATCCCCAAAAATCAGCCGGTGGAAATGGGATACTTTCTCATGGAACTCGATTTGTCTCTACGCTAACAAGTGGCGACTGAACCAGATTGTGGGTCTTAAAAAGTAGTTCGAATTTTGTTTTACCTTACTATACTTAAATTAACGCAACAACTCACATTTTCGTTTTATTTTTAACAAAAAGCGAAGCCGCTAAACATCAACACAGTTGCATTGTCACTGTTTAGTTTTCTTAACTATCCTCAGTATAATATTTAGCTGTGTTTCTTCAAAGGTGAGCTAAGAATCTAATAACTTGACGTATTCGTTGTAGGTCTGTGTTGTCAATTAAAAGAAACTTTTATTTGTTCTGTTACACCTGCAGTAGTCCCGAAAAAGGAATTCAAAAACAGTCTACATCCCCTCAGCATCAGGCTTTTCAATAAAAGAAAACATGACCTACAGTTCTGTTCCCATAGCCATTGTATGATTCTACAAATGTCTCTTTTTTGACACAAAAATAATTGCTCTTTTAATGAAAGCAAAACAAAAAACAGTGGGCGGAAGCCTTTTGGAACCTGGAGTTTCTATACGTGAAATAAATGAATTTTCATGCTCTCCTGCCGCTCATTAAGGCGTGCACCTCATATGCTATGGTAGGCTATTTCCCAATGCACAGCTCTAATGGTGAGTCGTGAGTGGGTGATGCGAGCTGTGATATTTCCTAGCTTTATCAACATTTCCTGAGAGAGCCCCATACCCCATTCGAGAACTATAACGAAACCTTTTCTATCGATGCGCTCAGCAACCATTTAGAAAGCCATCTTTAAAACACTGTCTAATCTCCAGCTGAGTTTGTGAATACGCTGTGGGTATGTTGGCACATTAAGGATTTGTTGAAGAGCGCGCTCGCACCATGTACTTGAGAAAATCTTTAGAAATTGTTAACGATCGTTTTGGAAAGTGCTTGTTTGCATCTTTTTCCATTCTCGTTCTACCTTGTTCTCTCTCTTTTTCCCAATTTCTCTTCCCCTCATCCTTCCCCTCCCCCTTACCTCTAGTGGGCGTAGTAAACAGGGGTGGTGGTGGTGGGGGGGGGGGGGGGGGGGGGTGTAGGCATGATTTTCCCAGTACATTTACTGTATTTGCTGGATGGAATTTGAAGATTTTCGTCCCATATTTTCACTATCCCCCCCCCCCCCCCCCCCCCCCCCCCCCCCCCCCCCCCCCCCCCCCCCCCCCCCCCCCAAAAATACCTGGCTACGCCCCTGGTAAAAGTATTATAATTCTAAAGCCCTGTTATGTAAAGTACGTCTTCACTTCGTTTACTGTTTTTCCGACAAATTGTTTAGACACATTTCAATCTTCAACTTTAGAGCCAATCGAAAATGTTGACACAGTTTTCGTTAAGTGTAGATATAAAGGGTCCGGGGAATTACTTATTGTTATCATTAATTATCATTAAATTATCATTATCATTTATTAACATTATCATTATCATTAATTTCGTTATTACTTTTCATAATCATGGATTATCATTACTTATCATTATCAATAATTAACATTATTTATCATTATCGATAATTGTCATTACTTTTCATGATCATTAATTATCATTATCAATGATTAACATTACTTATCATTATCATTACTTTCATAATCATTTTATCATTACTTATCATTATCAATAATTACCATTATTTATCATTATCATTAATTATCATTACATTAACGTGACCTGCTCAATTGCTGTGATTTTGTGTCTTCAGGAACATGAATTCAGTACGGTTTTCAGCATGAAGCCGAAAGCATCTGAACAAAGCGCAGCCATTCGCGGGTTGATGAGCTTTTTTCGCTGGACTCACTTCACTGTGATCACAGTAAACGAGCAAAACCCCATCGAGACTGACAAATTTCTAAAAACACTGATGGATCACGACCAGCTTCGCACCATGACTGTTACGAAAGTGGAGCCTTTTAACAGCCAAGATCTTCAACAGAAGCTGCTGATTGTTAGAAAATCTGATGCCGTCGTGATTGTACTTCATTGCTCGACTCACGAAGCCAAACCAATATTCGACGCAGCCAGGAAACTTGGGCTGCTTGAACGCGACCGTGCCTGGATTGTTACAGATCAAGTGATGGAGAGTATATCCGGGATACCTAATGCACCCGCTGGACTGCTTGGTTTACAGCTGCGGGCGCATTGCACGGTTGAGAAGCCTGGGACCTTGGTGTCGCGCATGTTACATGACTCGTTTCTTGTAATTGCTGAGGCTGCCTTGTCGGCGACAGATCTGGGCTGGTTGCCAAGGACATCTTCAAGTTGTGAAGCAGGGAAGACGTCAATACAAGATAATTTCCTCAGGTAAACACATTGAACGTCAAAGGGACAGCAGCAATGACTACGTCCTAATTCTGGGTTTGGGTTTGGTTTGGGTAGGGGTACTGCTAGTGTAGCCAGGAATTTTGGTTGGGGGGAGGTGGGCAATAGTGAAAACATTGGACGAAAATTTTCAAATTTCCTCTTGCAAATACAGTAAATGTATGAGAAAATCTCCCGAGAAAGGGGGGGGGGGGGGCGCGGCCCCCTGCCCACGCCCCTGAGAATGACTAGAACTGAACTGAACTGTTCCCCAAAAAGCCTCGAACCCATCTAGCCCTAGTGATGACAACTGCCTCCCTGTGGCTCAACAATTACGACCCCATGACGAGCTTAATATACTTTTTTATCCTGATATTTCTGTGAATAATTATGTGCTTTATTTTTGCTTCGCCAGGTACATTTTGAGGAGGAAGATCATGCACGGCAGTACAGGGCCCATCGAATTTGATCTCCTCGGTAACAGAATCAACCCCGAGTACGACATAATGAACCTTCAGCACTCAAACAAGGGCGCCCTGGAATGGGTCAGGGTTGGCTTTTGGAGCGAAGGAAAAATAAACTGTAATCGGAGTCCCATAGGTACGGGGTGTCATGTTGAACTGTTTCTAGGGGTATATGCTTCATCGCTGAATGTCACAATAGCCGCCTTATTTGAATATGAATGGTCCTTTTGTTTGATTATGCCTCGTTCTATTAGAAGACGACTATATGGCATTCAGCGATGAAGTAGATACCTGTTTCTAGCCTAATCCGCACACAACTCTGTGGGCAAAAGAAATTGAGAGGGTTTGGGCTCCCTGTGTTCAATTGACGTGAAGGAAGCCCGAGACAGTTCTTTCGCCTTTTCTTTCGTTCTTTTGATAGTGGAGGGTGCAAAACCTGGCGTGCTGCGTGCATCGAGAGAATGAACATAGAAAAGTAATAATGAAAATAATATTTAGCATTCATATTGCACATTTTAGAAACATGGGCAATATGAAAAGCGCAATTGAAAAAGTGGTCCCGAAGAGCACGAAGTACACCTAGTAACAAAATTGATTGCATTTTATTTTCCCAGAGTGGCCCGGCCGGCGAAGTGATGCCCCGCCCAATATCCTGCATTCCAAGGTCTTACGAGTCGTCACGGCAATCACTAAACCATTCGCGTACTACAGCATCACCGAGGATGACACACTCGGGACTCTTGGTCCGAAAGTTTGTGCTATTGGGTTACCATGCAGAGTGTATCAGCAAAACACAAACAACACAACCTCGATAGTTAACAGGTAACTAATTCGCTCTGTGCCCTACAGAATGTCCACTGGCGCAATATTTTGAACTCTATGATTTATTGAAACAAGATGGAGTAGTTTCATTCCCTATTTCATTTTTATCTGACTATCATCACGTGATGGCTTCGAAACGAAAGGCCGTGCCAATTAGCAGTCCCTCAAATACGTAGCGCATGTATGCAGAATGCCGAATGATGCGATTCAGAAGATAGTGATGTTTGACAAACGAAGGTCGTGGAGGAAAGTGGAAGACACGCTAGGGGTCAGCAAACAACAGACCCTTCAGACGATGATGATAAAGGAAGACTTCGAGCGGATGTTGGAGATTAGATTTCCACCGCTCTCCAAGCAGCCGCGCCCTAGGGCCGATCCCGTGCCAGATGGGAAAAACTGATGATGATGATGATGAATTAGCAATCAAGTTTGACTCCGACCCTGTTCGCTAGCATTATGACGTAAAACTGAATTTAAAATATTATGGCTGTAGGTGCTGCAAGGGATTTGTTATCGACCTACTGCGCATGCTCGAGAATGATGTCGGTTTCAAGGCGGATTTACACGTGGTAAAGGATGGAATGTACGGTGGACAGGACAGCCGGACAGGACAGTGGAACGGTCTGATAGGGGAGGTTATCCGTAACGATGCGGACTTGGCGATCGCGGATTTGACGATCACAGACGCACGGAGTCGCGTGGTGGACTTTACGCATCCTTTCTTCCCTGTTGGTATGAGCATTCTAGTGGCCGTACGCAAGGAACGCTCAGGTGGGTGACGCACAAAGACGGTCTATTTTAGTCCAACGAAAACCTCGCGATCGCAGCCATCTAGCGTTGGTTATGATGACGGTAAAACTAGCGTACTGTTTTTAGCGACAATATTCAGGATGCCTGTGTTGCCCAGTTAGTATATCGAACTCTTGTTGGAACTCTCGATTGACTGTTTCGCCTCGATTTCATGTGACCACAATAACCCCTCTCTACCTCTCTGCTCTCCAACCCCCGCGAAAAACCCACCCTTGTCGATCGAACACGTCCTGGTACAATCTAAGAAAAGAGACAAGTCATCACCCTAAGATTAACACGGACAGGTTCATGAACTGTTTTTCGAACCGTTTAATCTTCAAACACAATCTAGTCATGCATTTACTTTCTATTATCTTAGCTTTTTAATATAATTGTATTTTTATTATATCCTTTGTAACAATACAGAGGATATGTAAATTTTTATCTTATGATGAAATAAAGATTATTATTATATAGCTCGTATTTATTCTATCAAAGCGAGCGCTCTGATTGGTTCTATCGTGGTCACGTGGTAAAGTACAAAAATCAATGTAGCCCGCGCGGGCTACAATTCAAAAATTGTTGCCCGCGCGGGCAACATTGCTAGAGCGGGAAATTTCGGCGGGAAAGTTGTTTGTTATTTTGTTGTGTTTTCTTTTTGCTATATAATAAAACACTTAATGACTGCAGGAAACAGCGAGTTTTGTTTTCCCTCGAATCTCGATATTCCCTCGACTTCGTTTCGGGAAACATCGAGATTCTCGGGAAAACAAACCTCGCTGTTTCCCCTTGGAAGCAGTCATTAAGTGTATAATATTATTATTATTATTATTTACCTGTTATCATACTAACCATCTCATATTATTGTGATATCTATAACCCAGGTGGTTAGTACGATTCCTAGAACCCTTTTCCACCGAGCTGTGGCTTGTCGCCATATTAAGTGTCAACATTATCTTCATCTTGCTTTGGATCATCGACAAGAAGAGCCGTATGGACACTACAAAAAGGGCGAGAACTACAAGGAACGAAAGAAATTCCACATGATCGCAAGCCTGTGGTTCACATGGGGAGCCATCTTTCATATCGACGAATGCGAGGCGCGTCCGCGCTCATCCAGCAGTCGCTTCATTGCCTTAGTGTTCGCGTTTGGTATGCTGATTGTGACTAACACGTACACGGCCAAGATGGCGGCTGTCCTTGTGTCCGAGGCAGAGACACTTCCGGTTTCTCAAGCGGGAATACACGACCCCAAGGTATAGCTACGCGTGATCATAATGATTCCCGCACCGAGCGCAATAGCAAGTGAAGGACGCGAGGATAAGTATGAATCAAAGCAAATGGGAATCGCAGGGACGCAGAGGCTTGCTAAAGCTCAAAATAAGTATTGCTTTTTTGGTTTGCGCTTTCATTCGCGTGATTCACAAGCGCAGGCTGGCGCGCAAGGAGACCATAGCGTCTTGTATGGCTTTATTGTGCTCGTGTTTGCCGCGTTCTATAGTCACTTGCGTTACGTTAATATCGAGACCATAGCGTCTTGTATGGCTTTATTGTGCTCGTGTTTGCCATGTCTATAGTCACTTGCGTTACGTTAATATCGAGACCATAGCGTCTTGTATGGCTTTATTGTGCTCGTGTTTGCCGCGTTCTATAGTCACTTGCGTTACGTTAATATCGAGACCATAGCGTCTTGTATGGTTTTATTGTGCTCGTGTTTGCCGCGTTCTATAGTCACTTGCGTTACGTTAATATCGAGACCATAGCGTCTTGTATGGCTTTATTGTGCTCGTGTTTGCCGCGTTCTATAGTCACTTGCGTTACGTTAATATCGAGACCATAGCGTCTTGTATGGCTTATTGTGCTCGTGTTTGCCGCGTCCTATAGTCACTTTCATTACGTTAATGTGAATGACTTGTGTTAACGTCCTGATTTGTCCGGGCGCCTTTTTTACTTTTCCTTGTGATCTCAGCTTCAGAATCCTCCGGCGGGTTTCAAGCTTGCCACTGTACGCGATACCAGTATGGAGAAGGTTTTCAAGGCGAGCCACGACCCGGTGTTCGCACGTATATGGCGGCATATGAAGCATAACTTGGTGGACACATTCGCCGAGGGAGTGGAGAAAGTCATCAATGGGTAAATCATCCGTGTTGCTCGTGAATATAATATTCATGTTGCCGTTCAAATTTTGCCTGGAAAGGAAAAAGCCTTCTCTGTCAGCCTGTCTATTATCCCTTGGCAGTCAATGTCCTGTCACAAGAAGGTAACCCATGAGTTGGCACGTTACATTTCGGTGCTGTTTCATCATATCGAACGTTTTAACAGACTGGGTTAATGTGAGGGGTATCCTGGTACTTTTCTCGATTTGTTCTCTTTATTCCAGTACCACTGGGTGCTTATATCGCAGAAAACTCGGTCCGTTTGCTGCTTGGGCGCCATCTTGGATTTTGAGAGGCGCGCGTCGCAAGTTGACGCCCGATCAGCGAACGGACCAGGTTTTATGCGATAAAAAACAGCAACCGCCTGCGAACAGGCTACCACATCAAGTAAAGCTTTCATGCAAAAACAATGAATAATATTCTTTGTACCTCAAAACTCTGACACACCCGTCGCATTTCTATTCGCAGGCAGATCACTGCATTCATTGGGGACGAGCCAACACTTATATACGCCATCGCCCAACACAGCAACTGCAACCTACGACTTGCAGGCAAATCCTTCTTCCACTCGGGCTTCGGAATCGCTACGCGCAAAAACTCCACTCTGATCAACAGGTTCTCTGAGGTCCTGATTCTCTATGAGCGCTTTGACACCTCTCGTAAACTGGCCCATCGATGGTTATCGGGGACCTGTTCCCAAACGCCCGACAGTATGTCTCTGTTCACACGAATGAGCATTCTTGATTTGGGTGGAGCGTATGTAATCACGTGCATAGGAATCTTACTGGCATTGGTAATTCTCATTGTCGAGTTCTATGTCGATAAATACGGATTTCCATTCTCTTACATCTGGACTAATAAACCGCATCGGTCGTTTTTGTCCGCAAGAGTGCGGCTCAAGAGAGCGGCTGAAATATCACGGCATCTATCGCTTGCGCCTTTAGAACTGAGCTTCGGCCAGCGTCGGTCTACCTGTGGCGACGACATTTTGCGAGACCAGCTGTCCTCCGCGGGACTGGGCAGAGATATGGAGGAGATTAACGAGGACTTGTTCAGTGAGCGGGACCGAGACGGGTTCCCGCGAGTTTTGTTTAGTAGTTACCATGACAACAGAAGTTACGTGCCTGATGACGAAGAGGCCGATGAAGGGGATTCGGGTCTGGGTTCCATTCAACAGAACCACGAGAAATCAGTGCTGTAGATCTATTAATAAAAGTGTCAGAAAAGAGTCAGGATTTTAGAGTCTGCTTTAAAATGCGGGGATTATGATCAGAAACAGAATCATACCAACGAACTCTAGATAGCTGAACATGGAGGATGAATAGCGCGTAGGGGTGGGAGGGGGAGGCGGTAGAGGAGATCGCGCGCGGAGTGATAATCTAGGAGAAACGATACATGTAGAATTATTTGTAAATAAAATACTTGCGCATCATTTGAACCAGACTGTAATTTATTGATTCCAAGAGCGAAACCCTTACAAAGCACCACAGCAATATCAGTCAGATATTTTGAAGTCACATGCCTTGAACCCTCTGTCGAGGCGATGATTTGGTGGTCGAGAAATCTACGTTCTCTTTCTCGCTCTTCTCGCGCTGCAACGTTTTTTAGCGTGAGGTGGGCGCGCATTAGTTTCCAGGGTAACAATGCGCGCGCAATTATTCGCGCCATAGTGACGCCAACAAATAAACAACACACTTCTAAACATCGCCTTCTCACACCTACACTGGTCTTTAGCGATCTGAATATCCATCATGCCATAAAATTAACCGGACAAACTGCACATTGGAAAATCGACCGTAGATGTGAATCTAAAGAGAATTAGTAGCGAAGGGTTTAAGAGTTCTAACCGTCAAAACGTCCACCTCGATTGCCTCATCTTTAACATGGGTCGCGAAGCACTTCCACTCTGTCGTCGACTTGTTTTATCCGTATGCGGATTTTATTAAGGAATATTGGGTGATGGTGCACAAGGTTGTTTATGGCGCTTTCTTCGTCTTTTGGGTATTGGTCGCCATTAAACTAATGGTGAACAATGAAAGCGACAGAAATGAACCAAAACACCAAGTACGTGACTGTAGAAAAGAGGAAACCGACGCTTCAAGAACTGTAAGTAGACAGGAATTATGAAAAAGTCTTAGATACCAACATCTTGTGAAAATGAATGTGTGTACGGCACGTGTCCTATGTTAGAGGCCAGTGGCACCAAGTTGTGACAGATGTCGCTTCGATCATCGGCTTAGATAATTTGGCCCAACGGAAGTACTGCTGTGGTATGAAGCATCGAGCTAGATTCCAAATTGACACGCCAAATTGTATAGTTAAGCGGTTTTAGACGCCGTTTTATTGTCGCACTTATTGAGCCTAAAACGTACCTAAGTTTTACTAGAATTGTATATTTCCGAATGCCCAAGTTAGAAGGTTTCCTGTGCGCTTCACTCCAGAGACAGCTAGCTAGTCTATCCGCTAAAGTGTTCGATGCGGCGCGCACTTGAAGGCATCTTGCCGTTGGCCTTGATTAACGTCCGCAAGTAAATACGTTATGTAGTCGTTTGGAAATATTATTTATTTTGACGGGAAGAAACTGCACCTTCCGCAGAAGAATGCGATGATGTCGTCCCAAGAAGCCCTCAACCTTCTCTTGACATTGTTTCTCTTTACACTGATCAAACGCACCTGGAAAATGAACTGGATATTTTGGAGGAAAACCAGGAGGTGCCATCAGAAGGGAGTAACGCCGCGCACAGTGCTAATATCTCTGAACCGTCGCCTGAAATGTCGAAGATCAGGAAATGGAAGCAAGTCAAGAAATGTGAGAGTTTTCTAACGGACACTAGGAAAGATAACAGCTTTGGTACATGCAAAGATCGTTCCACCCATCGCAATTCGACTCGTTTGAGGCAGAGAGCCTGTACGAGATGTCTATCGTGGATGAGACAGGCCGGATAATGACTCGGTTCTATAATGCGAAGGAACTTTGCGAGCTCGAATCTGGTGAAACTGTTGAGGACATCCTTGCGAGGTACAATAATAACGAGGCCTCGGACTTGAAGGTGGAGACACCCACAGGGGTTTGTACTTTACAAGGTTTCACCGAGATTATAGATGAACAAGAGGATCTCCCGCAGAAACGCCCTTTAACCAAGACGAGAAAGATAGACAGCACCCCAGGATGCTATGGAGGATAAAGCCGAGGACGAGAGCGACTGTGAAATCAAGGAGGAAACTGACGACTTGGATAAGGTGGAGGAAGACGGCGAAGAATATGAAACCAATTGGGAGGACGATGAAGAAAATAATTGTACAACTGTGTGTGAAGAGTCTATGAAATGCAATTTACTGGACGATTGCGGTGTCTCCCGAGATTGGTCTAACAGTACTTGGGCGGAGAGTTCAGATACTTCAGACTGCGCAGAGAACATCAAAACTGACTCAGAGGATCAAGGATCAGCTCCGCATGGTGTTGACTTCACTCCACTAAGAGTTCGTCGCTCCAAGTTTAGGCGCAAGAGGAAGGACAGACGCTGGCTAAAGAGCGAGTCAAAGAGGCGCGACAGACGCACGCATGCGCTGTTGATGACCTTGATGATTATGAACACGATGAGGCGCGAGCTTGATGCGGGCAACCGTAAGAGTTCATAACACTTTCAAGATTTGTTTTAACATTATTGAACTATACATGTACTATTATCAAGAAGCTAGACCTGACACCTGAAATTAATCTAATTCCTTTTTTAGCTCATTTTTTTGAGTGGAAACACGGTATTACGTATGGTATACGACTCTAAAATGATACAGGATTTGTTGATAAAAGTTCCAAAAGTGTAGTAATGAATAAATTGATTCAGAACAGAAAGTTTAATGTTTTTGATTTACCTGGCCCAATAAACGAAATGAGCCTTCTTTTTATTATCGGTTTTCATATGTGTTTTCAGTTTTGCTGAACAGGTGCGCGAAAAGTCTCGGCAATTTCAGCCGCGTAGCTACATGTGCGAAAGCACGCACGCGTACGTCGTTAACGCCTGTACGCCTCAGCCCAGCCAAATTTTGTAAGGGATCTGCAATAACCGCTCTGTTGTTGGGATAGATAAACGTTGGAGAGGTGTCCACGGGAAAAAAGGGTCGGGCCGCAATTGAAGGGTATCATAGCTAAAAGACGTTTTTGGATGTATAAACTATTTAGTGAAACTTATTGCCAAACTCAAGATTTGGAGCCGCAAACAAAGAGCAGTCCGACCAAGTCCGACCTAGAGCTGCGACAAGTAGGTAATTCATTCGTCAATTGAATCGCTGAAAAACTTTTTCCTGGTTTTCAAAAGTTTTTCCTGGTTTTCACGGTTGGTTGGCTAGATCCGCCCCTTACTCGAAAGCCAGTTGTACTTAGCTTATCAAGCTAGAGGCACATGATAACTACGTCACGAAAAATCGAAAATCGTAATTTTTATTATTTAGCGGGTCAGAAGTGGGGGCCGTTTTTAAAACGGACCCGGGCCTCCCCCAGAAATTTGACGGAGACGCTCGGTGTGTCGTAGCTCGCCAAAAAAATGGCTATGCTTGCATATGCTCAATATGGTTTTGCATTTACCTTTAAAATTGTAACCAGCCCCTGTTGTAACCTTTATTATGCGCTAAAGTCATCCCTCAGTCTCGTTCCCAGGACTTTTCCATTCCCTACCCTCCCTGTATAGTCGCGTTGTTGCTCGCGCGCGATCGCGGGAAGGAGAGGCTCATGGGTAATATTAGCTACACGTGCGGCCGCCATCTTGTTCGAGAGGTTCTTGGGTTTTCTCGTGAAAAAAATCGGAGAGAAATGGCGGATAAAGGCACAGAATCAGGAGAGGAAGAAGAGCCTACCATTGCCGAAGATGTCGTTGTTACCAAGTACAAGATGGCTGGCGATATGGCGAACCGTAAGTTGTCAAGAAAAAAATTCCCACTTCGATTGCACCAGATGACATCAGAATTGGTTTTAAATAACTCCAAAAACAAATCGGGTTTTTCTCGAATTTTTCCGGGTTCCATGAAAAAATGCCAAACACTGCTGTCTTTCATGGATTCCATGTCTGTAAACTCTGATACTTTATGTGTTCTGCATTTGTTTGTTGTTTTCTGCAAGGTATCTGAAACCTGACCGAATATCAAGGCGTAGGGATTGAAGTACAAAATGTACACATACACGGTTTGAATGACAAAATATAAGTTAAATCGTTTAAAGTGCAAAAAAAACAAACATCTGTTCGGAGTCAGCATGCCAATATTTTACTTCTCAACAAACCCTTTCTCAGATTGTAGGACTTACTCTAAGATATACACAAAGAGAAATTTATGCACAGTAAAACGTCGTCAGCATTAGGAAATTACAAGAAGTTAATCTCATTTTCTGATTTTTTTTTCTCCGTACAAAACTGAAGAAGCAAAGCCATTGTTAAGAGTATGGTGTGCAGTTCATAAGTAGCTAGCTATATAAATATCGTTCCAGCTAGTAATTATTGAATAATCTGGATATTGTGTTTCACTTAGGTTCCACCCATGTAATATTTTGGTGAATGATGTTATGAGGAAATTGGGAATGGCTGCTCTCAGCTTTTTCTCTATTTTTCAAATTTGCATCTTGTGCACTTGGAACAAAATCATGTTTTCTCTTCAAAAATATATCTCTATTATAGAGGACTGTGTTTAAGTCTTGTATTCTCTTGTGAAATAATGAAAATGCAGGATTTAATAAAGCAAAGGAACCAAACTGAACGAACAGCCTATACAAGGGATCCCCCACTACATATATTAATGTGCTTACTCTTGTTCAGGTGACCAAAATTGGTGTTTAGGCAACCAACTTTTGCGACTTAGTCGCTCCAGGCAACTACCTAATAAAGTTAATTTCAATCCCTGCAAGCCTTTGTTGTTTAAAAAATAAACGATTTTTAGGAGCTGATTATTAACTATCATGCCCACACTGAGGTGTGTGTGCTGGTGGTGCATGAGAATGGATAACACAAAAATTGCCCCTGAAATAAAGAAAAAGGACTGAAAAGTCTGAAGTTTGGTATTCATATAAAATTCTGGTAAATTCTGTATATGGAAGGCATGTTGAAGCTATGATATTTGCGTGTATACCCTTCTGTCAGTTACATATGTAGTTTACATAGTGTTGTTTTTAACAGGTGTCCTGGGCAAGATAATTGAGGCAGCAGTTGCTGGCACAACAGCAAGAACACTGTGTGAACTGGGTGATTCTCTTATCTTAGAAGAAACTAATAAAGTTTACAAGAAAGAGAAAGAAATGAAGAAAGGTATTCACTATAGTACAGCCAGGCATCTTTTTGATGTACACGCTTTGCTTTTGTAAAAACCTGCCCATACAGAACTGGAAATTACTGCCGGTCATTGGATATTGTCAAATCAAAGTCGCCAAATGTCTGACCAATTTTCAGACATGTCCAGCCACATATGTCTGATCTTATAAGAAATATCATTTCCAGCTCTGGCTTAATTAGCTGTGAATTGTCTTTTCAGGTATTGCTTTTCCAACATGTATCTCAATAAACAACTGTGTATGCCACTTCACACCTCTACACAGTGAACCTGATATGACACTCAGTGACGGAGACCTTGTGAAAATGTGAGTATAACTTTTTTATCCTTTAACATCATAGTCATAAAAGTTGGCTCAAAGCAGGCCTGTTTGTGACTCATATTGGATTTAGGATCAAAGTTGACTCCTGCTAGTTGTTACTCTCTGTAACATCTCATATTTTGTACTCTACATCTTATTGTTGCCTTTTATTTATGTTTTCAGAGATTTTGGAGTTCACATTGATGGTTATATAGCTGTTATTGGACACACAATAGTTGTTGGGTCCTCACAAGAAAACAAGATCACTGGACGTAAAGCTGATGTTCTTCAAGCAGCTTATCTTGCATCAGAACTAGCACAAAGGGTTGTCAAAGCTGGGACAGAGGTAAATTTTCCAATTCCCTAATTAAATTATTGAAATACACTTAAGAAATAACACATTTGTGACCTCTCACGCGAAAACGTACAGGTCGCCTTTTCCGTTAGCTGCAAAAAGCGTTAGCTATGCGCGAATCAGGCGTTTGTAGGCGCGAGTCAAGTGTTAGAAAAGCGCGAGCTGGCGTTAGATAGGCACAAGTCAGCGTTAGAAAAGCGCGAGGTGGCGTTAGCTAGGTCTGAGTCAAGCGTTAGAAAAGCGCGAGCTGGCGTTAGCTAGGACCGAGTCAAGCGTTAGAAAAGCGCGAGCTGGCGTTAGCTAGGCCCGAGTCAAGTGTTAGAAAAGCGCGAGGTGGCGTTAGCCAGGCGCGATTCAAGTTTTTCTTAGGCGCGAGGTGGCGTTAGCCAAGCAGTGCGAATCAAGCGTTAACAAGGCGCGAGCCAAAGTTTTAATTAAAACAAAGCGCGAGAGTTGCATGATGGTTTAAATAAAGCGTTCGTTAAAGACGCGAAACTAGACTTAAAAGTTCTAACGCCAAAAAAACACGGTCGGCCTTCTAGGCACGACCTAAACTTTCGAACAAAGTTTTCGCGAAATGAGCTCTAACTTTCATGTTTACTTTCTTTGCTTTTTAAAAGTCAAGCTGCCAAGGATGAAGCGATCCGTTCTAAAGCGAAGAATTTACTTACACCGAGTAATTGTTTTGTTTTACTTTCCGCTTGCTCTGCTAACCGACATAGACAAATTAAATACAAATTCGATCAACCAATACTTGACTTTTCTTAATGAACATCGCAATCAGCGCGCATAACTTGCAAAATATTTAGTATCATGATTAAAACAAACTAGAAATAAAGCTGTGAATGGTATTTTCCGTTTGTATTCTGATTTAAATACTCACAGATCACCCGGGAATCTCCCGTATTTTTTACGTCATCTCCTGGGGCTCTCTGTTTTCAATAAAATCTCCTGAATTTCTTATATCTTGGAAATAAGTGCTCAATGGAAAATGTGTTTTGAGTCATTTTCGATCTTTCATCTTGAACGCGCCTTCTGTACTTGTCCGCGTGAAGTAAAATAATGTCGCGGTGCGACGCGCCGCATGTATCTTAAATATGAATTTGTTGTTGTTCACTTGTATTTTCGGTTGTTTATCGAAAATGCTTCCCATTTGCATTCCAAAAGAATTGCAGTTTAGTCTCTGCTTTATAGATAGAAAGAAAAGGAAGAAAGAACGAGAGAAGAACAAAGCTATACAAAGGAAAGTGCGAACCAGTTATGAATATGTAATTAGTGTGTGTACAGTAAACGAAAATCACAAACACGAACTTGTCCTCCGGGCGGCTAGAAGTTCTGTCGTGCTCAGTATTGCAAATCGCACTCAAACTGTGCTTTCAAGGGATAAAAATCATGCATACTGCATTACTAGTATTTCTGAACTTTGAAACAGGAACAGTGGAATGCTCTGAAATCGACTGAGACGCCGGGTAAGTTTTACACGAACTTTTTGTTTACGTTCTGCGCTTGACAAGAATGTCATCAGGCTGCACCAAATTCACCCTGCTTGTTCTGGAAGCCTAACAGTAAATACCGTAGTACTTCTTGTAATTTTGTCTCTTTGTAGTTTACAATAATTATTTTTCAAGCGCTCATTATTTTTTTATTTGGAGAGCGAGAAGTAAACTTGACAGCGCGTGTTGGGGTTCGACATTCGCGCCGTGTCACTTTAGTATTTCTTCGCACGTGGGTATTCATATTTTGCATCATAGGATCTACCCGCATACATGAAATTTTTACTTTTATCTTTCACTTTGAGAGCATTATTCATTATTCGTTCGTAAGTAGGGCTTGTTTCGTAAACTCGTTCACTCATTTATAGAGCCGTTCGCTCGTTTCTCGGACTGCAACGCGACGCGAGTCCAGCAAGCGCGAGTCAAGCGTTTTCTTAGTCAAGCGTTAGGTAGGCGCGAGCCAAGTGTTAGAAAAGTGCGAGCTGGCGTTAGATAGGCACAAGTCAAGCGTTAGAAAAGCGCGAGGTGGCGTTAGCTAGGCCCGAGTCAAGTGTTAGAAAAGCGCGAGCTGGCGTTAACTAGGACCGAGTCAAGTGTTAGAAAAGCGCGAGCTGGCGTTAGCTAGGCCGAGTCAAGTGTTAGAAAAGCGCGAGATGGCGTTAGCCAGGCGCGATTAAAGTGTTTCTAAGCGCGAGGTGGCGTTAGAAAAGCTAACGCTTGTAAAAAACACATGTACGTTTTCGCGTGAGAGGTCACATTTGATGCCTTGCCCATGCCAAAACACCATTGTGCTGTGCAATGTCTAAGCATTCTAATTTGTTGATAAGTCATTTCATGTGATGTATCAGCTGAATGTTAACAAGGAGGTGAGGTTCTGTGCCGTGCCGTAACCGTACCTTGTTCCTTTGCCTTTTCGCATCATACAAAATCTGCTCTATAGCAGCCCTTTCTTTACCATCATGCTTATTGATTCATTGTCCCCAAAACACACTACACTTTGATGTATTCTTTTTTTTTCAGAACAACCATGTAACAGATTTAGTACTAAAAGTTGCTGAAGCTTACGAATGCAAACCTGTGGAAGGTGAGTAACTTCATCCTTCCTCTCATCCTCATAAGATTGGGAAATAATGCTATTAAACCTAGAGGGGGGGGACTCCCATATTTTTTTGTTGGGGATGATTGTTGGGATGATTGGTCGGGGATGATTGTTGGAAATTTTCAGTTTCACCCCTTAAAGATACCAAACATGACGTGGCTCAAATAATTTGTTACCCTCAATGATACCCTAAAAGTTGAGGCCTTGTGTGCCAAGTAGGTGCTAAGGAGACAGGCCAACAGGTAAAAGATACCCAACAAGAAATTTCCATGTTTGACTTCACTGCCTTTAATGTTGTCTAATTTATCATCTTCTCATCTAGTAATCTCTCTTTCTTACACGATTTGTAGAAGCACCATTGTGAGACAAAACAATTTGGACACATATTTCGGCCCTAAAAGATATCAATCTCCCTAAAATTTTATTGAAGATCAAGATTACCCCTAAAAGAGACCAAACCCTTTGTTTTAAACCCCTAAAAGATACAACGAACATCCCCCACCAAAAAATATGGGACCCTGTGATTTAAACCCCTAAAAGATACGATGATCATCCCCCCTGATTGATTTCCAAGAGTTTCTGTATGATTTTCATTTCTGACTTTTCCTACATAGGGATGCTTTCTCATCAGTTGAAGAGGAATATCATTGATGGAGAGAAGGCTATTATACAAAATCCAAATGAACAACAAAAGTAAGTCAACCACATACATCATCCACAAAAATATTGCTTATTGTAACTTAAAATCTAAAGCAGGAAAATGTGAAATATTTTATGTTGTGCCATATGCCCTGCTAACAAATAGTCCTCTTTAAGGGCTCAGTTCTTTCAAAATGAACGAGAAGTGATTGTAAACATGTACAGGCAATAGAGCAGATTTCAGATGACTGTTGTGATTTAATTGCATTTGTGATTGGTTTGCTTTCTCCTTGGCTGCTTATTTCTATCAACCAATCAAATTGTGACCTAATTTCAAGCAAGGAATTATTAGCCAATGAAATTTGAGAGCAATTGTGTGACAACTAAGTAATCCTGAATTGGTTTGGCTCCTGATTGGCTGGGCTGGAAACAGTTCAACAATTCAACAGTAAGTTGTAATTACTCTTGTTTCTGATTGGCTAGTGATTACACAATTGTGTTTACTTTCACAACGGTCATCTAAAATCTGCTTTAATGATAATACTGAATGAATAACATTAGAATGCCTTTTCCTAAGTTTAAAGGTGCTTTACATAAATTGAATGATTCAAATAATTAAAAATCATTTTCTGTTTTTGTTTCAGGAAAGACCATGCGAAATGTGAGTTTGCTGTACATGAAGTATATGGAATAGATGTTTTGGTCAGCACTGGGGATGGAAAAAACCAAAGAAAAGGAGACCCGGACAACTGTATATAAAAGGACAGTGAATGTATACAACTTGAAGATGAAAGCTAGTCGAGGTAAGGGAAACTGTGGTATGTTTGTCTTCTTCTTTGGAGATGTTAGAGCAAAGGCAGTGCCTGCGCCTCAATGATTGGTGTGCAAGACCCTGAGTGTTGGCCTGGCTGAGATTTGAATAACAGACCCCTCCACAACAGCCCAGGGCTCTACTACTGAGCTATCCTGTCATGGGTTGAGACATTATCACAGTTTGAGCAATGTGTGCAATAGTCTATACTACTGAGCTATCCTGTCATGGGTTGAGACATTATCACAGTTTGAGCAATGTGTGTCTATACATAATCCATTGGAAGTGGTACTGAAGACTTTATTTTGCATTTGTTTCAGTATTTTATAGTGATGTATGTAACAAGTTCACTATGATGCCATTTACATTAAGGTGAGATATTATGAGTGGAACTTGTTAGATTGATCTTGTTCTTGTGAAATAACTGATGCATTTGTTATCTGTATTGCTAATCAGGGCAATGGAAGACGAAAAGAAAGCAAAAATGGGAATCGTGGAGTGTGTGAAACATGAGCTTATGGAACCTTTCAATGTGCTTTGGGAAAAAGAAGGTTTGTAAAACATATTTAATTCCAGATAATATCCATATTCCAGATAATATCCATATTCCAGATAATATCCATATTCCAGATAATATCCATATTCCAGATAATATCCATATTCCAGATAATATCCATATTCCAGATAATATCCATATCCATCCATACAACTGAGTCAACACTGAGGGAATGAAAAGTTCCAGAGTGGAGTAACGGTCAATGTGCATTTTCCACCAGGAAGATAAGATGCTATTCCCATACCAACCACTGTATTTTGTATTTGAAAAATACCAGAGGAGAAACTGTGTGCTGATTAGTGAATCCCATAACTGCTTATGCAAATGAGCTAAAATAGATTCTACATTTAAAATTTATATCAATAATTGTCTTCACTAATCTCACATCCTCTTTCACTAATATAAAGAATTAATGCACTTACTTGATTAATGTATTTGACCTCAACAGGAGAGTTTGTTGCACAGTTCAAGTTTACAATGCTGCTTATGCCAAATGGAAACATCAGGTGGGTGTATGAGAAATCCCTCCAAAATACAAAACTCTTACCTGGTGCCCATTGCTCGCAACGCCCGAGAATTCTCGGGCCCAAAAAAGTTTATTTTGACATCTTAATAGATTGATCCCCAAGTTTTTCGTTTTCTTTTCTACCCTGATGATTTAAGTACTCTACAACTCCTTAACTGTGAATATGTAAACTATTCACGTCTCAAAACAGAAATTTCGTTCAAACCCTCAAATCGATGAAAAATCACCCGAAAAATCTTGGGAGGTCAGTTGCTCCCGAAAACTTTCCACTGTTTTTCACCCGAGTTTTTCGGGTGCCCAAAAGTTTGGCGTAATTCTATAAATACTATAGGATAGAAACCATGAAAAGGGAGTTATAGACTATTCACATCAGCAGGGTAGAAAAGAAAACACAAAACTTTTGATAAATCCATAAACATTTCAAAACAAAGTTCTCGGGCCCGAGAATTCTCGGGTGTTTTGAGAAACGGGTGCCTAGAAAAATAGCATGAATGAATCATACCAAATGACTATTTCAGGATAACTCAAGGACCATATGACCCAGATCTAGTGCAGTCTGAACACTCCATAGAAGATGAGAAGATCAAGGTAATGAGCACGATTGTGTTACATGGAGTGCAGAAAATGTACAATGTAAAAATCTTTTTGATAATTTGAGTATCTTGTCAAGGTAATGAGCATGATTGTGTTACATGGAGTGCAGAAAATGTACAATGTAAAAATCTTTTTGATAATTTGAGTATCTTGTCAAGTTTGGGCTAGACATCCCAGTTTCAAGTATCATATGCTATCTTGTTAATAGCAAGAATGACTTTCTAGTGATCCTCATCTCAACAACAGTAACATCTTTTTCAGTTTTGCTGTTTTCTGTCATCCAGTTTTTCTAACACTCGACTTGGCAACCAGTCCAAGTAGCATACTATGCATGTTGCCTTGTAATAACAGGGGCGTAGCCAGCACTTATGAGAGGGGGGTTCCAAAATTCAAAAAATAAAAAAACTCCACATAGATCTCGGGGAAAAACTAGCGTTTGAAGAAATTTGCTACATTTTATAAGAGCTTTTATTTGTTGTCTATTAAATATTTACAATTTTAGTAGTAAGTCGGCCCAGAACAGAGGCGAGGGGGGGGGGGGTTTCCGCTGTGGGAGAGGGGGGGTTCCATAACCCCTGGACCCCCCCTGGCTAAGCCCCTGAATAAGGTTACGTTTTTGATGATTGATCTTTTGACCAAAATACAATAAATGCAACCAGTTTCCTATACACTTACTGCTTGCTTCATAAACAATGATTATTGCAAGTCTAAATAAAAGGCATAGCTAGAATATTGACTTGGTCAGTCAAGGATAATAATGGAGCTGCCTTGATTAGCTTTCATTTCGTTTTTCCAAATGGTATATATTTTTCTTTTTGTGTGGGTGAGGGTGATTTTGTTTTCTTTCCACAAACAGTGAGTGTTTTTTTCATCTTTCTTTCTGATCAACAGGAAATCCTAGCGCAATCAGCAAGTAGGAAGACACAAAAGAAAAAGAAGAAGAAGGTAGAGTAGTTTGTTATTCTGTCATGTGAGTGTTATAAAATAACTGCATGTTGCTCACAACCTGAAGCAATTGCAGCCGTAAAAAGCAATTGCAGCCGTAAAGTTTCCAAGAATAACAATATTTTGGCCCAGTTATTTCTCAAGAGCTATCAAAATGTCAGTAATACTGACAATGAGAATCCCCAATGTTTTGGGCGGTGTGATTGAGAACTTGGGAGTAGGGTGGTCTTACCTGGAATTTCCAAGTGAAGTCACAATGAATACCACTTCCTTGAGCCCAAACATTCCTGGAAAGTGATAAACAGTCTTTTCCCTCCCTCCCTTCGGTTTTCCAGAGCCCAATACCCCTCACATCAAAAAGTATAAAAATCCCGGGTAAGAAATGTACAAGCTCTCTCGTCTTGTGTTGCAATGCAGGCCTCCTCCAAAGCCACAGAAGCATCAGCAGATAGCAAAGATGACGAATGAGATCAAGACGAATATGATCGCCATGCAGCTAGGACCTTGAGCGAGACCAGACCACCCAGGCGTTACCATGGTTACGAACAGTATCAGCGACATGGGTCGGGTACTGCCCCACCCATATCTATAAAATAGAGTATCTACTGGATTTTATCATGACCACCCCGCCTTCGTTGATTGCTTAGTTTGTTTTTGCTGTTAATAACTCCAGGTCCTTGGGATAAATTGTGTTGGAGATGTCCACCAGGAGCAACGGATTAAAAGAACTGCTTAATAAGACGTTTTTCCTGACATTCTTTATTATTAATAATCTTTTCATTTGCACTCGAGATTTTCCTTTATACTCATTTCTGAAAAGCTTCTTATCTACTTTTATTAGTACATTTACTTGCAGCTTGAAAAAGCTGCTTTTAGTAATTTGAAACCCGTTCGTTCGTAATCGTCCAGTTCTACTAATAGTTGTACTGTTATGCTTATAGATTTGCGCTTTTCAGTATTTTTGTCGTTGTTTTTCGTGACCGAAACATAAAATTGTTCAATCGAGATATTCTAGACGGTAAAGACGTTTGTAATTGAACGCGCTGTAGTGGGTATAAAATCAGTCTGATGTGTGGTGAAATGATCAAGGAATGTAATGTTGTATACATCGTCGCATGAAAATGTTATACAGTATCGAAGAACTACCGTGTGTTCGCCATCTCGACTCGCTCGCTGGAGCCTTGTAACGTTGAATAAAGACAACAGAGCCAGGTATACGATGCCATATGAGTTTTGTATTTGAATGTCTTCATGGGCCAAGCCTTGGCGGTTGACGTAGTCGCACTGTAACATCAGTTACGTGTGATGGTCGTGATCTTGTGCATTCTGGCGAAAAGGCCCTGTTGGAGAACGCAGGACATCGCGTGAAGAGGAAACTTTCCCACGCGTCGAAAAAGAAAGGGAGACGCGATTCACAAAACTCCCCATAATTCTTGCTTTTGATGCGAACTCGTTGGCGCTCTTCCCATTTCCGTTATCTGGATGCTACGCAGACTAGTTTTGTAGCTTCTTTTTTTCACTCACTTTGACGTACTCGGATCATTCGATTTCATGTACTTGCTTGGGTTACCTGTGTAATGTTCCTTAGAGTAGAGCCCAGTCCTTTTACTCGCCCGGGAAAAACAAAATGGAGGATGGACGGTGGACGTTTGACGAGTGAAAGTCCAAATTTTAGCGCGACAGTTGTCTTTTACGACGAGGCTGCTGTGTTTCCTCCCTTGAAAAGCTTGCTAAAACAACAATGAAATGTCTTCAATTGGTAAGTGCGAATGAATGCGCATTTGTACTCAGATAAGAAGTGATTTGCTTGTGCACATGTTCTGAGCGAGATTATCTTGTGCGCGGTTGTTTCGAAAACGAGCCGATATAAGTATTATAAAAGTGTAAGGAATTTGCGCTGTTTGATAAGAGAGAAGGGATTTTTTTTATCTTATATAGCTAAAAATATTCAACCCCTACCCACCCCTACCCACGTAAAGAGAGAGGGGGGAGTTCCAGTGGGTATTTCCCATTGTTGCAAATTGCATTGAAAGTTAAGCTTAACTTATTAAAGCCTTAAGTCCAGTGGGATCAGGGATAATGCACCAGTCAATTGACAACTCCGCACCCCCCCCCCCCCCCCCATTCGCGCATTAGCGGGGCATTCACTTTTCTGGCAAGTGAAAGGCAGTGAGCGCCTCGGTTTGCGGGGACAATCTGAGAGGTGAATGCACTGCCCCCAGGGTAACAATTAAGAGTGAATGCGCTCCTTGCCCAACGAATTTAGAAAAATAACACAAAGGATTTTTACTCACTGAAAAGAGTCATGTCTATGGTGCCCAGTTTTCAATGCACCGCAGCCGATCGCAAAGCGCAATAAAACCATATTTTTCTACTTGCATGTACTTTCGCTAGTGTAGATTAAAATTTAATACATGTAATTCAAGTAACAAAAATCTGTAGTTGTTGTGTCTTTTGTGAAGTAAGGGGCTGTTCATATGGACGTGAGACAGCCCGGAAAGCGGGCTGGTTTCTGTTGTGTTTTGTCCCGGGGAAGAGAGTGACTCCCCGCTCGATGTACTGTGTGAAAGAAGTGAAAGAAAGCGCATCTCCCGACCAACGGGGCAGTAATGTAGTGTGAATTCTGTACGAAAGCCCCGCTAGTACCCCCTAATGCGCGAATGGGGGGGTGCAGGGCTGTCAATTGACTGGTGCATAAGGTCTTTTGAAAAAATGCGAGCAGGCAGATCCACACTAGTGACCTATGACCTGACAAGGGATATTTTTTTGAGGTTAGGACTTTCATTAGGTGGTGTTTGGCAAAAAATGAGGGGAAGGGCAGCAGTTTTTTTGGGAGGGGGGGGGGGGGTCAATTTAGAAAAATACACCATTTTTGGGGGTCATTTTTGAAATAAACATGTAATATGGGGGTCATTTTTAGTTTTTGTGGTTCGATATTTGTCCATGTCTTGATACTATCAAGTCACTTAAATATCTGTCACTTGTACTAACATTTCTAGTCTGGGCTTGGCAATATCCTTGACTTGCCAATATGTCTCTGCTGGGGTTCAATACATAGAACTACTAACACGTATATTTGATTTCAATTTTATGTGATCAGTCGTCTTTAACAAACAAAAAAATTGAGCTATCAGAAATTAATAATACTGCATACAAACTGTCTTCTCTGTGATGAGACTGAAGTGCCTTCAAACGCAAGCACATTGTCATCTTCATTCTCATCGCTACTACTGCTACTTTCGTCCTGACCAATGACGTCAACCACCACATCGATCACATCCTCTGGTAATTCCTCATCCTTGTCAGTACTTAAGTCAGAGTCAACTACCTCAGCACTGGCATTGTTCTCTTTGCGCTTTTTGTCTGCGAATTGCTTCAGTCTAGAAGCAAGCATGGTGCTGAGGGGGATTGGGTACCATGGAAAGATGAGGAGGGTCAGCTTTGAAATTTCTTTCGCTAGCAGGGGGCCACATTTTCGAACCAATACAAAAAAATTTAGTTGCCAAAACGAATATTTAGTCTCCATGTAAGTGTGGATGTCAGCTGAACTTAGAAAGATGGGGTGCCATTTGGCGACTAGCTTTAAAAAATTTGGTCACCAATCCCCGAATATAGTCGCCATATGGTATCCAGTGAGGGGTCACATTGAAAAAAATGTCTTTCAGGGGAAAACTGCTGCTTCCCCCCCACACAGGTTATTAACGACCAGTCCCTAAAGGCCTTTTCTGATTGGATGCCTTTGAATGTTGGGGCATGCGCTAATAGTTCTTTCTCTAACAGCTCTGTATCGAATCTTATGCATACATGAAAGGCTGTCATCAAGGCTTTGTGTAAGGTGACAAACTGGGTGTGAGAATGCTATAGGGCTAAAGCCTTTCTGCAAACAAATTGACTGAAAAGTTGTGAGAGGTATTCTCAGGGCAAGTTTGTTGTGCAAACACTGCAAAGCTCACTGGTAAGATACATTGTAATGTAGGATTATCTAACTTTAATCCCACAAAAAACTGATTTGATCATTGAATGTTTGTCCTCAGAAATGTTTCCGCAATATATGACCAAAATTTTGGGCTCACGAAAACGAGGTTCCTGATGCTTCAAATGGGTATTCTTTTTAGCTCCTTGGTCCAGGGGAGGGGGTACCCCCTCATGTCAAAATAATTGAAATCAAATATACGGGGATGGTTTGCCTAAAAGGGTAGGGTTTTGAGGCTCAAATTAGCGATTTTGTGAATTTAACTATATAAAAGGGGTGCAAAATACTAGATTCTGTTTGAAGCTCAAAAACAAGGCTATCGATGATCGCCTACAACTTAAATGGGGAGTTTTCCTTTACGTTTTTGCCTGTTTTAGCTTTGGCACCCAAAGTAAAATATCCCACACTTCTAGCTTCTTTAAAAAAGTTCAACATTTTGTGGGTACGCTTTCATATATTTCAGTATAAATTTGTGCCATTACAAATATAATTTTGTTTCTTCACATAACTTTCAGGCCTGACGTTAATTTCGTTAATTTCCGGATGCCCTCGGAACAGCATCGTGGTTTTCCGAAGTCATAACGAGCGTGACGTTTTCGCGGAGTGGTGTCCAGACTCTTTTCCTAAAGCCCAGACCACCCCTGCGGCCGGAGGGGCCTGTGAGTCATGGAACAAACGTTCGTAAAACGAAGGGATGACACGGTCGTAGTGTCTTTGTGATGTGACGTAGGAACCCTTCGTTTCCAAACAGCGAGAAGTAATAAAGCTTGACGCTTTGCTTGTAAAGGTGCCGCCATCGAGTGCAATCATTGCTTAATTAAAAAGGACTTTCATTTCGCCTTTATTGAAGTAGCATACTCAAAAATCAGTACGCGTAACTCTTTACCTTAGGTACCTGTTCGGGATGGTTTTAAAGTGGGACTAGCTTAAGTAGCGTGTAAAAGTGTATCGTGAATTTTTCATTGACAAAGTATTCTTGTCGGTTGTGAGATCTTCGGTAATATTCGACAATCCTTGGTCTCTATTGAATGCCGAATTTACACCCCCTTGTTAAAACAAAGGTCAAATTAATTGAAGAAGGTTCCGAAAAGCTACCGCGTGTTGTGTGGAGACAGAGCCAACAACAAAAGCACCGCATCACAAACTTATTCACTGTTTATACATCGGCAGAGATGAAAGATCGAAGAGCAGTTCAATTTGTTTGGCCCAAATGACTTTGACATTTGATGGATATTTAGGATAGTTTAGTATTAGTTTAGTTTAGATAGTTTACTGACCTAGGGCGAGTTCGCTGGCATGTGTAATTATTGGTGGGCTTGTTTTGTGACCGAGAACAAACTGAAGCCTGTCAGTTTTGGTTTCCCAACAATTACATGTGAAGGGTCGTTGTGTGTTCAGAGCTAGTTGTAAGTTCAACTGCACATGAGCGATAAGATATCCTGTTTCTCTTACTGTTTAACTGATTTATTGGAGAAAATGAGCAGCACTCGGTTGCAATAAGTGTTCTTTTCAATTCGCCGCGGCTTCCGACTAGCAATCGCAGAGGTGTGAACCTATTGAAATAGATAACCGGCGGCCTCTCTTTTTAGACTTTTAATTTTCTTTCCTGTAAGCATAAAATCCCTTCAACCAATACTAAATTGTTCCCGGCATTATAAAAAATTTGAGCAAAAAATCCTGCTCCCGACTTTGCCTTTTCGCAAAATTATGAACCGCCGCAAAATTCGTTACAAACAGTAGGTCGCGAGTATTGTAAAACATAGGACTTTATTCGACTTTTTAATTAGATTTAATGCCATTCAGTGGCAAAGTTTGTTCTGATAATAAGTCCTTGGTTGTACTACAAAGCTACCAGACACAGAAGGCATCTGTTGTCGATTGAAAATTCTTAAACGAAAGTTCAATTACACAGTTATATTACTTTGAACACTTTCACTTGCGGAGGGCGTTCGCTTATTATAATTAAAATCTAGAATCACAGCTTCTCGTCAAATAAATTTTGAAGATTTCAGCAAATCAATATTATTTACAATTTGTCTTAATCATCAAGGAATCTCTTTAGCAATAATAATTCATTTTATCTTTTCTTTTTTATCGTCTTGGAAGGTTTAAATACGTTACGCCCGTAGATTATTGTGGACATGAAATGCAGTGTCTATTTTAGTACCAGCCACCGTAAATCCCTTTTAAATCCATTTTAAGACCCTAGTATGCCAGTGCTAACCACATCTTCTTAGCAGAACCAGAATAAATAAATGCTTTGCAAGCGATTTCGAAGTCCAGTTTACGTTAGTAAAAGTCTTTTTAAGTTGCATAAAACATTTCCAGTATCCTAAAAAAATCATTGCTTGACACAAATTAGACAAATCTAAGGTTAGAAATTTGTTCTTAGTAATGCATGATGAATGCTTGAAAAAAGTTTTCCAAAGAGTATTAAAAAGCGATTCGCCGCTTTCGTAGAACTGACAAACTAGGGTCTTAAAACACTTTCACATTGGTGAAACTGACGCCAGGTTTTTTTGAGCGAGCTACTGCTCCTGATTCCACAGAAAATGATTATTTCTGTCTTGTCTTAAATTCGTGATATTTCTGAACCTTAGCAGCCACAAAAATAGGCTTGTCAATAATAGCTTATGGTACCAACCCCATGTCACCATATATTTCATATGTACACTATTTTGTCTCTATAGAGTTCATGTTTTTCTCTCAAGGTTGAGAAATTGTGTTCCACGCCGGGTGCAGTGCAAGCCCTCCGCTTTGTAGGAATTTAGGCTTCTCAGCTTCGCGCCTGTTGAGACTATCTGCGTCATGGGAAGCCCTTCCGTAGCCACTGTTGCTAAGAGACAGGGCAAGGCCCGTGTGTGGCCCCGAGTGGTGTGCAACTGTGCTTGGTACGGATAAATTCTCTATGGATGGAGGACCGGGGAAAATGAGCGGATTTGACTCGGGCGTGTAATATTGTTGTGGATGACCTGCAAATAGCAACGAGACAACGAACGAATTAACATCGATATATAAAACAGTTCTTTGACAATTTTAAAGCTTGTTTGATAATGCTATCTCGGTTGAAAGTGAAACCTAGGAACCGGTCAATGGAGTGAGGCTTTAATAAGGACCTGCTGTGAAAACTTCACGTCGGCGGATACCCAACCTTGTTTTTCACAGTCAAGTGAAAAGTCTGTTTTACTTGAGTCTTGGAAAACTCTCGCGCGCTGTTCTCTTCTTACTCCGGTTTTGATACAAAAATATTATCATAATTGTTACAAAAACTATTATCATGTGTTACTATAGGAGATTGTTATAAACAAGAAGAATTTCTCTTTATCCTTAGTTTTCTATAAACAATGCTTTAAGCCGAAGCAAGCCCAGGACAAAAGCATAAGTTCGTTTTCTCAGCTGCCCTTAAACTCACATGGCTTCCATCAAAAATATTATAAATTTAAACTCAAACACAAGTTTATTGGCTGATAAAGTAAAATGGCTGCACTAACATATCATCTCTCTGTTGGGATAAGCACGACTGTTCTGTCGTTACTCAAAAATAAAAGTCATGAACACAATCCCAAGCATCATTCAGTGGGTTTTGATACAGTACTTGTGTTTGCTCTTGTGCCAATATAACGTTTACCTAAACGAGCCTGAAACAAACCGGCTAGGAAAGTTTACTGAAGGCGGAATATTGAAAAATGAGAAGGCTAATAAATAGAATAATGTGACATTAGTAAAAGTATCTTTGTCAGCAAAGTTTTTGTATGTTAACAGTTATTTTTCATTAAACCTTGCCATGGCTTTTGTTATATGCAGCTGGATCGCCCAATTTTTTAAAGTGATTGCCAACACTCTGAGCAAATCACACTTTTAGGAAATTAATGTAAAGGCTCACTTCTTTCTTCTCACTTTTAGAATTGCTTAATTTTGGGGAGGAGGCAATTTATTTAATCAAAAATTACGCTGAAGACCACACTGACATTGGGGTTTGTAACTCTAATAAAACTTAAACGAGAGAATTGATAAAAACATTTAAGTAATAAAAAAATTTGTCAGAAACTTAATTTGTTGAAACCCTTCATAAAGTGGTCCGACACAAATTTCGTTTCAAATTTTATGATTAAAATCAATTTTCTTGTGTGATGTACCAGATATCAATATCAAGTTTGTCACCAGTTTTGTAAAAACAATTCAATACAAGGTACATGATCCACTGTAGTAGTTACCAAGAAAATTGTTAGCCCTTTTTACGGGAAGAGAAAAGAAAAGATAAAACTCGTCACCAGTAAAAACGTCGAGTGATGCGTAATTCGTTTTGAATGATATGATTGAAAAACAAACATTGAAATGAGTAATCATGGAAGTATTTCCTATTTTCTCAGGCTTGACTGATGCCGATAGATTTAGTTATTTTACTTATCCCATAAGTAAATCACTTCTACAAAGTTTGGTTTTCGGCTGCCAATATAAACTTCTCGTCTCCTGTTTGATTTGTTTGATCCTATAAATCTCAATTAGGAAATTTGGGGTCGTGGATTTTTTTACGTTGAAACAAAAGCGCGCGAGTTTGGACTTACCAGGTGACGCGAGGTCGGCTCGTTTGTGATAAGGGTTCGGGTAGGGCGCGGGTCGGTGACTTCTGATGCCGATTTGTCCTATTCTGTTATAAGGAGACGAGGGGATGTGGGGATAAGAGGAGGGGTGATGGTGATGTGGATACACGGGACCGGGGCTTGTACAGAACCAGCCATCTAAAGAGATAAAACACAAGAAAGCATTGTTAGTTGGGCGAAACGGGAAGACACCCCGAAACCCACTCAAAACACCCGCCACCAGTTTATCCAAGGTGTAAAAAATTCTTTGAAATTCTTTGAAATCTTCTTTTAATAAATGGTTTCCAAATCTAGCTAAGTAACAAAATATCTTGCCATATGAACCGCAAAAATGCTTGCCTCTCGTTCCTATGTAATTTGATTCACGCAGAGTAACCTTCCTGGCAACCTGGTCTCAGTGAACGCTACGTTTTGAAGTTCTTTATGTGCGATATTTCATACGTCCAGTGAATGTTTTTGATCTACAAGTCTCGAAACATATCTATCAATAAACCGATGGACGATAAAAGTCTTAAGTAACTGTGAGGCATTTGCGCTCTTGAGTCAACTGTTACCCTTTTGCAAACTTTGCTTAATCGCCGCGACCGAGATAAGATCAGTGTGGTGGGGCGAGGCAATAAAACGATACGCAAACTTGGAAGATGAACGATTAACCGAGCTAAAATTTCATTAGGTAATTCATCGCGAAATTGAAATCCTACACGAAAAAAGAAAACAAATGGTTTCCAGTGATGAGAGTTAGGAAGTCTTTGTTGACGTGGAGGACTAGCTGGCGCGTCAAATATACGGCGCAGAGCATATATACAATTTGCAGGCATTTCTTAAAACAACAAATCAATTTGTTGCGAAAAAATAGAACTTACATTGTGAATACGCCGAATGTGACTCCGAGGCTTGTTCTAAAGCGTCTTTATGCTCCTGCCTGTTAAATAAAAACACATTTTTTAAAGTCTCACGCTTGGTTCACTTTTGAAGTGTTCGTCTCGATGCCAAACTCTTTTTTACCTCTCTTTTGCGTCCAAAAAGGCTTTAGCAAACGGGTTGTACTTGATCTTGAGACCTGTAATCTACAAATGACGAATGAGAAACTGGATTAGGGGGAAAGTTTTATTGGTGTTTTCATAACACGTAATAAGCACGTTGGGATTGTTTGGGAAATAAAGGAGTTACAAGTACCTCCTCGTTTTGATAAGCCGTAACCGCAATAAATTGCGTCTCGGGAAAAGAGTGCGAAACGATAGTCCTGTTGTTATCCGTGGCGCCGACTTTGATAATGTGTAGTCTTGGTTCGTACTTGTGTAGAGAATTCAACATTATCTGCTGGAAAAAGTCAAATACAAACAACAAAGTTAACACAAGTTCGATCCACCCACCTCAGCTATTACGCTGTTAAAGGGAAAACCTTTCTAACGCATTTGAGACGTATCATGTATGAAAAATCTAATGATTCTTTTGTAAGAAATATTAAGTGCAATCATACTTGTCGCCAAAAACACGTAATTTTCGCTTTTGAATCGTCTTTTCAATTAATCTCGAACGCAAGTGCAAGAACTGTTCACATGTTGTGTAAATCTAAGCCAAGTCTTGTTAAGATGAGGATGGTTTACTACAAGTAAAATTGTCACTGTCGTTTTTCATTTCTTGATGAATTTCTTTTTAAATTTTAGGTGATTAAATGATAATTCCAGGAGCAAATGGTACTACACACCTGGCCGCCGCAGTTCTGCTTGTTGGTAAGTTTGACCTTTGAGAACCCGACGGGCTGTTTCATCCAGTGAGCTCCGAAATTAGGCGAGTCGGGATGAATATACACGCAACTCGGTGTCGGGGGCTCGGGTTTTCCTCCTGACACCCATTCGCCATTAACGTATTTCCATCGGTGGCCCTCTACGCACACAAAATCCAACAGGAAGGAGTACATGGCTTTTGGTTCTAACCCGGTCACGGAGACTTTGAGAACTGGGAACATACGCCTGAGGGGAAAAATACCAAATATGAACTTGTCAGGACCTTTAGTACCCTGTCAAAAGTATTTAAAAGTTCTAAAACACAAAGCGTGAAGCAATTGAATCTCTTACCTGCCGTTTTTAGTGACGATCATTTCGTTAGTCAAGGATTTAAATCTCCGCCATAATTCCGCTTCTTCTAATATGATCTTCACTTGGCTATCGTCGGCACAAGTGTTGTTGTTTGCATTTTCCGTGTCCCTTTCGGAGTTGCCTGCCATCGAGTCCTCGGCTGCTTGTAAGATGTGGTTGACTGTGAAAGGGGAGGGTTTCTTCTCGTCCGAGTGCATGTCGCGAATGTCCTTGTCCTTTTGCTCGCTGCGTTAAGTGCTGTTTAGTGCTTCGGATACTAATAAACTATTACTGGGACAGATGATACGGCCAAATGAAATTATACCGTCCACGATTCATCGAGCCCTCTAATTAGCTGTCAATGAATAAAAGTCACACCTTGTTCTCACATGTCAGAAAAGTAATCAACTATGCATATTTAAGGCTCTATTTATCGACCAATCGGCTGACGGCTCCTGTCGAATTTAATCGCGGGCCACAAGTAAGAAAATTTAGCAATAAATACTGGCAAAATACCGTTGACTTAAGCCGACCAATAAGAGGCCGCAATAAAAGAGTTTTCTTTACTCAGCGCACATTAATAATTATTGCTCCTCTCACAAAGTTAAACATCACTCTCGGATGGTGAGAAATAAAGAGATAACAAACCCGACACAATTTTGCTGATGCTTAACCTTTCGGGTCAAACCGTTTAGCACGACCATTTTGAGTTGACAGAAAAGCCTAACGTTTTACGGGAAATCAGCGCGCCCCGGCATCGGTTTCGGCTCGTATTGTTTTCTTTTGTGGCTCTTTTTCCCGTGGTTAGATAACTTTATTATCGGACGTAGCAATAATTTTAATTAAGCGTTATACTTCAAGTACTTATATGATTAAAAATTACATTCGCACGCATTCTTAGTATGGATATGTGAGCGTCCCGATTGGTGGTTAGGTTTTTGCAGAGTTGTTTGAGCTCACACCCTTAGCGCAACCAAGTGCCAATTTGTAAAATGATCAGTGTGAAGATTAGGATATACGTGGGTACCATTGCCCTGACTGGGTGCATTCAATATGTCATTTAACAGCTAGTATTCTCGTCTCTGTCCCTATTTCTGGAAAATCGGCATGAAGACTCTTCCACAAAGCCGTGCGCTCTATTAGAAATCATAATCCAGAGCGCCGCTTTCGTTTTATTCCTGGACAAAGTTGCGCATTTTACTAAACACAAGTACCGCCACCAGAAGCAATAACTTTTTCTTCTACACTCACCGACCACTAGGACGCCGCAAATGGTAATACTTTGCGCACAATAAACCACTTATTTCGATCGCAATCGCTTTGTTGATGTTAATTTTGACACAATATGTTTGTGTGGTAGCGCGAAACAATGGAACGATTTAGTCTGCTATTGATTCCTGGCGAGCGGCTTCTCTGCAAGAGTTTTGTCCCATTCAGGGCTTTGCTGTAAACTGCCGCTTCAAAGGGGCCGGCACAATGTAATGTGTGACCATTATCATAAACTTCCAAAACTGCGGCGCGTGAACTTGCCTGCCTGGCACTCCCCGATGCCCGTTAGAAAAAACCGCTAGACACCAAAACACAAAAAACACTTTCCAAAACTTCTATATTTTATTGCTATTTTACTGGTAAACGCCTTTTAAGGAAAGTTAAGGGTTCCCAGTACAGAAAATATCTGGAAACAGGCATACCGGCAAAGGGATTACTGCTCTGACAAGTTCTTAATGGAGCACCAGATTAGATATGCTGGGCAAACAAATGTACCAATACTTTACGCAGTTTTCTCAAAACAATCAGCTTCACTGCGCAAAAAGCAAACACTACCAAAGCCGCGGTGCCTGGAATTGTGTTTAGATAAAATAAACCTCCAATTTACGGAATTCCAAGCGTTCTCGCCCCAAAAGAGCATGCTTAGTACTGACTGAAATAAAACATTGAAGTATATTGTAGTCCTAATGCGAACGCAGGAGCTTTCCTATCAAGCCTCAAAGTCGAATCGTCGAAGATAGGGTCTTGAACAAGTTTGGGTTGACAAAGTGTAATTGCCTTCAGCTCTGAGTAATGAGCAAACAGTCGGAAACTAGAGCTTTCTGGTTTGTTAACACACAAATGTATGAAGTTGTACCTGTACTATTCGTCCAAATCTTGCACTTGCCCTCTAACGTTTATCTGCCATAGTGCTAAAGATTCGCTACTAACTATGCGATCGCTATAGAAGATAACTCACTAACATGAGGCGTTGACACGAACTTCGCTGCTGTTATTAATTATTTTTAACTCTCCCAGGATGGATTCACTGAAATCCTTCAGTTATTAATATATTGATGCGTAGCTATGGTTTACTATGGTTTTTGACATGGGCATAACTTTAGGACTTGTCCGAAAATAAGCCACTTTTAGGCTACCCGATTTTGGCGTGGATAAATTTTGAGCGGTGGGCCAGGAATTTGATTCAGACAAAATTTATTATTTAGATAATTATTATAGAAAGTAATGAAACTTGAAAGTAATACTTTATCTTTCGTTAAAGTTTACACAGTTGTTGTACAAAATCTGCTGACTGGATTTCTTGAGTTATGGTGTGCCCCAGAAAAGTGTTTTTCCATCGAAAATACCAAGCATAATTTGTCGCTGGTATTTTATTACATTAACGAGAAGGAAACATGAAAAGAGATCTTAGAAGCTTTGAGCTCTATTCATTCGGCTACAAGCTTTTTAACTTGCCTTGCCCGTCTTTAGCTAGGTTTATTGTGAGCAATAAACTAATAACGGTTTGCTAAAATTGCTCCTATGGCGAGCACCAAAGTAATGAAAACTCGCGAAAGAAATTTCACATTCTTTTCCCACCTAGAATCCAACTTCCGATTTCCTTTCATAAAAATATTAATCGTTCCCTGCCTCATAAAGTGCGCTATTTATTACTCACTCTCGAAATACCAGATCCAATTTCTCTTCAAAATTACGACGTCGAGAAGTTATTTGTTCAAAAGGAATTGTTATAGGCTAGGATTGTTATAGGTGTGCCTAACCGCCCGACAAAAGTTCTGTAAACATCCGCAATGAAGTTAAGTTAATTTTGATTGGAGCTTGAAGTATGCGGAATCCTTGAATACCTAAGTTATGAGAGTATGTGGGAGATTTGATAATGTGAAATAATTGCATTATCTACTCCAGAAAAACGGTCCTGGCTTTTATATTTTGAATTGACAGAAACTTGGGACATAGTCTTGATGAATGGGCTCTGTTGTTAGTTACTTCGCAGGTTTTTCATTTTCTAAGGTTTGAAAAAGAGGAGCAGCAATATCAGAAAGTTTGAGTAAAATAATATCTAGTTTTAGCTGCTGGCACAGTGTCAATCCAACTATACGAAACAATACGAGTCTCCAATAAAAACACATAGTTTGTTCTTCGCCCTAATATTCGTAAGGAATTCTGTCGCATTTTCAGTATGCTTCATCTAAAATGTGCAGCATGCATTAGTACAAACCTTTTAGAATCAAATTGTTTTTGTAGCATTAGAATCCAAAATGAGAATAAGGACAATTGGTGATTCACTCTTCGTGGTTATTTTTTGCCATAGATAGTCGTTCACTTTTTCATTAGTTATTTAGGACACAAAATGTTCCTCCAACAATGCTCGTGTTACGAAAATTATGTGAGGGAACCTTTGTAATATAGAGAGCATATGGGTATTCATTGCGACAATTTCTTCACTCAGCCCATCACCCCGAATCCTTATGTATAACGAACGGTGTAAGTTTTATGGGAGTTTTTCAATGTCAGGTGATCAGATATCATTCAAAGCTTTTGGCACCAACTGACAGGACCCATGTTGTGGATGTTTCTGAAAATATCTCCCAGACAGTACAGTTTGGTAGAGAGAAAAAATAAGGACAAAATCAAGATAGTTTGAATGTGTCGTTTTCTTAAATTATTTGTATGGCAATCTACGAAAAATTCTCGCCAAAAATCGAGAAGCGTTTATCATATTTTTTCTCAGTTGAGAGGAGTGCGTTTTGAGTATAAACGTCCATCTAATATCTCCAAGTGCACTAGAATGACCTGTATCAGAACTTTCGAATGGTTTTTTCTGGGCACTTTATAAAGTTTTTTTTTAAGCCTAGAAAGGAACATTTTCGTCTCTACGGGGCAAAGCAACAATCTATATGAGGTTTTCAATGTTGACTGCAAATACACCTGGCTCTATAGTTTTCTCATGTAAAAACTTAATTGAGTTCCATTTCCATTAATGACCAAATCACTGAGATAGCGACCGTAGCAAGCTAGCTAAAAGTGGAGTACAATATACTATGTACTGTATTACATACTAAAGGAAATTTCATACCGACCATATTTCCCGTCGCCATTTCGCGCGTACGAACTGCCGAAGTTTAGTTTCTCACATGTAAAGTTGCGGGACCCGTATTTCTGGCTGTCGATAAATAATTTCTACTATTAAAAGAACGCCTGCAAGACCAGCAAACGATAGCCGAACGGCCGCTCACTTCAGAAATAAAACGTGGTACTGCATTGTATGTTGGTTAACGGTTAGTCGTGAATCGTCGTTGTGCTTGGCGGGTATAATTGGGCCTAGGTTTTCATTTAATAGGGCTCGAGCTCTGCAGATGGCATGGCTTTATTTTGCAGTAATAACAGAATGGACTTCCTTCGAAACTAGATGACTCCATCTGTACGGTATATGCTTTCTTATAGGTTTCGAGAGCGATCAGAACAAGGGCGTATAAGACTTCACAGATCTTGAAAGATCGAAATGGTGTGTACCGGCCGTTCAACGTTATTTACTGTTTGAGTAATATAGCCACTCTATAAACTTTGAAGTTCTCTTTGCTTTTCTTGGATACGAGTTTCAAGAGAGTTTGTTGTTGTTCTCCAAATCAAGGGATGCCTTCCTCGTCATGAGAGTTCCCTTTAGTGTGACAGGTTTCCCCGCCATTTTCATAGAAACGTGTGGCTCTATAAACATGGAGATATCGTACGATATGCGATGTGTTGTTTCTATTACTATGTTTTATTTCACGCTACTTTTAGTTGGTAGATAATCTAGTATGTTAGAAAGCAAACGCCTCGTTTTGACCAAGAGGTAAAGGTAGTATAACTACCGCAATATCTTCAAATACGTTTTTCCACTTCGGACTTTTCTGGGTCATTATTGAAAACTCTCCTATATTGCAAACTTTGTTATCTGAATCATGTTTAGAAATTGTTCTTTTCACTTCGGACACTAATAAATAAAAAACAGAAGAAGAAACCTAACTATAAAATAGGTTAATTCATTTTTCTTCGATTAAAAAATCTTTTCAAGAATTATTAGATTTATTGAAATCTGTAATCAAATATTATAAGGATGCTTTATTAACTTTTGTTTCGGCACAAAATGAACCTTGCAATAACATGTAATTAAGTTTTCAATAAACTCATAAGCCTTAAAATCAGCTTTCCAACCTCTAAACACTTGAGACATAGTCACCTTAGTAACTGACTGAGTTTGGTAAACTTCCACGAGTGCATCCAGCTGGCAAAGTTCGCACCAATTTCTTCTCGGCGTTTTACAAACGTTTTTGTAGCAAATGGCGCACGTATCTGCCTCTGATGAAGAAATTTTAATGGGCAAAGAAACAATTTGGTGTGTGGTACACATTATGTATGCACATCTTGTGACCCTAAATTTGAATTTGTGGAATATTTATGACTGCAAAATATTACCAGCCCTTGCCTGTGCCGAGTTACATGTAAAGGCTATCCAATCCGTAAGCTCTAAATTCGAGTCCGGTTTTCAATCAATTTCTGCGTAGGTAAAGCCTTCCGCTTGCACTCACTCTTACGGAGCCCCAAAGTAAGTAGATAAAACAAAACAAGTAAGTTTCTCATATAGTTTTTCATGGCTCGTTTCGCTAAGCAACACAAATTCATTACTATCGTCACGTACAACCGCAAAAGCTAGTGGAATGAGACTGTGCCTTCGAATGCCTTTCAAAAGGGAAATTACAAGAGTTCAGCCGTTACAAATGGAGTTTGAAAAGAACTTTTCTCAGAACAGTAATTTTCTTTTCAGCAGAGTCCACGAAAAGGACTAAACTCATTTACTGCAATTTTCATAATTCTAAGAACTATATGCCAACTAACAAACTGCGGTTTGGCTTCCGTCAATCAAACGAGTGAACCGCTCTGGGTGATTTCACGCAGGCTGTGAGAGGTTTTTTTGAACAAATAAGGGCTACCTAGGCTTTAAAACCAAATTTTCCACAATAATATCCAAGCGAAACTTAGAAAACATCCAAGCGCCTGTTCTAAAAGGTTTGATGGACGGAAGCGGAAACGCATTTTGGCGTTCGGAAATGTAAAGCTGGAGTTTATGAAAAGCGCAGTAAATGGCACTCGCTGTTCTTTTTTGTTGCCCTAATTCCAGTGTAGATAGAATATTAAAGTCTCTTTAAGGGACGTTGGGCGTGTCACCTTTGTCTCGCGAGAATGCCATCGGCAGGTATGTTGGCAAAGCTATCAAACTTAGCCGTCCAGGCGTGCGCTATTGCAAAGTCGAGTGCGTCGTCTTAGGTTCTCATTGTTTCTAAGAAGAATGGAGTTACCTTTATCAAAGTGAACCGATCACTTGCAAAGATTATTGCCTTTTTCAGTGAACTTTAACAGTCTTGTCAAAGAGCGGATTTAAAACAACCTGGATTTCCAAAGGAAATCGATTTTCCATCCAAACCGATTTTCCATCTTGAGTCGTAGCATCTTAGGAACTAAAAACGCCGTTATCTTAACGCAAATCTGCTTTCTATATATAATTTAAGTAGATACAAGGGAATGTCTGATGTGTTTATAAATTGTACTGAATACATTTTGATTTTGATTTATAAGCTATCCATATAACGGGCCGTTTTAATTTACTGGTCATGTTGTGTCTGGTGCTTCACGTGTCTGTTGTTTAGGGATTCTTCCCACGCGTGGTTCATAAGCAAAGCTACAAAGGAAATACGCCCATCAATTCTCCCATGAAACAATAATCCTACTTAAGTTCTGGTAATTTATCCTTAGGCCCGTTTCAGACGTCGATCTTTGCCGCGTTGAATCTAATTCAGATCGGGTTTTATCATGATGTTATAACCAAACAGAAAAGGACCCACTGTAAAAGATTCTAAAACCCATACATGTGATGCTAAGTTGTATCCAAAATCACATGTTACACTCGACAGAATATCCTCTCTAAACTGTAAATAACCGTCGACCGGTTATAGCTGAGTGGTAGAGCTCCGGGCTGTTGTGCGAGAGGTGATTCAAACCTCGGCCGGACCTACACTCCGGGGCTTAGGAGGTGCTGCCTTTGCTCTAACATCTGCAAAGCGTCTGCATCTCGTTTTCTTTAGACCTTCGCGCCTTCTCGGATAAGGACGTAAAACCGTGTGAGACGTGTGAGAGAGACGCCAGTGGAGCCGTTTGCGTTACATTTCTGACAAGTAGATTCGATGCTGCACAACATCGACGTCTGAACTGGGTGTCTCTTAAAGCTGATGTACAAAATGTCTGTCTCGTTTTCTTGAGCGGGGACTCGACTATAAAAAATTCGACCCAGCGATAATATCCAGGAAATGCCACCAATGAGAAGTGCCATGAAGTTTTGAACGTACTGCTGGTGTGTAATTATTTGGCCGCAGTTCCTTCTAGGTATCAGACACGGTCATACGAGAATAGTTTTCATTGGCACAAAACTTTGCTAGTCAAGGAGTTGTAGTAAAAGGGAAAAAATGGTATTAATAAAAAGGGATTAGTGCGCAATAAAATCTATTATCCTATAAATACTACCAGAAACATATACGTTATATGTTTCTGATATTACACAGAAACAAGCATTTCACAGAGCAGCATTTAATGGAATTCCTTGGAAATGATCTATTCTGTCTGAGGAATGTACACCCTTTTCAAATGCGTTGATCGGAACAAGCTACCTAATGCCTGCCACTAAAGGCTCGTGGGAAACACATGTATGCACTGTACTGCACACGAGCCTTTAGAGGCGACTTGGGCCCGGAAGAGATGAAACTCGTGAATCTGTATGTGGTTTCGTTCACTCGAATTCCAATCATTGATTATTAAAGGGAATGTAGGTAACGTGTTTCAACTGGAAGATGCGGTGTTCGCACTCGTTAAAGAGTGCTTGGTACTGAAAGAGCATCTGCCAGCCGCCATTTTGTCAGCCTAGCAACATAGGAAAGTGCATCCATTTCCACTCGGCTGATGGGAGTGCGTTAGTTGCGATTGAATTCGATAAATGGTTATTTCGACACGTACTTCGAAACAATAACACAGAAACGGCCGACTAGGCTCTTTACGATCAGACAGACATTTCTATGCAGTTGCAAAATATCACAGAACAGTTATTAGGAAATCGTCTTTTATTAAACAGTTCTAATTTAAACAAAATAAAAATATATCAGTACAATCTATAGTCTGGCACAGTTTTCTAATCATAAAATAAGAAACACGCGATGTGAAAATACTAGCACACAGAAACCTTAATTTAAGAATGTTGTGACATTGCTTTATTGCGACAAGTGTCCGATAAACTATTTCGCGACCACTTTCTAATGCACTATTGTGCCAGTTTCCGAGTAACAGACTGAGTAACAGGGCGTAATGTTGTCCCATTTCAGATCACGTGGCATTCATTTGAATACTATTTCTTTGTTTGAGCTGCTTCCATATTCATATATCCTTCGGTGCGCAGCAGAAGAACAAAGAAAGAAGAACAAAGAAAGAATTACTCATGGAAATACCACGTCATCTGAAATGGGAAAACATTATGCCCAAGGTAAAGAGGTATATTATCGTGACCACTTATCTAATACGTAATCTCTTATCTATATACTGCACTATCGCGCAAGTTTACGAAACAAATTGTCGCAACCTTTTTTGAATGCATAATACCGCCACCAATTTCCTATAAATTGCCGCGACCATTTACTCTAGTACTGCGTCAGTTTCCAATATAAATTGTCGCAACCTTTTTTGAATGCATAATATCGCGACCAGTTTCCAATAAATTGCCGTGACAATTTACTCTAGTACTGCGCCAGTTTCCAATACAAATTGTCGCGACCATTTTCTAATCCATATAGATGCTGCGACCATTTTACTGCGAACAGTTTCGAATTAATTGCCCCGATCATTTAGTAATGCATAATATCGAGACCATTCTCTAAAGCTATTTAGTACGAAGAGCAACCAATCCCACCGGCGCGATCAGTTTTCAATATTTAACGCTTTTTATTCCCCAGCATTTTTTCCCCAATTTTAGCCAATGCCATCAATGCTATCGCGATCAATTGTCGATATTATCGCGACCACTCAGTTTTACGCGGTTCAAAGACGGTATTCCTAAACACAGCCAAGGCGGCCTGTAATCTTGTATCATAAGATTCGATAATTGTTTGGACGGTATTCTTAATATTCCCTTGGTTGGATGTCACGTGATGTCGAACGTAGAGTATTTCCTTTCGGTTTGTAGACGAACTAATATGTCCACTAATGTTCCATTCCAAACGAAGTAAGACATCTTCATTCTTTCGAATTTCCTTCCTAATGTGGCGAGCTTTCGCACATGATTCGCGCATGGCTTCCATGACCACCGAGATCAAACAAAAACATCATAAATTAGCATTCCTCCACATCGGACCATCAATGAGCATTCCTCCACATCGGACCATCAATTAGCATTCCTCCACATCGGACCATCAATGAGCTTTCCTCCACATCGGACCATCAATGAACTTTCCTCCGCATGACCATCAATGGGGTTTCCTCAGTCGCATTATAGAACGCGTTGTCTTAGTACGTCAATTAAAATCTCTTCCTTCTTCTCCTTGTCTCTTGTTTGGGGCGCAGTAGTGGCTTGGGTGGGGGGTTGCCGTTGGAGATGTCACCCAGCCTGGTAACTTGCTATCTGTAGAATTCTATAATAACTAACTAGGACCTGCGAAATAGGAAATATACACAAATTGTTTATACGAGAAGAAAATATATTTCTCCTATTAGTAAGCAGAGAGATTGATTGAGTCGAACACTGAGTCGGTCGGCCACACCATGCGTCACTGTCAGTCTGTTTGTCCGCCTGCCCGCCATCCACAGAGGAGATGACAACTTGTCTGTCTGTCATATCTCAATCAGTCTGTCTGTCTTTCTGTCATATCTCAATCAGCCTGTCAGTCTGTCTGTCATATCTCAATCAGCCTGTCAGTCTGTCTGTCATATCTCAATCAGCCTGGCTGTCTGTCTGTCATATCTCAACAAGTCTGTCTGTCTGTCATATCTCAATCAGCCTGTCTGTCTGTCTGTCATATCTCAATCAGCCTGTCTGTCTGTCTGTCATATCTCAATCAGCCTGTCTGTCTGTCTGTCATATCTCAATCAGCCTGTCTGTCTGTCTGTCATATCTCAATCAGCCCGTCTGTCTGTCTGTCATATCTCAATCAGCCTGTCTGTCTGTCTGTCATATCTCAACAAGTCTGTCTGTCTGTCATATCTCAATCAGCCTGTCTGTCTGTCATATCTCAATCAGCCTGTCTGTCTGTCTGTCATATCTCAACAAGTCTGTCTGTCTGTCATATCTCAATCAGCCTGTCTGTCGGTCTGTCTCTTTGTCTGTCTGTCTGTCTGTCATCAACCTTACCTAGTTTTCTGTTAGCTACTGTAGCACGATAGTAAGCACGACCAAATGAAGAGCGCCAGACTGCACGAGAGGCCAGCTACAGGAGTGTACCACTCTGAAAAAAGAACCAAGGGAAAGCGTGTCATTTCTTTGATTAAACTCCTCCGTCCGTAAAAAGGCATATCCCGCGATATATAAAGTTAAGATTTCCCACAATTCCATGCAGCAAGGGCGGATGCAAACGCACCCTCTGTACACTCAGCGGTAGCTTATTTCCCCTTAGACACTCGCACTGCATCCTGGGACTATGGTCCCACGAGCACACGATAACCCTCTCCACTGACCAGGAAAATATGCGTGGTGTTTCTTCTGTACATTCTCTCCTAGAAGTTTCGAAATATCATTACAACGTAAAATTTGCGATTTTTTTTTTTTATGGAAAAACGTTCACTTAAAAAAGGTAGCCTTTAATTTTCGAATCCCTAGATTCTCAGCTATGAAATCCGAAATATGCCCTTGTCTGTTGTATTGATGTTCAAATATAACTAACGGCTATTTCAAGTTGTTTTGCGCTTGATTCTCATTGGGTGCTCCAGGAGGCTCTGAGCCCATTTTACAGTATACCAGAACTAGACCCTAAACTTGAAGCTATTGTCGCCGAAAATAACTAAATTTATAAGGTTTTCAAAATCATTAACTTCGATCGTACTAACTTTAGATAATGTGATGACAAAATGTGCTGTAAAGAGAAACTGTAAATTGGTCACCTTTCTAAGTAAACGGATCAAACTTCGGAAGCACTAACATGCACTAAACTAACGAAACGTCGGCTTTTTAAAAATATTCCGTTATGATACGTGACAAGAGATACGACTTTCCGGACGTCGGCTAATTGAGCAGCTGCGCCGTGGCCTCGAAAAATATCCAGAGCTCACGAGTAGGTCATTATGAAAAACCAGTTCTGTCGTGAAATAGCCGTGAGGAAATCCTTGAACTGAAAGAGAAGCCCTTGCTTTGAGGGTATGAGGTTTTCTCATATCAGCCAACCTCGGCAGATGTTTGGGCCTTGTTTAAATACCCATACATTTTCCGTTAATTTATCTCCGACTTAGCTAGCTGATTGCGGTGCGATGTGCAGTGAATGGGTAAAGTCATGCAATCCACCCAAAACAAAAGAACTAATAAGCCTATGTCGTATTGTTCGCGTCTTTTAACGATCGCTTCAATGTGCGCGCTTTGACTTGTAAATTCTGAATATTTATATCTCTTATTTGGAGCACTCTTCAAATAGTAGTCCCTGATAACCTATTTGATTTACTACGCAGTTTCTATCCTGGGCGAATATCGAAAAAAAACTTAGCTGTAAACCATGATTTTTCAAGTGTTAACGCTAAATTATGAATAATCTTGAAATACTTTTTTATTTAAGACTCCTGGAATATTTGATGGGAAACAGAAACTCGAGCACAATTTCAGCTAATTATTTATCTGTCTTCTTTTCCGCTATTTTTTAAGAGGAAGTTTAAAAGTATGGGACGTGACTGGGAGCGATAAAACTCCGCTCCGTTTAATTAGCTTCAGCTCGTGAAGCCATTATATATGAAGCTATAGAAAATCATCATTTCCCTCACTCACGGCATCCTCAATATTGCACAACTACGTTTGTTATTTGAACTAGCGTGGCACATCTTAGCTCAGGCCATATTGCAGTCAAATTTGAAGGCAACTTTACTCCACAGCGTATACTCTAGCTCTGTGTACAAGATGTTATATGGACATTTCGGTATTCTTTGCATTTTTACCTAAAATTCGGTTGTTCGGTTCCCTTTCGCTTGGCGTGGTTCACTTTTCACTTGGCAGGGTACAGATAACGCGATAGCGAACCTGGTCTAAACATTTCCTTGGCAGAGCTCGGGGGCAGAGCTCAAAATTTGCGCGCAGGTGTTGGAAATTTAATCTGTCATTTTTGTATTTTTGTTCGAAATGCTAGCATAAGCAAGTCACCTCTCTAGTCCCTATAATGTAATGACATATCTCAGTATCCCAGAATTAACGCGCTATAACTAAGTCCAATTCGTAGTGGTCTCCCGTCCTTTCTAATAACTATAGAAGAACTTATATAGAGTGCGATATTCAAGTTGATATTTACCCATCGTGTCTTCAAATGGTATAGGCGCTGGTTTAACTATAGGGTCCTCCAAGATGTATTCAGTCTCTCCAAGCCTACTTTGCTCCATGTGTAAGTTAAGAGGGTTGAAGATGGGCCGAGACGAACACGGCAAACTGAACGTTCGCTTGGACCGGTGGTGTAGAATCGATGGATGCATACTGCTGACCTTTAGCGAGTGACTGCGCGTGGAGCGGAGTTTGTCGGCGTTTGGACTTCCTGTGGTGAATACTTGTGATTGGGCCTCAGGCTGTGTCATGCTACTGTACGGGTCGTAACACTCTGCGGGCTGAAGAAAGAACAAATTATGGTGATTACTCCTTCTTTTTTTTCATGGATTCGACACGGCACTTTACTCCAGAAAACAGTGCAATGGAACCAGTCTTTGCTGTCAGTTTGTTATAAAAACACGTCTCCCGAGATTTTGTAAAGCCGGGGAAATACGAGGCACAAAATCCCTCAACTTGTCGCGCAACATTGTTGCGTTGCAAGTTGATGATCAATGTTGCGCGTTTTTCATCTCGCGCCACAACTTGTCGCGCAACAAAAACATTTGTTGCAGGTTGTGAAAACTTGTTGCGCGAAGTAGAGCGCGGGTCTACTTTGAGACACAAATTCTGGCTTTGTTGCTCGTTTTTCATCAAACACACAACTTGTCGCGCAACATTTTGCCTACGATTCAAGGCATGGTTGGTCAATAGAAATGAAGTGCTAAGGGGCCAAATTCGCCTTGGTCTCGCATGTGTGATCATCAAAACAAAATGTTGCGTGACAAGTTGTGAATTTGATGAAAAACGTGCAACAAACATTAGACTTGCAACGCAACAATGTTGCGCGACAAGTTGAGGGATTTTGTGCCTCGTATTTCCCCGGCTTAAAATAGCGCTATTTCAAAATAGGTTTCTCGATCAACCTGCTCGCTCGTGTAAAATACTGCTACGAGGCTTTGCATAACAAGTCATGGGCAGCCTTTCCTTTCGGTTTTGACCGATTTTGTTATATTGGTACTAAAGTAATATCTTTCTTCAGGGGCTTTCTTTCATCAAATATACACTCTTAGCAAGTCTCTTGTGATGTCAACCTCTTCAAATTGTGCACGAATAACGAATGATTGTTTTTTTATGGCTGCAATTGAGTTAAAATATCCTGTGTTAAGGTTCGACATGATTTTTTTCCTAGTAAACACCTTCATAGATTGCCGCGGGTAGTAAGTTAACGACTGGAGACAATAAACTGTAATCTGTCTGGCCTCTAAAAGCGAACGATTCATCATAAATTTCAGCGGTTAAGCTACTTTGTGCTTTGTGCGTTAATAATCCGGTTAAGTGTTTCCCAAACCCACACAGAAATTTTAGTAGTCATAGTACAACATTTTATTTCTATATCAGCATTTCCTTTCTAGGCCTCGCAGAAGAGGTGAGTTGTGCGGAAGGCAAAAAGTGAATAACAGAACCCTAAAAGTGAGCCTCACTAGTGACCAAGAGAAAAGGTTCCTTTCTGAAATGAATACTATATAATAATATAATACCTTTCGTCACCTTGTGACGAAAACGTTTTAGATATTTCTCAGCAAAATATTTGTTGCGGCCTTCCTGTGTCACGCACGCGCGCCAAAGTGACGGGGAAAAAATCAGCCAATCACTAACACGGTTTCCCTAATATATTAATATGGTATATTCAATCCCATCGCAGTGAAAACTAAATTACCAGGTTAACTAATGCATGGATATGTTACACGTGACTACAACAATTGCACTTAAATACCTACAAAACTCATGTATTATTCATTGGACAATCGACCAATGAAAGAGCCCAAAAACAAGTCACGTGCACTGTCTGTATAACTTGTATAACTTATAAGTATATGATAACAAAGGCATGGTCTACTATAGGTATATGCTAACATATACCTGATGACACAATGTCATGCGTATGGTCTAAAATTAGGATGTGCTAACATATATATGTTCTAATAAAAGGATGTGCCAACATAGGTATATGATAACATAGGTATGTTCTAATAAAAGAATGTGCTAACATAGGTATATGATGACACAATGTCATGCGTATGGTCTAAGATTAGGATGTGCTAACATAGATATGCTCTAATAAAAGGATGTGCCAACATAGGTATATGATAACATAGGTATGTTCTGATATAAGGATGTGATAACATAGGTATATGATGACACAATGTCATAGGTATGGTCTAAGATTAGGACTGCTAACATAAGGTATATAACACTATGTTCTGATATATGTGCTAACATAGGTATATCAATAAGAAATAATCATGGATAGTGAAGTGCGGTCATACTTGCTGGGTGCGCGGCAAACCGGTTAGCAAAACCTGTATGACCACTCGTCTAGCAAAGTCATGCAAACGAGGGTAGAAACACGGCCCAACGCTACACGATTAGTATAATAATAAATAACAAGAAATGCTAAAAATTGATTCAAAATTATTCGGAAAAATAAACTGCACTGAATCGCAATTTTTGAGCTGTCACATTACAGTGATTGACAACTTTGGTGAAATTGTAAGTGCATGAGATAGAAATATTTCAAAGAGTGACACTAATTGCAAATTGTACGAAAACACCTTATCTATTCTTCAAGATAACACAGCCCTAACAAATGTTTGAAGAGACTATAATTTCACCATGACAAGTAAGACATCTCCAAAACTGACTGTAAAACTAGTGACATTATTGAAAACAAAACACGGAAGCTGAAGGTAAAGTACGATAAAACCAAACATAATCAATCTGAAGGGTTTCCCACTTTATACGGTGACAGAAAGAAATATAATATACTGATATGACGTCATACATTCTAAAAACTCGTGACGTACCTTTTTGCTTTTCCTTATATTATTTGGTTAAGCGTGGAACTAGAGTGATTTTCAATGTTGGAGGTTTAACCGACCTTTGACAAGATTTCTGCTCGTTGCTTTGAATAAAAAATCTTTTATCCAGTCTGAATTCTCGAACCCGGTCCGTTGTGACGAAAAAGAAAGCCACTAGGTGCCTTAATCGAAATTTGTTGATGTTTATCGCAAGTAGATAAGAAGTCAAAATAGAACTTGATAAATAACCTTGTCTGTTTTCTCACGGTTATATCTTAATATAGCATTTATTTATTTGAATATCTCTCCCCGTAGGTGGTGACGATTTAATGTTTCGCAACATTCAGTGGACCGCGAACTATATCCACCTAATAATAACGGTTGTCGGTCTTGTGAGCGCTCAAGGCTACGCGCCCAGAACGAAGAGCAGTGTTGGTTGAAACAGAATATTCTATTTTGATGATACCTTACTGTTCTGACTGTTAAATTATACAAAAAGGTCCTTGTTTCATGCTAGTAATGTTCAGTAGTCAACTAATAACACTCGCACTCAAAGACGGAGCCGAAGACCTCCTACCCAGACATGTTTGCGGTCTGCGCGGGTGGCTTCCGACAACGTCTATTGAAATAGCTGTATAGAAATCCATATCTTAATATGGCTACTAGTACCTTGTGTTCTCGCTACAATTAAAGTATTTATTTTTATTAAGGTGTAACTCAAGAAGGTGAGAAACTGCTTGTTTTAATAAAAAAGTGTTGCAGAATGAGAGCAAGAAAGAAAATAACGTTTTAGTTATTCTGAGCATTGCGCAGTAGCGGCCGAGTGGGAAGGATTACATCCGTTAGATTTGATAGTTTGCGATTGCAGAATAATTAGCTGATAAAATCTTTAATTTCAAAGCACACGAAAGGGACTTGCGGCTCTTTGCGTTGAAATGTTTAGATGAACACTAGAACCAGAATAGCTCATTAACCTAGCGTAGCGCATTTGCATAGATGAAGAAACATGGAGACGAAAATAGTTGAAAATTCCTCCAGGGTGTATTTTTATTGCCAAGAACTAGGCGTCGTGATATCGTTTCGGCATCTTCGAAAGTGTAGGAAAATGAGGTTAACTGAATGGGCACGTCAAAAATGTAATAAACGAGATATTCGATTTTTTTAACGATGAAATAAAAAATAAAAAGAGAAGGTTTTTGTTAAATCATTGGTTTGGGAAACTTTCAAACTTTGTTCACTTTGCAAAAGACCAAGGCTGAACTCTCTGTTTCCTCACCTTGGATCGTTGTAGCCGCGAATTAGTACTTCTGAATCGCCTCATCACCCCATACCTCTCGGAGCTATCTAATAAGCGACTTCGCCTGGCAGTTTCACAGCCACTAGAATACCTTCTTGGCAAAGTACGTGATCTGCGATGAGCTGGCTCCATGCTACACGCGCTTTGTCCTGTGAACCCGAGGCCCGAGCTTGCCGAGTTTGCCGTAATGCGAAACACTGTATTTTTATGGCGACTTTCAAGAGAGCGATTGCTTGGCATTCATTTTGCTGCTTGCTAGTGTTTGGCCGCCCAGCAATGGTAAAATGGCCTCAAGCTATGACGTTTCGACCACTACTATTGGCGAACGCTGATGCCTTGGGAGTTCTCTTGGCGGAGATGCAGCTATAATGACTGGAACTTCCCATTAATCCCAGAAAAATTCAAATTTCCGAGTCTCTATTGTTAGACCGTTCAAATCTGCTCGCCTAGATTAATGTCATTTCACTGTAGTACTTAACTTCAGCTTTTGATTAATATTCGTGGATTACTGCTTAGTGTTAGTATCCGTTATTTAGAACTAGCGATATTCTGAAGTTCAACCTTGAGGAGAAAGTCGCAGTGTGCTGTTCGAAAAACAGAGATACAGAGACCGAAATCATACGAGAACAATATGAACAAGACAATGACATAGCTCATGGCTCCAAGTATTAAAATATGGTTAACCAGATCAGATTGCTTTGCATGATATTTTTAACTCTGCTTCAATCATCTGATAAATATTTCACAACTATTTTTTATTTTGGATTTCAGATCAGTAGTGCGAGCAATGTTGTTTTTCGCTCGAGGAAAGTTAAACAAAAAGATAAACTGGTTTGAGTCGAGTATATGGAAAAAATATTTTGTTTGAGATTGTTATTTGGTTTCCAAAATACAAAGATCAGTTCTTTGACTTGCGTGATGTCTGGCTCTAGTTCCTTTTTGTATTTTTACCTCATACTGTTGGCAAACGGATTAAAGAATGCGGCTTTCTTTTCTGATTTAAGAGCATTAACTGAAATCTTTCGCTGCAAGTTCCCTGTTTTTCTTTTCTTTTCTAAAACATTCTGAGTAAAAAGCAAGACAATAATAAACCAATAACAGTCAGATTAGAATCTTACAAACCAATAAATGCACTTTTTATTTTATTTTTGCTCTGTTAGTGTGCGCATGCGTAGCTTCAGTAACAAACAGATGGCGAAATTCCATTTCCAACACAATTCCCTATTATCACGTTGTTGTGTTTTTGTGTTTTTCCCCGCATAAGTGCTCCTCCATTCCTAGAAGCAATTTCAAGTGTTTCTATAGATCGCAGAGATTAGTTTTAGACCAGAATGTAGCCGAAAATTGAATGTAACCAAATTAATCTTGTACGTCAGGAACATTTAAAATTCAAGAAAGTGCTTACAAACGAATTGTTTCGTCCCTAACCTCAAATTATGGTCACAGAGAAAAAAATTGTCTTGATGATGAAAAAAGCTTTTACATATAAATGTTTTTAATCCTTTTAACACAATCACTAAACCAATGAATTTTGAATTTCACTCTTTTCTATATCTATATCACGTAGTGAGAAAACTGTCACGGAAATATTGAAAATGCCCACTTTTGATCAAAGAAGGTTAATTCAAATAATTGGATGGTTTTCTTTTTATTGTGCACTTGTTATTATTTTATTCTTTCGATTGTTCAGTAGATTCAAAACTTGGGGTTTTCAATGCAGCTATTAAAGTCGCGTATTTAACTGAGTATTCTATGGAATTTTAAGTTATCGGATTAGCATAGAGATCGCACTTGTCGGCAAATACTGTGATTACTGAGAAAATCACAGCCTTCCTTTGCCACTGGCATCTGGTCTTAACTATTTCCTCTTTTTACCGTCACAACTATATTGTTATATGTTTGTAATTTACGCCTTTTTCTCATTACGACTTTCCAAGAAAAGAAATAACATAAAGATAACGAGATGCTTTTGTTTTAAAAAGTCAAAATTTAAGCTTTAATTTTGACGTTAACGTGAAAACCATTCAAAACAAATTCAGGGCGTATTTTCATTACTTGGTTTACATGATAAGGAAGCAAAAACAAGAAATTATTTTCCTGTTTTTAACCTGAAAATGAATGGCTTTTATTTGTATTGTGTTTTTTAATTGAATTAAAGGATATACAGCCTGGCCTAATGGCCACTTATTTTTGAAATAGTTACATGTATTTTTTTTTCATGTTCTTCTTATTTTTACATAAATGTTAAATGTAGGACGCCAGTCCACTGATTAAAAAATCTAATTAAAAGGGATAACACGCAATGAGAAAAGATGCGAATTTTATACTTTCTAGAACAGGTGATAGTCAAAATAAAACGAGTTCGGTTCATGGATCACTCAACTGTGATTTTAGTTCAACGATGGATATGTTCAGAATGTTGTGTTAGAAAAGCAGGAAAAACAGAAAGAAAATTAACAGATCATTGGAAATGATATAAAACTAAGATTGAAATCCACGAAGACAATACCCTGCTTGCAGGCGGTCAATATGACGCTCGTAAAACACGAAAGCCCGGACTTTGAGATCACTGCTTGTGACAAACGGCTGTTCCCCCGTGTAAGAACCTGGAACAACTCACAAGCTGCGTCACAATAGCTTCCTTTGTTTAGTAGAACGAATCATGATGAAAGGATAGCTGAACACAAAGGTGTCCTCTGGGAATGGTTCTTACACCGCGGATTACCCTGACAAACTCAGTGGGTTTTGTCGGATATTTGATTTTTTGGCGCGCGGGATTCCTGTGTCTTCTTTTCCCCCGCGACACAGGAATCCCGCGCGCTCAAAATATCAAATATCCGACCAAACCCACTGGAGAGCCGGCTAGCAGGCTACAAACTAAAGGCTGGTTTCCATATAATCGCTCCGATCTCTTCAGTCTCGCCAGTCGCATGAAATAGTGCACACGCGATCCATGCGATTATATGGAAACACTTCTCTCGCGATCGGAAGAGACTGAAACGATCGGGGCGATCGCGATCGCGCGTATAGAACACTATTTCATGCGATCGGCGAGACTGATGAGACCGAAGAGATTAGGGGAAAAACAGACAGGTTGCGAAGGCCGGCTTTTCCGTAAACAACCCTAGTCCCATTACATCAGTTACGGATGTAGTAACGTATCAAGAGAGAAGGCATTTTTAGAAAGGGTCGTAAACTGTTAAGCCGCACCTAGGTTCCAAGTAACAGAGATTTCAATATTTTTAGAATACATGAATTAGTAAGTTGATTAATTTTCACTTCGAAAAGAAGGCCCATGACGCAACAATAACGATTGGTACAACTTATTATGAAGTCCCCATGTGTATCTTACCTAATGATGTTTATTTGTCATTGTTTGGCACTCGAAACCCTAGCCGGAAGCGCTCCAAAAAAGTGGGAGGTGGAGTGGCGAGAGCCACCATTTTTGTCAGCCTACTAAAATACCGTGTCAGAAAAAGCATCCATTTCCATCTGCTGATTTAGAGAAGTCAGTGCAATATTTTTGATTGAATTCAGTAAATCAATTATTATATTTTGTTTGTAGATGGTTATTTGAAGATTTTGTACGTAATTTGTCTAAAAATATCGAGACAAAACAATATTAAAGAAGTCCAAATATAGAGCGATTCCTTTGATTGAATATTGCGAAAACTGATTGACATATCTTTACATTAAAAGATGGACAATTAATAGAACGATGACGATGCACCCTTTTCATAAAGCGTTGATTGTTCGATGCGTTGTGTGGATGAACGAACGAGTAAGTGGAGTTCATAAGCATGTGTGTATATTGTTCGCTGGTTTTAACGAAAGTACTCGGCCATATTTTTGAGCACCATTTGCTTTTTCAGGTGCTGATGGGAACCATCACCTCATGATAGCCGCCGTACATACATAGTCTGGAAGTTCAGCTGAATATCTATCACGAGATGGTGAGTAGGGAGCCAATCAGATTGCAGTATTCGTAAACGTATTATAATAAGTCTTTAACTAAATATTAAAATATATTTAGTATGATTACACAAGTGATTCCGCGCGCTGATTGGTCGAGACGTTCGTCATATTTTGCTATATTTACTAAATAAACCCCTTCTGGCGGCTGTAATATCGGCGGATAATGTCCAAGGATGAAAAATGGTACGAAAAATGAACAGTTGGCCGAGAAGCGAAGCTTCGAGTGCAACTGTGAAATTTTGAGGACCATTTTTCATCCGCGGACATTATCCGCCGATATTACAGCAAGCCAAGAAGGGGTTTATTTATTTTATATCCCAGCGACTTCACTGAACTCGAGAGAGGAAAAAGCATTGTGAACGTGAGAAAACCACTAAACTGCAGTATGGCGCGAAAAGGCAAATCGTAAGCGGTGATTGGCTAAGATATTTTTATTCGAGCTGTGATTGGTTGACACAAAAACTGTCAATCAAACCCTAACGTGGGGCTAGAAGAAATCAGAGCGAATTCACAAAACAAATTTACAACGCACAAGTTCTAGTGCTTTCCCGAGTGCTTTTCAACAGAAATCTAGCCCAGATTCAGCCCAGGTTTTCAGGTCTAATTCCTTGCCGGACTGTTTAATTAATAGACCTCCTCAGCTTGGGCGTAATGTTGTCCCATTTCAGATCACGTGTCATTAATTTGAATAATCTTTCTTTGTTTGGGATGCTTCCATATTCATGTATGCTTCGATGCGTAGCAGAAGAAGAAAGAGAGAATACTCATGGGAATGCCACGTGATCTGAAATGGGACAACATTACGCCCAAGCTGAGGAGGTCTATTGTTCTGCTGTGAACTGAAGTATAAAGTACAGCCGTGAAATGCAGAGTTGGAAAAATTTAGCGCTGCTGATCGAATTTGGAAGTCGGCTTGCTGGACTACACTCGAAGTGGTTGAATTTTGGTTGAGCTGATTGCAAGTTGTTTTCTATTTGCCAAGCTACGACAAAATGGTAAGTTTAAAAACAATTCTTTTATCGTCATTTTGCTCTTTTTTGTTTAGTTCTTTTATTTTTTTCGCGAATGTCAAACCGAATTAACTTGGATTGAAACAACAACAAAAAACTAACAACTTTGTAAACCATTCAAAACATTCACGGCCTGTTTAGTTGACTTTTTTGTGTTTTCCGGTGTCGCCTCAGCCACCAATTTCCGTATTTCATCAACATTCTTAGACAAAAACCTTGGTTGCTTGTTTTTCATTATTTTTTAACAGAAAATATCCAGTTTTTGCTTAAAACATTTCTCGCAGGACGGATATCACTTCCGACGGACAATATCGTCTGATATCTGTCTTGTGGAAATGCACCACGTGATACGTTTCAACCAATGAGCGCGCGTTAAAATTGATCACTGGGATATAATCGCCTTTATATCCCAGTGATCAATTTTAACGCGCGCTCATTGGTCGAAACGTATCACGTGGTGCATTTTCACAGGACAGATATCAGACGTTATTATTCAGCACATCGATGCACTGCCCAAATATGGTCATTGGAACGCCAATAGCTGTCTTCTGTACATGACAGCTATCCTGCGATATCCGTCTCTGAGGAAAATGTGATGTTTTTAGCTCGTAAATAATACACAAAAGTCACTTTTTTCGGGGGGTTTGTGCTATCGATGTGCTGAATAATAAAACCATTATCCTGTTCGATTTTGCAGAATATCGTCTGATTTTAGCCAACTCGGGACTTCGTCCCTCGTCGGCTAAGTATCAGACGATATTCTGCGCAATCTCGCAGGATAATGGTTAAATATTGTCCGTCGGAAGTGATATCCGTCCTGGGAGAAATGTTTTAAGCAAAAACTGGATATTTTCTGTTTAAAAAATAATGGAAAACAAGCAACCAAGGTTTTTGTCTAAGAATATTGATGAAATACGGAAATTGGTGGCTGAGGCGACACCGGAAAACACAAAAAAGTCAACTAAACAAGCCGACTTCCAAGTTCGATCAGCAGCGCTAATTTTTCCAACTCTGCATTTCACAGCTGTAATTTATACTTCAGTTCACAACAGAACAATTAATTAACAGTCCAGCAAGGAATTAGACCTGAAAACCCGAAATCTGGGCTAGATTTCTGTAGAAAAGCAATCGGGAAAGCACTAGAACTTGTGCGTTGTAAATTTGTTTTGTGGATTCGCTCTGATTTCTTTCGATTTCTTCTAGCCCCACGTTAGGGTTTGATTGACAGTTTTTGTGTCAACCAATCACAGCTCGAATAAAAATATCTTAGCCAATCACCGCTTGCGCTTTGCCTTTTCGCGCCATACTGCAGTTTAGTGGTTTTCTCACGTTCACAATGTTTTTTCTCTCTCGAGTTTTTCAGTGAAGTCACTGGGATATAAAATAAATAAACCCCTTCTTGGCTTGCTGTAATATCGGCGGATAATGTCCGCGGATGAAAAATGGTCCTCAAAATTTCACAGTTGCCCTCGAAGCTTCGCTTCTCGGCTAACTGTTCATTTTTCGTACCATTTTTCATCCTTGGACATTATCCGCCGATATTACAGCCGCCAGAAGGGGTTTATTTAGTAAATAGATATACACTGAAAGCATTGGTGATCGCCCGCTCACTTTATTACGAGAAACTAATAAAAATACCCCTAAACGCGAATTCACTTGAAAGTCACTTGAGTAATTATACTAAAACGATTAGTGGCCTCAGGCTCCGTAAATATCGGCGATTATTATCCAACTGCAACGAGAGGAGTAAAAATATCGCAGGAGTGAGACTGGGGTGAGTACAAATATCCCGCGATATTGTACTCTTCTAAACTATTTTCACTATGTTCGTCCATTCTCATTTCAAAACAGCGGAAAATAGAATGTCGGATAATAAATAACTTATTAGACATTTTAATGTACAAGTATCTCTGAACATTTTTTCTCGTCTTTGTATTTTGTCTCGCCCGAAGACGGGCTCGACAAAATACTCGAGAATCGAAAAAATATCTAGCGATATTGTACATTAAAATGTCCAATAAGATATATATAGTCACCTCGACGTCGTCTATTGATGAACGTCTGTCTGTTTGACGCGTTTTAACGCGCGTGAGGCAGTATATTGGTGAACCCTTTCCCGTAATCGTCAAGTGCCTTTCGATTATCGCGGCTCTCCTGTGACCACACCCCGCGGTCCTTTGCTACTAAAATATCATTAATGCAGTTCTTGCAAAAACCTCCTATATGTGCTCTTTTAAGGAAACTAAACGTGTCGTAGGAAGCTCAACCCCAAACTTTTATGTCATATTGGAAAACACAACGAGGCTCAGCAAAAGTAAGTCGAGCTGGTCCACGGGGTTGAAAAACGTACACATTCTGAGAATATAGAGCCGGCTGCTAGCTTTCAATAATGTTTCATCAATGTGCGGGCCATGGGTGTGTGTGTCCCAGTTTGTGGGATTACAGTTGAATGTGACACCGAGCAATCTAAGCCTACTACCTGGGTAATACCTGGCATCGGTGATGGGAATTCCGGGCGATGTGGAATACTCAGCAGTCAATAAAAATCCAAGTCGCTCTCTGCGATAAGTTATACAAAACGTTTACCTGCCGCGCTGAAGGGTTCATACCTCTTGATTCAAGAGCTCACAGTCAGCCAGCTGAACTCCACAAGACTTTGACTAGGACTTTGATTGACAACTGAGTATTCCAAGTCTCCCCCCCAAAAAAATGAAAAATGGCGACCACGTAATAATGGATTCGGTGGTAAATTGCTATCAGCTCACATATTGAGTGATTCTACTTCGTTAGCAACCAAACTGTTATCTGTACTGCTCGTGTTAAGTATAGGATAAGGTGATATCATCAGTACAGAGGCCGGAGGCAAAAAAAAAACATTTTGGAGTAAACAACATCAACACGAAAAAGCATAGTCTGAGGCCGGGTGGGTAGTGACCCTGGTAGTGTCTGACGATCTTTGTTTTTCCTCAATCTTCGTTTTTTCGACACCCGTTTAAATGCAGTCAAATTCACAAGAAATGAGCGAAATAATCGTCTAGTTTGTTAAATCATATTTCAGCTGCTAGATAAGTACAATTTTAGAGTATTTTCGTGCGTTATCGAGCGGATGGAATTAGATTGCGAATTGGCATTTTTGATTTTTTACCAGGCTGACAACAGTTGTCAAACTTGGAAATTTGATAGCCAATGACGAGCTATAAAATCTCACATAAGAACGCTTACGCATTTAACTTTGGTCTTTTTTCTTTCTCAGACTATTAAGTTGAAGTAAAATATAGGATTCTGAGTGTTGTTTATGCATACCACTGACCTAGTTCTATAGAATTTTGTTAAAACAACCATGACATCCCCTTGAATATACATAATGCTAGCTTTCTAGAAGAAGAACCCCTTTGAATTCAAGATGGCGAAGGCTGTCTAAAAACCTTTATTATACACAGGCAACCCACTCCAAATTATCCCGAAAGTCAGGCAAGGCGCGATTAGTTTTACCTTCGTTTCATATTTGTATTTTACTCAATGTGAAACATCAATAAATAATCTGTATAATTATTTATTTGCGTCCATCTGCAGAACGCAATATTATTTTTAACTGTTTCTCATAAGTCAAACGATTTTTTTACTTCATTTTCTAGATCAATATCCGAAGTGATTAACTCGCTATGTTCTTGCATTTCGCCGCGCACAGACATTTAATAGCTACATTATAGAAAAACGGTTGAGAAAGCAGTTCGAATCAGGTTGACCTTAAAAGAAACTAAGAACAGTTTGAAGCATGTTAATTTTTTGATTTTGAATTTCAACTCGGAAGACGTTTTGCAGAATTAACGGAAACAATTAGTTAGTGTTTTCCTTGCTGGTTGATCTCCATTTTACATTGAGCGAAAAAATAAAACGAAACTAGGTAGTGTCCTACGAAACATTCAAGTTTCAGAAAATTGTGCCCTACAATTTGTAGTTTAAAAAAAACCGGTAGACGAGCACTTCGCAGAGTTCTCATGTGGAATCAGACAGAGTCAAGAGCGAAGGGTCCCCGCACTTTATTTTTTTATTACCAACAAAAGAATGTATTGGATGCAGTCACTAATTGCCAAGATGGATGTTTTAGGTACCGACTCTTGGCTTATAAACTAGTAGTTTAGTAATTGTAAAAATTCAACTGTAGCAAGGCCGTAAACCCTAGAAATGATCAAAGTTATCATATTCAAATATCGAAAATTTGCTGAGTGGAAAATTGTTTCAGCCGTGTTTATTTTAAGTTGAACAAACACTGCATTTGAAGGTAAAAAAAACCTACATCGAATATGGTCTGTATAATTAGGCCTCGCCGAAATAGCCCGCATGGATAATTTTAATAGATACAGTGCTTAAGAAGGAAAACTTGCCAGAATAGTCAAATTAAAAATTTCTGTGTTGTGTTTTATTAAATTTCCCACTACCACAACTAAAGTTTAAATCCGCCGACATCGGAGAATTAAACTCACCGAGATTCTAAACGAAAGACAAAACAGAAAGTTAACACCACCAGATCGCGGCACCAGATAAAATAAATCCCAAGGAGAAGTCAGCTGATTTGAATTCATCTGCTTTGCGCAAAAGAAAAGCCGACTGTATTTTTTCGTTTACTAAAATATTCCTCCATTTTTTCGCTCCCAAGTTTTCATATTTTCTCAAAAACGCACCACCTTAAGCGTAGCCACATTTATCACTGAAAACTCCTTTGTCAAAGAGAAACCTGCCTTGATATATTTCATAAAAGGTATTTTAGTTCAAGATCACTTACTTTTCTAAGAGGAAGAGTGACGTGAAGTTGAAGAATTACCTTTCAGGGCAGCTTTAATAACTGTGGAAATCCACCTTCTGCCGAGGAATGAGTCCCTTAAAAATGTCAAGGATATCCCCTTCAACTCGCGCCTTGGCATGAACTGAAAGCAATAGCTTCGTGTTCTTCTTTCACAATTTCTCTTAATTATATTAAACATTTAAATCTGCCGACGTTCGCGGACAAAACAATAGTGAAAACAATTCCGTTTGTGTGAAAGACCTAGATCCTTCACCCGGCTTAGCACCATCAGTTTTGTGAATTTTCATGAATGGAATGTAAATACGACTGTTCCCTTACAAAGAACTGCAATAAAAACAAATTAGGCTTTCATGTGTTTATCAAAGTGATATTTTTAAGACAGTGCATTTAAATTGGCTGCGATATTGAAGTCCAATAAACACAGAGGATAGAATTCCCCGCCTAGTATAAACACAGACAAATAAACAAAAGTACTGAATAGACTGTTTTGACTTAATTTCTATAGTTTCGCGAGAGAGCCTCTCATTTGTGAGTCGCAGTAATTATGTTAATTCAATTCTTGACATTCGGCCTGGAACTGTACTTCTATTTCTAGTGTTGGCTTCTGCTGTTACTGAACAAAGGACTTTTCCGTCTTTAAATCCATCACCTAAATATTGGTTAGGACTAAACGAGATATGATTAAACCGCAATCAAATGCAAAATATCTACATGAGACTCTCAAGCAGCGACAACAAATCCGGTAAAATACAATAATTATTTGTCGCTCTTAATTCCTTTTCGACAAAATCTGCGAAATGATAAAAACTGCAATAGCAGCTCAAAGACACAAAATAACGTTTTTGTCTACCCTTTCTTAGCGAATAAGCTCATGTAAATGAAGAAAGACATATGTTGTTGCCGTTGTAAGAGTTGTTTACGTTTAAAAAAGCGGGGGCGGATCTTTTTTTAACATCGCACAACTCGAATTTCTACCTAGTCTATGTGTCTTTCTAAAAACTTTTTTTTCCAGAATGAATTGACCGCGACTGTGTGTTAATTATTTAGTGTGTAATTCTATTACTTTTTGTAGCAAGAAAAAGCTGGCTAAGGCTTGTGAAAACTGGTTTGCATATAGGTAATTTATAGATAGCAAATTTGTCTTTTAGTTGTTTTTGCACTCGGTACTGTACCTAGTTATTTTACAATTATAGAGTACTGTACCTCTGTAAATCTTCTTCTGCGACGTGCCATGTTTATAAATGTGCGTATTCTCCCCGCGAAGGATCGTCACTTGTTGGTCCTCTTGTGCTAAGATTTTGCATAACAGGTCCCCTGCCTAGACGCATTTCACACATGTATTGTCAATGGAAGGTCAACAGGGCTCCCATCTGTTCCTAGACTAATCCTGTCCGCTTACAGTTTTTGGATTATTCTACGCATTACAGTATGTCATAACTTTGTCTTTAGGTGTAACTTAGCGACTTTATGTTGGATTTATCGGTTTTAGTAGACTTATCATTCAAAATGTCACTTTAGGAATTGCCTTGACAGGTGACTAAAATAGCCAGTGCTGAGAGCCTTTTATCAAAACCCCAGAGCGGCAGATAACTATTGAGTGTGGGTGACTTTCATTGCGATTTACAGAAGATTTTTAAAGCATTTCGATATTTTTTTCCTAAAAGAAGGGGACTCTACAGATATCATTTTCTGATTCAATAGGGTATTATTTTGTTACAAAATGGATTGCTTTAGTGGCTGATATCAAAACTAGTAAATCCTTCTGGCCCCGAGAAAGGCCCAAAGAACGCCTAGCATGTGCTGTCGTTTTGCTTGTCTTGTAAAAAGACAAGCTGTTAAAATTTATTACATAAATAGGATGCTCAATTGTTGGTATTATTTAAGTAATTTACAATGCTGTAACAATCACCTTACGAACAATACGTTGAAACAATGTGCAAGACACGTACAAGACGTCATTCTACTGAGTTCATAGAGGTATTTCTTTAGGAAATGCTAGGACAGCACGATGAGACATCAATGTTTCTCTTTGCTCTTGCACTTGCGTCGCGTTACCTCGATCTTACCTCGATTTCTTTCCGTCGGTATCGCTCACGCTTGTTTTGCATTTGCGTTTCCACCAGAGTCACAGTAAAGTCTGATTAACACTCGAACCCAGACGGAGTCGCTACGGTGCGACAAGTGTGAACAACAGCAGCGCATGCGCAGACCTACATCAGCGCTTTTTTCATTGATTCACACTTGTTAATCTAACAGACTTGCAGAACCGTTAATCTTTTCGCGCGAGCCTTGCAATTCGTTGTACAGCATGTTTTATTGCCCGGGCATACATGTTGTCAAGGTATTCTATAGCAAAGAATAATAAAATTCTATAGCACGTTCATCGCGTCAACTGAACCCTACCAGTCCGTTATGAGTTATGTATCTTAAGATTTTAAGCATGCTGCGTCTAAGGTGTACTTGCTTATCTTAATCCTTTTTTTAATGCGGTCTTAAGCCTCTCATCTCGAAACACCAGCTTTGTCATGCCCTTCACAACCAATGCTTTCTGCATTCCTATTTGTATTTTTCGATAGCGTCCCGCCGCCTCCTCAGCAGCGTGTGTCGAGTTCTCTCGAGTTTCTGTTTTCTCGGGCAATCTATTACTTTCAACTATTTTTGCCAAAAACCTGTTGTTTCCCTTTTTAGTTTCGACAGGAAAAGTAGACGAAATCTAAGCATTTTTACACCCAATGTTGATACACTTCTGCCCTATCTATCGTAGATATTCAGCTCCCTGCTGCTTGACACTCCAAGCCGATGGCCGGGCTATTTTTAGAGGCACGCAAAGTACGACCACATCTCCTCAGCCACAAAAACCGGGAAAATTGAATATGAATCAGCATTTAAATATATACCTGAAGAGGACGACTTAAGTCAATACAAATGAAAGTATCTGACACAAATTAAAATGTGTTGAGATCTAAACCACAACAACCGCACAGCTCGAGAAAACGGCTGTTACTAAGGCACGCACGAACTAAGTAACGAAGCAGACTCTCGTCCAAATCTCGACCCAAGATAATTGAGTTCTTGTATTCCGCATCTATTACTGACATCCGAGTTTCTTTGTTATCATAAGTATCATTACAATATCTACTATAAATCCCAATAAGCAACTGGATTTGATCTTTCTCAGATAATGCAATTATTGTAAGTTCTGATAATGCTAGAGGTAGTTACACTAATGGGAGATAATTACATGAAGTTTATGATGACTTAATATGAAGTGTACACATACACAGCAGTTATGATAGCTGACACATATGATTAATCACCCATTTCCCCGCGTTTTATTGTTGTAGGCGCTGAAACTTGAGGAGGCTATTAAGAGCACCATGCATATACAAGCAGTTGACCCATAGCCTAGAAACCGGTGACCCTTTGGTGTCTTTCACACGTATCTTAAGGGATTTTAAATTCGAGATCTCACCGATATCTCCAAACAAACTCTCGGAATATCTTTGCTCGACAATGATAGAAATATTTCGGACGAAAATTAAAATGACCCCACTTGAAAGACTTGAAAATCAGCAATTAAAAATAGACCCAATTCTGCTTGGGTGTGCGAGTAAATGATGAAACAAGAACGCATGCATTGCTCTGATTGCTCACCTTCCATGGCCCGTCGAGATCAGTATATGCACTTGCAGATTCCTGTAATCGCCTTAAAACCCAGTCTGCAAGATATAGCGATTGATTTCGAGTCGCAACGGCAATTAGCAGCTCTTAAGTTGGCAGTGAACGATGTATTTCTTCCACACGCAAACCTTGCTTATTCTGCTTCAGTCTCATTGAAAGCAAGGGCCTAAATCTCGTAATATGATAGAGTAGCAATTAGTTCAGTACCTCTGTGTTTGAATTCGTAGCCCTTCGTAGTTTCCCTACCTGTCTGGAAGCCGGGTTTTACTGCAGTAGCACCGGTTCAAATGCTGCGTGTTGTATGCGAAGCGTTTGATTGCAGACAGACTGCAGGCCCGGAATGCTTACTAATAGACTAAGGGTCAGCGAACTCTCCAAACAGACGTGCGTTAAGACTCAGGGATGTAAACTCGTGTTGACAAGGCTCTGCGCAGAGCTTTAGCTGATTTCGTCGTAATCTTAAGAAATCTCATTCACAGACATCAAGAGTAGTCAACTCATTATTGTAACATTAGTATTTTAAGAGAATATGGGCACCCTATTCTGGGGAAAACGAATTAACACCTTTGGAGAATTACCCATTAAAATTTGATGGGCTGCTAATGCATTTCGCACCTGATTTACAAGGGTGTGTTAGTTTTTGAGCCTAAAACGCGCCATCCAATGCTAAAATGATTACCGTAATTGATGAAAACTCTAGTATTATGTCTTGGTGGCGGCTAGTTACACACGTTAACACGGAATGCTTGTGTACATTGAAAGCTAGCGAAGTTATTAACATCCTTTGGTGATGGTCGGATCCCTCGGAGGTGTCGGAGGATTAAAACTCATTACAAGGTTGAAGGCGCCGAACTAATAAACGGGTTTCCGCTTTGTCGAGTGTTTGTTTGACTTGACTAAAATAGAATTTGTCACTTTGAGCCCTAGTCTTGAAAACCCCGGGTAATAAAACCGGAGAGGCAGGCATTAAATCTAGATTTAAAAAAGGTATCCTCCCTCAGAATACAAGAGATTGTCAAAACTCTTATAGTACAAGAAAATTTCTCTCAAGAATTCAATTACTCGACTTCGAGATAAAAAAAATGGAGTTTCTACCAGGAGGCTGTAATTACTGTTTGTTTATTACTTTACAAGTAGGTATGAGAACAAGGGCCCGAAGCGTTTGGTTTGCCTCTACAATTCTCTCGCTCTACTGAAATGAACGCACCACAATGAAAAAAAAAAAAACACAACAGAGCACTAAACATCAATTTTTCACTCAACGACTCCGCTACTTTTCCTGCAAGCAGGTGGTAATTCGGTATATTTGTGAAACAATAGATTATTGCAGCTCATGCTGTTTAGAATTGGCACAGTTACTTGTTCGACGCCAGCCAGACAAAAATAAGATGGCACAATGACGTAAATCAGCCTTTACCTCTCTATATCCTCAAGGGTACTGGTGCAGTGAAACTTGGCAATGTTAAACATACATTCATATAGAAACTATCTATAAGCCAGTCCTCGTTTTTCCTTAACTAGTCACTACACTACTTATAGTTTTATGTTATTTTTTTAGCTGAAATAAGACCGCAAGTATTTTCCACTGAGACCAGTGAGCGCGCGCTCGATAAGCTGACACGTTTGTCTCTACTTTATATTCATACCATAGGCAATTTGCGTTTTCCTTTCTCGCGATGTAATTTCCGAGACAGTTTGTATATATTGGGCATTACTACTGATAACGGTAAAAAAGGAAAAAAATAAGTTTTTGTTTCACTCATATTTCAAAATGGCACTGCATTATCCCCGACTAAAATCAGGCGTTTTTAAAATTCCATTTTGATGTGTTATTGGCTGCTTTTTACATTGTTCTAAAATGTGACCTGCGACAACAAATTTATCCCTGAATTTGAATACAGATTCAGTTAAGAGCCTGCTGCCTTCCTGACTCGATGAAGGGGTTTATTGATCTTTGAATTTCAACCGATCACTAAATCGACAACAAATAAGCAATAAACAATTAGAATGGCTAAAAAACAGAAAATATTTAGCCTTCATTCATAAAATTGAGGCACAGGCGATTATATTAGGCAATGTTCCTGGCTTGCAAATTAAGTTTGTGTGTACAATATAAATTACCCCTACCTTTCTTAGAGGAGAGACTTGATTTCAGTCTTTGACAATCATTCTGCGAGGTGTTACAGAGGGACGAAGTGTCTTCAATATAAAGCCATCATCCATGCGATTTTCATTCTAAACTCAAAAATAGGGAGAGCGAACTAAGCTCTCGAGATGAAACGAAACAGCATGGCTTAAATCCAGGAAATAATGAAGCCCGATTGACATCTTTATAAGAAATATCACTTTTCAGATCTTGCCGCTAAAAATAGCCACCAAGAGGCAAAGAATGAAGTGCAAATCAGCCAATCAGCGCGCGTTTTGTTATTCACCAAACCTTGCTGGATGGGCCGGTGTTGACAATCTGACAGATGATTTAACATGAAAGAACTCGAAACACTGCAAGACTGAAGCACAGAGTCAACAGTAATACACGAATTTACCATGTAAGACCCAACGCATAAATAGATAATATGAGCAGTTTACTAACACTAACATCTCAGATGAGATTTTTAAGCTGTTCTGCTTTACCGTAGTTAAAAAATCTATTGGTAAAAGCGTCGATATATATTTGCTAGTTAATCCGTTTCAATTCAATTTTCTTTCCTTATCTGTGCTAGTTTTAACATTATTACATTCCAACTTGCAAACTACATCGCATTATAATATTTTGTATGCTCGTTTAAAACTCCATCGTCATTTAGTCTGTTCATTACTTAAATTATACAGTGCTGCGAGTGAGTATGGCAACATATCGCTTTTAACAAACAACGGGTGTAGCCATACAATGAGAGTGTTTCTAAACGCTGATAATAATACATTAGTAAATAATCATTAGAAAGATCACAGCAACAACAAGGCGCTTGGGAAATTGAAAATAGATTGTTTCTAATACAGGGGCAACTCCCTGCTTAAATACAAATTAAGAAGGTATAGTAATCCTGTTTGAGGTGACAACTTTTTCCCAACCCGCATATCTTAATTAAAAGTGCTTCTTTACGAACGAAAAAATCCCACGACAAACCCATGCACTATATGCTAATTTTCAATTCTATTGTTCTCATCTTGGCTAGTTTACAAGTTCTGGGGTGCTCTCTCAAGAATTGGCAATAGGTTTTGTTGGTCTAAATAAACTCCTCCCGCCTGTAATATGAAGAAGCGCCAGCAGCTCCAGAGAAATCCCCGCCATGCGCACGCGCTCGACACAGATGGCCTTAGTAAAGGTCGCGGTGCATGCTGGTAGTTGTGGAACATTTTGAATGTGTGCTTCATAGTGGCGGGATCAAACGCATCCTCGCGCGCCAGGGTCCTTCCCTCACCTCTGTCCCCTGGGGGGAGGTGAGGGAAGGACCCTGGCGCGCGAGGATGGATCAAACGCTGATGAAAGATGATAAAAGTCGCTACTCGCGCACGTGCACTCTCATCATCTCTCATTCGCGTTAAGCATGTTCAAATACGACACGAGAGACATGAGAATTGCTAAATATTCACCGTTTGACCGTTTGAGAGTCTATGCAATGATCAGTGGAAAATAGGAATAGGCCTATCAAACCACATCTCAGTAATTTCCGGCTTGTATCTTAACAAATATCACAACGAATTTCAATTTAAAAATTGCTCTTTGTTTACACTCAGTTCGAAAGCCTGATCTTACTGGATTATCTCCCTGACTTGGACCCTGTTCAGCATGCGCTTTCTAAGTTAATGCCTTTTGCGCAAACACGGAAGTAGGGTTTTCAAGTTAATACATTCCTTCCTTGTATCTAACGTTACGAGAGAGCTTCCTAACGAGAAGGTGTTTGTTTTCTCGACGTCGCGCCAATCACTGCACGGTCTTCGTTATCGATCAATTTGCGAGTGAGGTTGGTGAATTTATGTTTCAGTTGATAACGTTCACTGGGCGAAACTGGTGATGTGAGGCGAAAAGGCAAATAAACTAATACTGTGTTCACACTCGTCAAGTAAACATGCTTTATTGAATATTTAAACATCAGTGCAATTTCAGTACAAATGTTACCACAGTAGGACTATTATTGAGGCAACCAACACAATGTGAGTTGTGATGTTTCACAGGAGGTGCGAATGGACGACGAGATAAAGTTTGAAACGTGCCTAGTCTGAACATGTTTCATCCCTAGTGTGGACGGATTATTAGACTGCATTTGTTCACGATCATTTGCAGGATGATCGGCTTGGAAAATATTAGCAGATGTTAGAGTTTAAGTGCTCGCAATGATTTGACAGAAAGAGCTTCTTGGAGTTTGTAGCAAAAAGTGGGGCCAACGCTGTGTTATGATTCGAAACTAATCGCAATTCGCCTGTTTGGTTTCATACACTTGCAAATGAAGCGGATAAAGTTCTGAATATTAATAAATATTTGCACATGTTCAAAGTATGCTCTCGTCATTATTCTACAGTAACTCGTCACAACACTGTGTTCCAGAGTAATAAATAAAATAATGATCGTTTTTTTGTCTCACCTCTTCTTCCGATTCCTCGACGATTTCGTAGAGAACTCTTCTATGCATTATCCCACCGCCTTTTTGCCTCCTCAAGTGCTATAAAAACAGAACAATCCTACGCCTCAGTGAAGAGTAAAACAAAAACTAAATCACTTGAAGGTGATGGCTTTCAAATGGGACTGTGTTGATTTAGGTTAATTCAGTAAGAAGCGTTTTGTCAATTCCTAGTGACGTTAAAACAGCTACACTTACCATCGCTAGACTAAACTTATGTTCAAAACTCTTGAAAATAGTCATAAAGAGGTTTTTGATTTACGTGTGGAAGTTCCTTCCTATCAGATACGCTTTGTCCAACTTTTTAAATTCAGAAATCAAAGAGCCAAGAGCTACGAGGCGCTAGCTGAAGCTAAGTTTGACAGTTAAAGTGAAATCAGATGAGAGATATGAAATCAGTGAAATCATCTCTTAAGCAAACGGGGCTCACATCATTGTTACGTCACCATTGACGAGATTCGTATCGAAACTCCGTGTATGTGTGTTTGAGGTTTTGCTGTATTCTTGACGAGGGGAGGGGAGGGGAAGAGGAGGGGGGAGGAAGGAAGGGGCGGGAGGGCGAAAGAATGAGGCAGACCCGAGAGGGTATCTTCAAGAGGATCCAACAAACAAGAGGCTTTTGGTTTTCAAAATGTTTGAATTTCCACTAAGGATTGTGCGGAAAAGCAGAAATTACAGGGCCTATAACCGAGTGTAGGAGCCTTTACAATCACCCAACAAGTATTCTATTCCACATTTGAACTTGAATTTAAACACAAAACAAAATCCCAATTGATTGAGGAATTCATTAACAGGATCGATTTTTTTTTTCATTTGATTCATTCCTATACGCTTACTGCGCAATATCCTGAAAATGAAAGGCGCACAAAACGAAGTGAATGTAAACACAAACGGGACACGCAAGTTTATATGACCTCTTAGTTTTACGGGACCCATGTTTTGTACAGTTGTACGGGATCACTCGAGAGGCGTCCGTAATTTGCAAATGAACTGGTGAGAATTTCTTTAACTATCTAAACAGGAAGACGGCCGGTAGCTATTGTAGAGTGGATTAAATTTGGGGTTTAGGTTCGTTTTTATCGCTTCAAAAGATTGATATTTCAAAATTGTTTAGAGGCATCGTCGTCAGACCGCACCATAATCCAGGTCGTGAGGGAAGATGCCGTGGTTGTTAAATCCAATAGCAAAATAGAACTCGTTTTTTAAACTAAATCAGTCAAGCCGAAAACCTCGGTCCCAGGTTTGTCCTCTGCGCTAATGCTTTCGGATCTTAATGATTTTTTTTACTCGAAAAAATCTATCATTTAGTAGAAATGTTGAGCTGACAGCAAATCCTACTTCCGCTGATGCGGTGCACACATCTTGAAACTCCTGTTTTTCTGGTGCAAAGTTTGCTAAATCTGCTTAACTCTATTTATTTCAGGTTTGGTATGATTTGATGCGAGAGTTTACTCACCTTGATCGAGAGTTCCTTTCAAGATACGCCACTAGCGTCCACTAGGCAAGGTTAGTCTGTCCTTAGCTCAGATGTTATGCAACCTGGGCACAGTGTTCGCTCACACATGAATTTACTCTCAAGGTGTTAAACGAAAACGCGCGGTCCTATATTATAATAGGAACGTAGAATTAATGTGCTTGGAATTCAGGTGACGCCCCTTGTGTTTAGGCGCTAATGGGGTGCAAATACTCTTTCCAGACAAAACCTGCAACCCAGGGCTAAACAAACTCTTAAATAAACCTGAACCTAGTGAAACTTGCTCTGTCTGAAAGTAACACCACAGCTATCCCGCATTAGTAGAAACCCACTCGCATACTATCACGAATCCTGCAATCTGATTGGCTCCGCTACTCACTATCTATCACGTAATAGATAGTGAGTAGCGAAAACGCTAGCACAAAACTTTCTAAAACCATGAAAATAAATACGTTTTAGCAGCAACTCGAAGGTAGTATGCTAGTGGGTTTCTACTGAAAAAATTAGACTACTCGTTCTCGTTTTCTATGAGTCAAATAGTCAACTCGGCGCTACGCGCCTCGTTAACTATCTATGACTCATAGAAAACTCGAACTCGTAGTCTAATTGTTAGTTATCCTTGATGGCACAAGCTCGCGTCAATAGAGCATATTTCGTATGACTAAAAAGTACCGCGGCAAAGATGTGCCGCGACGCGACCGTGCCGCAACTATATTCCGCATCTACAGCAGGCCAGGTTCCGCCGTGCCGCGACCGCGCCCTGTCGCGGCTGTTTTCGCAGTCATACGAAATCTTCTATGTCGTTTGATGCTACGCCGCGGCGCGCGAGTCGATGGTCGGCTCGTGGGTTCGTCTTTTATTCTTAGACATCGCAATAAGCGGCAGAGCCTTCACACGTAGTGTAGTGCTTTTTGAACTCACTTGGGAGTCGAGTTGCTATGTCTGTAAGATGCGCTTGACTTTCCGTTCTTCACCCCTCCCTGACATCCCTCCCTCTTATAAAACCACAATCAGTAAATCTTCAAAAGGATGAGGTATTTACATTTTTATTACAATTTCTCGTCGTCTCTTCGGGAGCAATTCATATATCCCTAAGTTCGTTCACCTAAGAAGCCACCTACAAATGTTTGTGTAATTCCCATTTATCGAAAGAGATCCGTGAATTCGAGAAGATGCGTGAATTATCCTAAAGTGAAGCCTGATATTATCGCGCAGGTTTCAGTCGGATCATTCTAGATCAACTCGTTTCGGTATGGGTGGCGGTCCAGGTTTAGGTGGTTGTGTAAAGTTCTCTCCCCACTCTCCCCAGTCGTTAGTTTTCTTATTTCACCCGCACTAGCAGTTCTCTGATCAAGCTCTGTATTCTCCTCAGATTTCGATTCTGATATGAGTGACCTTGGCCTTGTAGGTGGCGGCTTGTTGCGCCTGCGCGCTGGAGCTACTGGCGCTTGTCGTTCGGGCTCATCTTGACTTGTGTCTTGGTTTAAATTAGACAATGGCCTAATCTCTTGCTGAGATGGACGCTTTACGACAACGGACGTCACCCTGTTCTCGGCCGACTCCTCCTGGATGTTCAGGTTCCCTGTGGACACAGCTGACTTGCTTTTAAACGATGGTTTCGGCTTGACTGCCGGTCGCGCATGTGCAATATCTATATCCGTTTTTGTACGCAGCTCGGGTTGTGACTGTGCCCAGGAGCGTGGCCGTGGTGCTGGAGTAGGCCTGGGTGCGGGCTGAGGCTTGCTACGTGGCCGGGCTGCTGGTCGCTCTGAAAAGACGAGAGATATTCTTCAGCTTTAGTTTACATTGATTTGAGAAGGGCTTGGCTAGCACTTCAATTTCTATAACCCGCCAACCTGACCAAGATTTCGGTTTGCCGTTTAAAAATTAAAGCCTAATCGCCATTTAAAGATCTCACATTTTGGTCAGAGGTTTGCTATAATACCATTTTCTATTGTCGCTGGCGCGTCGCTCCTTGTTTCTGGCGGAGGCTTGGAGGGCTTGTTCTCCGCTTCATCATCCTTGCTCCCCTCAGTATCTCCGGCCAGGAATGACGGCAGCAGCTTGGGGTCGTCTTTAGCGGCCTCTAGCAGCGCCTCGATGTTATCAGCACTCACGTGACCCAAATGTTGAACGTTAAACGGCATTCCGATCTGGGTACGGCCATAGGAACCCTGTGGAAAACGGACGTTTGAGAACTATAACGTTTGGCAAGATGAGGGAAACAGTAAAAGAGGCTTTCCATTTCATATGATGCTTTCATCATCCGCTTTGAAAATGGCAGAGGAAACAGCACTGACAGAAGCAAATCAGCAGCCATTTGACCCCTACCTTTGTTTTTCCCCGCCCCTTGGGGGCATGGCCCAACTCGGACTTGGTTGTAGGTTTCACTGCGCTAGGTACGCTAGTGGTTGGCTCTGATACGGCTGCCTCCTGCTCGGACGGTTGACTAGCTACCGGTGGTTTACTAGGTTGAATCTTGGGCGGAGCAGGTCTTTCTGGTCGTTTTGGCGGTGGAGGTCGTGTTGGTTTTGCGCCTTCTGGCTTCTTCTTCTGTGCAAGAGGATCAAAACTACCGATGGCCTCTTTAGACGCCTCGTCATCCTCGGGAATAGCGCACACGAGTATCTCCTCCTTCCGGCTCACCTCTCGAGTCGGCAGCGCGGCTGGTCTTGGCGGCGGAGCGCGCTTGGGTTGTACTGGCCTGGGGGGTTTGGGCTTGGAGGCTGAGAAGAATAGAAAACAAGTTCTCATGAATCCTAAATGTCTCTCGAAGATCTGCATTAATCCTTCAAAGATACCGAGATACCCATAGCAGAGAAGGCAAGATCTTGGCCATGGCCAAAGAAGACGATGATGAACTAAACAATTGCTGATGAGGAAACCATTTAGAAGGAAAATATGATTTGTTTTAACCTGCGTAGCAAGCGTTTCCGTGGGTTTCAGGGGACAGAGAAAAGAAGTTCGAGATTTTCGATAATTTAGCCGCGCGAAGTATGGGGCGAGCACGTTTGTAATGTCTATCCATTCTGATACCTGGGCAGATGTGAGTAAAATATGATTTTGCAATTCCCTATCCTTTTTTAGCAAGAAAAAGAGAACTTGACTCAGAATATTTAGCGAGCCACAATAGGTGGGTCACCTTGTGGGGCTGGTTTGACGGTAGTTCCTCTGTCAGCTTCAGGTTGGCTGTCATCGCTGTCATCACTGTCGTAATCGGCATCATCCTCCGCACCACTCTCTCCGCTGTCGTCCTCACCATCAAGGGTCTGGATCCTAATGGGCTCGAGTACCGGCAAAGTCGAATGTTTATCGCTGGAACTTGATAATAAATCGGAGAGGGCGCGACTTCTGACAGGCGTCAGAACGGAGTTGGATTCGGAACCAAGATTGACGGAAGTGTTTGAGATCAAAGTCTCTACGGTAAGGTCTGTACTGGAGAGGAGTGAGTCGCACTTGAGTCGGATGTGCGCAGTTTTGCCTGAGATCTGAGGGAACACATATAATGTAGGACATCATATTATTACTTATGTACTTAACAGACAAGAGTGATTGGAGATGACGTGCACGAAAATTTGATATTTCTGAAAGAGGAGCCTCTGGTTAGCTTAGTAGGCAGACCACTGTGGAGGGGGAGGAGAGCGGGACTACAGAAACCCCAAACTTCGTGCTAAGATGATCCTACGGATACATTTCCCAAATGCGCATTTTTTATCAAAGTATTTACGTTATCTGCTGGAATACTGCGTATTCGAGTCGAATACGTCATTTACCTTGGTCCCGTCAAACTCCAAAGCCTTCAAGGCACTTCTCCCGTCATCAAAAGTCACTATGATTTCGTCATCAACAGCTCTGGAATGAAGCAAAAGTAAATAGCTACACTCGTCCTAGGCTCGATCATCATCCGTTTGTTGCCCGGTTGCCCAGACGAGAGACGTTGGAACGCGGGCTCACACAAGGCTGGTGATCGAGCCTACACTCGTCCTAAACCATATATTTTTCGGTGCGCACGTTTTTCAGCTTCATCCAAATTTAACCATTCCTGTAGTTATTCGTCTCGTGTCCTACCACAGGAAACCCGCTCAGAACACTAGGGGCTAGGTTGGACTTTACAAACTCGAACACATGGACACGTAAAACTCATCTACTCTCGGGCGTCTAATGTATCTACAACCCCGTGTCTTTGTCTGCCGAACAAACAGTTGTCTTGTCTGACATAGCAACAGTAACTATAGAGAAGTAAAGAAGCAATCTGCGGTCGGCAAATCGCTCAGTCATTACTTTGAAGTGTTGGAACAGTTTAACAGTAGGGCTATAACCAAACCTGACAAGAACAGCGTCTCCGCATGATTCCAGAGCTTCTAGAACATCCCCGACATCAATTCCATCATCCTCTTCGCCCCCTGGGTCACTGGTGACCACGATACTTGGGTCAGCGGGTCCCATGGATTTCATGACATCCTCGTGTACTGCCCTCTGTCGCGCCCAGTCCACCTCTTGGATTTCAATCTCCAGTAAGCCTACCACAGGTCTGACCAGGTAAAAAGCAGTGTGTTACATAAAGAGCTGTTCGGGTTACCAGTAAAGACGAAACAAGCAAAGTTGTATATTAGACTAGCAGCACGTAGCTAGCTGCACTTGTTTTACTAGCCCAGCTGTAGTCAGTATTTAAGGAAATGAAAAAATGCCACAATAACCAGCGTCACCCAGTTTACCTATGGTCTGAGGTCTTTAGTTCGGCTCGTCCGTAGTACAACACTTTCCCAGGGAGAAAATGGATATTAGAGGTATCACTGGAGCTTTTCTCTTTGTCCCCTGAAAATAACAAAATCAATAGCTGTTATTGTTAGGCGAGAAAAAGCGGAGATCTGTATCACTTAGACCCCTTCCACACTACACCGTTTACAAACGAAAACGGATACTTTTTTCTCCGTTTTCAAAAGATTTGCGTCCACACTTATCGTTTTCGTATTGTTTTCGCCGTTTTCGGTGATCGTTTTCGGCGTTGTAGTGTGAACTATAGCCGTATCCGGAGCAAAAAGTATCCGTTTTCGTTTGAAAACGATGTAGTGTGGATGGGGTCTTAGATAAATCCGATGATACTAAAACTTAATATACTAGCCACTAGGTGAAAAATATGATAAGATGGCGACTAAAAACTACAAAATACCTGTATTCTCATGTGTAACATCCTCTTCCTCCTCGTCATCGTCATCTTCATCCTCGTCTAGCTCTTCCTCGTCCCTCTGCTCCACCTCCCCTATCAACAGATCCTCTGTCCTCGTGCCCGTCTCCTTCCTGATCACGTGTTTCCTCACGTGATCTGCAGACTTGTACCTAGGCTTCCGCCGCCGCCAAAGAACGCGGTCGGTCCAGGCCGGGATACGCATCTTTTCACTAGTGTCGTAGTCATCGGAGAACAGGTCGTACTTGTAGGTGGGCGGGAAACTGAGCTTGCCTTCAATGAACCCCCGGAATACCTGCGAAAAATAACCAAAGCAAAACTATAGTATGTTCGTGGATATGAAGTATTTCTGTACATCTTCACCCTCATATACAACTTTGGCCAAGTTGTGAATATTGCGCAATACTATTGCTTATCCTGTCGCCCGTGTGTAAGTTTACACTGGAGTGAGCCAACGAGTCATATCGCACCTTTTTACGCCTATATTTAAGGCGAGGCCATGGTTCATAAGAAATGACTACGGCTGCAGTGTTTTATGATGCAAACATACTGATGGATGATTGCCTCCTTGCCTAAGGCAAGTCTTCAGAATTCCATTACGCGGCCTGCTCCCTTTGCAAACGAATGCCTGCCCTGTTTTTAGCACTTCTCTTAGCACGATGATCTATACCTTATGACCTTGTATCTGTTTGTTAAGCTGATCCTGGACCCCCAGCTCCTCCCAGTTTTGCTTTTTAATGAGTGACTTTACTTCCTCCATGGCCATGTCAATACGGTAGTTAAAGTCACCGCACCAGAACACATAGTCGTGTGACCGGATGCTGCGACCCTGTCAACAAGCGAATTGAATCATTCAGCACGAATATGTCGGATTAAGGACCTTCGCCGATTGGCTGATTTTGAGCATTGGGGGATGCGCAGAAAGTTCTTTCTCTGTTTTTCTCTCAACAGCTCTGTATCAAATCTCGCACATGCGTCAATTGCTGTTACGAAAGCCTCTGAGTTACCATAATGAGCATGTAAATACAATGTCTTACCATTGGGAATGCGATTCTAGCGGCAATGTCCAAGTAATCGTTGTTTCTGTCCTGAACCCCAGATTGACCCGCTGCTAGGTGCGAACAGATGAAGCAGAGCGAGGTAGCGTTCAGTAACATTCGAATGGCCACGCCTCCCTTGTTACCAGCGCTACCTCCCAGGCCGGTCTTTACCGCGGATACTGCTACGTCCCTTGTGAAAGAATGATGCAAAATTTCTCTCAGCCACTAGTTTTTTTTTTGTTATTGAGAGTAGAAGCTAATTACTGATCTCGCGAAGCGTCAAAGCATGGAGTTGTCATTCATAATGGAATGGCTGCGATCAGTACCCACAAAATAACTCCTAAGACTAGATATTCCTAGCAAACTAATAAAGACCCTAGATGGATCTTGTGCCACCACTAAGGCTATCCTCGCACGATCCGTTTCTTAGGCTTCGAATAATGAATCTTGTGGGACCAAACTTGGCATACATACCGGATGTAAGGGACGAGGTGCGGTCGTACGAACACGAATAAACACACGCCAACCAACTGCTCGCACGTGATCAGCACGTAGGGAAAGTCACGTGATATGACATACATACCGGATATAAGGGACGAGGTGCGGTCGTACGAACACGAATAAACACACGCCAACCAACTGCTCGCACGTGATCAGCACGTAGGGAAAGTCACGTGATATGACATACATACCGGATATAAGGGACGAGGTGCGGTCGTACGAACACGAATCAACACACGCCAACCAACTGCTCGCACGTGATCAGCACGTAGGGAAAGTCACGTGATATGACATACATACCGGATATAAGGGACGAGGTGCGGTCGTACGAACACGAATAAACACACGCCAACCAACTGCTCGCACGTGATCAGCACGTAGGGAAAGTCACGTGATATGACATACATACCGGATATAAGGGACGAGGTGCGGTCGTACGAACACGAATAAACACACGCCAACCAACTGCTCGCACGTGATCAACACGTAGGGAAAGTCACGTGATATGACATACATACCGGATATAAGGGACGAGGTGCGGTCGTACGAACACGAATAAACACACGCCAACCAACTGCTCGCACGTGATCAACACGTAGGGAAAGTCACGTGATATGACATACATACCGGATATAAGGGACGAGGTGCGGTCGTACGAACACGAATAAACACACGCCAACCAACTGCTCGCACGTGATCAGCACGTAGGGAAAGTCACGTGATATGACATACATACCGGATATAAGGGACGAGGTGCGGTCGTACGAACACGAATAAACACACGCCAACCAACTGCTCGCACGTGATCAGCACGTAGGGAAAGTCACGTGATATGACATACATACCGGATATAAGGGACGAGGTGCGGTCGTACGAACACGAATAAACACACGCCAACCAACTGCTCGCACGTGATCAGCACGTAGGGAAAGTCACGTGATATGACATACATACCGGATATAAGGGACGAGGTGCGGTCGTACGAACACGAATAAACACACGCCAACCATCTGCTCGCACGTGATCAACACGTAGGGAAAGTCACGTGATATGACATACATACCGGATATAAGGGACGAGGTGCGGTCGTACGAACACGAATAAACACACGCCAACCAACTGCTCGCACGTGATCAACACGTAGGGAAAGTCACGTGATATGACATACATACCGGATATAAGGGACGAGGTGCGGTCGTACGAACACGAATAAACACACGCCAACCAACTGCTCGCACGTGATCAACACGTAGGGAAAGTCACGTGATATGACATACATACCGGATATAAGGGACGAGGTGAGGTCGTACGAACACGAATAAACACACGCCAACCAACTGCTCGCACGTGATCAGCACGTAGGGAAAGTCACGTGATATGACATACATACCGGATATAAGGGACGAGGTGCGGTCGTACGAACACGAATAAACACACGCCAACCAACTGCTCGCACGTGATCAGCACGTAGGGAAAGTCACGTGATATGACATACATACCGGATATAAGGGACGAGGTGCGGTCGTACGAACACGATTTAACACACGCCAACCAACTGCTCGCACGTGATCAACACGTAGGGAAAGTCACGTGATATGACATACATACCGGATATAAGGGACGAGGTGAGGTCGTACGAACACGAATAAACACACGCCAACCAACTGCTCGCACGTGATCAGCACGTAGGGAAAGTCACGTGATATGACATACATACCGGATATAAGGGACGAGGTGCGGTCGTACGAACACGAATAAACACACGCCAACCAACTGCTCGCACGTGATCAGCACGTAGGGAAAGTCACGTGATATGACATACATACCGGATATAAGGGACGAGGTGCGGTCGTACGAACACGATTTAACACACGCCAACCAACTGCTCGCACGTGATCAACACGTAGGGAAAGTCACGTGATATGACATACATACCGGATATAAGGGACGAGGTGAGGTCGTACGAACACGAATAAACACACGCCAACCAACTGCTCGCACGTGATCAGCACGTAGGGAAAGTCACGTGATATGACGCGACGCAACTCCTCGCCCCATTCTTTCCGCTGCGTAGAACTGGAGAGACAAGAACAAAACTTTCTTAACTCATCTAGCCTGCGTAGCGGCTCTCTCGAATTCCACGTCCTTAACTCTCCCGGCTCCCTTCGTTCCCTCTTTAGAGCCGACTTTTGAGGCGTTTTTGGACCGAAATTCGAGACGACACTTCTCTCACCTTGTAGATACCATATTAGAAGCATTCAGATCAACCAATTCTTCGAACCCTATGGCGAAGATATCGGTGGGGCGTTTAAAATCCACGTTGTCGACCTCTGAGTAGCCGCTTTCCGGAAGTGACGTATGAAAGTCCAGCAACCAATCATGCATGGTTTGGTGTTTGTGAGCCAAGGACCGGAAGTGACGTCCACCGTTGACGTTCCACGTGCCCACACATACCCGGATGTTAGACCATGTGGTATACTCGAGGTGGCGGTCACACAACTCACGTAGGATTTTATGAGACGCTGAAAAATATAACATAGAAATTGACAGTTTTTCCAATAAATAATTACAAAATGATACTACTATTTTTAATTTTAAACATCTTGCCCTCTAAACAAATTGTATTTCCAAACTAATGATATCTGAAAGTAAAGTACGAAGGACCATGTATAGTCTCCATTTCTCTATATACCCCCATTTCTTCCGACTACTTACAATGGAGGAAAGACGAATACAGGAGTGCCCTGGCTCTTTCGCCGAGCTCCCCCACGAACGTGTTGCCTAGCAACAGCAGATCAATGGCTTCTTGTTTACTCCCGTCCAAGAAATTGCTTCGTATGGTGCGCTTGACAGATCGTGCGCCGTCCCGGAGTTTGCTCGCGACCTGGACAAGAGGTGAGAAGAGGTAATTTTAGAAAGTGCACACACCTAACGAGACTTTTTGCAGATGACAATCACATGGGCTCTACACTACACTATAGTTTTCTCATGACTTTTCGTATGACGCTCTGCGCATTATTGAAAAAAAAAGGTTATATTGCTATTTTCAATAAAGATTCTTCTAAATAGAGGCATTCTTACAACTTTATGAAATTGTCTGATCAAAGCCGAAAAAGTAACCTATATACAGAGGCCTAGATAGATCGAGCTGAGACTGCGGAGGTCACGAGACGACAACTTCTCATATAAACGTCGAGCCTAAATGTAACGGGGTTTGTCCGTGAGGCGGGACCTCGAGCCACCCCAGCTTGCCACAGTCTGCAGTGCTCCAAGTAAATGACAGCCCCTGAAACCGTTTCCTAGTTTCGTCAGGTTTGACCTGACAAGACTGATAGGGAAGCCATTCAAAGCAAGTTTGCCGCTTTGTTACAAACCTGATACTTGCGATAGCTGCAGAAACACTAACCTTGGCTTTACCGTCCAAAGCTCCAGTCCCCACGTACATACGACTGATGTGGTCGCCATTTTGAGTCCACATGGCCTTGTACGCCTCTTGGAAGCGAGAGGCAAGAGACGCCTTGCCCGACAGTCCTAGACACTCTAGCTGACCTGACAACATCTAGAAAGATATATATCCACGATATAAATGTATGAAACATAAATGAAATTAAACTGTTGAGAAACAATCTAGAATTATAATTTTAAAACTCCTTTCTTCATTTATTATTACCATCTTCCAAATTATCGCTACATGAAGCTTACCTCAAGTGCCAGGAATGTTTGTATACAGTTGGTTCTGTCGATGCAATCAAGGCAATTGGAGCGTGTCACTCCCTTTTGGCGTCTACGGAACATCAGAAGAAAAGAAGTAGAATTAGATTCTGAAGAAAAGCATTTTACTAGTAAAACACTCAGTTATAACTCATACCCGCTCGTTTAAAAAAACAAGCCAGACAAAGATGAAGACCCCTACCATTCAACTACGCTGCCATTGCCCCTACTATATGTCTTCTTCATTTTCTATTTTCTGTGAATGAGTGACATGAAATCTGACTCGGGATTCTGTAAACACGAGAAGATACATGTAATTAAGAATTGACTTACTTTTCAAGCTTGCCTGTTCTTGAGAAGAAAAAGCCATGTTTATTGAGTGATGGGCGTGCTTTATCACTAAACTGTGTGAGCTTTTCTGAGCGGCCTCCATGTCGATGGTAGTCAAAACAAATCATAGGTGTGTCGTGACCGTAGATCGAGTCCTTTAGTTGGTCCTGAGATAATAAACAAAACACAGTTGGTCCTGATAAATTTCTCTTGTGTTGGAAAGTATTGATATCATACCTGGAAGACCCGGCTTAATGTATTTTCCCCCTCCTTGCTGCCAAGTAAATTAACAATGAGGATGTCACCATATGCTCCCTTGAGAGCTGTGAAGTGCCTACATGAACAACAAGAACAAGATGATTCAATAACATAATGCTGATCAGCATATTATAAATTAATTAGTAGTATGTGAACAAACCTGTCAAATGCGGGAGATGAAGCTTCAAAAGCTCTTGACAGTTTCACTTTGTGAGATCCAACCTAGAGATCCAAACAAGCAACTCAGAAATGGCTAAAAAATTAATTTCTCCAAATTTTGGGGCTAGAAATAGAAGACTTAAGTGATATCGGAAAAATACCTGGAGTCCTGGTTGTTCCCAAAACACTGGCACAGATCCTCTAGTTTGCACAAATGAAGCGATCATGTCATCCAAGACAATTAGCTAAACGAAGAGACAAATGTTACAGATTACGAAAGAACCAACAGATGTTTTTGCCAGTTTACTCTCTCAATCTCTCACCTGCTCAGTTTCTACAAAATTTGCAACATGTCCTTCATCATTTGTTCCTCGCACATAGAACCTTGTCCCTGCCCTCTCACAGCTGAGCCGAGAGATGAGACATGCCCTTGCTTGTTTGGCCCCGGCGTACACTGTCCGAATTTCAACACTTCCACATGTTGTACTGAGCAACCATTCAGAACAGTTGATTCCAAAACGTTGAAGATGAATGTGCAGGCTTCGATTCCTAAAGGAATTTAATAAAAACAGCAGCATTTCAGTATTTCTTATTAGTATTTTGTATTGTTTATTTTCCAAATTGCATTTTTTGCTATGCAGACACAAAGCAAACACAAACAAACAGGAAAGGACATTAGATCTGTGTGATGTCAAAGCACCAAGAATTAACTAACAGTATTATTTGACTACCATGTGTAGAATCTTTGCACGCAATTGCACAGAAGCATCAGGAAAATGCATGTACATCATTGCAATATCACATATATTTTAGAAAAACTACAGATAGCCTGCTTGTCAGCAGTTTGTTTGTGTTTCAAGTGCAAGTGTTTTCAAGAACAAGCCACATAACTTGCATTTTCTGAAGTTAAAAACAGCTCTCATTTATACCCACCAGCTAAAGATGACAGACAGAGAAGAGGAATAGACGGCAAGGAGATGGAGACAGGAGCAAAGAAGAAGGAAAAGCCAACGAGAGGAGATAACAAGAATGTGTCAGTAAGAAATAAAATGCAAATCTATAATTATATTATACAACACATTCACACAAAGTTGACTGTCACGGATGCTACAATGTTTTGAAAGAAGAAAAAATTACACGTCTGCAAAATTTTGGGAGTTACATACTATCTCATATGCAACCTGTTCACAACTTCACTGACTACAATGTACAGATATCCTATAGTTAAGCAATAAAAGTACTTTCCGCAGGCTCTCTGCTTTCTTACAAACACGAGGGGGATGTTGGGAGAACTGATCAAAACTTGAAAGACACGAGCCGAAGGCGAGTGTCTTTCAAGTTTTATCAGTTCGACCAACATTCCCCGAGTGTTTGTAAGAAACCAGAGAGCACGCAGAAAGTATTTTTATTGCTTTTAGAAAATAACATACACACGCACGACAGCGTTGCGTGACAATCGTGTTTCTCAGGTCTCTTACAAACACGCTTTTTAACCAATCAGAATGCACACATTCACAATACAACATAGGTGTTATTTTCTAATAGATTTTGCAACAGGCTGTATGCAATGGTTACATCAAAAATGTAGTACAGCACAGTTGGTCTTGAAATTCCAACAGATTATTTGGGCTTATTTCTACAGGACAGGAAAATGAAACCATATCAGTTGGCTGGAAATTCACACAAAATTGAATATTATTGTATACATCCTACCATTCTTGGGTTTATGCAGAATTTCCACCTGAATATATTATACTTACCACATAAACCTATTATCAGGCTTATGGCCATCATATTGCCTTTGGGCACTAAGACTAAGGTCGAGCGGGAGTTGTTTGCCTTGAGACACAGAGAAATAAAATGTCCCTGAGTTGAGCAGTTTGCGCATCTCCCCAGTTCCCTCCTCATCCTGGTTTTCTTGTAGTGGCACAAAATGAGTTGCTGTTAGCCTGAAAATCTCACTCTCTAGGATTTTACCAACAGATGTGCAGCCAGTGACGAGGATAAGGAAGTGGACAATTTCATCTTCATCTGAAAAACACAGTATGTCTTGGGTTAATACTGAGTATCATCAAATTAGGCAAGACAAAAAGCAAGACAAATGCCCTCTGGTTGGATCCAACTGGGGTGAAGGGGGGAGGGCCAGTTGCCTAACACCTACAATTTTCCAAAAACTCAATATTTAAAAAAATTCTTTTTAAATAGCTTTTTGGTCATAAAACCAATCCACAATGTCATATCATTTCCTTTAATACACTCAGATTGTGTACAGCCCCCCCCCCCCCCCCCCCTAGGAAAGAACTTAGGCGTTCAAAATCAGGGGGTGGGGTACTGGGTTGTTACCAGGTGGTGGCTGTTACCTCTCTAGCCCAACTGCTCCCTTAGTATACAGACCAAAGGGATGGTAAAATAAAGATAGCCATTTATTGCATTCTGTTAATTTGAGAGATGCAGGGTATACCAAACTCATTTGGGAATGCATAGAAAAGGGCAATAGAGCATGTGATATTGAGTTGCAAAACTGAAAAATCCCTATAATCCAGATTTGTCAGTCTTGTTCACCTGAGGCCATAGCCCATGGTACTATTGGGTATATACATGTTGAGAAAGACCTTCCATACAAAGTACTTTAATACAGATGGAGAGGTCTGATAGGGAAATAAGGAGGTGGAAATTTACCAAATTTATTATTCATTACTCCCTCCAATGATTTGAAACTACTGCATACTCAATTATATTCCTGGGTAAAACTCCTGTGTAGCTTAGCAATTAACCCTTGTGGAGTTGTCTACTCCACTGGTATCTTTCATGTCATGTGCATGAACTAAACAATCTTAGAACATGATGGAAAATCCTTTGATATTTGTATTTAACTAGAAAAAGAAACTTTGCCAGGCTGACAATTTGTGCCCATTAAATAGTAATGTCTTTTTTTTTTCAATAAAGCAATGGGGCTTTGATCAGCACTTCTTCATGTATCCAAAATTGATGTTTTGCTATACAAGTGTATAGCAATTTCGAAAGTCAATGCCCAACATGGGGTTCTTTAACATTGTTTTTATTTTACAAGCATGACTGCATTCACATCCTTTCAAAATATAAATATTCTAAAAAAAACTTGGAACATAAAACGTGCTTCAAGTAGTGACCAGATGTCTGTATTACTGCATTATTTATTGCCTGTGAAAATTTCGCCACTCTTGATTGAATAAAAATAGGAAACCTTAACAAAAACACATTGTACGGTATAATTTAATTCGTTCCACTTTGCATTAAATGTGATACTTTGCGCAATATTTTTGAATGGGAGTTCTAAGGCAGTGACCACAAAAATGTGGCAATATAAGCTTAGCTGATCCTTTGAATATTAAATCATTCTGTCGAAGTTTTTAAAAATCTATTTTGAAGTTTCTTACCAATATTGATTTTCAAAACACCAAGGCACCCATAGGCGTCCAGTACTTTCGAGTAATTCTTTTTTATGCTCTCCGTTTCCCATTGAGCTGGAGCAGACAAAAGAAAATACAATAGAAGTATCACAATTATAGCATATACCACAATAATAAAAGGGTTTTCGTCAAATCAACTCACATAGAAGTGCGATTGCTCCACTTTCAAACAGGAGTGTATCCGGGCGGTTTTTGCATTCCAGTAAGATCGAGATCGGATCCCGATCAGTCTTACTGTAACATGTATACGACTTTCCAATCAGCATGATTCAAGCTGGAATGCCCTTTCTCCATTAAAGTACAAGGATCATTTTGAAGAAGGATTTTGCGGGAAGTTTCACGATGATTCGTTGCCAACTTCCGCCGCCATATTTGTTTCTCATTGGATGTTCACTGGACAAACATTTGTACTGCGGGCTCGATTTACAAATTACCCATAAGACCCTGTGGCTCGCTTGCCCAGACCTCCTTGTTTCAAAGATTCAAAATGGCGGACGGAGCAGCGCAAAGTACTGAAAACCAATCTATCGCTGAAAATGTTATAAAAATCAAGAAATACTTGGATTCTAAACGTGATATTATTGACGCACACAATGTAGATTTCTTTACGCAAGATCTTTGGGAGAAATGCCTTCCACAGGAGCTTCGCAATGACTTGGAAAATCTGAGTGAAGATCAGTTAGCCAAGCTCCCATCTTATTTGGATTCCTTTCCCGAAGACGAATCAAAGACAGATGGACGTTTAAATGTGTTGAAAGAATTTCTTGAAGAGTCAAGAAGTGTTCAACTGCGTAGTTTTTTCTGCGTTGAGCCTTACAAAGATACAAGTGATGTTCCGGATCAACAAATGCCGTGTTACATGATGACCCCAAAGAAGACGCACGAAGTCAGTGTGATGGGAAGGGCTGTGAATGAACTTGCCAAGAAAGTGAACACTACAAGGGTGAGCTTACCATGTGTTCTGCCTAGGCTATAACATTGGGGCTGGAGTCAGGTTCCATACAGAAAGATACAGACACATACTTTAATTTGTTCACATCTTTATTGTGTAATAAGCATATGCACATGTATAAATAGAGGGAGGCTACCCAAATGCAATGGTACGAACAGGACTCAAAGACCCATTGTGAGGTACCACCCATTGGTTTAAAATGTATAAAATTGGAAAACTAACAATCATTAAAAATAAAATGTTTTACTGAGTGCAATGAATGAGAAATGTTGCTGAAATAGATTAATTTCTCTCCTAGGTTTTGGATCTTGGAAGTGGAAAAGGTTACCTAAGTCAAAGTTTGGCGATGGATTATGGACTTACTGTTGTTGGAGTGGACTCTAAAGAATCCAACACACAAAATGCTGAGAAAAGAAATTTGAAGTTATTAAAAGCATGGAATGGGATACTACGAAATAAAAAACAGAATGAAGAAATGAAGGAACCTACGAATGAGCTAAACAAAGATTCATGTTGTAGAACTTTCATGTCTCAAGAAACAGAAATCGGCAGACAAAATAAAGGAGGGGATACACCTCACGATGAATGCTCACTTAACTCTTGTACTTTAGAGACTGGTGGAGTCAATGATGCTTGTGTTCACATGAATCCACCTCTAGTTGCACTGCCGAATAAATCATACTCTTCCCAAGGACAAAGTCAAAATTCTGGACCATCTTATATCCCAATAACAAAATATATAGACATCTCAGAGTTCCAATCTAGTAAACTCTTTCAAGAATTAAGCATTGATAACATGAAGAGTGATTTTGAGCAAGGACTTGTTCTTGTTGGCCTTCATACATGTGGTGATTTGGGGCCTGCTGCAATAAAGATATTTATAAATGATCAAAATGTAACAGGACTTTGTCTTGTTGGCTGCTGTTATCACCTTCTTACTCAGATACCATCAGGTAAGCATTTTGTCTTTTTTAGTCATTTTTAAGTCTTGGCTGAGAATAGCGAGTCATCTCACCAAAGTGTGGTTGTTTGTTGTTTGTTACAGAAAGCAAAGACAGTCAGGAGTTTGGGTTTCCACTGAGTGAGTGCCTTAGGAGACAAGGCTGCACATTAAGCAGAAATGCTACTATGGTAGCACAGCAGGTACTATGCAGTGCACAGTGATATACCAATTGCCAATAATAGTGATGCATGTAAATTTGTTTTTATCAGTTGCTATCTACTGGATGACTGATATTCAGTTCCTTGTATCTTATTTTAGGCAGCTGCAAAAATGGCTACATTAAATAAGGCAAGTGCAAGCTTCCCAGACTCAACATGTTCAATACTAAATTTTAGCATGACTGTTCAACTTTTTCTGTTCAAAATTATGACTGATGCAGTTCTTTTTCCCACCCGCAGCAACCCCCTAGAAGTATATTTTACCGAGCTGTACTTCAGGTAACAACAACATAATACTTTGTTTGTCCTCTGAAATAATTAATTACATATTATATTGTATATAGATTATGGCGGAGAGATCAAAGCTACTTAAAAATATCATAGGCTAGTCGAGTTAAGTAGCTAAGAAGTACTTTTTAAAATATGTAGATTTGATGCTAAAAATCTGGTTTGCTGATAATAGTTTATGTTTCTTAAAGGTCATACTGAAAGAGAAATTTCAGCTAGATACCAGGTAATGTATTTACTCTGGTCCCAGGGTGAAGTTACTGTATTCTTCAACCAAGAAGACTACTTGCAGGTGATGGGGTATTTTGTGTGACAATATGTCACACCCATGGTTCAGTACATAGATACTGATGTTCACAGATAGTGTGTGAAACCCATGAAGAAAGCTGGGTTGGTGATTGTCCCTGCCATCTTGCGATTTTTCCCCCTTGCCCCAAATTTTATCCAAATGCAGCTTTCTCCTTGGGTGTCTCACAATAAAAATAGTGGCCCACTTGCATGCAGGCCATGAACCAAATTTGAGTGGGCAGTATTGGCACAAAAATGTCCATTAAAATATCTCATTCTCCCATAGGAGTATACTTCACTTGATGTCATCCATTGCCATTAATGTATGTGCCAATCAGAGTCTGATTGATTCCAACAAAAAGCACATTATTTCATCATTGGTTGGTACAGTTTGCTTTGAATGACAATGTAAACAGGACATTGTGCTATTTCAAGCCTCTCATTGAGGCTTGAATTAAGATTCATTTATTTATTACTCCATTGCTTTTATTATTATTTTCTTTACAAGTGGACAGCATGTTGGAAAGGCTGGAGCAAAGTGCAAAATGTTTGTAGAATACACAAGGAAATGCCTAGCCAAGCTTGAACTACCAGGCGACATAGTAAGTGCCACATAAAGCAATGATCTGAATAATACCACCATCTACATTGGTTGGCAGAGCACATCTTTGATGTATTTATTCCTTTTCTTAAAAAAAGATTTATTCCTTAATGTCCTCAAGTACCAACAACACAACATGTTGCTGTAGTCAGGCCCTTGCCAAATAACCACACTTTAGTATCACAGTGATCCTACACAGCATAATTTTAAATTCAATGATCGAAGAAGCAAGAACAGACAATGGCAGGAAACTTCTTCATTAGTATAGGTACATCATCATATCATCATATACACTCGACAAACACTGACTAACAGGAAACGAAATCATCTAAAAAGGAAATTTAATTATTGTTAATTCCTTTTGATTTAAGATACAGGATGAAGAAATTTGGAGTATCTGGAACGATTCCAGGAAAAGGAATGGAGAATCATGGCATTTCATCAGGTACTGTCCCAGAACTCAAGCCCTGTAGCCAGCAAGAAAATTTGATTGGGTAGATGTACTGCCTCCCCTGAGTAATATTCATGTAATATATCAAGCACTAGAGAGCGTGTTTGATCAGGATATCCAAACACTGAGAAGTGGGTTGAGAAAACAAGGCAAAGCTGAGTTTTTTAACCGACTTCGAGGTTTTTGAAATCCTGATCAAAAACTCTATCAAGTGTTTAATATAGCTTCTCAAACGAATGATTTAATGTCGAGAAAAAGAAGGAATAAAATCTCAAAATTCTATGCAAATTAAGATCAGGTATCAAGCCCTCCTCCACGGTTGTGATTTTCTTTGTTCAAACTTGATGAATTATTAATGAGTTTGAGAATGTACTGTACGAGTGAAGTGAGTGTATTGTTGTATGGGTTATATTAAAATGAAAATCTGTGTTCTTATCAGCTTTTTTGCCTTTCAGCTGCGCGCTTCTATTGCTCCATCAATAGAGAGCTTGTTTCTAATGGACAGGCTCTGCTATCTACAAGAACAGGTACCTATTACAATAAGGCCTCATCAATATGTATAGAGTGACATTCATAGTTGCCAAAAGGCCCTTTATATTCTCTACCCCCTCCAATTTCTTTTAGTTCAGAATCAATCCAAAATTACTCCATAGCTTGATAGTTTTTCCTATTCCGCCACTCAAACTATTTTAGTCAAAGTGCTTTGTTTGCATGGTTTTCATCATGACAGAATCCAGGCTACTGCACTAGGCATGAAGAATAGGCTCTCTTATTGATAGTTTAGGTGGCAGAACCATTATACAAACAGTCATGGCCGATGGCCGATCGCGTGTGAATTTTGGTTGAAAAGTGAAAATGGTAATTTTATTAATGTTTTAATGAAAAAAACAAATGTACTCGTTTACTAAGCAACTTTGTTGAGAAATATTGTTATCATGAATAGAGGCAATAACTTTTAGGAATGGTTTTATATAACAAAGGTCATAATTTGCTATTCCAACAACAGTGCGCTGAGAAATGCGTCAATAGCAACGCTTCTTACATCTTGGCTAGTATCCAGTTTCCGCGAATTTAGAACGCCTGGTTGTTTCAAATGTTGTTATACTCGATTCAGTGGCAAAAAATGTGAACTAAATTTGCAGGTTTACCTTGTTTTTAAGGCAAGTAGATAACTCAAACAGCCGAAACGAGTTTCAAATATGCTGTGTCATTCTTTAAGATTGATAGCAAATTTTGAAGGATTTCGCGGGATTTCGCGTGCTTTGGTATATTTCGCGGATTTTGCCCTGTCTATAAATAAAATTTATAATTATTATTATTTGCTATTCCTTTAGGGTTTTCACAAGTCATCCATTGTGTGTCTGTTTGACCCTGTCAAGTCTCCACGATGCTATGCCATTATTGCAGCCAAGGAAAGTGATAGTACATGAGTGATGGACTCATGTAAAGGCCTAACAGACATGATGGATATCCGAGGCACTTGTGAATGTGGGAACTAATCACTAGTAACAACTAGATATGTAAATAAAATAATTTACTTGATTCTGTAAAAAAATTTTTACATGTATTCTGAGAGAGAATTTAGGAATTAAAGAAGGATTTGATATCATGTGAAGATTGTTTCAATTTCTTCCTGGGTGGTGATGTTGTGACAATGGTCTGCCTACTCGTTGTTTGGCACTCTTTCTGAAGTTCCTCTGCGAATGATAGTCCATATGCTCAGGCATTTCCCAAACTAGAATCATACGGGCACACTTTTCACACTCAATAAAGTCGATAGCATCACGTTTAATGGATATGCCTTGAGAGTCGACACCAACCGGTACATTAGCATGGTCAGGACAATTTGGATTATCATTTGATGAACTTGAGTCTGGCGCTTTAGTATTTGTTCCACTGGCAGAAGCAGGAAGTTGTTTTGTGAGTTCTTCACTTGAAATCCCAGAGCTTTGGTTTCACCCTTTTCTTTAGGGGATAGAAAGTCTAGTATACCAGCCTTTTTCCTGTTGTTAGTCGACTTTGTAGGACTGGAGGTTTTTTCCAAACATGTATTTTCATTGTATACAGAATTTGGACCCATTTTTACATCTGTAAGGCATTCATGCAACTCTTTCTCTGACGAACTGCAGTTTTTCATCAAAAAGCATCGAGTGATCCCCTTGCTGCCTTTGCCTTATTGTTATTCCCCATGCCTGTTGGATCGATAGTGGTTGTTTGTGATGCACAGGCGGTCAACTCACTTGTCTGCATGCTGCTAAAGAAAGAGCTGATAGCTGGCGTTGATGCCGCACTGGCGGTCTCGGTAAACTTGCTTGCTCCAAGGTATAAATTCATTATTGCTGGTACCCTAAGGAAAAATACACCAAAAAGATGATTGAAAGCAGTGAAAACATTAATTACTGAATACTGACAACACAACTGCTGTGAGGGGCAGAACTTATAAGTGTGCTTTGTAAAAAGGTCTGGGTTTAATCATTGAATGGATTGTGTACCGGTAAATTCATCGAATTAGGCCGTGGATTTAAAAATAGCTTGAGCTTTGCATAACTGAGACACGCATACTGACCACATATCAGATCTTTGATCTTTGTTGATCCTCAGCGGCAGCAACATTTCATAGATTCTCTTGCTCAACCAGTCCACATCAAGAGTCTGCAGCGGACATGAGCGAGAGGCTGAAGCCGAGTCCTCAGTACGTACACTAACAGTGACTAGACTCGCTTGACGCTCATTCTAGGCAAAGAGAACTAATCTGTTAAACAATCCATGCTTCAAGGGTATGAAAAATGTTTTCTACAAAAAAATCTTTCTACAGAGTAGAAAGGCGAGAGGGTGCGCAGAAGCAATTATTTTTTTGGCTTTTAAAAACAAGTATATGCAAATAATTGACGGGAGCTATTTGCAATCCAAATGGCAGGACTAGCCAGTGGCAAAGACCTTTGAACAAGTAATCTTACCACATTGTTCTCCCTGACCAACCTCTCATGTAGTTCATCGACTAACTGGCCAAGCCAGTACTGGACCTGTGTAAAAAGGTAAAACAAAGTTGCACATAAAGAATGATAAAGTATTACAAGTAAGTACAGTGCTTTATCCTTACCTGTTGTACTGTGGCTAGTTTTGTTTTTCCAGGGAAGTTCTTCCCACAGCTAACTGACTTAGCAAGTTGCCGCGGTCGAACAGGCTCATTGTCAATACCTCTGCATAACTGGTATAATAACTCTCTGGAATTTATAAATCAAATGGGACACTGTTACAGATCCGCATGCAGTATATTGGAGGAACATGCATGAGCATGTGTTGTTTTGTTTACCATCTCAAAACCTCTAAACAAACAGTTGTAGTTCATACCCGGTTTTGCTGCCAAAGTGACTTTTTAGCTCATTCGCAGAGAACTGTAACATGTCTCCCATGAACTCCACATTGAGCAATGAAATGACTTGACTCCCTAATTTGCCTCCCAAGTTTCGCCTGAAAGACAAACATAACATCCTGTAAACAGGGGCAGAGGAACAGTTTTCAAAGTGGGAGGGCTCGCTATTTAGATTGTATGACAAGATAAGGGGTGAATTTAGTGAAAATGTACGAAAACTTGATAAAATATGCCCCCCCCCCCCCCCCCGCTCCGCCATCCCTGGTAAATAATTGTTACTTTATGCAGCGCTTTAGATATTCCATTTTTGTATGATAGAAATGTGCCATTGCAAATAGATGAGAGAGAGTTTTTATAAGCCTTGCAATAATAATAAATAGTGTGATGTTGAGGAATGCCGTGCAGTTGTAACCTCACTATAATATTATACCAATCCTTTGATGACTTATACTTACACTTTTTGCAGAGGCATCTTTGCAAACAGCTTGCTAACAGAAGCTGGTGGTAATAGTGTTTGTTGGTTGGGTTTATGTAGTCCACAAGACAACTTGGAGAGCACCTGTTAATCAAATTGATCAAACAACAAGCAGAATCTATCAAATAATACTATAACTAGGCCAATTCGATAAGAGAAATTTATCAATAGGTTCAATTTCTTACAATAAGTTCCCATGGAACTGATCATAAAATGAAGCATGGCTTGCAAAATAAGAACCTTATTTCCTGCAATTCCAGCTGAACAGGTAAATCCTGTCTTTTCAAGAACTGCTCTTCTCATTTCTTCAGCAACCACAGCACCAGCAGCAAGGTGTAATAACTGGGGATCATTTTCTAGCGATATTTCCCACTCCTTTAGCAGGTCTTTTGTAGTTTCTCTTTCTTGCTTGCCCTCTGGAGAAACACCTTCTACAACTGTTGATTTCCAGGACTTTTCAGCAATCTCCTGTACTGACATACTGTCAATTTTCCTGTGAGGCAAATGAGCTTCGTTGTTCAGTAAGATATTACTATTGCAACAAACTGGGTTGGTGTGTCTCCTGGAAAACCTACATGTAGAAAGTCTTGAAATGATGAAAGGAATTTTGTCCAGAACAAAACTTGTATGAATTTATATAAGCTTTATGAAATCAGCATTTTGATCGGCAGAAAAAACATCTGTAAAACTGGAAAAAAATCTGATCAACCTCCTTGAAAAATCCTGGATTTCTGAAAGAACCGGCTAGCAGGCTAATGGCTGAGAGCCAATCAGATCGAGAAATGCACGTGTTGTGGTATAACACTGTATATATCAGGGCTTAGTACCTTGAAATATTGCAAAACTTAGGACATTCTTTTGCACTTTGCCCTGCCAACGTTTGCCTTGTACTCATGCTGAATAGTTTGCAGCATAAAATTACAGTAACTCACTTTTGAACAGAGTTGGTAAGATCCAGATATGCTTCGTCAATACTGGCTCGTTCAGTATAATCACAGTAACCTGATAACACTTCCAATACTTCTGCCCCTGCCTCACGGTAATGTGTCAGATTGGCTTTGCCACGGGACACTGGAACTTGAACAAGATTGATCTCTGGACACTTCTTCTTTGCTTCATCCCCCCTCATGTTCCTTGTAACGCCATGTGCACGGGCTTCATAACCTACAGCAATGATTCTGTGCAAACAATAATAGAACCACAGTGCTTTGTACTTGAAATATAATATTTTATAGATTTTACTGAATATCATACTACAACAATACCCATGGCTTCCCACATGGTTTGGAAATATTATCTCATAGAGGCTCAAGCTATTCTAAGACTACTTACTATATTTTCAAGGAAGCACTAAGTATACCCTGCTTTTTATCCCACTGAGGAAAGGGAGTAGGGGAAAATAAATGACTGCTACTACTTTTCAAAATAATCTACATAAGCCGGCATGATACACAATCACAACCAAACTGCAAGAGATGACATAACATAAACAGTAAGGTTTTTGTCTCCCAGGGGTACTGTATTGATTTTGAACTAGATCATGGTTTGTGCTGTTGCGTTTCTAACCTCTTAAATCAAGATGAACTGGACCATAATCGGTAGTGCGAATGACCTGCAAAAAGTATTTTAAAAACACCACCTTACCCTCCGCCTTTCCAGGCGTTGTATTGCACAACAGCGCACGGCTTTCCCTTTAGTTCTGGGCTCCGTCGTTGTTCAACTTGCACATAAAAACAGTCCATATCAACAAGAACTATCACCCGATTTCTCTTGTCCATAATAGAGTATCAGATCTCCCTGAACGCGGAGCGAACGCCAAAATAACTTAGATTCCTGCTTCGTCGGCCATTTTGAGTTTTACCGCGTAATTCTTTTCCCATGATACCTCACTGGAAAAATGATACCTGAATATAATTATACTGGGGAGGGGGAGGGTAATGAGGTAAAACTGCAAAATATCAACATAACAAGGGAAACAATATTATAAAGCTAAATGTTTGATTTAAAAAAAAAGTGATATTATGTATTTATTCCACTCTTATAGAGTTCATTATTTTCTTCTTCTTTTGTGTTTGTATATATTTATATTATCATCCCTAACCCTCCCCTCCCTGGATTTTGTGCCTAGTGCCGAGGCTTCTTCCGGAAAGAACGCTCTTGGGAACGTAGTTCTCGAAGATAAACAACATGGCGTCTGTTGGCCGGGTAAGTTGACAAAACTCTCATTCTTCTTCTTTTTATGATACCCACAAGAGGCAAATAATATCGGAAGCACCACTTGTAAAATTTCCAAGACCTCAATCAATTATTTCCTGGATCGACCCGCCAAGACAAAGAGGTTTTTGGGTTTCATTGTCACGGTCTTGGCATGTTTGATTACAGTAGTGTTCTCTGCTAAGCTCTTTGTTTGGAGTAAAAGAAGAATTCACGCAAATCCTTGGTTTTGGTAAGAACCATCGATGTGTTAGAGACACTGCTATGCATTTTAGTTATTATTTGTGATGGTTTTAAATTGCTGTTATTTATATTTACAAGTTATATCGATAAACCAACTTTAATCGCACCAGCGATTTGGTGGTTTCGAGTCCAGATGAAGTGACGTATTCAATTTGAAATTCTCTGTTGTATTCAAGCTTTAGTAATAATTTCTGCAGTGTGCCAAAAACCTGCGTTTCTTTGAATTACAGTTATGCGTGGAACGCACGCACACAAATGAAATACCGCGTGCAGTTGCACATTCTCGCCTACGGATTAGGAGGTGATGGACACCGGTTTAGGAATAAAAAATAATCCTTCAAAAGTGTGTAAATATAAACATGGCCTTCTCATTGATAACCTGAAAAGGAATTTCCTTCAAGCATCTACTTCAGTATAAAATCACTTTAGACTGCAAAGGCTGACCTTATTAATCAGAAGGTTTTACATGTAGCAAAATATGCAATAAACACATGAAAATCACTAATGAAACAATGCCAGACATGAATCAAAACCCAGGACTTAAAAAATCTGGAGATGGCTTTGAAATGCCAAAATTTGCTGAAATTCTCTAGGGAGAAATACAGTAAATATATGGTGGTCATCTTGAATTTTTCCCGGGAGATGAAGCAAAAAAATTTGAGACTCCTTGTGTATTCCTGCAAAACGCATGGAAGGAATTTGAAAAAGCCAGAAGGTTTAGGGCCTTTTTATTTCCCTGGGGTATGGATTGTTTTCTGGAATCACATGCTAATGCAAGAGAACAAGCAATTATGCACCACTTGCTGTGCTGATCAAGTTATATTTTCTCCCTCAGATAAAACTAAAAGTGCACCTCAATGATGATGATAAGGTTTCAGAGGTATTTGTGTCAGCGACAACCAAATGCAGAGACATTGTTCATAGATTACAGAGGCAAATCCATCAGAGGGACTGCTGTCTTGTTGAAGTATGGCAAGGATGTGGTAAGCTTGAAAATGATCCTAGAAACTTCCCAGATCCTTCATGATTAGGACATCCTTAAATCCCCTCATGGAAAATAGGCTTTCCCAAACATATGTCAAACATATATTTTGGTATCTTGATTGTTCAATTCTCTACTGTTCTTAAAGTGTTATGACATGTACTATGAAAAGTGATCATTGTAGAGCAAAACCTTTAATGAATTTCTTCAGAGTTAATGTCATTTACTGTCATATCAGTCTCCCACTAGAAATAAAATGCAACAAGTGAAACATTATAGGTAAAGACTGCATTAATAATATCTTGCCATCTTGTGTCATCCTGACAGAGCGCCTTGTACCAGAGGAGGAGCTTATTCAGAGTACATTACTAGAATGGGATACAGATCTAGATGATGTGGCATTCTATCTCAGACCAAATGAAGACTTGCTGACAATAATGCCACCAAGTGGTCTGACTGATGGGATACCAGTGATAGAGGATATTGATGCCACTGTTTTTGGTAAGAAACAGGGTAGGCCATCTGAAACCCCTGTATTGCTTTTTGTACTTCTACAGTGGTATTCTCCTCTTTTGCCAGTGCTCACAGGGAACATACATTGTTCATTCAGATACATCATTTCAAAGAAGCTTGGTTATCTCCAAGTTAAACATATACGCATAGGAAACAATTCCCAAAACCATGCACAGGTACCGGTGAAGCCAGTTTTCAGAGATTTGAGATCATAACAATGTTTCCATCCTTAAGTCAACAGTTTCCATTGCTAAGTTATATTTGTGCATGTTAATTAATCGTCTCACTGATTGTATGCAGGTGACCAGAGCAATGGGTCTCAAGATGGAAGCCACTCTTCTTTAAGTGATGAGGTAGGAGCTTTAAGTGCAGAGCTGCATGTTCACTTGACCATGTAGGATATTCTGCCCTCTACATGTTCATGACACATTGATATCATTTTAATGTTTTAAGTGTTCTTTGCCTTAGGTGCTTCTAGGAAGTGGGCAGTTTTCCATTGAGGAATTACAGCAAATCATTCTGAGGCAGCAGCAAGAGATTTCCCTTAAAGAGGAAGAGCTCAGTACAAAGGAGGAACAACTCAGAGATGTCAAACAGCGAGCACGTAATAAAATCCAGAGTTCCTACATCACACAGCTTGAGGCACAAGTGCAGGAGCAGGATGAGAGCATGCAACAACTGAGAGACCTCTTGAATGAAACTGAGGACATCAGATTGATTAATGAAGCTCTAGGTAGGTAGGAAAGCTGTAACCTAGAGTTGAGCTCTGAAAAGCACCCTGACTGCAAGCACATTTCAGATTTATTGTGCTGAAAGTTAATTGAGCTAACATGTGTTCATCTCAAGAAATGAACAGTTATTGATTCTGAAAAGTTTTCATTAGATTTTACCAGGTTATTCAGCTTAATTTTAATGGCTTACTCTTTTGAAATGTCAAACATGTACAGTAACTTGATTCCTTCTGAGGTTTCCTTTGGGTTATTTAGCTTGTGATTGACAGTCAATTCATTTATCATTGATTTATAAAAAGGTCTTGCTCAAATGGAACTGACAATTGTCTCATCTCAACATGAGCTTGTTATCCCACAACAAAATCTAAGTGTTTACAACCCTTGCTGAAATACCTGTTTTCTTACCATATTTTTATCCATATTTTCTCTTACAGTAAACGAACTTGTTCAGATAGAGGCACAGTTCACAAGTAAGGAGCAGGAACTTGCCATGGCTGTGGCCAAGGTTGACGGCATGACACAGCAGCTTGAGGAACAGCAACAAGGCTGGAGACGTGCATCGGCAGCACATGACAAGAAGAAAACAAGCAAGAGCCTGAAGGAAATGGACATGCTGAGACAGGAATTAATGGTGAGCTACCCATAATCATTGTTGGTGGTTTTCATTTTGACTTCAAACAAACTGTTCTCAGGATGATGGTTAGGGGGTTGGGGGATTTTGGACTCCTCACAAACTGGAGGGGGGGGGACGGGTGGTTGTGATGATGATGATTGAGGGGTTGCATGATGATAAAGATAAAATTCAAAAGAAAACAAAGAAAATAAGAGGAATGTTTGGTGTTATTATAAAGATTGTACTGTTTGTTGGACCAAAAGTGAATGAGTTTTTAGTTGTGTACAGCCACTGAGGAGTGCAGGCCATGCACAGATAACCGCCCACTCCTTGTCTATATTTGCTGTACCCAGGTATTGAGCTCTCTTGCTGCAGAATCCAAACCCAATCTCTTGTGTTAAAAAGTAATTAAAACCAAGTAGTGTAGAAATGAATCATTTGCAGTAGAATCGACATCATCTCTAGACCTTTTAAATCTATATAGTACTTTAATGCAGTGATAAGATGAAAATGATGATGATACTAAAATGTCATCTTTCCTATAAAATTCTGTTTTTATCTCGACAGATGCGCAATGAGCTGAATCACCAGCAGAGCATTCAACTTCAAGTCCAGAAAAAACTGTTAGCGGAAAAGCAAAAAGAGTTATCTGATCTGGATGCACACGTTGAGAGCCTGAACAAGGAACTTCGTTACAAAAAGGCTCATGGAAATCAAGTTAATAAATTGCATTCAAATAACTCCAATGTTTCGATAGATTTGGAGGAAGACCTATGGGATGATACTGATGGTGGCAATGATGGTGAGGACGTCGATATTTGCTCTTCTAATAACCATCATCATAACTCCAGGGTACTTGAGACACTCGTGGAAGAAGAAGAACCATCCGTTGCTAATCTGAGCCACTCAAGCACTTCATCTTCAAGCGGCTCTATAATGTCGAGTCCAAGAGTTTCCTCTCCTGGGCGTGCATCTCGCGTTTCAAAGTTGGCCACGTTTTTTGAAGTTGCCGCACAAAACGTAGAAAATGGTAATCGAACTACTAACAATGGATCAGATGAGCCAGCTATTTCCTTGACTGAGAGACAAAATGAGAGCCTGAATTATCTTTCGTCCGACAATGATAATGGCGTAAAAGACTTCAAGAAAGTGGTAACATCGTTAGATCGCTTGCGCCCTATAAGTGTTAGCCAATTGGATGATCAAACGCATGGAGCAGACAAGGTCAAATCTTCGTCACCGCTAAGTTCTCCTTCTTCACTGTCCTCGCTCTCTTCCTTTTCGTCGAACTCATCTCTAACTCCATCTCCTGGGAGTAGCTCGTATCCTGATAGGAAAGCAGAAGACCTTCGGACAGATCGTCCTCGCCCTTCTTCTGCTCCTAGCGCTAGAACCACGCGACTAGATAGAGACGAATGCGACGCACCATCGTCACCTGAAATTAGAAAATTTCCATCTCCATTGCATAATCTAAGATCTGCAGCAATGTCGAATAGAATGATCGAAACAACAAGCGATACACAAGACGGTTCTAGTTCTAGGCCCTCTTCGGCGCCATCGGTTATTTCAGCAAATAACACTAGTTTAGTTTCACCAAAGATGGTTGTATCATCTGCGAAGGTCTCGCTTAGCAGGGGAGACAATGTTGACGCTAAAAATATCCCACATGAAACTCTAATTAGTCCTCTTGCTCAAAGAGGCGCTACTGGCATGTGTTACCATGATGACACTGGTAGTGAGTCTAGTGTCTCGAGTCAAAGTAGCTTATCTGGATCTGTTTCTGAAAAAAGTCTTACTCCTCGGAAAACGAGTTCACGGGTTCAGGCGGAGAGCGTATCAACAACGTCCATTGTTTCGTCACGTGGACAACATACATCAGCGCCGTCCATGGGTTTGACATCTTTTTCACTGTCAAAAAGACCAACTAACACTAGAACTTCAGCAAGGAATCTGCTAGGACAGATATATCTACTCTGCAAGATTCATCTCTCTCTGATAAATCAAAGAACAGGGAAGATGACACTGAAAAAAAGAAAACTCGGCGTGTTATCCTCGATCCACATGCGGTTTTACTGGATGCTGCTATGGAAGGTGAACTGGAACAAGTCCGGCATGTTATTAAAGACGTGAGTATTATGTTACGGTTAATATTGTGACTTACTGTAAGTGGTGAAGGGCATAATGCAATCATCTAAATAACCTTGGAAAGTATTTTCCAATATGGAAAAAATGGTGATACTACCGAAATCACTAAACCCGCCCAGGAAAAATGGTCGATCGTTTTTCAAATTGGTTACCATTTAGATCGGTGCTCATACGTTTATTGATGAGGCTATTTGAAAGCATCTAACGTTTTGCCTTTAAACCCGTAGGTAGAGGATCCTAGTTTAGCCAATAGCGATGGAATAACTGCGCTTCACAACTCCGTTTGTGGCAACCATTTCTTAGTGGTTCAGTTTCTCGTTGAATATGGGTGCGACATAAATCTACCGGACTCACACGGCTGGTAAGTCCAATACCTCGATATGATTGAAATGCTTGAGGAGGTTCATAATAAGAAAATAAGTACCTTATTGGTATTAATTTTCGCGGGCACTTGTGTACCGCACCATTGGCATAAATTGCTTGGGCCCCTAATCAATTTCACGTAGACGTGTTTCTTTATGAAATCGAGAAAACAAGAAATATAGGAGACTATTATTATTTTTTAAATCGCGAAATTAAAGCGACGCGAAAATTAGTACCAATAAGGTGTGTAAGTCTAATTTCCTTCCACTCAACAGGACTCCCCTTCATTGTTCCGCCGTGAATAACAACCTCAATGTAGTACGTTACTTGATAAAACGCGGCGCCTGTATTTTTGCCGCTACAAACCTCGAAAAGAAAATACCTGCGGACTGTTGCGACAAGAATGCTCCTGGGTACTTTGCGTGCTTCAAGTATTTACAAGGTAAGTCATTTTGAACAGATCCAGAATAGACATGTCCTATCAGTATGGCCATTCCATTTTTTATCTGCACCCGGGGGGGGGGGGGGGGGGGGGGGTCTTTTCCGAGGGGGTAAAACCAAAAAAAGGCTCTTCGAAGGTTTTTCTGAGGGGGTGCAATAAAAAAGGCTCTTCCGTGGGTTTTCCGACGGGGTGCAATCCCCGGTTTTTCCAAGGGGGTAGAGCAAGAATTTCCGAGGAGGTTACTAAAGAAAATGACCTCTTCCGTAGGGGGTTTGCGGCAAAAAAATGGCCCTACGGACGGATGGTCAGGTTTTAGATGATTTTCCAAGGCTTCAATGAGTCTTCTACCAGGGTCATTGGCTGGTGAAAAAGTGTACAAAACCCGACGGCACATTTCAGTTCCTTCATTTAACTTCGTTATTTTTACCAAGCTGCACAAAAAACAGTTCAGCAAAAGTCCGAGTTTGTGCCGGAAACATACTGAACTTGAACTTGTCGCAATATTTGCAACTAAATCTAAAAGGGTAGTCGCCAGGAAGAAAAATATAGTCGCATTTGCGACTGTATCGCGATCGGCTGCAGTTTCTGGCCCTGTCTACTTGCTAGTACTGTTAGTCTTGAGTTAACCTGAGTATCAGGACCCTCCCCCTCCTCGAAAAAAAAATGAGGGTTTCTCACGGAAAAATAAAATTCTGCCTGATACTCAGGCTAGTCTTGAGTGAGCTTTGGAGGGCAACAAACTGTAGTTTGAAGCAAAAAATAACGAGAAAACGTATCTAGTGTTCTGTCCTAAATTTTTATCGATGCGTTCATTTGGATATTGCTGCCCTATGATTTTCAATGAATGCTTTCTTTAGAAATCACTCGAGACTTCGGCTTGCTGAATGATGGCAAAGTCTATGCCCTGTATGCGTACACTGCCAGCGAGAAAGACGAGCTTAGTTTTGACTGCGGGGAAGAGCTCACCGTTCTCCGGCGGGGTGACACAACCGAGAAGGAATGGTGGTGGGCGAAAAACTCAGAGGACGGGACCGGCTACATTCCGAGGAACTTACTAGGGGTGAGACAGTAGATGGCGCTTCATGCTTGTCAATGTTATGTCGTGTACTTCGTCATGGCGTTTCCGATTTGAATGTTTTCCTGGTCACAAGAATTTTAGTCTTGATACATTTTGTTGTTCTGTTTCAGATTTCACCTCGCGTGGCACCTGAAGTTTGAAGATGGTTGATCGCAGAATAAACATGCAAATCCAGCGAATTCTTCTTTGAATATAACAATTCTATCAGATGCATGCATGCAATGCATGTATTTATACATATTTATTATCATCAATGGATACAAGAGATTGCACAAAGAAATTGCATATTATATTATTAAATACTGTATACAAGGAATAGTGCACCAGTCGTTCTTATTTGATCGTTCAATTCTATATTCCCTGAGGAGGCAGGGTTGCCGAAACGCACGTCGAACTTGCTATTTAACTATATCAGCGTCTCTACTCCGGACTACAGAGTTTAAAACTTTACACGGAGCTGGCGCCCGTTTCTCGAAACGCCCGAGAATTCTCGGGCCCGAGAACTTTGTTTTGAAATTTTTATGGATTTATCAAAAGATTTTCGTTTTCTTTTCTACCCTGCTGATTTTAATAGTCTATTAGTCTATAACTCCCTTTTCGTAGTTATTTCTATTCTATAGTACTTAAAGAATTACGTGAGTTTAAACCGAACTTTTCGGGCGCCCGAAATACTCGGGTGAAAAACAATGGAAAGTTTTCGGGAGCAACTGACCTCCCGAGACTTTTCGGGTGATTTTTCTTCGATTTGAGGGTTTCAATGAAATCGGAAATTTCTTTTTTGAGACGTAAACAGTATACATATTCACGGATAGGAAGTTCTAGACTACTTAAACCATCAGGGTAGAAAAGAAAACGAAAAACTTGGGGATCAATCTATTAAAATTTCAAAACAAACTTTTCGGGCCCGAGAATTCTCGGGCGTTTCGAGAAACGGCCCCCTGGGCAGGATTGACCAATCTGAATAATGGGACGGGACATTCGCGACTGAGGCCAGCTAACCGTTGAGCTCGGTTGACCGTCTGGATTTATAAAATATCTGCTTTGCCGGGTGCCATGTAGTAAGCTTAACCGTGTTAGCTGGACTGTCTAAAATAAACGGAACATCAACAACGTAACATCTCATTAATATAACGGTTCGTACGCGTCCTGGAAATCCTGGACTTTCATTTCTTTCCTTGGAAAGTCCTGGAATTTTATGGAAAATCCTTCAAAACTCCTGGAAAAATGTTTCAACTCAAATGTGGTTGAATCAGTCAGTTTCGCGAATCTGATTTTGGGCTGCAAATTATGACATCCTCCAGACTTATTATGTTTTTTTGGGGGAGGGGGCATTTCTTCCCCAAAATATTCCTGGAAAAATAACTTCCCGGACTTCCTGGAAAATCCTGGATTTTGTCATTCAGAAAGCGTATGAACCTGAACAAGCTATTTACAATGTGCTTCATGTTAAAGCGTGTTATCAATAAATCTTGGTCTCGGCTTTGCTGGAGCGCCGTGTGGAGTTCCAAGAAAACTTTTGGGCCTCTGAGTATCTAACTAGCATAGTACACGTCCAGGGTTTCGGATACAGGTTCAAATATATCAGGGGCGGGATCAGGGAGGGGCTTATGGAAGCCGTCTTTCCCCAGTAGCCAGTAGGTGGTCACCATGCCACGACGCTGGGAAGGAACAAAAACAGGCCAAACAGGTTAACAAGCAGTCAAGCAGTCGGTTAGAAGTGAGGCCAAAGAGACCTGGAAGAGGCCAAACAGGTTAGCAAGTGGTCAAACAGGTTTGGCTAAACAGGCCTGGACGAGGCCAAACGGATAACGAACAGGAAGTGGCAACTGATTAACAGAATTTTCGAAGAAGAGAAACTATCTAGAAAATGGCGATGACGGTCAGAGTGTAGAACTAGTGCATGATATGTGCACTCTATAAAAGTGTATTAAACACTCTAAGAACGCGCGATTACCTTGATTTTTACTTGACCTCTTTCCTCCAAGTGGAAGCCACCGAGCTCCGTAAGCCTCAGGTACGCTTCTCGGCTAACGTGAATACGGAGGCCTGATATCAATAAATACAGTTTGAGGTTAGCCAGAAGCAGTCTGTAGATTCACTATTGTTGCCGATTTACACAGGCCAATTTCTCGTAAGCTTCATTCGGTCCATTGAACAGGGAAGTCTGCACGACTCAGAAACATGTCATGGATACGCAGCAGAGCCTTTCATGTGGGATCCGATCCGACGAGATATCTGGAACAAGCCGGGTTTACTAACTAGTGGCCCGGCAGGACACATAGTTATGGCCTCTACTCCATGTAAACTGGTTCTAACGGGCCTAGTCATGTAGGCTTGACAACTTACCGACTCCAGTGCTCTCCATCTTGGTAGCGATATTGACCGTGTGACCAAACAAGCAGTAACGAGGCATAGTTACACCAACCACGCCAGCTACCACAGGGCCTTGAGTTACAGAAGACGAGAAGTTAAAAGTTAATCGACTACGTAATGGCAACATTCCAATATCCAGTATTAAGGAAGCAGGTCATAATATGGGTTTCCATGATGAGTAAAACATAAATCCCAGTGTGGTCGTAAAGAAATTCACTGGAATTTTAGGGTACATCTAGAGATTTCTAGGATGAGTAGCTGAGACTGGTCCTCAAAAAGGGGCTGTGGAATTTTAGGAAGTAACGTCGGCTGGAATTGACATTTTATGCGAGCAGTGATGAAAGTCTCTTTGCAGTATGCATATACCTGTATTAATCCCAATGCGAAGCTGTAACTGATCGTCAGGCATGTGTCTGATACGGAATACGGTTATGTGGCTGAGCAATTCCAGAGCCATGCTCGCGATCTCGCCAGCATGCTGCTTTCCGTTCAATACGGGGCATCCGCTCACCACCATGTAAGCGTCTCCAATTGTCTCCACCTACATTGAGAGTGCAGATAGTTGAGTAAAATAAAACGTTTTACTGGAAAGATATACGAGACTGTCGGCAAAGTGGTCATTATTGCGATACTGGCATATATTCGGTATTATAGAAACTATAGCATGCTCCCACCTTGTAGACGTCAAACTTTGTGATAATCTCATCAAACGCTATGTACAGGCTGTTGAGAAAGTCCACCACCTGAAACACAACATGCGGTTTGCTTTTTTTTACTTGAGTTGGTTGTTTAATGGTATTCCTGGTTGCAGTTTCCTGGTGTGGCGAGTCAATATGCATGACATATGCATGCCAGTCGAGTCTGTTTAGAATGTTTCGTGCACGCATTTGCGTGTACTACTGTTGTACTCGCTTGTAGGACATGGATTTTATCGAAAAGTCCAAAGCGCCTCGGTTATGTGCCTCCTCGTGCCTTTATTTCTGTACAATGCAAGATCACCTTCCATTTGAATTTAAAAGATAAAGCTTTAGTCCAGTCCCTGAACTCTCCTTCGCGGCTCGGGTGAGCTGTGGTCTGGCTGTGGTCTAGTCTCTGGTGAGACCACAGCCTAGCCGAGCCGCGAAGGAGGCATTGCCCTATGGCTTGCTATTTATGGCTTACCTCGAGTGGTGTACTATTGGAGCACAGTTTCGTGAACCCGACTATGTCACTGAAGAAGATGGTAACTTCTTCATACTCTTCTGCTTGGACATAGGTACATGTCTTCAGTTGTTCAGCTACGGGACTACACGGAAGATAAGAAAATCGTGGTTATAAAAGCAGTCGATTCTAACTGTATTGTACAGACTCGCAACTTGTCTCCTCTCTTAAAGGCGCGCTGTGCCCATTGCGCGCCTGCCAAGTAACGCAATACCGTTTACCGTCAGTAACGCAATACCGTTTACCGTCAGTAACGCAAAAACGACAATAATGGTATCGGAAAGAAACACAATTGACTGCGTCTTTCTGTAAATGATAACCACTTACGATCTACTCATTTCACTATCTTTCCCTGTCTCCCACAAAACGTAGACACTGGCTACCATTCGTTTAGTCCGTGCGCGACTTTTATGTTTTAGTGTATATACCAAATCAGTGAATAGTCATTTTCGCGCGCTCTGGTTGGTTCCTGAAATAGTAGATATCCAGCAATACTTAAACGCGATATTGCGTTTTGAACCTTTTAATCCACCGTATTTTATTCTACTGATTTGGTATATAGTAAAACAACTATCCTCCTCAGGGTCAGCGCCTAGTTATTATCAATAATGATAAGAATGTCTGACGTGATATACTTACGGTGGAAGGAGCCGGTACAGGATCCTGTCGGTCTTCTCTTTCTCTTCGTTAAGCTGTCGTGTTCTCTCCTCCACAAGTTGTTCCAGGTGATTAGCATGTTTCTCCATCAACGATACCACGTTTTCAATGATGTTAGCGCCCCTGGAAGAGAAACAGGGCTCGCGTTGTTTTACACAGGTGACCTCAGCGCTCCATCCGAACATTACACTTTTGAAGGAGGAAAGCGCTCGTTGCTCCATTTCACAAAAAAGTTTCATGCTTTTTCGTATCGGCAGCCGTGGCGAAGTAGTTGAACACACGGAGTAGTTTATTCAGTAAATGCGAATTTGCATCGTTTTGCGATTTTAATGTTTCAACGATTTACTAAGTGTAGAACGTCGCACATGTTAAAAGATGCTGCTGAAACTCGCGACTGCAAGAACTGTCTAGATCATTTGCATTACCTTTGGCGACCACTGATCTTTTTGAGCTTATCCACGATACGGTAGAAATGAGGTCTTTCTTCCGCATCCTCCGCCCAACATTCCTTCAAAAGCTGAACCATCTCAATGCGTACTTCATCAGGGGAGAGGGTGGGTCGGAAGGGAGGCTGTTCACGATCCACCACTCTTTGTATAATCTCTGTATAACGACAAACGCAATAATGCGCAGCATGTTCATGGAACGTTTCAGACTAAATAAAGAAGATAATCGTGTAGCATATTCGCTCTTACCTCTTGCTTCTATGCCGCAGTTTGTAAATGGCTCGGAGCGTGTACAGATTTCTTGCAGTATAATAGCAAAACTGTAGACATCTCCTTTTGGACTCATGCCGTCACGCTCCATTTGCTAAAACTGATGTGCTCAGGTGCGGTCCAAAGAAGATCTGTTAACGTGAAATATCAAACAGGTCAAAGCATGTAAATGACATGCAGGTGGTAGAAATATCCAAATAATAGTACCTATACAAATTACATACCAGAACACATCTTCTGTGGAGTTTTGTAGACAGGCTCCTGACCAGCTTTGAAGTTTTGCAGGCCCCAGTCCGTAATTTTTACCACCCAGTGACTGTCAATCACACACTTAGACGAAGTCAAGCAGCCATGAAGTTGATTGGAGTATTGTGAAGGTATTTCATTCCCTACAAGCAGAGAAACATTTGTTGGCCGTCGGGCGTTAGATATAGCATCGTATGGTGATCGATTACAATATATTTATGCCTTCGTCCCCATTGTTAAACGAATGCTGCTGCTAGCCTGATCTCGGTTCGCTGGGAACTAATACACCACGACTGTTTGGGGATTAAATAGCTATAGGCAACCTGAGCCTATAAACCTTTTATCAAAATCATGAAAACCTGATATTTCATTAGTTAACCTCCATGTTCTTTATATGTACACGTGATGTGAGGCATTAACGAATCTTTATATTACAAAATATACAGACAACTCGTCAGAACTTGCAGTCATTACAGTTGAACTCATTCATGTGCTCGAGGATCAAGCGTATGCCGCGCGCCTCCTCTAGATCACCTCTAGTTTAAGGTGGCGGGAAATAATAGCGTCTGGGCCCTCGAGAAAGGGACGTTGTCGGTTAGTTTCGAAACGAGTATGATATGCGAATCCGTAATTTATACTAGGAGTACCCACAGCGGCTATATCCACTGCCATGGACATCTTGAACGTCTCATCTATTCTGTACTCATCGTTTACCAGCACATCCTGAAAACATATTGGCATATCTTAGAATAGGAGAGCAAAACAAACAACACTGGGAATGCAGGGGCGGGGAACATGTCGAACAAACGGACTAAAACAAGCATATGTATATGGCGTAATGGTTGACTTACAGGCATCTGGCTTCTGACAAATACAATATGTAAATGTGGAGCACTTGTCACTGCTGAAATTCATATAACCTTAGGGCCTAAATAGATAGCTACTATCATGTTTGTTCACCTGTAAACTCCCTTTCCTGCAGTGTGACCACAGCACAAGAATATTTGGCGACTCGATGCAAGCTCCAATGAAGGCATTCAGGTTTTCATGACTGATGTCACGGACCTTGGAAACCAAGAAAAAGGCCATTAGTTAAGTTGAATCTCAAAACACTCTATTTCGTAAATAACATGAGGATAATGGTAGTATTGGTGGTGGTAATGATGCCCGGGGACCTACAGTTAAAATTGTATACCCTACTCCTACCGCAGACATATAGTTAGTCACCAGGGTGGTCCAGTCGGCCCCAATCAAAGCGGCATTTTGTTAATCATGTAAAGGTTTGAAGCCATACTGAAATACATACCCTATCATACTGAAATACATACCCTATCAGAAACCAAACAAGCGAAAAACGATACCGTACCGCAGACCTCAGGAGCCAAAAAACATACCCTGTACACCATATATGAGGGAGTACCCGACGAGGGTAGTGATGATGGTGGTGGTGGTGGTGGTGAAGATGATAGAAATGGTACCTGATGTTGCCATTAGGAATTTATTATATTATGTGGTAGTCACTTGCCAAGCCTATTGTACCTGTTTTAGTTCTACAAGAACCGCACGAGACAAATGAACACTCTTCTTATTCAGTCGCTTGATCACGGCAGTACAACCCTGCAAAAATTGAGAAATACTGTCTTGTCAATCAAGCTGTATAATACCTGAAAACGATGTTGAAAAGCTGGTACATAAAAGCAACGAACATTATCGGGGCGTTGAACCCGATGTGTTGTTCTAGCGTGTAATTCGAGAATTAGAACCAAAAGCCTGTTGTAGCGTATCTCAAAAACGACATACTGCGTCCCATATGGATTACAAAAAGCCGGGAAGACACTGCTGTTGCCTCGTTGCCTGCATCAGTATGTGGGCTCTACCAAAACAGAATCGGTGAAGATGCGCGGGGGCGCGCGCTACCCATAAATGCTACTCAATGTAACGCAGTTACATGTTGGAACTCCTTTGTAGGTTTCCGTGATAAGCCACGGGACAACAAAGCCCTGTATAGGCCTCGCGTTTCCTACCTGATAGCCTCCTAGCTTGGTTTGGGCTGTTTCCGCATTCTTCTCCTCGTTGTTTCGTGCACTGCGACTGAGGGGCGAGAACCCTTTGCTGGGGATCGCCTGCTTTTGGCCGCGCTTGGGATTTTTGTCGTCGTCAGTTCCATCTGCATTTGTGGTTGGCTGCAAATATAACGCTTTTGTTGTTAACGAGCATCTGGAAGACCATGGGAACCGACATATCATCTTGATAATTTGGGAGCACAGAGCGCTCTTCAAGGCTGGTTCACACTAGCGACATAACGGCATTGTCGCAATGTCAAAGGTGTGGGAAAATGACAGCTTAAAGGGGCACTCGCACGCTTACCTGACAAGCAAATAATTCAAATCGCCATCCATTTCCGTCGCCTTGATATTAGATACAAACACTATAGATTTGTATTGATTTGACAGTTAAAAGGTCATTTAACAAACCTGGACTGTTATTTTAGTTATTCCCGGTAGACTTAAATTTATATTTTGTGATTAGAATTAGACTTATTTTTTGACAGGCTGTACGAAAATTAAGCGTGCGAGTGCCCCTTTAAGTGCTCCCAGGATTTTTAACTTGTAACTTGTAACTTTATTTATATCAGGCAAGATAAAACATTAATTTTATACAAACTATATACAACTATATACACTAACGTTATGTTGCTAGTGTGAACCAGGCTTTAGTGGGCTGAGAAATTGGGTGGTGATAGTATGTACCTTGTTTCGAAGGAATAAGTTGACGTTCTCACTCTCATGTAGAGGTTCGCTCTCGAGCTCGACATGGATGTCGGCATATTTGATTTTCCAAGACATGTTTTGCGCTAAATCACCCTCGTAACGCAGCTTTCTGAAACATACATTGGTGCAATTTCGACAGTGATATCATTTTAACATAAAAATGATTTCCACCAACGTAACGCCGGTACACATTCGGCTCGACACCAAGACAAGAAGTTTATTTCGAAAATAGATAAAGTTAGGTAAAGGGTAACGCCATCCGCAAGTAGAAAAACTAGCCGGTCGAGGCGGATGCCATTAGATTTACAAGCAAAAGACAGCGAGCTCGCTTTGTAGCGTATAAGCTTTTGGAAAACATTATGACACTAGTTGCAAGCACAAGGGCGCTTGCGTCTACGCAAGATACCTGAAAACGTTGTTCAAAAGATGGTAAATGAAAGCAATGAACATTATTGGGGCGTTGAACCCGGTGTGAAGTTCTAGCGTGTAATTCGAGAAATGAAAGGTGTATTACTTAGGCGCACTCGTTCAAATATCACCACATAGTGCATCCTCGCGCGCCATGGAGGGGAGAGGAAGGGGGAGGGGAGGGAGGGGAGGGGAGGGGAGGGGAGGGGAGGGAGGGGAGGGGAGGGAGGGGGAGGGGGGGAGGGGAGGGGAGGGGGAGGGGAGGGAGGGGAGGGGAGGGGAGGGGAGGGGAGGGGAGGGGAGGGGAGGGGAGGGGAGGGGAGGGGAGGGGGAGGGGAGGGGAGGGGAGGGGAGGGGAGGGGAATTACTTAGGCGCACTCGTTCAAATGTCATCACATGAGTGCATCCTCGCGCGCCAGGGAGGGGAGGGGGACCCTGGCGCGCGGGGATGATGAGTGCATCTACCTATCAGCGTGAGGTTGAGGAGGGGGATGGCGAAGAACACCGGTCTGTATAGGGTGTTTTTACCTGATAATGAGAAAGAAGATCAAGGCCAAACACTACCACTCCTCCCGTTGCGCCACCGATAACGTGATTTAGTGTCTTTGCTGCTGTAAATTAACAATGTAACGCTTTTAGTCCATCTGCCACTCACTTAAAACATTTGAATCAAAGTGGCAGTCCGACCTGAGCAATCTACATTTTAACTCTACCTTCTTTCTCTTGCTTGTTACATTTCTCATGTGACCAACCACATATGGGCTGATCTAGTGGTGGAGTTGTACGTCCGCCAGCCCATATCACGGCAACGTCTATAAAACATTTCATTAAACTCGTTTAATTCCCATGGGGCGAATTTCAGATGACTGTTAGTATGATTAAATACACTTAGCCAATCATGAAAGAGAGAAAACACAAGTTGCTGCTGAATGCTGCCAATCACAAGCCAAGTAAAACAACGAATATGCGGTGAGCTTGTAACTGGTTTCTTTGTACGCGAGGCCAAATAAACCACTATCATGCGGTGAGCACGTGATCACTAAAAACACAGTTGCATTTAGTTCAGAATGCGATTGGTTGACAGAAATGAGCGACCAATGAGAATGCAAAGTAAAATGTTCTACAAATACTTTTCGACATCGATCTGAAATCCGCTGTATTCTTAACTGTGTTTAGTTGTGGTAATCAATGTTTCTACCTCTGAGATTGAATCCTCCGGTGGAATGATTGTAGTCAGCGATGTTCTGGAAGCTGCCGTGGACATAGTACTTCAACGAGTATCGGGTTCCCTGTCTCCAGAGGAATCAATTATAACTTGGCCTGACGCCCCTAAAGGAAACAATGTTACACAAAATAAATTTAGAATAGATTTAAACTTAAGTTAAAATGTGTCTTGTTCCAGCAACAAAAACTTGCAACACATCAATGTTACGCGCCAAATTGTCTGTTAAGATCTTCTTGCTTTCTCACCTTGGAACTGCTTGCTCATCATCCTGGACACGATGGATCTGCCGTCTTTTATGTTTCTCCTTCCTCTAGGGTCTCGTTCAGTGCAATAGCGTACAAGAAGATCGCGTCATAGATGGCGCCGGCGTACACATCAACCTTGAAGGCAAAGTCATATATCAGAAGACGGTTAAGGAGGCTGCCTACAATTTTTCTTGGGCTTGACCAATTGACTTTATGCGATTGTAGCTCCGAAATGCAAAAAGCTATCAAAACCAAACTTCGACCACTTAATGGAGAAAGATTGAAATTAGTAGTGATGTATTTTTTATTGTTAAGGAGTTACCATAGCAACGTTACAGGGGGGAGCACACTTTTGATTGACAGGCACCTGAAGTGCTATTCGATCTAAACTTTGAAATGACACACTGAGCCTTACTCCTTACACATTTATCTAGCCCTACACGAAGTTTAGACGGCATTCACCAAGCCGATTTCAAATAATTCAAGGCGACTTTTTTGACTGTAAAATTCTACTTTTTTTGCGCGTCGTCCAGTATTCATGGAATATACTTGCTTTTTTTACCAAATAATAAGTTTCTGACTGCCAACGTATTCCCAAGATATTCATCTACAACTCTACCAATTTTGACGTCCAAAAGTGGTTTTGATTTTCCCTGACAAACATAAACGCAAACTTCAAGTTTTGGAGCGATTCGTAAAACCACAATTCTGTGGTTTATCGGGCAAAAAGCACTTCAGGTGCTGTCAATCAAAAGTGTGCTCCCCCCTGTAACGTTGCTATGGTAACTCCTTTAACAATAAAAAAATGACATCACTACTAATTTCAATCTTTCTTCCAGTAAGGGGCGACCATTTGACTTTTTTTTTTGGGGGGGGGGGGGGGGGTGGTTGATGATTTTTTTTTTGCAAGATTTTTTTTTACGTCTCAAGATATTGTAGGATATTTATTTCTTAAAATTAGTTGAGGATTATGACAAAAATGCTGTGCAGGAAATTTTTTTTCAAAATCATCCCCCCCCCCCTCAGAAGTCAAAGTCGGCCCTAAGTGGTCGAAGGTTGGTTTGATAGCTTTTTGCATTTCGGAGCTACAATCGCATAAAGTCAATTGGCAAGCCCGAGAAAAATTATAGGCAGCCTCCTAAATACACTTGTAATTGTTTAAAAAAGGGACGCCCGGGCATCGTTATCAAAAGAGCGTAAGCGTAATCATTGGAAATGATTATCTGAAAGCGCAGCTCAGAAGGAAGGCGTCTTGGCAGTGGACCACAGAACTTTATATTGTCTCACTCGAGTTAATTTTTTTACCATAGATGATTCCCCGGCATAAATCCTAAAAAGCTTAACTATGCAAACTGCAAGAGATTTTGCTCTTTCGCCCAGACTAAGTTGATCGAGCAAAGCCGCATTGGGTCATTGAGATACCTGTTCGTCCTCCTGAGGGTGATAAAGAATGGCGGATCCTCTAATCTGCGTCGGACTTCTTTTTTGAACTCCTTCCAAAGGTCCGTGGTGGGCTCTCTTACGTAGATGCTAAGGATGCCGCGGAATGCTAGTGTAGCATCATTGTCCCGTCCATCATTGCCATCCATGTGTATTGCCGATAGCAGCGGAGGGAAGAAGGTCACCGTCAGAAACGCGTAATCCCCATTCAACATGCCAAGATCGAGGGCGTAGAGCATGAGCGCTCGCATGTCGCCTCCGTAACACAGCATATGAGAACTAAAGAGAGGAGAGAATCCAGGGTTCATCATACTACTGCTGGATTGCCACTCAACTGTACGCTTTTCATCGAATCTCAAATGATGAAAGCGATCTGATTGAGAACAATACCAAAGTACTCAATACTAATGCAAATAGACCGATTTTCAAGAAATAAATAGAATTTAAATAAATTGGATTACGCAAATGGCTCCAAATGAGGCTATCGGTTCAGGAAACTATAGAGCGAATACGAGTCGGAGAGCCATGGAAAGTAGGCATAATTTTTTTCGTCCGCAGACTCTCTCGGGAGCCCTATAGAATCTAGGACATCATCTGAAATCCGCTCTAATCAAGATCACAAAGGAACAAACTGTACACGAAACATAAAAAAATGTGTGCATATGCACCAATGTTACTTAATCATCCCTTCTATAATTTTCGAGATAATATTCATCATTATTCATTCGAATATTATGTTTTCAAAGATGATATTGTTTTTTTGTATAGCGTGTGTTGTCTATTTTTTTGTTTGTTTGCTTGTTTAGGTATTATGACAATAGAATTCACATTGAATTGTCAATATGGTATTTTACCAGGCTATGTCGTTTTAGGATAGCGCGAGACTTGAACAAGGGGGCTTGATTTTTCACATCAACATACAACACCAAAAGAAAAATTAAGAATAGCACATTACTAATTAAACCGTCATACACAGATTTGAACCTGGCAAATAATCATATATAAATACATGAAGACGCTCGACCAGTTACACTTACTTCTTGCGTTTTGTTTGGCGATTTCCAACAAGCTGAGATATTCCTTCCGATCGGTGACGAGCTGACTCCCTGGATTGAGCGTTTGTAGATAACGAATATTTATAGATGTCTGTAGGAATGTTTTTCGCAAATTTGTCATTGCTAACTGCCATATACTTTCTGTAGATGCTATAATCCCTATGTCATTCCATTTGAAGTACTGAAAAATCGACATGAATAAATTTCCCATTTGGAAAACGATTGAACGGTTCGCACGAAGGTGGGGTAAACGCTCTTCTCTGATAAGGCGCTCGACTCACAACCCCACGATACGATGGGCAAGTTCCACGATGCGGCAAGCAGACCTGTTGGCTCACAGATGATATCGCAGCCGTCCCCAATTATAGCGTCCACCTCCGCTAGCCTGAATTCTACGGCTTGGTTGAGTCCTTCCGCGGCCAAGCATTGCGAGTCGTTCCAAAGGAATGTCATGTTGTAACCGTTGAGTAGAGTTGGATCTTGGTTAATACGCTCGACGGCGATCGTTATTGCAGAGGCAGAAGTTTTACCAATTGGCCAGTAACCGGTCATTGGAAGAAGCACACCGATTCGTACTTCGGTATCGAGTTTTGAATTCGTGGCTACGAGACCAACAATGGCAAAAAACAGCGCGGCCAAAACGAGTTTAACGCGGTCCATCTTTCCTACGGTTTTTAACCATTTACGAGTATGGGGAATTGTTAGCCTACCTTGTTCTTAGTAGTCCTTAATTACGGCAAATTAAAATATGAATGAGATGATAAAAAAATATTTTTTGTCATGATGAAAATACCATTTCATGTCCTTTTCGATGTCATTAAAGAATGGTAAAATCAGAGCAATTTGGCTATGACATTTCCATATTTGGTACCGATGTGACCACGTCATATGAGCCAGCCAATACAATTGCCTGCAAACTCAGAGAAGTACCAGTTCCTCTCGACAAGAGTGGCGAAGGTGCGACAAAGGCCAGATGAGCGGCCAGATGAGCACGATTGTTGGCTTCTCACGCCAAAGAGTGGCGTCTTTCAACTTTGGCAAAGGCAAGATGAATATGTGTATAGTTATAAATAGTACAGAGGTTGTGTACGCTATAAAAATGACTCATAATTTTTGCACTGGTCTTGATGGTATGTTCGTTTTTAAGAAAGGGTTGTTCCCTTATTCATTTTATCTATAATGTAATTTATTTCATATAGAAACTTTCATATAGAAACTGTGAAGCCCTTTCAGGGAATTTGCTCCTGTCAGTTTGTACTGCTTCTTTTAGGCCCAGCATGGCCCCAGGTGTTCCTTGTGTGCAGTGAGAAGGTAAACCGCTGAATGAATGTGCGCGGGCTGAAACACATCGAGGAGGGCTTTTCCTGTGACGTCACGTTCCTGTGACGTCGCGCTTCTACCACAGGAAGCCCTCCCAGAACGTCAGGTTCACTTTGCTCCTGAACTCCCTGGCTTATATCAACTTTGAGCCTTCGCAGCCGTTCGTTTCACTGGAGACGCGCAAGTGGCTGCGAAAGAGGCTAACGTCAACAGATTGCTGGCAAAATAATGGGAATTTTCTTTTTCTTTTTACATTAATCCCCCCGGGGGGGGGACTCCCCTATTTTGGGGGCGGGGGTGCTCGTCGGGATCTTTCGATTTTACCCCTAAAAGGTACCTAAAATGGCGTCGCTTAGTTGATTTTGACCTCTAAAAGGTACCAAGAAGACGTGTTTTCCCTCGTAATTTTCTCTTGATTTTTTTCCGAGCGAAAATACGTCTCAAATTCAGGCTTCAAACGAGCGTGATTTGCTTAATTTGCTAGAACGGACCCCTAACTGGTACCTATCTGGAAAAAAATGCAAGTTTCAAATTTTACCCCTAAAAGGTACCAGAGGCCTAATTTTAAACCCTGAAAGGTACGACGAGCACCCCCGCCCCAAACATATAGGAGTCCCCCCCTGGCATTAATCTCACTCCTTCCATAAGAAGATTATTGAAATCTCCTAGGAAGTAATGTCCTCATTTCTTAAAGATTGTTGCCAGGGAAATATAATTTTCTCATAGATTTATTCACGATATTTTTCTTGTAAAAGTGAGCTGTAAGTAAAATTGCGTTGCCTTCCAGTATCTAGAGAGATGTTGCTACCCACAATGCAATATCGAAAATTACGTCAACCTAAGTTCATTCATTCGAACCGACCAGTCTCAATGAAAACAAAGATGGCGTCCCACCAGATGGGGAGCACTGACTTCGACAAGTGGCAGTTAAAAGTCACCACGGTTCGTGAACGAAATGAGTTTATGTTTAATAACGAGCTGATGAGTGATGTACACTTCATGGTCGGCCACAAAAGAACTCGATTGCCGGCCCATAAATATGTGCTTGCCATCAGTAGCCCCGTATTCTTTGCCATGTTTTTCGGTCGAATGGCGGAGCAAGAAGGAGAAATTCCTGTCGTCGATACGGAAGTAGACTGCTTTACCGAGCTTCTCAGGTATATTTATACTGACAGGTGTAATTTCAATTTGGATAATGCTCTTGGCGTTTTGTATCTTGCTAAGAAATATATTTACCTGCGTTGGCGGAGAAATGTACAGCTTTCGTGGAGAGCAATCTAAATCCTGACAACGTACTGACAGTTTTGTGTCACACACGGTACTTGAGTGAAAAAACCTCTTGAAAGCAAGTGTTGGGAATTGATTGACATACATACTTCAAGAGTTCTAGAGTCTGAATATTTCAGTGAACTGGACCTCGAAACAGTTTGTTCCTTCGTCCAACGAAGTTCTCTTAGTGTTAAGGAGATTTCCCTATTTCATGCAGTTAAAGGCTGGGCTGAAGCAGAATGTCAAAGAAAAAATTAGAACCAACACCAGAAAACCTCAGATCAGTGGCTTCTGAAGCTCTCAAGTTTATCCGCTATCCAGTTATGTCTCCTGTGGAATTTGCTGATGAAGTTGCAAGGAGTGGTCTTCTGACATTTGAGGAAACAACAAGTATATTTCTATTTTTTCTATCAAGTTTTGAGACAAAATTACCATTTACAAATTCTCCAAGGATTCCCAAACCCTTAGCTGGTCAGACAGTTTATAGATGCTCTCGTTTCAAAAACTGTTGTGGTAATGATTGGTTCTGTGATACTAGAAAAAGTGATGGAGTTAAATTTATGGTAGATCGCCGCATATACATGAAAGGTATTGGCATCTATGGGGCCAGTAAAATTGAAGGGGATTATAAAACAAGTGTTGAGCTGTACAACCAAGAAAGGATATTGGGGCAGAGCAAAGCTACATATGCCTCTAGTACTAACAGTGTCATACACGATATATTATTTGATGAGAGTATTGCTATAGAGAAAAATACAGTCTACACAATAATGGTTTTACTGAAGGGACCTTGTTCCCTTAGTGGAACTAATGGACTTCGTGATATTATCATCGAAGGTGCTAAGTTTACAATTCTAGAATATACCAGCCCTAATGGAACGTCCTTGTCTGCTGGGCAGATACCAGAAATTATCTTTCATTTTTGAAAGAATAGTCAGAGTTCAATTTCAAATTTAATCTGGAAATCACTATTACATGCTATGAATTATGCTGTTCTGTGGCATAGCTTGTAGTTTTAATATTGTTATTATGCACCTTTCAATAGTTGATTGATTTTAACAAATCTCCTAGACAGATTTATGCAGTTTATTTATTCTAAAAAATGCTTCGAGATGATAGAATACATTATGCTCAGTTATAATTGCCAGAATCTTTGCTACTATAGCTACAATTATTTGTTAGATAAATCAAAAATAATTACAAACACCTGTTATTACTTCAATTTTAGGAAATGCAAACATCAAATATTTACATTTCAAAGAAAGCCAATTTCAGGTGGTTTTATTGTAAATGAGGCTTCTTAAATTTTAATTTCAAACAAGTCAGAATGTTCTCAGCTGGTATGTTTTTTGAATAACAAATTAAAATGTTAATTTACAAAGACATAAAGACAAGTAGGCAAAAAGCTGAAATAGTATTATTTATATTGCAGTACAGAATTTACATTAAAACATATTAAAATTGTATTTAAATGTTCTTTTTTTCTCTCTCTAATTTTGAAATATATAACTATATAGCTTTATAAAGACAGTTTTTTGATTTTATTTTTCAGTACAATGGGGGTAAACAAATGTTAATTATCATACATTGTATCTGACAGAACTGACCAATGTTTTGCTATATAGACAGAGAAATAATAATTCCTTCTGTAAAGAAGAAACTGATATATATGAGTATTCTTTTCTCTTCCCACTTTTCTGACTAAATATATTTATCTGTAAATAGCCAATGAATACAAGCAAGACCAAGTCGGGGGTCCATGTTGCCAGGAAACCATGGCTGGTTTTGAAAGAGCTTAGTTGCCAACTTGCATAACTAAATTGTTTTAAGTCATTCAAAGAGGAATTTAATTTGCATGTGCTTAGAGCAATTTTCATGTGACTGTAGTATAACCAATCGCAAAATAATTACACCAGTTTTGAATAAAACCTATAGATGATTACAAAGTATGCGAATTGACTACAATACTCACAAACAGTCATTTGAAAATCCGTTCTATTGGTTTGTTATCAAGCAAAGTAAAAAAGCTATAATTTTTTTAAAACACAAGTCTTCAAATAGCCTATGATTCTTTGTGTGGTCCAGAAAACATCCACACATTCCCATTCCCAGGTGCCTTGCATGCTTCTGCTAGAGATATGGTAAAATCCATATTTTGTCCATGTGTGTCCAGGTATCCAAATCAGATATTAAACCCAGAGAGCAAATGATTTGCACCGATGACCCCTGGATCCGTGCCTGGCATCCCATTTTCCTGATTATAAATGTGATTTGATTGATTTGATATCAGGACCCATTGCATTTACTGTCAGCTGGAAAAAACGAGAAAACAACTCACATTAATTCAATCACACAAAATATAAACAGCAAAATAATATTTTGTGGTACAGTCCTTAATCTATAGCTTGCACATAAAATCCCACTCTAAGCTTAGGTGCATTGTTTTCTTAATTTTCATCCTTTCTGTGGCTCTGCTTTTGGGCTTTGACTTTCTCTGGCTGTTTGACTGTTCCACAAGATGCTTTTCTTTTGATGGAGCCTCCCGAAGCCAGGATCTTACAGCTTGCAATCTCCATGTAGCATTCGTTGTTAAATGTTACATGTGTTGGTTTGTCATCTTTTGAGTTCTTTAGGATAGCACAGACGGGCTCAAATGGCTGGTTATGGCATTTGCGGGACAAGGCAGCCTTACAATGTTTGGCCTGGTGAATGACTGCAATTCAGTAAAGGTATATATATACCTTATATTCGAGATAAATGAGCGCACTTTATGGAAACATATTTGTTGTAAAGAGCTATTTAACAATTAGACCTCACGCCCGAAAGGGCTACGAGGCCGCAGGCCGAATGGCTATTGACCCGTGGCCCTTGAGGGCGAGAGGTCTAATTGTTTTAGTATCACCCAACTAGTGGACAAAAAAGTGAAAAAATGTCTAGAAAATCACCAGAAACCTCGACAAAACGAGAAGCGGCCGCCATTTTTTCATGTTCAAAATCGGCGCTTTCGCTACTAGAGGTCTATTGATAGTCCCTAGTAGCATATCCAATCAGAATGCAGCATTGGCAATAGTCCACTAGTTGGGTACTTAAGTTATGTGTGGCAAACAAGTTGTGTGGCAAGCAAAATGTTTATCTATTCAACGACATGAATATTTGTTCAGCGTTTTTTTCATGAACAACTTTCGCAACCCGACGAAACTTCAACTTGGTCAATATTTTCAATGCATGCTTCACGTTGTCTCATTAAAAACTAAAAACTCACTGAAAAACAAGTTATGCGTACCTTAAGTCTTAAACTTCTATGCATGAAATAGCACTTTGAATCTTGTCCAATGTTGTTTAAAATTGAAAGATCTCCGCTTTCAGTGAAGATGACGTATACTTTGTATAGACAGTACGTTCTCGTATGTATTAACTTACCTTTCTTGCCACTTGATAAAGAACCGTAGCTTGTCAACCAGAGCAGAAGAAGAAAGCTCACTTTTGTCTCTGCTGAGTAAGCCATCTTGCTGTTTCTTGATCTGACCGTTACGCGCGCGCGTTTACCACAGGAACCCCGAAAAAGGCGGGAATCAAAAACAGACCGCTGTCAAGCAAGCGATACATTTCAGTCATCAAAATGTAATTTTATCGTGATCAAAGCAGCCCCCCCCCCCCTGAAATTTTCTATGCTATAAGGAAATGCCCCGTTCTGGATGCGGATCTATTACACGGCTTTTTCATTCAACTTTGTCCAACGTAAATAAGATTCTCTTTGTCTGGTTGAATATTCAACTTTCCAGCATCCTGCATATGATGCTTAAAATAGCACAGTCCTATTATGAAAGATCGTCACTCCTAGTAATAGACTCCTTTCATGGAGCTGTTTAATAAAGCGTTATCGGTAAATAAACTCGACTTCTTGGCTACCCTTTATTTAATTCAGTACTTGGCGAGTAGGCGCACGTCCGTGTGGGCGCCTTATCAGACCTATTTTGTAGTCGTAACACACTATCAGAAAAAAGATGAACTTTAATATACTTTGGCAATACCTGGCCCGGTCTTTAAACCAGCTAGAAAATGTAAAATGGCAGGAAAGATTTAGAATATCCTAATTATAATTGCATTTCTTAAATCGACGTTTTTTGCCACTAAAGATTCGATACTCTGAAAAGCTGCCATAAGTAGCGTCCAGATGGCGCAGTTCAATGGTTCAGTTCAATCTACCTGAATCTATCTGGTCATCAGAGCTAGATGCACTAGACAAATGAGCACATTTCTAACCCAAATTATTGTGCGTTTAATGTAATTGTAACTGAGCTGCTAGCCGAGTTCAATACCGTGATAGCCTTCTGACTGCGTTGAGCATAACTATCGATCTTCTACCGCCATTACCGGCACTGGCTACAATATTTATACTGTAACTACTCGCCTCTGCAAGAAAATGCCTCAGAAGCGACGTACGAGCTTTCTTTCTGTGCGCGCAGGGGCAGAGTGATCGTAATAGTTGCCGATATTCTTGTCTGAAGTGCGAATCCTGGCAGCTATATAAATATGGGTTCAGGGCCGACGATAAATAGCCGAGCATGAGCAGAAAACTCGGCACTTCTTCGGGCAGCGCTAAGCTGCACAGTTTGCAGAAGGTTGTTGCAAAGCTAAGAACCGTGTGCGGCATCCAGCAGCAGAAAAACGAGCACACGATTAGAGAGATGGTGCGAGCGGCACGCGTGTTTCGGATAAAGTTTTTTATTCGGCAGTTTCTATGACTTTGTTGGGAAGAGGCACCATTTATCATTGTGAACACTTCTTCGTCGAGGCGCCCCAGTTTTGCGCGTGTTTCTGTACCGCTTAGTCTTTTACCATCATGATTTAAGAGCGGCGAAGTCGAAGGACTTTGCTCAGATGCGCGCATTTCAGTCGATGAAATTGAGTATTTCACTTTACAGGAAGCTAAACCAAGCCTGTCTTTTCCCACCGTTCCTTTTGCTCGAACTTCAAAGCAACTCGCTCTTCTCGGCGTGTCTATACCTTTGTTATAACAGTTTTGTGTGTGTGAGAACGCGGAATAACTGCGAGGCCTTTTGGCCGCGTCCTCGCTATGATCTTGAAGCGAAACCGCGCCGTAACTGGACTGTGAACACAGCTTTGGCCGCTCGTTGGCTATCTTGTAAATTCTGGAGTATATCCAGCACATTACCAGCATTGGTAGAACAAAGTTCAGGGCCGAGCTGAGAGCACCATATATCGGCGAAATGTTAAAGTTACAGATATTATCCATTTTGCTTGTGGGAAACTGTTTCCAGCCCATCTTTGGAATCAAAGCAAAAACTAAAGAGTAGATCCAAAGTGCTGCAATCGCCAACAAGACGCGCTTGACTGTCAAAAACGGGCTTTGCTTGTAGCGATTTAACGGGTCTTTTAGCGTCTTATATCGATCTATGCTCAGTGCTAAAAGGTTTAAAATACTAGTAGGAACAGTTATTAAGTACACCGTGGTCCAAATATCGCACAATAGTTCACTGTGCGTCCAGCGACCTTCTAGAATCAACTGTTCCAGATCGAACGGCATAGCAAACACGGTCGTCCCCACGTCTGACAAAGCTAAAGACAAAATGAAGTAGTTACACGGAGACCGCAGAAGCGCCTTGTTCTTGATGATAGCAAAGCATATGAGTAAATTTCCAACAAGAGAAGCTGCAATAATGGAGATGTACATTGTTGTTAAGACAGCTAACGCAGTGGTGTTGTAAATTCCTGTGCTTGATGTATTTTTTGCCGGTGCTATATCATCTTCAAGAGACGCCATTGCCAGCTAGTGAAAAGTACAAGTTCAACAGCTTTTTTGAACAGTTGTTCAACAGTTCGCTGGAAAAATGAGATATTTTGAGTTTAAAGTCTAGAACCTAAAACGGCTTGACTCAGTTTCTCGCTGATGAGAGAAACGTTAGATAGCTTTTCCAGACGCTTTTGATATACTTGTTCAAGAGCGGTTTGTCTTCAATTGGCCTCCCACTTGCTATTAATAAGTGCACCAACCCACTCTGGTTATTTCTAATTTAGACATAAAACTTCGATTGTCGACGATTCAGTGCAAATATTTCATCATGAGCGCTTTACGGCTTTAGAACTTGACTTTTTGTAAAAGCGCTCCCTAAGGGCTTTTGCCAATCTATTCTGAATAGAAACAAACTGAACTTTTATGTGTCCAATACCGATAAAACAAAATGAGATTTTAGTTAAATGACAATTTAACTTCGCACGTTGCAGTGTGATGTACGGCTGTCGTCAACAATATCACACTTCGATAATCCGCAATTATATTCATGAAATAACCCCGGACTTTGCATAGTGTTTTCTGATTTGCTTTTTGTTTTCTCTGATCGATAACATTGTTGAGGAGAAAGAAAAAGCAGGAAAAAGGTTCACATTTTATCAAGTCATTCAGACACAATTGTTAGCCCCAAAGCAGAAAGCCACGATATTTTTGCCGTCGCCCAAACATTTCTTTTTGTTATTAATATTTTCGACATGTAGTGGCCAATACGTTAAGTCAACATAATATTTGTAGGCGGTTAAGCCTTTATTGATCTAAAAATCCCTTCCTGGAGGAGTTTTTAAATATAAACTTAAATAAGTTGACACTACAAAACAAAGGATGTCAACGGCTACATTTGCCATTTGCAATTTTTTTTCCTTCTCTTTCTTTGGGTTGTCGATTTCACTTTGCGTTACTCGTCGTTTTTCGTTGCAGTTCATGTTATTCACTAATTTCCCTTATTAATCCCACCAAACAAATGGCGAAATTGAGGGGAGGGATCTGTCTTCCTCCTGACAAGTTAACTGGACTCAGCTAAGGATCAATAGTTGTAAATTCGTCGCGGCGTTTGGGGTCCGGATATTAGAAGAGACGCTGACGTGTTAAGCTCTAGATTTTACTCTTATTAGTGCGCAGCTTTTACCTCGCAAACTGTGGTTTTCCCAACTTGACGTGTGGCATCGAAACGTCCGATGGCGCGCGCGAATATATCTTTTAGTATAATTACTCAAGCGATGCCACGCGCTGATTGGTCGAGACGTTCGGAATATTTTGCTATATTCACCTATAGGTGAATATAACTGGGGATCGCGCGCGCACTTTATTACAAGGAACTAAACAATACCCCTAAACCAGACTTTTTTTTGTCAAAATCTTAAAAGTCGCTTCAGTAATTATACTAAAACAATTAGTCGCCTTCATCGGCGAATAGTCACCTCGGCTTCGTCTCGGTGACTATTAGTCGCCGATATTTACGTCGCCGCTTCGGCGACTAATTGTTAATTATTCAACCATGCCACTATCTCGGTTCTGATTGGCTAAGGTACGCAGCGAAATCTTGTTGGCGCGCAGTGCGTGACGTCATACTGCAGACATTAGGATTGATGCACTCTAATGACGTCAAAACGCAAGCCAATAGGTTTGGCCGCCATCTTGGTTTTCATTTCGGAAGCGAGTTATGATTTTTTACATAGAGAACATTGCTCAGGATTTCTAAACATCAACTATGGCTATTTATTCAGCCATGCCACAATCTCGGTTCTGATTGGCTAAGAGTACGCAGCGAAACCGTGTTGGCGCGCAGTGCCTGACGTCATACTACAGACATTAGGATTGATGCACTCTAATGACGTCATAACGCAAGCCAATAGGTTTGGCCGCCATCTTGGTTTTCATTTCCGAATAGAAAGCCGGTTTTGCGAATATTCTCGTTGAATCTGTTATGATTTGTGCCAAGAGATCATTGCTAGGATATCTAAACATCAACTATGGCTATTTGAATTGAATGCAAAAGGAAAATACCAATGGACGTATAAGATGAAGTTGAAAAACTGTGTCGCCGTGCACAGCCTCATCGTTGACTTCGTTTAGCTAGGTAAGAATGCTTGGTTGCTGAATAATAAAACAATTATTGAATTCGGTTTTCGCATGATATTGAGATTTGTCAACGCCCGAGTTAGTGTTATCCGCCTCAGCTTCGCTTCGGCAGATAACACAAACCTCCGCGTTGCCAAATCTCACTATCATGCTCAACCTCATCCAATAAGTGTTAATTGGCGCGCAGTGCGTGACGTCATACTGCAGACATTAGGATTGATGCACTCTAATGACGTCAAAACGCAAGCCAATAGGTTTGGCCGCCATCTTGGTTTTCATTTCGGAAGCGAGTTATGATTTTTTACATAGAGAACATTGCTCAGGATTTCTAAACATCAACTATGGCTATTTGAATTGAATACGAAGAGGAAAATACTAATGGACGTAATCTGATTTGAAAAACCGTTTCGCCGAGCAAGGCCTCGTCGTCGACTTCGCTTAGCTAGGCAAGAGTTACTGGTTGCTGAATAATAAAATAATTATTGAATTCGGTTTTCGCATGATAGTGAGATTTGTCAACGCCTCGAGTTAGTGTTATCCGCCTCAGCTTCGCTTCGGCAGATATACATTGGCTTTGACAAATCTCACTATCATGCTCAACCTCATCCAATAAGTGTTAATTATCTCTTGGTAACCACTTTTAGCATGCGTGATAATAGGCCACTTGCACTCCGGTGACGACCATGCATGTTCTATTTCAGAAAAGGATGCAACAGGCCGCGGGGAAGCCTAAGTATTTGTTGTAGACCGCGGAGCGTCATGAGAGAGGCCTTTTCGAGTCAAAATATTCAAATATAAATGTCTTTGACCTAAAAATTAAAATTAATTAATTTTGCTCATTTTTTCATTTGCAAGCAAATGTTATGCGACCAATTTCACACTGCCCATCGAAACGAGTTTGTCTTCATGACACTAGCTATTTCATGCCTTTCTTGCATTGAGCCGTGAAAGCCAGTCTTATTCGAGTGCAAGTCAGTTCGTGGCCTTTTTTTTCATACTACTCCTATTTTTCACTATTACAAAACACTATGTAGCTTGCCCTTGCTCTTATAACATGGAAGTGACTTATTTCGCCATATGTAATGCGTCATGTTGCGGTGAGGATGGTTGGAAAGACTACTGGGCCCCAATGCATTCAGATATCGTGCCCCCATCGATACAGTAAATCATACGAAGATTAGTGTTAATTTGGAACCATTTGTGAATTTTTGTTTTTGTATTTTCTTTCCGTGCTTTTAAGTCCTTTTAGCAACAAAAAGAACAATAAAGGTGTAAAAATAGAATTATTCGAGGCTTTAAACTAGCCCCCAGGGCTATCGGGTCCAAGTTTATTGCAAGTGTTGTCGAAAAATAGCATCTTAGCCGTTCCGGTCAATCAAGACATTATAATCAACAAAAGTGGCATGAAGCAAAGGTTTTGACAAGCTGATTTTCCCGGTCATTAATTCAGTAGTGCATTTATTGCACTACACAAACACAAACAGTTGACGCCCCTTTCATTAAAATAACTTAAACTTCAGCAAATTTAGATCATGGTTGAAATACCATTACGCAGGCTTTTTAAAAGACTTCCCTCTTGCTTTGACGAGAAGTTATAGACCGGTAAATACTCGATTACTCGCGATCTCGAGTTCGTTTCAAGCTCGATTACTAGAAGCAAAGTTTGGTTGACCCAAAGAAAGCCATTTATCAGTTACTTGCCTTCGGAGACGGTTCCCTTTCAAAAAGGTTTTAAGTCCTTTGTGAAGTTTATCAGGCGGCTTTATCTTTGCAAGAAAACAACCCCACTACTATTAACAGCCCACTTTGTTTACTTTGTATTTTGAAGAGCTCCATATTATAAACATTTTAAAGTAAATTTAAAATTTAAGTATTCGAAGAAAAATACTCCAACTGCTCATTTTGCTTCACTGAAAGGAAATAAGTGAAATTTAATTATTCTTTAAAGAAAACTAGATAGAAGTGATTGCAGTTGATCAAAATGTGCGATTTCGTTATGCCGTGGGCGACTCTGACAAAAACCGATTAATGGAATCATATCTATTTAGTATTCTCAAATAAGCGAAGCCGACTCTGTGTAGTTGGTAGTCGCTAATCATACCTTTAATGCAAGTGAGTTCTGTGCGTTTTCTAACCAGTGCGTTTTGATTGAGCACTTGAAATTTCAACCTCGGATTGACTATTGGTGCCACGCAGACTACTGGGCCCAGGCTCAGAGCGAAAGCACGAATTAGTTTATCAGAAAAACGGCAGGTGATCCGTACATAACTACAAATGGGCATGACATGGAATCGCCGTGAAGTGCCTTAAAAGCGTCCCCCGTGTATTGACTAAAATAATAGGGTCAAGGAGTTCGATTTTTGTGCTACACTTTTTAGTGATAATCCTATTATCGTCAATGCCCAATCGCGGTGTGTGTTTTTGATTGATAAGAGCAGGCATTATAAGACGCAAGTGCGCTCCTTTTAACTGCTATCAAAGCAACAGATTTAGCCATTCCTCAGGAGTTAGTGGACACTACAGATTAACTATATTGCAAAGAGGAAACTTCAATTGTAGCATATACTGTACTTCGCACCAAGAAATTTACGGGCAATAAGGGCGCAATAATACTTGTCAGCGAACTAATGAGGGAATCATTTGAAGTCGACGTTCAAAGTAGCCGAAGTGCACTTAAAATCTACCTGATATCATGTGAAACAAAGAGCTTGCACAAGAAAGGCGTATCGCGTATCTAGTTTATTAGCAATTAGCTTTTGTCTTGGACTCATACGCTCCACCACAGGTCGCCATATGGAAAGCAACGCAAGTCAGAACGGCACAGGAGGGCCGGTAATAGCATGTGCCGTATACCACTCTGCACCACATTTGTACGGCCCTTGGTACACTCAGCCTGTCAACCTCGCGCTATTCGTGATTTATATCATCATCATTGTAGCCGCTATAGTTGGGAACCTGATGGTTTGCGCGGCAGTGTGCGTGAACGCCAACCTACGCCGAGCTAGTTCCTCGTACTTTATCGTCTCTCTCGCGATTTCTGATATCGGCACCGCGGCGTTCTCTATGACTTTCGACTTGGAGTCGCTAACCATGATGGGATGCTGGCCACTCGGCCGCGGGGAGACGCTGTGTGTGATATGGACTGTAGCCTACATGATCACGGTGCCTACATCTATGCTCAACCTGTTCGCGCTAAGTATTGACCGCTACAGAACACTGAGGGACCCCTGGGACAGATTCAAGGAGTCCCCCTCCATGACACCCCGACGCGCCCTCGCTATCATTGTGCTCATATGGGCGTATTGCCTGATTTTCACGCTCGTACCCGTTCTAGGAATCCAGCCGTTTGGCCCGAAGACGATTCTCCACGAGAGATGCATCTTCAATATAAGCCCGACAACAAGCATGATCAACTCATTTGTGAATTTCTACCTACCAATGTCTGCAATGTGTTGGATTTATTATCGGATCTACAAAATCGCGCACACTCAATATAAAGTTCCAACCGGTTTAGAAAAGAACAGCTCGTGCATGTCTTACAAAACCTCCTCAATGCATTTAGGTGAAAAGCGAGATGATAACTATGATGAGAGTGACAGAGAACAAGAGGAGAACGTGCTGAGACGCGAAGGCAATCGGAACGTGAAGGGAGAGAAAGCTGGGATGAGTGGTCTGGAGAATGTTGGTTTTGAGTTAAGTGAGAATGTTCTAGCTGGCAAGACGCAGCAATTACGTGGCGTTTCTGATGGCGGAGCCGATAAGTCCCCAAATACTGGAAACACTGATTCCAGTCCTGCTGACGCCTCTCTAGTGATTTCTAATATAGCATCACAGCACCCCCGAGCTACAAATGATAAAAGCAACGATTATAGTGAAGCAGAGGAGAAAGCAGTTAAAGACAAGCAAAACAATCCGTTAGAAAAGCGCCAAGAGGCTGACAAATCCCCTAACAAGCGATTCGGAGACAAGATTACAGAGAGCAGCTGTAGTGATGGTTTTGATTCTACTGATCCTGCTTGCAGTGCAGTGCAGATTCACAGATACAGCCCAGTTGTCGATTGTGACGTCGGCGACAGGGACTTAGGCGTTGCTGAAGTTCTGAAACTCACTCCAGTTGCGTCTGTGCCGGGGCGAAGTAAATGTGTGACGTGCGCTTCAGATATACCGAGTGGCACCTGCACCCCACCAAGTGCCGGCGACACTCAGAAAAAGGGAAGTAACAACAACGAAAATCCTGTTGAAATTGTATCGAATACAATAGAACGCCAGGATCGGCACTTAAGAAAAGCTCGTAAAAGGGGGCTTGCTGGCTTAGGCAGTAATGGAATTAGCCGGAAAACAGCCTCGAGCCCCCTAAGTGCTGCAACTCTAGGCTCAGTTCACGGAATACGCAAGAAAAGATTCAGAGTTTTTGTGAAAAATACTAAAGCAGCGCGAACTATCGCTGTCATCGTGGGAGCATTTCTGACCTGCTGGGTACCCTTTACAACATTCAGTGTTGTAGTGAACTTTTGTAAAAGCGCGTGTTATGATAAACTGCCACCGGAGATCTTCCCTGGGCTGCTAGTGCTCGGGTATCTTAATTCGGCTCTTAATCCAGTCCTATTTAGCTATCAGAACCCTAATTTTAGGAGAGCATACCGGACAATAATAAGAAGGCTTATCTGCTACTGACTTCTAATAGCCTTAGTGCAAGGGCGTGTCTATAAGTGGCTTATAGTTGGTGATGAATAGCTGGTGATAGCTCAGAAATGGAGTTTAAAATACACGAAGAGGACATTGTAGAAGAGATCACAGGAAAATCATGTTTGTCGTCTAATTTTTGCATTCCCACTCAAACTGCAGAATCTTCCTTCTAAATAAAGTTTACATGTTGACAAAGACAAGAGAACTCATAAACTCATAGTGACCCACCATGATGAGCTAGGTTTATGCCATGTGTGCATGCCCTATCTATACTGCTCCAAGACTATACACTTATCACAAGCGAATAGTACTTTATAGCCAATCTATAAGCCATCGAAACGATTACGTTATAAGCTTTTAATGTTCTTGAAACCAGAGATGGCTTAGTGTCACCCTAACTTTTATCGCTCCGAAATGTCACGTTTTTATTTTTCCAAACAATATTGGGTAAACAATATTCAAAGCTATATCTAATCACACACAATATCTGACTGATGTTCTTGAGCATGTACCCACAGCGTCACCGTTCTCAAGTTGTTCAAGTGAAAGGATAAACGGATAAAAATTAAACGAATGGCGCAATCGAACGACGAAGAAAGGAGAATTGGAAAGCGATATATAACTTGTTGCACTATATCAGTGTCGGAGTGTCTTATTTTATTGGGTTTGTTAAAAGCTAGAAATACGAATCGTGTACGGCCACAGGATTCAGCGTTTGTCAGATTATAAGAAATCATCACTATAAGGATCTTCTCGGGGTAAAACTGTATAAATTTGCTTCATGTGGGGCTTCTTTTATTCCATAAGCTGACCAACCCAATTTATACATGAATACCCTTTATGGGGAAGGACAGACAGCTTATATTAGAGAAATAATAGTGAATAAAATCAAGAGGGTAACAAGTGTTCTGACAAAGAAAGCCTAATCCCTCCTACACACACGTACGATATGACTGAAAGAAATTAGATTTAAAGAAAATTTAATGGATTTTTCCAATTAGAAAAGAAGTAAAAAATCACGCTCGCCGTGTACGCTACTAATTGTTATGACTAATTGTTATGACTCGAAATCTCTCCTTCGTAGACGTTGCCTTTTGGAAATGGAGGACCGTCAAACATTTTCGAGGATCATATTTAAAGAACTTGTATCCGAAGGGCATGGAATTTCGATCCATCCTTTGGTCTTAAACTGGAACAATAGAACAAAAAATACTTTCCCAAGGGAAACGAGGGAGGACGTGATCTCGGCGTGATCTTCGGGTTAAACAACAAACTTATGGTGTTATTTTGAAAGTTTCTTGTCGCCATTAGATCAAAACAACGAACATATTATGACGTTGTCAAACCCATGGGAAAGAGGATCTAAAGATTAGGGAAATATTCCAGATTCTTCTTTTCGTTTGGTGCTCGTCTCATGGCTGTTGTTCAAAACGCACAAGAAAATTTCTTCAACAGAAAATGCGCGAAAATCGTCTGCAAGAATTCGGTTTGCTGTGTGTTTGTGAAGAAGCATTGAAACAGTGTGTGGAAGGCGTGGAGTCCCTAAACCTGAGTACGAAAATAACACCACCAACAGCAATAACAACGAAATAAAAGTAAAATCCCTCCCCCCACGCAAACACACACACACAGTTTCTCGATTGTTAGACAAGTAGACAAGCGGGGATCGGTGGATTATGGATTCCACGCGCAAACGTTTCAAATATCCACGCAGCCTGTCACAGCCCATGAAGATTACCTTCATGTTAGCAAATTAGTAAGTAACATACTAGTGTCAAGTCACGTATCTATGTTAAAATATAGGTGGATTTACTGTATTTTATACCACGCCACAGAAAATACAGCCAATCAGAATGCAGGAATGGCTTGTATATTCGGCGGCATTCCACTCAACATTCCCATCGTGCACTGCATTTACGTAAAACGTTGCCTTTAATTTTCTGTAGCGTGGTATAGCTTTATACAATGAATTTTCGTGACATACTGTAGAACATCCCACTTGTCACTTGTATTTTCTGGTATACACACGAGCCTTCAAAACACAAGTGACGCGTGGGATATTCTGCAGTATGCCACTCGAAGACATTGTATAACTATAGACGGGAAAGTCACATGATTAATAAATGCGAAAATATAGCGAAAGAAGAAACGCAAAATTTTCTTTTCAGCTAGTGTACTTTTACATTCGATCTTTCTGTCATACCAGAGCAGGTAATTTGATTATTTATTCATGATATAAAAACACAGTTCAACTGCAGAAACTGGGCAAACGCTCACGAATTAGACTAAATATTATTTCAAAACAATACTTCACAACATGCGCTATGTTCAGGAAACTGTTGCTTTGATCACAGGCATCTGTTTTCTACTAAAAGGCGGAGCCACTGAGAAAACACGGATCGAGCTTTCTAAGCTGGCTAATGATAAATGGCTTTTGGGAGGACTTGACGTTGCTGTTGAGGTTGCGAGTGTGAAAAGAAAGGTCTCTCACAAGTATGTCTTCCTTGCCGAAACAATATCCGCGACGCAGGATAAAACTGACTCGAAGATAGTTTATAATTGTAAAGTCGAGCTTGTTCCTTCGACATGCCTCAATGATGGAAAGCACGCATTTGCGCGCAGCGACGAGTGCAAAGTTGATAAATCAAAAGTTGCCGGGCAAAAGTTGAAATGTAAGGTAAAGATTATAGTGAAGCCGAAGGCCCATGAAGGAAAAAGAGTTCGAGTTCACCAACCAGAATGTAAGCCGAGCAAGGAGAAGGGACCACCACCGGGAACGTTACCGGCGAACTCAGCTGGAAAATAGCCGATAATAAACAGCGCGGCATAGCTGGTGATATACGGTTGTCTAGTTCTTATGATTGACATACACTAACGCAAAGGCACTAAGTGTGAAATATAACGTCACTGGTATATCTATTGAATCTTGAATCAGCTGACATAACTCGACTCCTCCCAGCAGAACTTGGATTTTCAGCACCATATAACAGACTGATAGTCCTGATAGACTGAGTATCACCAGTGAATCAAGTGCAAAACAATCGCTTGAAGCGAATCGTCTGAAAACTAAAACGCCGAGAATAGGGGACAAAGAAACTGTTAGGTTAAGAAAATGGGGTTCATATATAAGCAACCTGTTGTCAACTTCTCTTTAAGTTCGTGTGTACCCTGTGGGTTTCCCCATGGATACCAGGTCTGTTTATTAGTAGTAGAAACCCACCCGCAAACCATATAATATAATGAATTTACATTTTTTAGAAAACCATTTTCCAAAATGAACTATTGAATCCAGCATTCACTATTAGGGGGCTACACAGCCTGGATGTTGGGAGCATTTTCTGATACAACAAGGTGCGTCATTTAAATCACGTTTATACTGAAACGGAATCAAAACATATTTTCATATTCGGGATACTGATATCGGCCCGACACATTTAAGAAGTTTCTATTCGAGGTGTTTACCCTATTCCCATACAACTCGTCAGTGCTATCAAACATGGCAAGATAGTCTCTGTCTAGTAAATCAAGTATGCTATCAACCGACTCTTGTCTGGCCAGAGGAGCAAGAGCATTCCCCATGTCACAGTAATAGTCCGATGTCGCATGAGCATCCTCGTCAAACTGTGATGTCATTGTTTCATTTTCTTTCGCACTTGCAAATTTAACTGTTTCCATGTTGCTTACTGTGTCGGTAAAGAAGCTAGAATTGCCAATTCTAGGGATGAATTTGCTGCTCAAAGAAGCTGCTGGAGTTCGGGGTGTGTCGTAGTTGCCAAAACCATTAGAAGGAACTATATTTTGATTTTTGTCTCGAAAGATTTTAGACATTCGAGATGAACGTGCCCAGCTGTCACTACCCGTGCGCTTGGGGCGCGCAAATGAGGAAGTGCGCAATAGCTCCGTGACAGCGGTGGAATTCGAATATGACGAAAGCCGTGAAGGTGGACTTTGAGCACGTGGCGATTCTTCTTCACTAAAAACGCATCCTTAAAACACCCGGAGAGTTTGAGGGCTGCCTGTTTAGTATTCCTTTTCCTTCGAAACGCAACTACGTGGCATTCCATTCCTAAAATTCCATGCGATTCTTGGTTGTCAAAATAAAACGCAAATAGTTTAGGATTTCGCGTATGAACGCCCGAGGACACTTTCTTTATGGGGAAAACCTTAATTCTGGCTGTAGTGGATTCTTCGCTATTTTGTGTCAGTTGTATTCCAAGTCCTGTTACCATCATGACGGATTTAGGGATCTTTTTTAACCTTGGTTTGCTCATGGAATATAAAGAGTTCATAACGTGGCAGAGTTCCTCGACCCCAGGACTGGCGGCCGTGCTACACCCAAAGTACCGGACACAGTAATTCTCGCTGTCTTCTTCGTCAGTGGATGTCTTTGGAATACACGCCGTAAAATAGCAGGTCATAGAACTAGAAAACAATCATAGCATGAAATCATCAAATGTTGAATTTGTAATTTCTTATAGTTGATTGAATGACCTCTCCTGCAATTCAGGCTCTGCCTGCAATGGGTTTTGAATTAAACGATTGATTGATTGAAAAAAGTTCAGTCTTCTTGCGTCTTTTGAAACTCTAAAACTGTGTCTTTCTTAGAGCAGATTTGTTTTTAGTTTCGATGAAGCAATTTTTCAACAAGAGTACAATTATTTCACTAGAAAAGCCAGTCTCAGAGCGCTAGTTAACGGCTAGCTGTTTTAAAACAACATTTCCCGCCATATTCTAGTTTACAGAAGCCACTTCGAAACAAGATAATCGTAAATGACAGATTTTCCAGAAGATCGAAATCTACAGCACTAAAATGAGAACCCTGGACCAGAGGCTCAAAAGTCGCTCTGCTCTATTGTCAGTACCGAGCTAGCAGTTCGACATTCGAGCGCCCCATGACAGAGTGGAAATGATCTGCTTAGACCACTAAATTTTAAATACTAAGGTCAGGTTAGCTCAGATAAGCTTGATTTTTTGCATACAGACTCCGTGTCTGATAAAAAACAAAATATCAAAAATGACTTTTTTCTAATGGATCCGTCTTTGAGATATTAGGCTTTAAACTTTGGTATCTGTACCATTTTATGGGAGAATTAGTACTTTGATCAGGAATTATGCAAACTTTGCTCAATCATATCTAAAATTCATATTCTTCAATTTTCTTAAAAATTTGGAATTAAGCTTTTGGCCATAGAAACTCTTTGTATACAGAATCTTGAGCTTATATATTGAAATATGGCGAAGTTAGACATTTCATTTTTGGTCATTTCCGCTTTGTCGCGCCCCATACGAGGCTCCCCATCAGGGGCGGATCCAGCATCTCCAGAAAGGGGGGGAACAAAGTAAAAAAAAAATGGAGGCCAAAGTTGTAACCTTGCTCTTGCAAATACAGTAAATGTATGGGAAATCTATCGATGCCTCCACCCCCTATATCCGCCTATCCAGGAGTAAAGTCCACATTGGCATTGCACATCTTTAACCTTAATCAAGGCCAGTGGTGCCATCTAGATATGATCACCGGATTGGCCCTATTAAAATAAAACCTCTCAATCGTAACTGACTTAAATTATTACCAATTTGACACAAGTACTTAGTCAGTTTTACCAAAAGTACGTTAGAGTTAATTACCTCGATTCTCGGCAATAACCCCAATACATCCCAAGGGCCGTAGGCCCGAGGGATGTATTGGGGTTATTGCCGAGAATCGAGACGGCCCTTGGGATGTATTGGGGTATTGCCGAGAATCGAGGTAATTAACGGACTTAGTTTACAGTTGACAAGGTTTTCAGAAAACAGGGACAAATGAAATGCATTCTTCTCATTGAATTTAACAGTTTGAAAAGGAGTACAGTTTACAATTGAAAAAGATAGCGGATTCCAATAGGAACTATTGTTAGTTATTTAGCTGCTTTCATAGAAGTACGTTTCCAAGAGAAACTTATTGCAATTAATTTTTACCATGCACCGCAATAAAGCAGTAGACTACAGACAAAAGAACTCCTTTGTAGAACGAAAATAATAGAGACAAAAGCAACTACGTCCTTACTGGTTATTTTCATTTGTACCACGCCCTGACAGCTACAGCTACTACAGATCAATTTGCATAACGTTGTGTCTAGCAAAACGGATGGAACTGATTCAAGATGGAGAAACTGAAGGCAAGTTTCAGGTATTTTGCGCTCGTTGGTTGCTCTCTACGATTAGATATGCAATTAACCTGGGCATGATTTTATCTGTATTTTCAGGTTTACGTCTTAAACACACTCTAAGGGCAATGAGACCAAGCAAGTAGACTGGACAAACGCTTCTCAATATGGTTTAAGTGAAGGCGTTCTCGGAAATCGTGTTTTGTGGCGTTCAACGGGATTCGCATAAAGGATATTTAGGAGCAAATATTGGTTATAGACAGACAGTCAGCATAGATGCATAAACTGAGATTATTGGATGTTTTTTTCTCGGGGTAAGTGTATGGATTTGAATTCACTAGTTAAATGTTTGGGTTGATAATTGAATTAGTCATTGTGAAAGGGGCAACTGTCGTGGTCTATCATGAATTTGGTCTAACTTGGGGTCATTTTAAGTAGCTTAAATGCAGTCAAACTCCCTACAAATCAACAAAATAATGGTCTACGTTTTTTAACTAACCTTCCAGCTGCTAGATCAATACAAATTTGGAGTATTTTCGTGTATAATCGAGCGGATGGAATTGGATTGCTAATTGGCATTTTTGATTTTCGAACAGGCTGAACAAGGTTCTTTTTCTTTTTAAGACTAATTTGAAACAGAATATAGGTTCGGAGTTGTTTCTGTAGAACACTTGTCTTATTTTAAAACATTTTGATGAAACAAACGTGACAGTGCCCCTTGAAGTCTTGGTAAAAATGGCTTATTGTGTGGTTACAGAAATTATCCATAGGAAGGATAATAGGAAAGGATATATTTTCCATACAGATATTGTATTTTCTTCGGGAATTCCAGAGAGGTGGGGGGTCACTTTTCAACACTCTTCCGGGTGGGGGGGGGGATATTTTCTGGAACCACACATTATTGATTTACAGGTATGGCTTATTATGGATTCATAGGTAAATAACTAGATATTTACCTATGAATCCATAATGAGCAATATATTTACCTAGAAATTCAATTCAATTCTATTGATCAACCCCAACCTTTCCTGGAGAATTCAAATCCCTCCCCGACTTTTAGTTTGTTGAGAGCCATTATCCGAGTTAATTCCCTACGAATAACAATGGAAACCGCGTCAACTGTAAACTAATTCATATTATTCTTCAGTTATGCCAAAAATTCTAAACAAACAACAAGCGACTTATTAACTTTACTTCTAACCTCCGACCACATTAATATTGCTTAATCGTACTTTTTACAATGCGTAAATTCTTGGGAGCTGGCCCGCTACTTTGATTTCTAAGCGTCAAGAAATTAAAAAAAAAAACAATTGTGTCAAGGAATTCGATCCTCATTTGTTTTATATACCTACCAACTTCTTGTAATCTTGTACAGCATTTGTATTTGCTAAGCCCCCATACATCAGACACATGGTAGGAATGTTCTCTTTCGCTCGTTGTCGAAGCGATGCAGCACAGAGTATAACTCTAAGCAAAGGCGAATCATCGAAGTTCAAAATACATATTTATATAGCGGCGTAGCCAGGAATTTCTGAAGGGGGGGCCGGATAGTGAAAACATGGGACGAAAATGCGCAAATTTTCTACAGCAAATACAGTAAATGTATGGGAAAATTTCCGAGAAAGGGGGGGCCCGGGCCCCCACTGCCCCCCCCCCCCCCCGACTACGCCCCTGTTTATAATAAATCAAACAACGCATAGAATTCGTGGCTCAGGCAAACGATTTGCGTTGTTTTTATGATAATTTATGTGTAAATTACACCGACAGGTACAGTGTAATGGCCAGAAAACAAAAGGCATTGAACTTGCCAATACTAATTACTTGAAAATGATTGATTGAGGATTGTTTATCAAATCCCTATAAATCCTTTGTTACACTTTTGGACGTGTTTCAGTGTTCGCTCTAATGCCATATTCATATTTCGTAGCTCAAGTGAGACAGATATTTCTTACTGCGATCGGGATGCATTTGACTCAAAACAACGCCCCATTTTGAGGGGCGTTGATGGGGCTTTGCATCTATTTCTCGTTAAATTCAAATTTTAGTTGAAGCGCGAAAAAAGTCACAAAAAAGTGAAATGTTCGCCATACTAGCTTATCATTGATACCTTAAGTAAAACGAGAATCGCATGTATTATAAATTTTAATGAATTGTATTTAACATGATATATTTACAAGTCATGATTACATTTGAAGTGACTGTATATTCCTCCGGATAAAATAATTGGCGATATCTTGAATGGTATATTACCTTATGTTATCGATTGATACTGTATTGATACAAATATGTATTCGTTGGCAATTCATGTTGGTGGGTGTACAAAACACGTCTCAAAATAAGATTTAACTTGTTTTTGCATGGATGATTCAAATGCTGCGTGAGTTTTAAGACACTCAAGGTTTCCATGTTGCTTTATCCCACCATTTACCCAACGCACTGCATTGTTCATGAATATAAAACATTCCAACAATGAACATCGCGTTCACTCTTCTGTTGGACGACTTATCTCAGTGTTTCGTAATAATTTCAAATGATTCGTAATTTGTCACAATGGTCCGAGTCAGGGATGGCCATTGTCTCCATGTCAAACTCGGCGAATGCTTCAGTTCCAATATGTTTTCGCATATCTTACGCCTTCTAGGATAAACAAGAAATCCCTTAGCGATGAGCTTTAATCTTCTTAATAGTTCATTCATATTCAAGGCCATCCGAAGTCGCGTCCAACCATATCGTAGAATTTCTTGTTGTAAGGCCGATAGTACTCGCGCAGTTTTTGAATCACCTTCTCGTTAACATGTGGATGTTTCCTGCCTTTTGTTTTACCAAGACAAGCATACTGATTCCCAGAGGCCACGTGTTTCTTACGAAAACAAGGAAACCCTTTAGTTTTATTAAAATAAAAGTCATCATTTGTGATGACCGATTTGAGGCCAAGAAATCTCTCGACATCTTGCAACTCAGATACAGGATCTAAAACCAGCTTCTCCCCGCTAACTACATGAAATTGGCTGATCGGGAAAAATTTGCGCCACTCTTTTAAATGTTCACTGTACCTCCCACTTCTTACAAATCCTTCGTTTACTATAATAGCATCCTTTTCGCTGTCGTAGACATAACTTTCAAATGCCTTCATATCTGGAGATCTAGCTTTTAGCTGCGAATAATCCGAGATTGCTCTCCTGACGGGGTCACGCACGACCACTAAGAGTTTTACACTTGGAGACATGTTGTAAACTCTCTCAGGAACTTTGGAAGTTACAAAATACGCTGGTGTTTTCTCCATGACGATTTGCCCAGGAGTGTCCTCCACTTCGGGCATCCTGCTTCTGTACCATTCTAAACCCTTTTCGTAGTTTTCCTCTCGGTCGAAAAAATGCACTTCTTTGCTACACACTTTGATGGCCGGGTTCAGAGTCAAGGCCTTCAGGAGAGCGCGCGTGCCTCCCTTTCGTACGCCGATCTCAATGGCATTAGGAAGGTGCTTTTGTTTCTTAATGTTACCCTTTTGCTTGGAAATTCTAGACAGAAATTCCTTTCCAATAAATCGTCCACTTTTACTAGGTCCTGGCTTTGATTTCTTGACAACGTCTGTAGCAGCACCGCGCGCGTGTTTGTACTTAGGTCCGATATATCTTCGCCGCAATGACGCGGACTCCTCAAAGCCAAGTCCGTAAATTGCGTAAAAGATTACGGCCACAACAGAGACAATGGCGATTATGTACTTTTTATGGTTCAACAAGAAGAACATACCATTTGAAATTTTGGGTCAGAGGCCAGCACCTCACGGGCTAAAACTTCAGGTCTTGAATTAAGAATCCAATGGCCGGGATCTGCGTCCTGAGACCGTTGTTCTTGGTTCTGTTGTCTGGTCACTCATTAGCAATCTGCAGGTGGTCCATATCTTGGTTTTATCCTTCAACCATTGTAGGCATGCTTAGCAACACCCTGAAACATAACTATTTACCATAAGGACAAGTACTGATGTAAGATTTCCCTATGAGGAGAGTTGCTTATTGGTGGTGGGGATTTCCCTTTATTTAATTGGAAGGTATGACCATCATTGGTTGAAATCACCGCCCTGGTATCTTTTGGGTCTATCAAATAAAATGGGTAAAAACAAAACAAACAAATTTATTAGGAAATTAATTTGTCAATATCTCCTAGAAATTATTAAAAACTGCAAAGATTTCTGGCAATGATATTTTTAGAGTTATTTTTCAGAATTAATGATGGTTATCCCTACCACTTTTTCCTTGAAGAAACCCTGGGAGGTAAAAATGTGAATAAGAAAATGTGTGACGTTAATTCAGTTATGAGTAGCATAAGGGGACAATTGAAGTTCCACAAGGGGAATTGTGCTAATTTAATATTTTATTGTAAGATAAGGATTTGGCAGAAATTTAGCAACAATTAGGGGAGACAAGACTACTCCAGCTTCTAATGTACTTCTAGTGTTGTCTAACATCGCTTCATAGCATTTTGTCCTTGAATACTATTTAATTAGCCTTACATGCTTATGAATTTTGCAACATTGTTCCCAAATTCTCACTATTGCATAGTAACATTAGTGCATTACCCATTATTATCTGGTATAACAGCTTGACAAAATTACAGCCCTGATAGTAAATGTGAAGAACTGGGTATACCAGTGTACAGTGCAACAAACCAAATAGACCTACATAAAATTGTCATTTTATTTCATGTCATTTCAAAGATTGGAAGCCTCCCACAATGAGATTTGGCCCTAGAAACAGACTGGCAAAGGAATCCCATATACAGTAGAATGAGAAACAAAACCATAGCCAGTATATTGCCTATAGGCAGGATTCTCATATTTGTTCTTAAAACTGGTTTTCATTTCAAGGGCCCTTCAAGGGGGTAGACAAGGGCAGATTTAGGGGAAAAAATCTGACTGTAGTGCAACTAACATTTATGACAATATGACAAAAAAATGGATAAAAACGCCCTAAAATCTGACTGTAACATTTGCTACAGTTGCAAGTTCTAAATCCACCCCTACAAGAGTGCACAGAGAACAAGGGAAGGCAGAGGGGGCCTTGGTTTATTGTCTCATCTTAAAGACCAATAAAACACAGTGGGAATTCAAGATGAGACTTGGTTTATTGTCTCATCTGAAAGACGTTTTTAAAAAGTAGGACTATAAGTTCAATGCACAATATGAACTACCTGGTGGTTAAAGCAGGGATGCCACCTTTTTGGTTTCACCAAACTCTCCCACAGCTTTCTCAGGGCAAATTTTCCTAGCTTATCATATATCTTTACATTACAATATTTCTGCCGGATTCCTTTCTTGGCATTTATTTTATTGTGTGGTTCCAGAAAAAATCCATCCCTCTCCCCATGGAAGGGTGTTGAAAAGTGACCCCCACCCCACCCCAATGGAATTTTCAAAGGAAAAAAAACACCCCTCTGTCTTCTGGGGGAGGGGCTGCCTTCTGTGGGGAGGGGAGGGGGGAGATGGAACCACACATACTACCATTTTAATCAAAATCTCAAAATTTATATTGTCCTACTGAGGGTTTGTCATCACTGTTTAAGACCAAGTACTCTTGAGTGCAGAATGCTTGACCCTAGTGACACTTCTTCAGCAGTGTGCAGAAAGTGCAATATTATAGAGGCATATAGTTCAGTTCGTCGGTACCCTCTCTCACTGGAGTACAAATTTTCTCCTCTTAGGAAGTTGAGTAGCTAAAGGATACAGGAAACCCGGGGGGTACTTGGCTTGATATAGGGCGGGTATGTGCCGCTGCGAATTTCAAAAGCGGCCCCCGTTCTAAAACAATTTTTTGGAGAAAAGCTACCCCATTCAATTTTTTTGCACCCAAAATGAGACCCCATTCTAAAGAGAAATAAATGATACCTGCAAATCAAAATTGTTGTTGTTTACATGTTACGGTTTTATCTGTAATAGAATGTTAATGCTTGTTGAATTCTTTACATTTAATAAAACAATACGTGACGGCCGGGTCGCTTCCTTGAAGATTTTACTGGGTGGTCTTCATTATCATACCCCATTCTAGAGGACAGTTCCTAAACGATACCCTGTTCTATCAGCTGGAGGAAGAAATCGGGACCCCGTTTGGCGGCACATACCCATATAGCTCTTGTAAGGGAGTACCCTGGAAAAATACTGGTAATGAGCAAAATTACTGGGTTACATGGATTGCCTTATGTATACCCACAGGGTGAGTTTATTGTACCTATCTGTATAAGTTACTAAATGTCAAAACCCCAACTTGTGAATTCTTTATTTCCTTTGAGTTTATGGTTAATGAAACTAATCATCTATTCTTTCATAAACCTCTTGTCATTTTGCAGGAGCGGGTAAACAAATTCGAGAAGCCTGAGGTGCGTAAGCTTTTACTATCGATCTTTGTCCCTGACATAAAACACAATGTGGTCGTAAATGTCAACCGCCATGGACTGAAGATCGTTCTGAATACTAGTAAAGGCTTTGTAATGTGGCCATTTGATGACGATTTTATGTTTTCAGTAGATCAGCTCTTATCTAAGCTTTGCTAAACCCCGGACAGACGATCAAGAAAATACATTTTATCTGCGAAGGGATTTCCGCGACTCGAGTAGCCAAATGTGTTGGTTTGTTGAGCGTCGTATACGCTTGATCGAACATTAACCCCGCACAAATTACCCAAGATATTTATAATTCTGCTAGCAACATAAAATCATGCTTTAAAAAGCTTGCGAAAGTAGAGTTGGCCAGCAGTATAAAGTAGAGAGTCTTACCTTTCTAGACAACAGATCTTTGACAAATTACTGTCTGTCTATCTCAAATCATAACGATAGAGGCCTGAGAACCGCACGAACAACTCAACATGTATCCCACAATGCCCCCCTTTGATCGGCATTTGACTGCTCCGTCGGGGGTGGGGTCAGTAGAAGAATTCAAGTGACTCCGTAGCCGCTGAAATTCGTTTATACATTTGTTTCTATCTAGCTATTTTTGCTTATTGCCATTGATTTTTATTAGTTCTTTCATTCTTCTGATTCCCTTCAAGTAATGTTTCTCACGTTTTTTGTTATTGACGGTGGGACCCCTGTGGTTTGTCTCACCATCGTGCCATGCATCGTGCTGAATTGTGGGAAACACACGTGTTGAAGAAAACAATATGGCGGCTGCAACTTGATGTACATTGCACAAGCGTTTTAAAGATTGGTTTCGTCAGAACGTTTCCCTTAAAAGCTGGAGAAGACCTCTAGGTGGTATACTTTGGTTTGCATAACATCATGGATATCAAGAAGGAATGAAAATCACATCCAATCGCATCACGCATTATTATGAGCAGTCTTGCTAACGGCATCACGCCATCACAACAGATGATAGCGTCTGGATCGGGCGCCATTATCGTCTCACTTTTCAGTACGTCCTTGTATTTGTGTTAGTTTTGAAGGCTGACGATTTTACACGTGCGATCAGATGCTGCACGGTTACATATTACGCATAGACAATTAGATAGGAAGAAACGTTCACCACCCAAGGCAGTTATCCTGGAAAGTGGAAAATGCTCTCAAAAATACTGGAAAAGTCCTTGAAAGTCGTGGAATTTTATTGTTAACAAGTGGATAAGTGGCAGTCGACACATAGATGGGATTCAGGAATCTTCTGCCCTCAGTAGCCAGTAGTTGCCACAACCATTTGAGCTTGTGATGCATAGTTCCACCATTGACTCATTTGCTGGCATATTTATTGTTATTCTTGATTTGCAATCATTCCTTTGGGAATAAAATAACAAAAGCACGGCGGCCATGTTGGTGACCTGAATAAAAGGAGCAAATGAACTTTCTTTTGTTCTGCACCACCAACATGGCCGCCAGTGATGTCACATGCAAACCAAGAATTGCTTCTGGTTCATGGCCAGCACAGCTGCCTGCTCATCATCCCAGCAAACAATAGAGGCCTCTACTAGGCAAACTGTCCTTGTTGGACTAGTTAGTATTTCTTCCATGGATGCTATTTGTTGCTGTACAACATCATTTTCTGGTAAAATTTGATAAACTTAGGATTCTTTGTATTTCTAATGAAGCATGTGGGGAAGTTTATTGGTTGTAGACAACCCTGTTCAGTGATGAAAGGTGTCATTACATGCATTCTCTGTTAAGATTCACATTTTTTTTCATTTTAAGCAACACCACTTGATGTTATCAAAAACAGATTGCAAGCACAGGCAAAGGGTACGCCTCAAAGTAAGTAACCATGATCACAATTATTAATATAGGTAATGTGAATCATATGATCTGGCATCCTCAGGGGTATAGTATGCCAATAAGGTGATTCCACTTGTCACGAGGGACTCCTCTATAGTAACTAATGGAATGCTTTTCCAGAAAGGCAGTCCTTGAACGGGAGGATGGGGCTAACGGAAGAGTAACTCCGGGCAGCTATGCTCGGCCAGCAGGCCTGGGAGAAGATATTGTATCAAATCACCAGCCTTCTGTATGATAAAGATGATTTTCTTCACACTGCCAGAAGCAAACCATGATACCTCATAGTAGCCTGCATTATAGAGATATAAAAGTTGAATATAAAATATACACAATAAAAAATATCATATCAACATAAAATTGAGAAAAGCCACTAATGTTGATTTGTATGTTGCAGATTCCTGTTATATATTTTGTAATGGCTTGATGGACCATCTTTGCTTGTGTAATGCACTTGGCTCACCTTATAAGCCCCTTGGGCCTCCACATCGTCCTTTCACTTCATCTCTAGTAAGTTGCAACCATAGAAAAATCAACATTTTAGTCTTTGGTGCATAAATCTTTTCCATGCAAGTAGACCTGCCAGCTTCCTTGCATTATGTTGGTTTTCCTTACCTAAGATTCAAAATTTCGATTCAGATTTTCTCGCCTAGAAAACAGGGCAAGGTGAGGAAAATTAAGTCATTTTCTATTGTTTTGCATGGTTCCGTTGAAATTTTTCACCAGAATCAAAAGTACCTCACCTTAATATTTTAAAAACTTGGCAGGTCTATGCAAGTTCTGTGTGTAACAACTTGGTGTACAGAGGTACATGTACTAGAACCCTTGTACTAACAATCTTTCTTTTTCTACCAGGATGCTTTGATTAACATCCCCCGATATGAGGGCTTAGGGTCACTATGGCGGGGTCTACCACCAACTATGTAAGTACTCAATTTCCAGGAAGTAGACTCCTTTCCTGCTTGAGCAGGAAGCTGACATCTTTTTGGATTGTCATGCCATTTCATGACCGTCTTGTTTTTTGGTTGTTATTTCTACAGGGTAATGGCTGTTCCAAACACTATGATATACTTCACATTGTATGATCAGCTCAAAGTTATGTATGGTTTCAAAAGTCATGAGACAAATTTATGGTCTCCAATGCTAGCAGGCATCACAGCAAGAAGTAAGTTGAAGCAAAGAAAATATTTAATACAATAGGTTAATCATTTACCAACTTTTAATTATGGGTACTTATGGTAAAGAAGGCAGGCACCTTTCGAGCAAGCCTCCAAAGAAGCCAGCCATTATCATCAAAGTAGATGGTACTAGTACTGAAAATACCTGACATAAGTAATTAATGTGTAATTGTATTATCTGATTTTAGCAATCTCAGTGACAGTAATTTCACCCATTGAAATGATAAGAACAAAGCTACAGTCAAGAAGTGGATATAGATACAAAGGTCAGTAGGTTTGTGCTCATATACATGTACTGTAATATGCAACAGTAAGACCTTGATATAATATTAGTATTTTGGGTTGACACTAAGAATGAACCATGTTAATACTGTTTTAGAACTTGGTAATGTAATAAGAGGAGCCATCAATCAAGAAGGCATTCTGTCTCTATGGCAAGGTCTTGGCCCAACTCTGCTTCGTGACCTCCCATTTTCAGGTAGGTTTTAATAATGTGCTACTGTAAATGTACTGTACTTTAAAATGCCTCTTATAGTATAAGGCCTGGGCTATAGAAGTTTGTAATGTTTTTTGGGTGGCTTGTAACTGGGAAGGCTTATACCCAGGAGGAAAGCACATTTGGAAACTTTTCTATTTTAATGACTAGCAAGATTTCATAGTGTTTTAGAGAGAAGGGCTGGTAGACTATGGCCCCAGAAATTCAGCAATATATCTCATGATATTTGACAAATGGGATCTGCCAATATAGGATCTTAACTTTAATTGCTCTGATGTAGATCTAGCACTGGAAATGTCAGCAGAAAACTTTTCGTAACACAGCATTTTACATCAATCTCAACCCCTGGTTGTTATAATTTCCTTCCAAAATTCTGTCTTTAAAAAATAAAAGATATTTCTTTGATTTTCATATTATTGATTTCATATTTTAAATTATTAGCAATATACTGGTTTGGATATGAGTTTGTTAAAAGCCATGTGCAGCAGCCAGGTTTTGGAACACACTTCTTATCAGGAGCAGTCTCAGGACTGGTGAGTTTTATGGATTTGTTTTGTATGGTTTTACCATTTTTCAACTCCTATTTTCCTATGAAAATGGGAATGATCAGATGAAATGCTGATATGCAATCAGGATTGGGCTCTTCCAAAACGTTGCCACCCCCTATCAAGGAAATCCAAATTTTCAGAAATTTCACCCCTGTGAAAATTCCAGACTCCTGCATAACCCCTGTGGAAATTTGAAGCAACCCCTGTAGAAATTTACACATTCTCTTAAACCCCTGTGGAAATTCCAAAGTTGCAAATTAATACCCTGTGGAAATTCTGGGGTAAAAAGGAAGGCCCTGTGGAAATTCCAGGGACAAAATCAACAGCCCCTATGAAAATTCCAGGGTCAAACACAGCGACCCCTATGGAAATTCCAGGTTTTTTTTTATAGGGGGGTAATAGATGATAAAATGGCCCATTGTATTGGCCACAATCTCTGTTTTAAAATGGCCACTGCCCTGCTGGAATAGCAGGGGCTGAAATTACATTTTTATCAAGTTGTCCATTGGCTCATAATCATGATAAAAGTGCTTGCCAAAAGTGATATTGGTCTCAAATATTTGAGCCCTGAATGGGAACTACCTTTGCAGTGACTTTTTTGTTACCTGATGTTTGATTTTTTCAAAATCCTAGCTGGCAGCATTGATAACTCAGCCTTTTGATGTTGTCAAGACTCACAGACAAATTGAACTTGGGGAAATGGAATTTACTTCTGGTGAGGATTTATCTTTTGCTTCTCATCTTGATAAAATCTACTGGTACGAGACTATTATTTTTGCTTTCAGGTCCTAAAAAGAGACTTCAGTTTACTGCTTCTATTATAGGGAAGCTATACAGAGAAAAAGGAATTTCCAGTTTATTTACAGGTAATATTATGATTGTTGTTATTTGTAATGAGCTGATTACGGATGACTGTAAAAAATAAATCTGACTCGTGTTTAGCATGCCTTGCTAGTAGTCCAGGTCTTTGTTTAGTCAGCCAATCAGAAGACACAAGTCATACTTACTTTTTCCCTTAATTGGTTTGTGAATGAATACGTTTCTTTTGACTGACTAAATGTATTTACTTTGTGTTAAGTTTTTGACCCTCAGTTTTCAACACTGAAATATGCTCTAAATAGAAAAAAAATACTGTAGCCTATAGATTTCCTTAACCCTGTACACTTTTGTTGCTTTCTATTGCAGGTATTCTTCCTCGAATGGTGAAAGTCCCCCCAGCATGTGCCATCATGATAAGCACATATGAATTTGGAAAGAGCTTCTTTAGGAAAATGAACTTAGAGAAGGCAGATGCCTTGCTTATATCTGCTACACCTACACATAGTACATTAGCAAGTAATAGGTAGCACTAGGAGCAAGGGTTTATATATATTACATATCTACAATTGAAGGCAGGGTGGCAAAAATCCTGGATTATCCATAAGTTCTGCCTTGCCTGTTAAATTGAGTATTTGCAAATGAAGTATCGTGCCACCTAGCACTACATCCCAGGGGGTAGGGTTACAATGTAGATATTAACCACCTTCACTTTCATCTTCTGCGTTCTGACTTGTAATGTTCTAAACATACATATACTTTATAAGGCAAAAATGTAGACATCTTTCAGTTTGTGCGTAAAAACGTGAAACTGTAGGAATTGTCCGCCCTTTCCGAAGCCAAAATAAGGTACGCAATTTTGTTTTTGATCTGGAATAATATTGTATGAAGGTCTACAATAGATATACAAAGTCAAGCATAGCCAACGTAGCAAGCGTTTGCCGTGGGTTTCGGGTTCAGGGAAATGTGCAAGCGAATTTTTGGCCGCTCCCCTCTATCCATTCTCGCCACCGCGCCATCATGGAATCATCACCATCAAAAATCTCTCGTACTCTCAGGCTTTTCTCTGACCCTCAAACTCCACGGAAACGCTTGCTTGTTCTGCGCATCTTAGATCTGAGAAGTACCGTCCCGTAACGATGGCCAGCGAAGGCTAAAAACCTCGAAAACAAATCATAATCATTACATTATACCACAAATCGTATATAATCTCGATTTCTCTCTATCTATCGGACAATGTTTTATAGCTTTGCATATTCTTAAATAGTTATCTGATAGGATGGTCTAATGAGTTTTACTGATGAACATTCTAGTACCCAGAGCTCCCCGGCTCGTCACCTCGCGGGGAGGCTCTGGTGACAGTCACCGACGCATGCGTAAAAGAAAATGGTGGTTTTATGCCTCACAATTACTTTTAGAGTGTTCAAGTCAAAGGCATAGATCGAAAAGACGACTAGGAAACGAATGCCAGTGTTATTTTGACAGATACGTTTTTATAAAGCGAGATTAAGCTACTTTTATGTACGCGTGCGCGCCATTTCAGCCAATCAGCGAAAGGCCCTCAAATGGATGTCACCAGAGCCTCCCCTGCGAGGCGACGAGCCGGGGAGTTCTGGGTTCAAGAATGACTGATGAATCAATGATCGCTCCTGGAGCATGCGCTTATCGTCACAGGCTGCCTGTCAAGCATGGATTTCACGTATTGTTGAAAAATTAATTTTCCGTAGTGATTTTGAGGTGCTGATTTTTAAAAATTTTGTTTAGAATGGCTATCAAGAAATTAAGTTTTTTATTGACAACATCTTTTCTAATAGCAAATCATTATAAGAAATTGTAGAAATTTATAAGTGCAAGCTTTGTAATAAAGCCAAGTGCATCATGACTTTGTAATGTCATTGAACTGCAGAAGTGTTTGTGCGGAAGTGGCAGTTTAAACGATGTTGCGCATGAGAACAATGCTTGTCTGTTTTGAATAACAAAAGCCGTCTTCGCCAGAACGACTCAAGGGTATTGTTCTCATAACATCGTGAAAACGGTAATGAGGATTTTTTTAGGGTGCATAGGTAGGGGGGTCACTATACTACTCCTTTGTTCCTTATCCGCCACAACCAAACCCATCTCCAATAGTGTTGATTGTTGGTTGCCTTATGTATAAGCTGCTAATAAATAAAATCTGAATCCTTTTACCAAAATTAATAGAACTAAATAAGCTGATACTCCCAAATTGATGTACTAGAGTCTACAAGCCGCACAAGCTAAAGAAACAAGAGTGAGTATGCTGGAAATGTGCAGCAAAGTAAAGTGATAGACTGGCACATGGCCGGGCACATGATCTCCTCAAGTTCCTTCGCAAAAAGAATTTTGTAAACTTTCGGAATACTTAAACAGATTCTTGGTTTTGCACATGCGCAAATAGAAAGTTGTCGCTTAAGGCTGGTTCTCACTGGAACGCATGCGCAATGATATCAAACTCGTATATTTTACACTAGACTAGCGCATGCGCCGTGTTCCCTTGTGCTTACGCGTGTGAATCAAATGAACGCAAGCACAAACAAACTAATAATATTGCTTCTGCCTTGCGCTTTCGTCCTGCGCTTGCACTTGAGTTCGTGTGTGAGGGCTGGTTCTCACGCAAGCGCAAAAGTGTGAATTCCATCTACGCATAACGCATCACATCGGTATACAATCTAATGTACCGGTAAATATGTCATACTAAATATTATCTATAGAAAACACATTTAAAAAATCAAACTAAATCCAGTCTGTTTCAACAATAGACGCAAGCGCAAGGGAGCGCAATGTGTCGATTTTCTTGCGCTTGCGTCTGCACGTGCGTTCTAGTGAGAACCAGGAGTCTCGTAAACTATCTATGTCAAAAAATAATTATTGCCGATTTACATAACGAATAAGACGTCCAAATTATCGAAAACATGAATGGATAAGATTAAAAAACAAGTGTCCCACGTGGACCTCGTTGAAAGCTTTCTGACCTATAAATACTTTGCGGTAACATAATTATAGGGATAAGGTTGATTGTTCACTACTCATACAAGGGGCGTCCTTAAAATGCCCGGGGGGGAGGGACTCCCATATTTTTTGGTCGGGGATGATCGTCGTATCTTTTAGGGGTTAAAATCACGATGGATTGGTCTCTTTTAGGGGTGATCTTGATCTCCAATAAATTTTAGGCAGATTGGTATCTTTTAGGGCCGAAACTGTGTCCAAATTGCTTTTTGTCATGATGGTGCTTCTAAAAACCGTGTAAGAAAGAGAGATTATTCGATGAGAAGACGATGAATTAGAAACAAACAGGGAAATGTCTTCATGGGTATTTTTCCCCTGTTATACCTGTGTCCTTCGCGCCTACTTGGCACATAAGACCTCATCTTTTAGGGTATCTAAATGGCTATGGCCCGCCATGTTTGGTATCTTTTAGGGGTGAAACTGAAAATTTCCGACGATCATCCCCGACCAAAAAATATGGGAGTCCCCCCGGGTCCTCACCGCTAGGTCACTGAGTTGCTACCGAGCAATTAACTGAATGCCCATCGGGATAGCGGCTGTCAGGGCTGAAATCTCTGGCGTGGACGTATTAAAGGGGCTGTGTCACGATTTTGGCACACGTTTGGTGATGTAAAAAACATACAAATAACTGATGGATAGCCAAAATACTAGTCTAGGTTTGTTAAATAGCTCTTTTACTACAAATCGATATTGATTGTAGGCTTCATGGACCTATTACAGAGCGGATGGAAACGGATTGCAACAATGAGTTTTTGAAATCTTGTCAGGATGACAATTTTTCAAAGTTTGAATTTACATCAAAATTTGCTTGTAAATAGGCAGTCTTGTCGCTAAAACCTTCCTACATAGCCTATTAGGCTAATACCAAGTGATATAAGTGATTTGGGGATGATTACTATAAATTTAGAGCTGTATTACAAATTTATTCAAATGACCGTGACACAGCCCCTTTAAGAACCGTACGGTCGCCATACGACGCTTCAGCGGGTGCTAATCTACAAAAAGGGGACCAATGTGGTATGAATTCATTTTTTAGTGAGAAACCGCTAGTCAAAATTCGCTAGAAAAAGCAAAATAATAAAAGTACTTTATTTACTGTGTACAGATGTGCACCTTTTTGTCGCGTGGGGGGTGCTTGCGCACCCCCGGAACCCCCCCTGGCTAGGGGCCTGGAGAGATGTCTGGATGTATGGTCCCGATTTTTTTTACCATTCAAAGTAATCGTTTTACTATAAAAGGAGAGCCATGAACTTGCGGAAAAGCTAAAAATGAAAAATCTATCAAGAGTGGATTAACAAGAGTTAGAATCTTTCGTACTGTATTTGTCCACATCACAGTCAGTCAAGTGTCTATTTTTAGATTTGAATTTCGCGCGCGAAAGTATTCGAATCCCCTCTTGATTCCCCTGAATTCATCGTATACCCAACACACAAAAAAATAGAGAATATCCTACCTTATCTTTGCGACTTTAAAAGGTTTTTCGAATGATCTGTGATTTAATTTTAGGCTGGATCTAACAACTCTTCGCGTGGCGAGAAAGTGGGAACCCTGTGGATGACGAATTTTAGCGGGAAACCTCTAGTTCTAAAAATAGACACTTTTCTGACTGTGATTCGGGCGTACATAGTAAATATGGAAACTCTTGGTAATCCACTCTTGATCTATATATTCTTTTCAACCTAGACCGTGGTGTGGGTTTCCTGTGCTCTGATGAACTTTGAGCTCGACCAAGACCCCTTGATGTGAAATCCAACATGGCGTCTAAACTGAAGTTGTTTTGTTCGGGATCAAGGCGATTTCACGTCGTTTTACGGCTGTTCTCTGCGGAAACGGCTGCCAAATCAGGAACAAGTCTTCGTCCAGAACCATATCATTACACCCAGGAGTCCATATTTAATGAAGACCATGCAGAACTAAGAAATAATTTGAACAAATTTATAGAGAAAGAAATCAACCCTTTCGTGGACGAGTGGGAAAAAGCCAAAATGTTTCCCGCGCATGAACTTTTTAAGAAGTTCGGAAGTGCAGGATATTTTGGGGTTAACAAACCAGTGAAGTATGGGGGATTAGGGTTGGATTATTCGTTTAGTGTTGCTATGGCTGAAGAACTCGGTGAGTTATTTTGCAACTACTATAGACAAGTGATGGTACTGATCCCGGGGTAACCAACCGATTAAAGGGGCATCGTCACGATTTTAAAGCTAACTTAGGTAGCTTAAATGTTGTCAAATTCAAAATAAATGAGCAAAATAATCATCTAGGTTTGTTAAAGAACCTTTCAACTGCTAGATAAGCGCAAATTTGGAGTACTTTTGTGTGTTATCGAGTGGATGGAATTGGATTGCAAAATGGTATTTTTGATTTCTTACCAGGCTGAACAGTTTTCAAACTTGGAAATTTGATAGCGAAAGCTACAAAATCTAACGTAGGGATGCCTATACAATGCAATTTTCAGTTCCTTTTTCTTTATAACACTAAACAATAGTATAATATAGGATTCTAGGTTGTTCATGTAACCCAGTGGCTTTACTTTATAACATTTTGTTGAAACTACCGTGACATAGCCCCTTTAAATGAATAATCGACCTCAATCGATATCAATTGATTGATATTGAAAATCGATGATCAATCGATGTTGGTTCTCTGTGTGACCCTTATTGATTGATATTGGAAATCAATACCAATTGATGTGGATTATGTATATTGATTGAAATCTATATGTGTGTCAATATCTATATATTAATACCGTAAGAGAAATCGTGTCCGCACTCACTCCGCTTAGCCCTGAAGCTGTGCCACCAAAAGAAGTTCACAAACCTGAAGAGAAGGTGCAAATCTGGACAGTGGGCGTGTTTTTGTTGGAAAAGATTCACTTTGGGCTAAGTTCTAATTCAAGCGATTTCTTAAGTGAGGGACAAAGCTGCCATCGCCGCCATTTTGACATCTCCCACAGAAAGTAAAAAAAGAACTCAGTTTGCACAGCCAAAAGCACAATAGACATCCAGACCTAAATAGATCTGTTACAGATTACATACAGGAATGTGCAGGGATAATTCTAATTCGAAAGCTTTGAGCTGAGAAAAGTTTTCATTCAAGTTTGAACAAACATACACACTACCTTGCTTCCTCCAGAGCGCGCGCTAAGTCTGGCAGTGAGTCATGAATAACATTCTGTAAGTATAAATCCTGACAGCTGTATCGCAAAACGAAGGACACAATCCCGAAGAGAAGGAGGAAATCTCTCCAGTGGGCGTGTTTTAGTTGGAAAAGATTCACTTTGGGCTAAGTTCTAATTCAAGTGATTTTTTAGGCGAAAAAAATATAAATCATAAACTTAAAAAAATCTTAGAATATTTTTACTATACAAACAATTTTGTATGTGTTTTGGCTTAATTGCGTTTTCAATTTTCGCGGTTTCTTTGACCGATTTGAGAGACGGACTCACGCGCGTGATTTTGTCGCACCAAAATCAGGGAGACCAGTGCAAAAAAAAAATCCTTTTGGGGGTACTCATGCTGATGGGAGGTTATTAGTAATGTAAATCGAGCAGTTTATGGAAGGGGGAACTCAGGGAAATCATGACCCCCTCCCCCATCCATATAGCCATTGTGATTTTTTTTCCTGTTTTTATAAAAACAGAGAACACTTTAAGTAAATAAATTTCTTCCTTACACTCTGTGAATTTTTCACGGGCATCAGCTAGTCAATCATTATTATTCACAGTGCACATCGATGCACTGCCCAAATATGGTCATTGGAACGCCAATAGCTGTCTTCTGTACATGACAGATATCCTGCGATATCCGTCGTCTGAGGGAGATATGATGTGTTGAGCTCGTAAATAATATACAAAAGTAATGTTTTTCAGGTTTTTTTGTGCTATCAATGTGCTGAATAATAAAACCATTATCCTGCTCGATTTTGCAGAATATTTAACCATTATCCTGCGAGATTGCGTAGAATATCGTCTGATACTTAGCCGACGAGGGACGAAGTCCCGAGTTGGCTAAAATCAGACCATATTCTGCAAAGTCGAGCAGGATAATGGTTTTATTATTCAGCACGAAAAAAATGACTTTTGTGTATTATTTACGAGCTCAAAACATCATATTTTCCTCAGAGACGGATATCGCAGGATAGCTGTCATGTACAGAAGACAGCTATTGGCGTTCCAATGACCATATTTGGGCAGTGCATCGATGTGCTGAATAATAACATCTGATTTAGCCAACTCGGGAGTCCCTCGTTGGCTAAGTATCAGACGATATTCTGCACAATCTTGCAGGATAATGGTTAAATATAATTATTGCCTTTATTATCTATTTTCATCCATATTTGGAATCAGATCAGATATCATCATGTAAAGCTGTGTAATAGAGTATTTTATATTATTAAATAAATATGTATAGTATAATTACTCAAGCGATTCTGTGTGCTGATTGGTCGAGACATTCGTCATATTAGGTGAATACAAAAGGCCTGCTGACCCAGGCCTTAATACACTTGAGGTGCCGTGCTGTGTCGCGGCACTTTTCACTTTTTTCACATATTATTTATTCATCCTTATTTATAGTGTCTAGTTGCAAGTTGCAGCCTCAGTGCATGTTAACACTGTTGACCTTCATTGTCAGATTAGTTCACTATTGGCAATGATTTCATTTAAAGGTTAAAGACTAATGCTAGGAGGGAAGTCAAGATTTTATAGCTAGCAGAGGTAGGACGGAGGTTTCATTTTCCTCATAGCAGGCACAGGGACTGTTTTAAAACTGACAAGTGAGTTAGTAGAAAGTACTGCAGTCGGAAGTGAGTTCCAGATTCTGATTGTATGAAGGAAGAAGAGGTAGCTATTACAATATAAGAGACAAGAAACTCTGATTTTTAATTCAGATGTTTCTTTTTACAAGAAAGGCAGGGCTGATCAAGCATGAATGGTTGTCTAAAATTCAGGTCCATTTTTTAACAGGAAGCATTAAATGTGGTGGTGTACCTATGGCCCTGGGTGTGCAAGCCGACATGGCCACACCCGCCCTTGTTAGGTTTGGCAGTGAGGAACTCAAGCAGCAGTTCCTGGTTCCAACTGTTTCTGGAGACTTTGTAGCATGTTTGGGTGTCAGTGAAACTGGGGCTGGCTCAGATGTCGCTAGCATAAAGACCACTGCTGTTAAAGATGGAGGTGAGGTGGTTTTACATTCATGAATGACTGAAAATTAATGATGGTTCTGTGTCAGGATCATCATGCTTATGTACAGTGGTACCTTTACTAAGCAGCCACCCCCAGGTGGGGAACTCCACTATTTTGGGGGTGGAGGTGCTTGTCGTACCTTTCAGGGGGTAAAATAAGACCTCTGGTACCTTTTAGGGTTAAATATGAAAGCTTGAAGTTTGTACCTCTTAGGGGTCCATTCTAGCAAACCAAGCAACAATGGTTTTATCGAGATCACACTTGTTTGTACCTTTTAGGGGTCAAAATCAACTAAGTCACACCTTTTTGTACCTTTTAGGGGTAAATCAAACGTTCCAGACTAGCACCTCCGCGCCACTTAAATATTATTATTGTTTTCTTTACAGATGACTATATTATCAATGGAGGTAAAATGTGGACAACGAATGGAATCCAAGCAGACTGGATGTGTTTACTGGCCAACACGGATAAGGGGCACCCACATTTTAATAAAACATTGATCTGCATGCCACTCAATCTACCTGGGATAGACAGAGCTCAAGCAATAGACAAACTAGGAATGCATTGCTCTGATACTGCTGAGTTTTACTTTGAGAATGTGAGAGTTTCTCAGTCGTACAGAATTGGCAAAGAAGGAATGGGGTTTGTCTACCAGATGTTGCAGTTTGTTGAGGAGAGAGTGTTTGCTGGGGCTACAGGTATACTACACCGTAAATGCTATAATAATTCACTAGACTTGAATTGCTGTCTACCATGAATATTCAGGGGCCATTATTTGATCAGACAGCTTTGTCAATGCTTTCAATTGTGATGTCAATCCCTGGACTTCAGTCCCCATGAGCACTATAACAGTTGAAGGGCGAGTCTGTTCATTATGAACTCAGAAAACTGTTCAGTGGCCACTGAGATGACTAAGTGCATCTGATGACCTCTGATTTTATTAGTTTCCTTAGCAGCTAGTCTGCTTTTAATAATGAATTGATAGACAAGGTTAAAAGGTTTACATTTAAAATAAATTTACAAGATTGGCTATCACCAAAGTGTTCTCATAAGAATGGCAAGGAAATATAGAATAGTACTTGCTACCCGACCTGCTCTCAGTCTGACCTCAGATAGCTCAACTGGTAGAGCATCGGACATACAATTCCGGTCAGAGATTTTTTCTCTTTCTCTCCGCTTACTAGGGCTAATGCTCAGAAGCACACATGGGATATTTCATTAGCACTTTAGCTTTCACACAAGGTTAATTCCGTATCTCCATTCTGTTGACTTAGTGCTATGCTGCCACAGGCTTGCCTGAACATAAACATATATTGCTACAATATGGTAGCCAGATCTGGATTGATGCACATTTTATTTTCCACAGTTCTTGTTTCAATGGAGCGGCTTATTAAGGAAACTGCTGAATACTGCAAAAATAGGAAAGCCTTTGGCAAATCTATCCTGGACAATCAGTATGTCCACTATAGATTGGCAGAGTTACAGACTGAGGTTGAGCTGCTGAGATCCCTTGTATACAGGACATCTGGTAAGAAATGTGGCACTAAAAGGGCAGTACAACAGGGCTTGAAATTAAGTTTTTAAGGTTGTCACCCCAGGTGACGAAGACTGAAAAGTTGGTCACCTGAACACCAATTTTGGTTGCCTGAACAACAGTACATGTAAGTGTGTCAGTGTTGAAAGTGCACAACAATATCTGCTTGCATGTTAGAGTTCAGCACTGACCAAACTCTCCCTTGAGTGAAGCAAAACCTCACTTTTGTTGCTAATCGTGCATGGCTATGGTATTGGCTCAGATCTCATCAGATAGCAACACCAGAAAACTATTTGCATATTTATTATCTGCAGTAAATTACAAAATATGGCATGGCATGGTGGCCTAGTGGAGACTAAGTTTAAAATTCTAGTCGCCTGAGCTAAAAATATAGTTGCATTTTTAACCAGCTGGTCACAATTTCAAGCACTGTACAAGTTTTGGTCTTCCACTCTAGAGCAATATCTTTGATTCTTGTGCTGTAGAGAGGCCTCATATAATTCCTCCATTACAATCTCCCGAAATATAGAAGGAAGCAAAAATAGAGCAAATAACATGAATGCGCACTATTAGGGGAGGTGTAATGTACATTGTTAAAGGTGAATCAATTTTTGATTGCAAGTTGAGGTGTTTACAAGATCTCTCTATTTACAAGTATCTGCAAGCATCTGTTTGAAGAGTATGATGTACTTGATGCATGGGATGTCACAGGCAAATAATCTTAATTTTATTATTTCCATCATTTTTCTTATTTCAGATCTGCACATCAAAGGAAAAGATGCCAACCTGTTTGCCTCCATGCTGAAACTGAAGGCTGGCAGATTAGTGCGCGAGGTTACAGATACTTGCCTCCAGTTCTGGGGTGGTATGGGGTTCACTAACGACATTGAGGTGAGCCGCGCCTATCGCGATAACCGCCTGCTGTCTATTGGGGGAGGGGCAGATGAGGTGATGTTGTCAATCATATGCAAAGAGATGGGGACGCTTCCAAAGGACAGCCTGAAATGAAGGGGACATGTAATGGCAACATCAACGAATATGTACATAATGTGACAAGTTTTATTTGCTAGTGTAGATAAAGGAGGAAATCAGGCTGTTCAATACATTTGTTACAATATTTTCGCACATAAAAAATCAGCTTGATGGCTTGAAGTACTGATGGCATGACGAGAGCTGAAGTTGCGAGAATGCACCGTAGGGGAGAAACACCAAACGCCAAAAGAAGGCTTTTCTCCCCTGGGTTGCACCTTCAACGATCATCTGGTTTTTCGCTTGCTTGTTTTCACATTGTTTTCATGGACGTTTGCCAAAGAAGAGACTGCAAGAAGTCTAGAGTGTGGTTTTTCATTTCTCGCAAATCCACAGGTTTTGTCAGTGTTTTTAAAATGCTGTGGAAATACCAGTAGTTGTCCAGGGGCAAGTGGAAAAGTTCATGCTCAAAGCTCATTCCCAAGATAACTTTAAGAATTAAAAATAATATGTGTGCATAAATGGACAATTTCCAAAACAATCAGTCAAACAAGAATACTGTAATAATATATTATCGTTTTGAGGGGTGCTTGATTTAAAACACTTTGTCTTTTGTGTTCAAATAACCAAATAGTTTTCATAACGTGCTTATGTGTTAATCTGAAAAGCTGTTTAGAACACTTGACAAGTAAGGCTTATCATATGGTCCCACCATATTCATAATTATGTGCTTATCTATAATCCCTCTTATTGAAATTCTCGATACAGGTCTAAGAAAATCTTACAAAATCACCTTTAAAGGCCACAAAAAGTCTTGAAACATTTCTTAGATTTAGTTGATACTACAACAGAACCCTAGTGAGTCAGTAAAGGAGAACTCAAACTTACTTGTACTCAATTCAGTTCTTATTGGTATTGATCTCTTCCCACCCACCAACATTGTTCGATTAGCTAATTCAAACTTGTTTTTTTGCTCACAAAACCCTAGTGAGTCAGTCGATATTTGTACTTAATTCAGTCGGTTCTATTGGCTAATTCAAGCTTGTTTTATTGCTCCCAAACTTTGATGACTCCATCTTAGATACCTGTGTAAATTGAACCTCAGTAGTATAGTATTGCGTAGTAATAACAAGGGATACACATACATGTAACACCAGGGGGGGACTCCCTCATTAAGCATTAGAGCACACCTTTCTATGACTTTATCGGCGCAATAGAGCACGCGTGATGTTGGAGAGACACGAGAACGTCGGCGAGTGATTTTAACATAAAAGTTTCGAGTGTCTCTCCAACATCACAAGTGCTCTATTTGCCGATAAAGTCATAGAAAGTTGTGCTCTAATGCTTTTATGATATAGCGGGGGAGAACCATTACTTTATCGGTGTAATAGAGCATAGATTTGGACCAATCACGGCGTTATATCGTAGCTATATTATAATATATGTTATACGGACATGTGCCACCCTATAGGGCTATAGGGCTCCTGAGGTCTGCGGCAGGTTTTTCGCTTGTTTGGTCTCTGATAGGGTATGTATTTCAGTATGGCTACCTGAAACAAACAAATTTGATGAAAGTTGTGCCACATTTAGTGATAAAGACGTTTACATGATTAACAAAATTCCGCTTTGACCAACTGGACCACCCTGGTGACTAGCTTTTACGTCTGCGTTAGGGTATACAATTTTAACTGTAGGTCTATTGTAGGGTATAAAAACGAGGATTTTTGGTCTCTGATAAGGTCAGGTTTTGGAGACACCTCGGCGGCACATCCCTACCAAAAATCAGTGGAACCTCCCCCTCCCCCCCCCCCCCCCCCCCCCCCCCCCCCCCCCCCCCTTCCCGGGCATGTAATCAGAAAATTGTTTTTTTTTTTTAACAACTTGTAGTATCATTATTAGCAAATAAATAATCTTTGAAAATAATATTCATGGGAGTTTTATTGGCCATTTTATGTGGTACTGTTGCATCAGACAATTTGAGAAAGAAAAAGGAAATGCAACTAGTGACACTACCTTTAAACCCTAAGAGATGTCATTTGGAATGGGCTTGCTAACGGGTTTCCCTAATTTGAAGCTGAGATGAAAAACGAGACAATATCTGTTATTAATTTCCTTCTATGCGAAGCTGAATACATATAAAAATATTCATAGTATGGCCCTTGCTAGCACACGTATAAACTACGTCAAGAGGGAAATACAATAGAGAACTGTAACCCTCCTAGCTATGTTCGTCCTTGGTAGTGATAAACCTCTTACGAAAAAGATCCCAAACCTCGTAAAACACTGAAGCACTGTAGCAATGTGCAACTTCTAACATGATATTTATGAACTTTTTAACACTCTGAAACTTCTTAATGAAAGAAAATCAGGACGGTAATTTACAGTGAGATTGTTCATAATTAATCGTAGGAGACCTCTATTTTAACTTTGGACACTATGGTTTAATGAAAATGTTATCTACCCAACTAAATTCTATTTCATAGCAGAAAATTCCACGGGACTAATATGTAGTATAGTTCCCGCAGCTTATTGTTGTGGGCATAAGATAATTTCTAGCTGCGTGTCCCAATAACTAAGAAAACGTGACTTCTTTTCTATGTTATCCTTATAAATCCAATTGCTACCACTGCTGACAAAAGTAACTAGCTATCAACGCATTTACCGATAATTGCATTTCCTGTAACTCTTTTTTATTTGGGGGGCTTAAAAACAAAAGGCGAAAACTGCGAGTGATTTCAAGCTCAATAAATCGATTTAGTTATTACTACTAAAAGGGATACAAGGGTACACACATCAAAAAGTGGATTAACTGTATTTAAGCACAGCTACTCCCAGTGGAATTTTCCTCCTTGAGTATTTAGTAAGACTTAAAATATTATCTTTGTCGCTGGATTTAGCATCGTGGGAGATTCCTCCGCGATAAAGTTATAAGTAAAAATACTGCACTGGTGGTAAAATTTAGAGGTAAAGGAAGTTGATTGTTCTGGTGATAAGTTAGCGTCTTTGTACGCGTACAAAACACTTTAGATGCACGTGCGCTTATCGGCAGCATTCGTTTTCCATACGTTTGTTTAACAGATTGCAAGAAAACCCGAAGCAGTAAAATTGTTTCTGTTGCACGTTTTTAAGGCTGTTGTTTATGGTTTGCAATTTTGATCGCTTTTGACTAAATAAGTATACCGTTAATATCGAATTTAATCTAAACCGCGCCAAGTAGTGACGCTCTATCGAAAAAGTGCCGAGTATTTCAGGGAAGAACTTCGGATAACCTAAACTATTTTCAAACAAAACGAAATCAGAAGTTAAATAGTTAAATAACGGAGGAAATTTGAAGCTATGTCATTGATCTTTAAAAACGTGTCACAGATTTTTCGCCGTCTCAGTATTTTATGAGTTACACGGTATCAAAAAACGAAAACACCCTGACATCACTATTTGTTATTGTTTGTCATGCCCGCTTTCGGTCATCTTTTGTCCTATTTCTTGCTTATTTTCTACTTCCTGAGGTTTGAACACTGTGTATTTTTGCTTATTTATACATTTGTATTATCTTTCTACATAATCCTTTTTTCAATATTTAAAACCTATTGCATATTATCTCTCATTATAGTACTTTATCACGCTATACACTCCCCTTTGGTATACTATAACTACTTCTGTTCGTTCATTGCCTATACCTCTGGAGGAAACAAGCAACGTAAATAAAGTCTCCGATTTTCTAGATATTCCTGTCATGGTCCGGAATGGACATTTAGAACTGAAATTAGCTCAGGTAGCCGCAATTAGATATATATTATGTTTATTGATCGAAGCCCAATTAATACGGCCAACACACTTTGCTTATTTTCAGTTTTTAACGCTGACGTAAATTACATCAATTTATCAGAGTAACTCAACAAAAAACTAACGTGTTGTATGTTGTACGTGTGGCGAAACAAAAGAAATGAAGAAAATGTTTCTTGGAAGGTATCTTCCATTATCTAGCAATTTATTGTCAGCTAACCACTTTCCTTTTAACTAAATCACATATCAAATACGTCCATTTTCAAGATATTTCAGGCGCGCTTGAATAATTGTTAGTCATTTGCTCCCAGTGAGTAGATAACATTTCTTAAAACCGTGTGGTATATTTTACTGCAAGTGCGCTTATATTTCGGAGCAAATCCTTCTTGTTTTAGCCAATCAAAATAGCTTTTCACAAGTGCGTTTGCTAAAGCAATTATCACACTCTCACCTTGAAATAGAGGGATAAGAAAAGTAAATGCTCCGATATTCTGAAATTGTATTTCAGTCTCGATTTCTCTAATCTGACGTAGCTATTCACGCAAAAGAAATAGCACCTACGCGCATAGAAAAGGTTTGACGAATATGTTGTGATTAACAGCATGACATGATAAAAGAGTGACGAACCGGCCGTTTAAAGAAATCATTAATTCTTGCCCCAACCTCCAGAGCTATTGCCCCTCCGCGGAAGGAAGACCTCCTTGTAATGCTAAATACCTCTAGCGAGATCATTTGCGGAAACTTGATCCGATAAAAAACAGTCATATAAAGTGAACCAGTTAGTGTGGGTCGACGTCGTCACGCATGTAGGCGAGATTGGGATAGAAGCTATTAGTACGAATTGGTTATCGCCACAGTGGCACCACAATCAAGGTAAACCGAGACGCTATTCCATTACGAACATGGACTTCAAATGATCAACTCTTATTGGAAGAAAACCCTAAATAGCGCGCTTTCAGCGGCGTCTTTTGGCGCATTTGTTGCGTCCAAGCCAGGAAATATTAACTTTGATAGTTTATGTTTTCTGCTGAGAAATATTACTATGTAGCAGTCGTGGCGTTAATAGCTGCTTGAGAGCGTGTGGTGATACCCGAATATAATGGCAGGGAAAATCCGATAGCGCAGAAATAGAGCTAAAAGCTCTTCCTGTTAGCGCAGACTCCGTGCGCTCATGATATAACACGTCCATGTGACGGGTGCGAGCATTGCCTAACTGCTCTAAGGCAGCGGAACTCTTCTTTACCGTGTTCCGGAGCGCTAGTTACGAGTTAGCCTGACAATTTTCTTCGATTATTCAGCAAAACGCAAATATTAGCTAAGAAATTTAGTATCCGGAATTGGATTAAATGAGGATTTGCCGACGGCGTAATGTGGGCAGCTTTATAAAGGACAGATTGTCGATATAGTCATTTCGACGGGAAAAACGCTTGCTGATTAATCCTCCTTATTTTTTGTTGTTCTCACTACAGATTTTTTGGATCTTGAACAATCTCAAAAGGAAGAGCCCTCAAAATCTGAGATACAATCGCGATGAACGTGTCGAATCACTCCTTGTTTGAAAACATTTCGCTCGTGGAGTCTGGAAGAATTGCGATGGCTCAAGACAACCAGGCTGAGCGGATCGGTAAGATCGTTGTGTGCAGTGTAATGATGATTGCTGCTCTACTCGGCAATATACTGGTCATTATTGTGGTCTGCAGGAACGCTAATATGCGCAAAACTATTAACTACTTTATTGTTAACATGTCGATATCGGATCTGGCCATCCCTTTATTCGTCTTGCCGAGGGTTATCTCTGAGAACGTCACCAGTAACGGGGCTCACTTATGGCGGATCCACGGCACAGCAGGGCTGGCCTTGTGCAAAGTCGTGTTTTTCATCTCCGACTTGTCGCCCATCGTCTCTATATTCAGCCTTGTTTGCATCACTGTGGATCGGTTTTGTGCCGTCGTGTTTCCCATGAGACGAACTCTAATGACTTCCAGGGTACGTCTGGGTCTGATCATCTTTACCTGGGTCTTCGCCGCCGCGTTTTGCTCTCCGCATTTCTACACAAAACAGCTAATATCGTTCCCCAGTCGAGAAGGCTTGTTCTGCCTCTTGCGCTGGAGTACCGTTCGAGAAGAGCACATCGCGATACAGTCAGCCTATTTCACCGCCAGCAGTATCCTGTTTGTGATCATCCCCATGATTTTGCTGACGGCCATGTATGCTACCATTATGGGTGTGGTCAAGCTCTCTTTCCTGTCCCGTCAGGGCCAACAGGGGAGCGCCGCACAGAAACGACAACAGGTCAACAACGCGCGCTTACTTCGCCTTGCAGTCCTTACAGTGGCCTCGTTCGCCATTTGCTGGGGGCCTTATAATATCTACCTGTTGGTACAGTCGTTCGTGTTCAACTGGATGAAACCGTTATCCGTGTTCTCCGATGTGGCAGTTTACCTGACATATGCTCATAGCATGATCAACCCATGTCTTTATTTCCTATTCATCGAGAACTACAGACGAGGCCTCAAGCGCGTGCTGACCTCCGTGTCTGCCTACGAGTCCAAAGTGACACTTCAGTCGCGACTGCTAGATGCGAATTCCATGCGTGCGAGCAGCAGGCGTCGTCATGTGATTACTAACTCGCAAGAGCTAGAGGAGAAGGGAGCGCTCGCCTCTAATGAACTGCTGGTTATGCATCCGTTAGTAAAGAGACAGTCTGTTGCTTAATGTGCTGAATGGTATTGTGTTAAGTTGTTTGGCTTAGGACTAAGAGGGTGAATGCTGTTGTGTTTTAAGTTGTCTGGCCTAGGACTAAGAGGGTGATAGTCTAACGAATATCGCGCTAGCATGGAGCAATGCAAGATCCCACATTGCACAGTGAAAACTTGAGCGCCGTCAACGTGAACGCTAGATACTTCAGTGACTTCTGCAGTAGACAATTCACATCATGCTCAAATGCTTGTGGCAGGACATCAAGGTACATTTATGAAGGCTGCAAGGTGCTGACAAGATTTGTATCTCGCATAAGCCTATCGAACCACTAAAAAGTACAGGTGTCAACTCAATGCTAATACGATTGGGAATATTGCTCTAATGGACCATCTTTAGAACAGATAACTGCAGTGATCACCCCGTAGATCGTGTCAAGCTCGACCCGAAATCGCCTGCAAGAAAAAAATATGGAAGTCACCCATCGAGCAACCAGTCACTTTCATATCTAAGTGCTCTCTCGCCAATCTATTAATTGAGTCTCGCGTGAATATAAATTCTATACGTAAAATATAAAATAAGTATGTTAACCTAATACTCCGCGGTTTTGTCTGAAAATAATAAAACGAAATTCGATTCATCGACGTTTTTCGCCCACAAGTTACGTTTCTCTTGAGAACATCAGTGTTAGGTTTCTATATTAACCCAATTTGCATTGAAAGACTAATCTCCAATGATCTGGTAATATTAATACCTTTTTATTTGTGCTATTCGAGGGAAAAATACCCCCAAGGCCAAGGAAAGCACACAACATCACGAGATTTGTTTTACCAGAAAGAAGTTCTTATGTTCTCAAGAGGTCTGAGAGAGAAAAGTTGAGAAGTAAACTGACGTGGTCAGAAAAGGCTCGAGATCGAAACGCCGAAACGAGTAGAAATATAGCAACAGGAGACACGTTAGGGATAGTTAAGGGCATGCTGATCAGTAGGGGCAAATAGGAAGACGTCTTCTTGACAAACAACCAAACGCGCCAACTCGTGTTTACTTTGTGTAAAAATCAAACAAAATAATCGAGTTATCTATGGCGCGCGCTAATGCGAAATTGGCACAGATTTTTAAAGAGAAGTTACATTTGCCAAACAGAAATGCATTAAAAATATTCTAAACCGTTTATAAACAAATTTCCTTTTTCGCCTAGCATAAGTTACAAAGCCGCGTCCATAAGCCGATTTAAATGTAATTGGGGCGTTACTACGCGCATGTATTGTGAATGTTAGAAGTATTCAATATATTAATAAAGCAACATGTTTAACTGAAATGTTGTGCTGATGGTCGCCGAAGCATTTTCTGACAAGTAAGGAAGGTTTTTTTGATTCATGACACACGATTTATCTTTTTGTATGCCAAATTAATCATGCTGAAAGCGCCATATTAGTTCCGGTGCAAACTCTCGGCTAATATCCCTTATACAATAACCTTAATTGACAGTTTCTCGGTCTTCTTTTGTCGATGAAGACGGAGAAAACGATAGGTTTATTTTTCTCCAAACTATCATTTACCTTAAGCCTGAGAGCCAATAAGTAGGGCAAATGATTTCCTAAGCGACTTCGAGAGTATTAGCTTTTCAATGGGAAAAATAATTAAATAGGCCATTTCCTATTAATTTTCGCGCCGAAAAATCTAAATATTTTCTTAGTGGAATTGTCATTGCCGTCAACAGCGACATAATCTTTTTATAGCAGTTTTTACCTGGGCTTCTCTAATATAACGTAAGTCTTCAAGTACTCGATAGACCATGTTTTTTTGGAAAGTTAATTTTCTTGTGCGCAAGCTAGTCAGATGTATCATAAGTGGAAATTATTTTTCTCTGGGATTTCACTGTGTGCAGACTTTCGCAAACAGGGCGGAAACTCACTGTTAGAAGAATGACGTTCTTTTCACTTTGCGGTATCCGTTTGCGAGGCCCTTCTCACGGCTTTTTTGACAAATGTGCCAAATATTCAACTTGACTATCTTTGCTGAGAAATTTTTACTTACCAGTCGCTTTAGTTTCTGCGACCCTAACAGACAACAAAGAACGCGACGCAAAGCAACCCGCGATAAAAGGGCGATAAATGTCAAACCATTTCTCTCGTTTATTTTAAGTATTCTTTATTAATTTTTCTTTTACCTTCTACATGCTTTTTCAGACTGAAAATATTTTGATAAAATATGGTGAAATATAGAAAAGCGACGCGTAAAAACGCGAATTAATTGGTAAGAGATTCCCGTTTTCTTTCGTCACATATCTCAAACCCACATGCGATAATGTCGTCATTCCCGTTCCCTGTAAACGTCGCGTGTAGTAGCGAGTGTAAACTAACAGATGAGGTCGGGAAGATCAACAAGGAACGCAATAATTGCTAATTGATCTAGTAAAAAAATGGTTTGAATATGTGCATTTTGAGTTTTTAGGATAAATAGGATTTTCATTTAAGGAAACCACAACAAAGTAATGTGCTTGTCTGATATTTATTAACTCAGTCGCTCACTCTTCCTTCGATAGATGTTTTCTTTTCTTCTGTTCGCGCCCAAGGCTTCCAGTGTTCATCCCTTTTCCTCCTAGTCACATCTTCCAAGACTCATTCAGTGGCCATTTTATCAGCCCAGCAAATACCGAGTCATATGCGAAGCGCCCATTTTAAATATCTTCACTCTGTGCTTATATCGTCATGCCGAATAAGATGCAGAATAAGATAAGGCTGGACAGATGTGAGTTACGAGGGGGCGAGGTTTAGCAGTGTTTAGCAGTATGGGCGTGGCTGGCAAAAAGTTTACCCCAAGCTGCCTGATTATCAGGCCTTCGTCCCCTCTCTTTTCCCGAAAGCCTAATACCCTAGACTACCTGGACTACCTAGTACTTCTGGCTACCACAGAGCTACAATGGTGGACAAAAGCGTTGAGACACTTGCACCCATTACCCTTAAATTTTACTAAATCCCGAAATTGTTCAGAACCCCTTCCCCTGCCCCACCCATTCAAAGTTGTTTATGGGTGCCAAAAGTTGTGCCGGCGTCCGGAGCTCAACATTGAAAATGTTGAAGACAGGATGGTTTACCGGAGAGAGATTCTTTTCAACATAGCCCACAAATTGTCTGCATGTGACTGAACGACTTTTGTCCACGTTCCTTGAATTCATTACAGATACAGTTATTATACTTCTTATCAGTACAAGCGCACAATAAAAAATGTGTAAAAATATAAAAAAAAGTGAACAAAAGAATATGAATATGAACGGGCTATTAACTAAATGTAGCCTTCGTAACTCTAGACTTTAAGTGCCACTAAAATGTACTTTGTTTTAACTCGCGAATTTTAGAGTAGCTTGTAACAGCTGAGTACCACACACTGGCCGGGAGGCAAACCAAGTTGGCTGTCTACAAAGAATAGACGAGAAAACTTCGTTTTGTTTTGTCGAGAAAAAAGTTTGGTTTTTCCAGCTTTTCGAGTAATTCGCTTTGTTAACAGATTATACATTCTTTTCAAAAATAAGTTGATCGGAACAGATAACAAATGCCTGCAAAAGTTTATTTTCTAGAGGATCATTTATAAGCACAGGAAATTGGGAAGTGTTATATACCCTCAATTCTCAGATTTGTTCATGATCATGCGCCTAATTGTGTTTTTGTAAGTGCTATTCCAGACTTTAAATACTTTACGTATTTTTCGATAATTTAAGAGTGATTAGCGTTTCATTTTGGCCGCCATCTTGGATTTTTTCACGCGCGGTTTTAGGCGAGCGAAAAGCGATCTCATTCGTTATTAAATCGCGGGTCACTGCAACCTGACATCTTGAGAACTACTCTAAAGACCCTGAGGTTGAGCAAAAGCTACTCTAAAAGCATCATGGTTGAGTAAAGGCCCAAACATCCAAGATGGTGACGTCATCTGAGCTCCGGCGATGAATACACGCTCTGCCGCCTACAAGGAGGCGTGCGCGTGTACAACAACACAATACAATTATTTTATGAAGTGTCTTATCTGTTGCTAACCATGCACTTATCGCCAGTTTCATCATCACATGCATGTTGTTTGTTTTATTTTGTTTGCATGTTTTTTGTTTGTTTCTTCTATGTGCGTTGTCTCACGTTAATATGAGAACTGTCCGCGAGTCCGGAGACGCTAAGGTGCTTTAGTGCTTCAAAAGAGGGGGTCCCAGCCCCCCTGGCACTCCATCTCGCTACGCCCCCCTGGCACTCCATCTCGCTACTTCCCGGCACTAGTAATGGTTCGTTTATAACGCTGCGACGAGTTACAGGCGAGTTGGGAAAACGATTATTGCTATTACTTACTGTCACGTCACGCGGTGTGAACGCCCAGCGATTTCGTATCGTAATATTTGTTTGACGATCTGAGGAAGATAGCATCCGCATTGGCAGTGAAACTAATAAAACCCTGTCCAAAACACAGACGACGTTGAAGGTGAAATCTAGAGCAGGTTTTGTATGACTGTGAAAAGTGCCGCGACAAAGTTGTGCCGCGACAAAGTCATGCCGCGACAAAGTTATGCCGCGACAAAGTTATGCCGCGACAAAGTTGTGCCGCGACAAAGTTATGCCGCGACAAAGTTATGCCGCGACAAAGTTATGCCGCGACAAAGTTGTGCCGCGACAAAGTTATGCCGCGACAAAGTTATGCCGCGACAAAGTTATGCCGCGACAAAGTTGTGCCGCGACAAAGTTGTGCCGCGCCGCGACCGTGACGCAGGCCAGTCCGTACCGCGACCGTGCCGCGACGTATTGTGGCACTTTTCACAGTCATACGAAATCTTCTCTATAACGACAGCAAGGGCCACTAGAACAGCTGATCCCACTAAAGTTTCATAACATTTCCCCGCATGGCGTATCATGTTCCCTATGTTATTATTTTGTCATGGGTTTGAGAAACTTGAAAATGCCCGGGAAAATGTATGCAAACTGTATATACTTTGGGCAAGGCTAGATGACCTAACCATTTGTTATTTGTATATTATTGTCTTAACTCCACAAGAAGCTCGACTTGCTGCCGTGCTAGCATTTTAAGTTAATTTAATTTTAGGATTTATTTAAATCTATTTATTTATCTATATTTAACTGGTTCAAAGCTCCTACCATTCTGCCCTATCAGTTGAAAGTCATTGATTTCTTCCTTTGCGTCTAAGCTCAAGCTCCCTCCTGTTCCAACTGACTGGCTAGCTGGTAGCTGGTGATTTGTTTAGTGTAATTACTGTAGCGATCTCTCTTTTTCCTGGCGCAGCTCCAAGGGCTCACGGTGCCTTCATAGAGAGAAACGCCCCTGGCTAGGTGATATGTACTATGCTCCCTCCTGTTCCAACTGACTGGCTAGCTGGTAGCTGGCGATTTTTTTAGTGTAATCACTGTAGCGATCTCTCTTTTTCCTGGCGCAGCTCCAAGGGCTCACGGTGCCTTCATAGAGAGAAACGCCCCTGGCTAGGTGATATGTACTATGCTCCCTCCTGTTCCAACTGACTGGCTAGCTGGTAGCTGGCGATTTTTTTAGTGTAATCACTGTAGCAATCTCTCTTTTTCCTGGCGCAGCTCCAAGGGCTCACGCAGCTCCAAGGGCTCATAGAGAGAAACGGCTAGGTGATGGCTAGGTGATGTGTACTATGCTTTTGAATGAGAGGTTCTCAGCGTATTCTTGCGTAGCGAAGGCTTGCGTCTAACCCTTCGGAGAGCCTTCTGGAAATCCGATTTGAAGAACGTATAGAGCAAAGGATTAACAAGCGAGCCGCAATACCGTACCACCATCATTACTGACGGCGTTATTAACTGCTCAATAGGGACTTCGAGATCTTTTAGCATGCTTAGTACGAAATACGGGAACCAGCTCAAAACGAAGGCTGCCAGCATGGATGCAAAAATGATGACTGCTCGTCCTTCACCTCGCGGCTGCCGCTTTCGAGAGTGCGTGGGCTCGTCTTCGTTCAGACACTCCATAATGATGTGGTTCTTCTTGATACTCTTGACCTGATGCTTTATCACAATAAAAATATGCACGTAGATTGCTATCATTGCACACAGAGACGTAAACACGAGCCCGAAGAACGTGGAGAAGCTGTACGCCATATCGGCTGTTTTGTTTGTGCCGTCGTGTAGGATCCAGGCGAGCTGGATGAGTATGATAAAGAGAGACAAGGCCCAGACAGCAACAAGAAGAATAGTCACTTTCCTGGTGTTAACTATGCGATGGTAATGCATAGGGTAGACTATCATCAGCCAGCGTTCTAGAGACACGATTAAGAGGTGTTGCACTGTGTTAATTGCGATAAACCGCGAAGCCAGGTCCATGGCAGTGCATATTGGAATACTCTGCGTTAGATTGCACGCCATTGTGAGTGGAATGCTGACAAGTGCAGCCAGGAGATCAGATACTGCTAGGAAGACAAGACACAGGTTGGTCGCGATTCTAAGGAACTGATATTTACAAAACAAATGTATGACGAACGCGTTCGCGGCGAAGATCAGGACGAGTAGTATTCCTAGAAATGGGAATAGCACCATCAGGGTGTCCATCAGGCTTGTGTCGTCTTGTACATCTTGTTCTCCCGTAGAGTTGTTGAACTCTTGGACCCAGGAAAGATTCGACATGTTTGTATTCCTCAGCATGGAGTCACTCGTGAATCGAGGAAACTACTCAGCTGAAGTTGTCTTTGACTCGCTTGTCGCTCGACTTCCCTTGATAAACACCTTGGTCTAAAATATAACAAAAAAAGGACACTCTCAAACGGAGAATTCTTGATGTAGAGTTTGGAAACGGAAGCAGCCACGAAAGAAGAGTTGCTGTATAGGTTTGTGGAAGGAGGCGCTCAATCTAAGAAACTGGAGATTGAAGTGTCTGAGGGAGTCAAGTCCTTGCATGTTGAAATAGCATAGCTTTTTAATAACATTCGTAGAACACTTACATGAATTTACTTTTAAATGAAGTGCGGTCACAATTTCGAGAGCTTCAAGCTCTAACTGTCACGGACGGATATTAAGTAAATGAATGTATAATTGAAATGAGACGTAAACCGTGAAATGAAACGAAACAAAACATCAATGCTGTTGTCAATAGACACGCGGTCTAGAAACTGTAAATAGAGAACCAATGGAGACCGCAGGAAAGCAATCATGGGGTTGAAATGATTGTCCATTTGCAATCAAGTTCTCTTGGCTGTTTAAATAGTAGGAGGAATGAAAACAACTACACCTGCCAAATTCATTTGTTCAGTGGCTCGACCATCTACAGGACTTTTGCTAAACACAGGCATAGTTTTGTTTTTCATGGTTAACACCTTGCTATGTATTTGGGTATGTTCTAATCATTAGCAAAATGACTCAGGACGTCCCTGAAGTAAAACCGTCAGGTCCAGTACAGTGTATCTTTCGGTATCCGGACCCTAAATATCGCAGCGGATGGTAACTCTGACAAACCCAAGGAAACGCGAATGTTTTTTGTGGAATTTTCCATGAATACATGTCATTTTATGCATTTAAAGCTATTAGACCGAAGGCAATATGTTTGTACTTTACTAATAAACCCTTTTCTGATAAAACCTCGGATTTTGACAACGAGGTGGCATTTTAAAGGAAGAAAAGTCCATGGCGACTGATAACAGTAATAGGAAGTAATTTGTCGAAATGTTGTGCCTTTTTGGCAGCAGTTTTATGGTAGTAGTAAAACAAGAAGAGAGGCAATTTGGAACGACACTCTTTTTTAAAGTTAAATTTCAATGACGTGAATATTAATGCCGGGAACGAGAAATTATTATTTCTTTCCAACGAATCATTGCAAGCATCAAAACATAATTCTAAAATTATCATTCTAATAAATCATTTAAATCCTTCCTTTTCATAATCGTCATTTTCTTGATATGAATAGGCTAGCAGAAAGTCAAACTTACGATATTAACTTTTGTAATTTGTGAAATTGTGAAAATATAGGAGAGGAAAAAGATATTGAAAGATGGAAGATTACCCCTTTGACTCACCGCTCTGTTTCGGTCCATTTTCCGACAGAAACATTTAGCATCTTCTCATTTTCTTGCTTTTATAGTTGCAAGATAGAACTCAAGATAAAACGATCAAGTTAGAATGAAGCGGAAGGGCAATCTCCAGAGAAAAAATCAGTTAAGCTAAGTTTGCCTCAAAGCACTTGTCATTTGAGGACCCTACAGTCCCAGCAGGTAGTCCGGAATATATTTACCCAAATGGAGTGTCGAGATCTTGAGGATTAAGAAAGAAACTAAATTAACAGATATTTTGGGTATCGAACGGGATACGATTGACTTTCTTATTTTGTGTTCCTTTTGGCGTATAGGAAATAAACGAAACCACACACAAAAGAACAGTTTCATACGGAAAACGTTGTATTTTGATGGTTTCAAGGGACTGATGATTGCACGGATAACAACCACTCGCGATAGAAGCCGATCAAACTTAATCCCCAAAAATTTTCAACTTTAAATTTCTGATATTGGATTTTAAGCTTGTTGATATAGTTATCATAGCTCCTTTATGTTTAAAATACAGGAAGAGTTTCAATGACAGATAAAACCCGATCCAATTGAAGTATTTCGCGCACTGAGTCCGGTCTGTATTTTTCTTGTTTAAGTTGAAATCTTAAGGCAAGTGTTTCGGATTAACCGGGGGGTTCAACTTAAAACCAACCCAAATCCACTCTCGAATCTCGAAGGTTAATCGAATTTAGAGAAGCCAGCCAAGATGTTCCCAAAGCCAAAGAGTTTTTAAGGTTCTATTAACGTCTGGCATTGTTTATTTAACTTGCCTACTAAAAAAGCAAGAGTTGTTCTACCGTTTTCTATTCTAAATTTCTTCTGTCCTGTTTTTCCTTTTCTAAACGTTTATGGTTTGTTCGCTGACGATGCTTACCTTTTTAACGTTCTATTATGATATTCTTACTCCGTTATTCGCCAACAAGGTCCTTGCTCTGTTTAGGGAGGCAAATCCCCACCTGGCATCTGTTGTGCGCTCCTGCGCAATGCTTCTGATTATTCAGTTCGGTATAAAGTATATTGATATTTTTCATCAATAGTAATAATATAGAGAAAGGGTGATTACTAGGTTTAGTCCAAACAGAAGACGGAACCTCATAAAGGTTTATCAATTTAATCCAGTGTAATAACAGGGTTTGTCAATAAATGACGTTGAAAGCCATTACCCTGTGAAAACTCGTCCCAAATGAATAGCGCTGAAGACTTCCGAATGTCTTGTTCATAAATATTTTATTGTCGTGTTTATTGTGATTCAAAATGTAATAAAAAGTTGATCTTAGTATTACTGTTCAATAGAGCGTTGACATTGCAACGTGCATATAGGATGGACGCCCTTTCATTAATGTGGAATCAAGATGTATTCTTATCACCATGGCAACTAGTCGCCAGTGTTTGCTATAGAGAATCCAGTTCACGGCGCCCGCTTTCCTATAACGGACCGCCCGTGTCTATTTTCAAGCCACCTGGATGAAAATACACGTATCTACACGGACATCTCCGGTCGTGCTTTTTTATGCTAGATATTAATGAAGCCTTGAAGAACAATTTAAAAAGTGTTTAGTAGACTATTTGCGGGAGCTATACTTTTTGCGGTTCAGTTCAGCAATAAAGTTCAGCGATAACACGACAAATAGTAACCTCATGATAAATGCACAAGCTATAATCATTAATATAGAGCCGCATTTGAACCGACGATACAATACATTTTACTCGGTCTTGGACCACGGATTCAGGGTCGTCAATGTTATCATCAGTTTCGTGATCAACTCACAGGATATTTCTACTGAAGAAGAAAAGCTAATTTTCTCATGGTTGGAAACGCAGTGGTTATTTTGCAGTTTATTCGACATTGCTCAACTCAAGTTGTCCTTTTATAGTAAAAACAGATGCCTAATTTTGATGAAATTTGGAGGATTAAACTTTGCGAGAGGTGACGCTTTGATCAGCACAAAAAATAAACATGTTTTACCATGATTGCGAAGAGCAGGTAGCGTTTTTCAAAATTCAATTCTATTTCTGCGCATGCGCAAAATAGCATACCTCTTACATTCTCGAACCCAGAGCTCCCCGGCTCGTCGCCTCGCAGGGGAGGCTCTGGTGACATCCATTTGAGGGTCTTCGCTGATTGGCTGAAATGGCGCGCACGCATTCATAAAAGTAGCGCTTCTGTCAAAATAACACTGGCATTCATTTCCTAGTCGTCTTTTCAACCTATGCCTTCGACTGGAACGCTCTAAAAGTAAATGTGAGGCATAAAACCATCATTTTCTTTTACGCATGCGTCGGTTGATGTCACCAGAGCCTCCCCCGAGGTGACGAGCCGGGGAGCTCTGGGTACATATCAAGAAAGTGCTGTCGTTTTTATGGCAAATCCGCGCGGGTTGCCTGTGGTGTTCAAAACGTGACTCAGGCCCCTCGGCGGGGGCAAAAACAAAATGGCGACCGAGAGAAGGATGTTTCTCGAGTATCTGCAAGTTTTGGTAAATTTTCCTGCTTTTTTCGCTAAGAAATGAGGAAAAGTACTTACAGACCTTCCAAATAAGGTAAGGGGAATTTCCTAATAAGGAAGTTTTGCAACGTCGGCAAAACGACAGCTTTTGGCGAAATTTTCTTGATATGCGAGAATGACCTCTTATTTGCCCAAGTTTTGGACCCTCTTGCCTCTAGGTGCCTTAGCTTTGCACAATGAAGGTCCTTATACAGTGTAGGTTATGAAATGACTAAAAAAAGGAGCGCTTTAAAACAAACTGTTTTTTGTTTTTGGTAAGCTCCCTCCCACATGGATAAATTTAGCGGCAATCTGTAGTGTATATATACTTTGGCGAAGGTACAATGGTAACAGAGAGATGCCCTTCGGTTTTAGTCCCGTGGATGACTCGCTTATACAACTACTAATAATAATCTTTAATTAGTCTCGCAAAAAGTACATTGCTGACTTTACAGGGATTTTTTCTTTATGCTATGAAACTTACATTCTGTTCATCTATCATGACATTATACTGAAAGTGGATGGATGACTTTCGAAATTTACAATTTTTTTACTGCGGTTTTTATAATTCTGCGAACTCTCGCTATCGATTTCCAACCGTTAAACCGCCTTCTGGTTTCCGTAAATCAAACTCCTCAGTCTTTTCGTCGTTACTAAAATTATGAAAGAATTCTGAGTCGCAGAATTATGAAAATCACAGTAAACAGAATATACTAGAAGTAAGACATAAGAACTTTTTTCTTTAAAACTTTTCTTTAAAATTTACACGAAAAGAAGTTTACAATTCACATCCGTGATGTATTTGATCTATTGATTGACACAGACATGGCTGCTCAGTTGTGAACATTATATCTATGCCTCAGGTTTATTCACAACTGTGGCTGTACTTTCACGGAAGCACGACAGACTGCTCCTCAGAAAACCTGTTCCTCATCCCCTCTCGCTGCTGACTGGCACAAAGACCAGGAAATTCGAAGGAAATGTTTGTCTTGTATTTCACCTTTGCTGGAAAAATGTCAGGTGTCCTGGCAAATTTATTCCCATTTTGGAACTTATGTTTGGAAATGTTTTAGTCGTTATGTACAATTTTAAACGTGTTTATTTTGTGACATTTTGACTGATGACTGTTTTCGACTGGTGAGCGGGAAAAATTACACTGCTGACAAATTTCCCGATCTACCTTCTCCTGGCAAAGTAGCAGGTAAATTTATTTCCAGCAGTTCAAAAAGACCAGTAGATTTTCTCTACACGCTTAGAAAATAAAATGACTAAATACGCTATATTTAACGCATTTCTTCGAGTAGGGCTCGTTGAGGGCCCGTGTGTACTTTTAGATACCAATTAATTTTTCCCGCGATTTGTTATCCTCCGGCATTAGCAAGGTTTCCATAGGTTTCCAGGTTTCCAGGTTTTCATCAAATTAAGGTGGCTCCCGAGTATTTATTGGAGAATAGACCTCAACTTCTAGCGTATGTTTGACCCTGAAAAATTTTCCGATTTCCATAATTGTTCTCACAGAGCTAAAGCAACCTCTGCACTACCAAATGGCGTAGTTTATTTGATATATTAAGCTCTTCTGTTTGGGATATTTAAAATTTGCAAAGGAGGTGTTTTTAAAATAATTGGTATAACTTGAAAATTCGACCGTGAATGATCTTATTACCAGCTAAAATCGCATCTATAGTAATAAGGGTTTACTGAGAGAAATGCCCAGGTCAGCTTTTCCCATGCGATTTAAGTTGTAAACGATGTAATAATTTTACCTCTAAAATTGTCTTATTCCACTTCTGTTTAGGGTGCCGAGCGTGGATACCAGAAACGTACGGGAGCTCTTCAGGATTATATCGGCTAATGTTCACTCTTAATTATATAAAAGAGAAAATAGAATCGAGTATCTACAGAAAGCGGTATTTAATAAACGAATGAGAGAAGCTTCTTGTCCAGAATGTGCTGTTGCTATAATATTCAATTCGATCTCGAAATAACTAAATAGCTGGAATTGTTTCATAAGTTTCTTTCGTGAGAGGTAGAGTACAACTAACTGAGAAGACTTACCAAGTTTTGGGCTCGTCTTTCCAATACTATGTTGAGAAACATTATCCAAAAGGAGTCAGTGTTTCGTTGCTCCAGCGCAAACGCCAAGAAAACCCACATGTTATGAGCGCAGTGTTCTCGCCTCAGTGAACTTCGCTAAAATCTTCACGTGCGACGCTTCCTAGTCCCGAAGTAAGACAAGTTAATATCCGGTAGCTTTTCCGATCCCGCGGGTCGAGAAAGCGTCGCACGTGAAGTATTTAGCACCATGTGCACTGAGACGAGAACGCTGAGTTCATAAACATATGGGTTTTCTTGGCGTTGTGTTCGAGCGACGAAATACTGACTCCTTTTGGATAATGTTTCTCAACACAGTATTGGAAAGACGAGCCCAAACTTGGTAAGTCTTCTCATTTGGTTGTACTCTACCTCTCACGAAAGAAACTTGCGAAACAATTCCAGCAATTTAGGTATTTCGAGCTCGAATTGACTATTATAGCAACAGCACATTCTGGACAAGACGTTGCTCTCATTCGTTTATTAAATATCGCTTTCTGTATATACTCGATTCTTTTTTCTCTTTTATATAATTAAGAGTCAAACATTAGCCTATATAATCCTGAAGAGCTCCCGTACTTTTCTGGTATCCGCGCTCGGCACACTAAACAGAAGTGGAATAAGACATTTTTAGAGGTAAAATTATTACATCGTTTACAACTTAAATCGCATGGGAAAAGCTGACCTGGGCATTTCTCTGAGTAAACCCTTGTTACTATGGATGCGATTTTAGCTGGTAATAAGATCATTCACGGTCGAATTTTCAAGTTATACCAATTATTCTAAAAACATCTCCTTTGGAAAATTTAAAATATCCTTAACAGACGAGCTTAATATATCAAATGAACTACACCATTTGGTAGTGCAGAGGTTGCTTAAGCTCTGTAAGAACAATTATGGAAATCGGAATATTTTTTCAGGGTCAAACATATGCTAGAAGTTGAGGTCTATTTCTGCAATTAATACTCGGGAGCCACCTTAAGATCATCAGTACATGTGCAAATGATGAGGATGACACAAGAACATGACATAAATTAGCCTCGGAATTGCCGGGACAACAGAAGCTACACTTAAACAAACTTCGGGACGGAAAGAGGGAAAAATCCATTTGGGCAGGTGTAATGACATCGGCGATGAGGATATTAATTGTTATTTGCATTTAAGAGTGACAGAAACTTTTTCCGACAGAAAAGAAAGCATGTTTTCAAAATGTGGCGATTTGATTGGTAGACTCCTTGGCGCAGGTCCCAGTGGTCCGTGTCACGCAACGCTCCGCGGGGACCGCTGAGACTAGCGTTTTGTCACGGATAATTCAAACCCTCTTAACAACGTCTCCTTTGCCCCATAGCAACGCAGCGTTCGGGCCTTCGATCGGAACACAACTTTGCAGCGCTCTAAACCTATGACAGAAAAGCAATACTATGAGGGGTAGCAAACATATCCTCGCAAAATTTGTCCGTTGCATGCTCGGAATGCTTGCTACAAAATTTGCCATTGCTTGCTTCGATTAGGCTCGAAATTTCAAACATAGTTATACGTGTCACTCATATATTCATTTTGCATGTTTCTGGCAAAGCAGAATAAATAAAATAAAAACTAAATATCGACAGATTATGCAGAGCACGGGTGCACAATGTGCTTCCCTTGACGAAATACGAACAAGAAGCATATCTGGTCGTTTCTGAGCCCCCAGAGTAAAGATGCAGGTCTTTCCTGAACACCGACAGATAATAAAAGAAAAAAAATTGTTGCCAAGAAACAATAGAAAGTGACAACGAATCAAATAACATATAAATAGAATCCAAGATTTCAATGCAGCATAGAGCAAATTCCCTCAAGTTGCTGAGATTTAATTTCCACAGTATTTACAGCTGTGCTGCAACCAGTGCACACGAGAGCGCGCGCGCATGAGTATCTCCTGAAAAGCTTAGCTTATTTTGTATAAAAGCCTGTCGCGTTTGCAAAAATTGGCTGTGCTCGCATTTTTGCTACCCACCCTATTAGGCAAGTTAAAGGGAGGGAGGTTAAGGGGGCACGCATATCTCTCAAAGGTAATACATCATCAAAGTTGCACAAGGGCGTAAGGGTGTAGTAAGGACGACAAGGGAGGATGTACTTGTAGCCTGTTCACTCGGAGGACATTAATCCTATGGAATAGACATTTTTCCATTGCATACCATATGTGTTCCCATGCGAACAGGAGAACGAACAGGGAGATAGAAGCCAAGTGGTATGTAGGGCGGGACGAGGTGGGGTGGGTTTGACGGGGCGGGGCGAGACTGGGGTTGACGGGGTGGGGTGGGGCGGGGCGGGACTGGTGTACATTCTTTTGTCTGTCATCATTGCGATATTTTATCGTACCATTCTGTTTACTAACAGTACTATACACTATCAAGGGTTATAACGGAGAAGGCGCACCAGCGGAGTTATAGCGGAGTAGGCGCACCAACAGAGTGGCGCACTAGAGCGGAGCACCATATTTAACAATAAGGCTAGTAATACGGTCGGATTGTTTTTAGTGGCTCAGTGACAAGTACTAAAGTAACTGACAGCCAATCGTGAACAAGGCGGTATTAGTTACCGACGACGCGAGGAAAGCTTTCTTGTGTTTGAGAGGGAAGCAGGTTAATGCATTCCGCAGGTTATTGGGCCCATGTTTTTGTGGGCAATGCCTTAATTGCATATCATATCTCAACATGACATAAGTGTCCATTTAATGTACTAGCGCCCTGCAGCAGTGACTTTATTGTGTGACTTTACTGGAGCGTTTTTATTATATTTTCGTTATTTTTATCAGCATGGCAAAGGCAATTGGGTTTTAACAATATCTTTACAAAGCTTTCTCATAGAGCGCGTTGATTTCATCATGGAGTCATCACACTTTTGAAAACTCATATCTTATGACACTGCTTACATATATAACCGTGCCGCGAGTATTGTTGTTCTTCTGATAAATAATTTTGCAACTTTTGCCGCAATATTCATTCGCTGTTCGTCAGCAGCCACATTACTAGTAAATGGGTTCCTCTTTTGTTTATAATCTGGAACTTATTGATTTTTTCACATCCTTTTGGTCTTCGGGACAAATCGCCGATATCCCATCGAAGTCGCCTGCGGTGCTCGCGGCAATATCGCGTCTCGCGGACGCGGTGATAGTCGAGCCCAGTCCGGTGTGTAGACCAGCTATTGGAACAGTCACGATATTCCGTCCAAACAATTTCTTGAGCCCTTGACGAAATTTACTGACAAATACAAAGTACACGCACGGGTTTGCGGCCGCATTACAGAAGGTCAAAACTGAACGACAAAGAATGCTTTAGGGACAAGTGGATTACAAACAGCTGAAACTGGCATTTCCCAGCGCCAGTAAAAATTCATTACCATCATGAAACAGTTATAGGGCTCCCAACAGACCCCGAAAATGAGAACAATAGCTAATGACATATAGAACACCTGCACATTGCGGCGTCTATGGGTCTTGCTTATATCATTAGCTTGCATTGAAGAAACTCTCTGGGAACCTTTCCATAGCTGTTGTATCATTATAGTGTATAGCACCGTTAGCACACAGAATGGTAAGATAACAAAAATCACACAGATGACAGACACATAGGTGATATGAGTTGGTAGATGCGGAAGCGCCGGCTCCCAGCTCAATATGCATTCCATTTTCTCGTTCAAACGAAATGTGTACAGATAAGGTGAGATAACCGCCACGGAGACAGCCCACGTTAAAGTGATAAGCAAGCCGCAGAACTTGTTTGTGAATACAGAGGCATGCATGGGAAAGACAACGGCCGCGAATCGCTCCGCTGTGATGATAATGAGGCTGAGAATGGTAACAAGCGGTGAGATGTCTGTCAAGAAGAAGGAGATCTTGCATAGGGCGTTCCCCAGGGCTCCACCCACTAACCACTCCCCAGTTCCACGTGCAACCTCTGTAATCCGAATAGGTATGGCGAACAGAGGCACAGCCAAGTCGGACAGAGCCATGTTGACTATAAAAAAGTTAATTGGGGTGCGCATGTTGACGTTCCTGAAGACCACAGAAATGACGAGGGTGTTGCCGACAAAGGAGAAGATGAGCACGAGACAGTACGCTATAATCTTGATGTTGACTATCGATGGCGGGTCTGGTGCTAGCGAGAGGAAGCACGGCGCAGGAACTGTCGCAGAGATGTTCGTACTGTTATTCGGTAGGCCTGGCACCGACATCTTGGGGTCGAGGCTTTCTACGCCTGGAATAAAAGGATCGAAAAGTTAGGCTTGGGACTAAGCTAGTTCAACTTCTCCATTCAACATTTGTGGATCATTGTACGCATTTTGTCATGAACAAGCTTTGACAACCCAACGAAACGTGGAAATATCCGAAATATTTTCAATGCACGTTGTCTAAATTGCTGAAAACGAAACTTCTGGAAATGTTGAATCATGCTGAACACTGTCATGAATCATGGTCTATGATGTTGAACTGTTCAGCATTCGTTTGATTCAAATAATCAGTAGAAATCAAGTTTTGCGTCGTGCTATTTCTGAGTAATTCCATTCAACTGATTTTTTGAGTATATATCTACTGAGCATCGCTGAACATTTCGCGCCGAGAAGAACAAACAAAACGGAATCTCAGGTGTGTTAAGGCCTGACTTGGGGCTTATACGCGAACAGAAAAGAACTTTGCCAATATCTCGAACACGAAAATAGCTACAGCAATGAGACTTTGCATCAATGTTAATTCTAGTACTAGCAAAATTGTGACAGTTGATGTTTCCATGACAACCAAATTAAAGGGACGTGCACCATATTTTTCCTTTTTTGGGACATAACTTGAAATGGGGAACAGAAAATCACATCCTATTCTGAACATTTGATGGAATTTTCCCTTACTGCATTGATTCCTTCAATAAAGCGTCTTTTAAGGCAGACCACCTTGAAAATTAGCGGAGATAGGAGAGAAACTTGGTTGCTAGGGAAACAGTTCTCACGATCACGTGACCCTGGACACGATTAAAAAACGCTATCAACTGCAGAAGTTCATGAAGATTACAAATTTAGGGTCATAAAGTAGGAAACTTGGCAGTAAGTTTTCCCCGTTTTTGATTGAAAGTAAATTTTAAACGGTACTTACAGATACTCTAAAATTGTGTCTCCATAGCAACTAAATGCATGGAACAGTTAAGGTCGGTGGACGTGTTACTCATACCAAGTTCCATTCGGTATCTATTTTGCTGATGTAGTTATTTGCAAAAACTGCTTTTTGCCTTAAGAATCCGCGTATAAGCCCCACCTCCTTTCAAGTCAGGCCTTAACACACCTGAGATTGGCAATTGAACTTGTTACCAGTGTAGACGTCGTTGTTCATAAGCCTATATGTGTGGTATTATTACATGCTCAGCACACTGAAACTGTTTGTAGTGTGAAGCGTTTTACATTCGCGACACCGCCAGCTCCTTTTGTTAGAAATATCTTCCTCGATAGACAACAACTGGGTAGATTGCTATGCCGTATACCGGTGGTTGTATGATCTTGGAGTCCTATTGAATCCCTATACTGGCCAGCTTTTTCGTTTTATACGAATCGGTGACCCTCAGGCTGTCGCTGTTTCTAAACATAAAGAACCATTTTGGGTGAGATGAAGACGTGATGAAGAAGTCAAGCCTGTATTCGGTATGCAGATGACGTATCTATTTCGGCCATGAATTAGGTCCGCATTACTGAAAGCCTCATACCAGTTTTCGGAAACTTTAGAGAGAGAGCCTTACCGAGTTTATTATGTGTAGCACAACAAGATCAGTTCTAGAATGTTGTTGATCTAACTCTTTAGCCAGAGATAACAGAGCTATAATTATATAGCAGTGGTTGGGTGGTACTGTTAAAATGTAGATTTTATAACCAGAAAAACCGCGACTAGGGCCTCGATTGAATAGGTCTGAACCGAATGGTTTCGTCACAGGCTGGCGGCGAAGCTTCTAGATGTCTCGTAGAGACGTAGCACTTTGCAATGAAAGCATTCTCGCTTGAAAATGTGTCTCAAATGAATTCCGAGCAACTAGAAATAGCAATAATGCCAAAGATCACCACCACCTACACCGAACGCCCTTCTGTATCACCTTTCATGATATCCCTCTATTATGTCGGGATTTTCTGCCTGAAACTCAGAAATAAACGATATTTTACAGAAGCAAATAGTTACCAGAAACACTTTGGAACAGACAATTTAATGTCAGGAAATGCTGCGACATTTCTCAACCTTATATATGTATCTTCTCATTTGGTGACCAGTTACTGTACCAGTTCACGAAAACCTTGTTATCCCAAGACTAGGTTGGATCACTAGTGGAGTAGCGTTAAATCACTGCATTTTTTAATTCATTTTACCTAGAATAATCTAAGGTCCTACTACTTAGATGATTAATTACCTTTCTTACTATTTGATAGAACACCCGCCCTTACGACAGAGATCTACACATCACACTTGATAAACGTAAGCAAACCAACCTATTTTATTAATTCAGTTCGCACGAAACCACCTAAGTCAACTCTGTTTCCCATCGTATACGATGGGAATTTATATTGCAAGTTTTCTAAGCCATTTTCACTGCCTCTTACATGTAGGTTTTCACTTTAATTAGGAATGCTACTGACATTTTGACAAAATGTCCTTCCAAAAGGGGCACCTCTGATAGAGAATATTTTTTAAATCGTGAATGTAGTTTGAAAGAACATTGACATTTCTTTTTTGAACTACGTCTGACATTTCGACAGTGCCTTCCGAACCTCTCGAACATTTTTCTACACCGTGAAAGTAGTTTGAAAAAAACATCGAAATTTCTTTTTTAATATTCGCCCGACGTTTTGGCTTCCAAAAGGGACACCTGAGATCAATTTCTTATATCGTGAAATAAGGTAAAAGAACATTGAATTTCTTTTTGGATAAGACTGACATTTTTGACCAAATGTCCTCCCGAATGGGGCACCTCCCGATAGAGAACATCTTTTTACATCGTGAAGCAGTTTTGAAGACATTGAAATTTTATTTTTGAATAAAAAGATAGGACCGACAGCATTTTACATTGGTGACCAACACATAGTTAGATAACATTGAAGACGAAAAAAGGACATGATCAGTATGTGAAAACAAAACAATTATCGAGTAAGTCGATCCTGAAGGGGCTGTTGAGAAAGACATCCATAACAATATCACACTTCTGCCGCCACTTGATTGCATATGACACACAATACTAGGGTGCTAATGGATTTCTAATCTCTGTAATTTCAAAAGCTGGACTAATACGGCTTAAGATGCTTATAGTAGTTGTTGCAAGCGAGGAGTTCTATATCAGAGAAAGTGATAGCGAGTTGTCGAGAGTGCGCCTTATTTGCTAATGGCTTGCCTACGCCGATGACATATAATCGTTAAATTTGCCGGAAACCATGAAGGAAAAGCCTTCGGGTCATATACTGAGCACTTCAACTGTAAATTCAAAACTAGACGGAAAGGCTAATGCCGCTAATGCCTTTTTGGTCCACAAAACTCCAAAATTTGCAGCAAATACTTGCATGATCAAAGTTGCGATTACATTTTGAATTACGGTGTACAAATATCAGTGTTGAATTTGTTTTTTTGCTGAAACCTTTCAAAATCAACTGTCGGGGAAATTGGTCTTATAAATGTGTCGGAAAATAGATGACGGCGCATATAAGTAAATACAGGAAACGAGTTTTGTACTATGTCGTTGCTTTATGGAATTACTTGCACAATTCATCGACACAAAGATATTTTTTCATAAATCTTTAATACTCTTTATCTTTTCCCGAGACGCCTATACGATGAGCCACAAACTATAACAAAAGGCCGTTAAACATCACAGCGTTGAAAGAGTGGTAAAAAAATATACAAACAAAAATATATTTGTATTTGTAAATAAATAAATAAAAAATAAAAAGATATTTTAGTCAATGTTGTGACGCTTTTACCTTTTGTTATAGTTTGTGCTCCTCGTATTTTCCTAGGCATCTTGGAGGCAGAATCACAGTTTGTTTTTTAAGAAACCCACTTGCATATCACGTATTACGTATCCAGCAATCATCTGATTGGCTTCGCTACCCGCTATTGACACGTAATTACTAGCGTAAAACCTTCTAAAACCAAGAAAATATATACGTTATGGCAACAATCGAAGGTATCATGCTAGTGGGTTTCTACTACTAAAACAAGTAGACTACCCGTTCTCTTTGACTATCTATTGAATCATAGAAAATCGATAGAAAACTACTCGACCTCGTAGTCCATTTGTTAGTTAAAGAGGACGATAGCGACCATGTAAAAAGAACTATTAAAATTACATGGTAAACTAAAACGAAGAATTATCAAGAAGGAGACCATTTCTAGAAGACGATACTAAAAATTCAAAGGATTTCGTCCGGCCAAGTGGATTAGCAGGTATTTATTGGCGCCGTAAAAAGTGATTTCATAAAGCACCGTTTGTATTGCATTTGTACAACCTTTAATAACCTTCTTGGCATTTCAAGCAAAGGCAAACATCACATGTTGTAGTTAATTGATATTCGATAGCTTATTTGTCAACCCTTACCAATATCCAGCGATTATACTTTGTATTTTGATCTAGAGTTCTTGATGTTCTAAAGATTTCTTCTTCTAAAAATCAAATTCTGGTGTGAAAAATACCTAACAGCATTCCAAGATATAGAAAATTTAATTAGTTTTGATTACCTTCAGTTTTAAGCCCGACCGAATCGTGTACAAATGGCTTTAACAAAATACTATGGCCTTTTTGATTTGTTAATATGATTTGCTATAGAATTCAAGTGACTTCTTTTTTCGAGATCCTTAAGAAACAACCAATAGTGTGCCAATTTATGGACATAAAATGGGAAACCTCTTTCTCACGAAACTTACCACTTAAGCCGGGATAAGAAGAGACAGTCTTCTAACTTTCTCGTCTTCCTTGCCTATGCTTTTGCAAATCCGTGCTTTATTGGTGGCTCAATGTATTAAGCTGCTTTTTAGATGTTTTTCTGTCGTGAATAAAACGTCAGGGACATTAGCAAACCTTATCTGTTTTTCCCCTCGCTGGCTCGTTTCTCTCAAGTGGCCGGACTCAGTTGAACGGAAGGCTCTATGTTACACCAAGCGATGGGGATCACTGATTAATTATGAAGCAGTTGCTATAAACACTGTTAAGGTTGACTAATACATATCAGATACTTACCAATGCATTAGAAATTCACATTACCAATTTCGATGGGTATACATTTGCCATGAATTCTTTTGCAATAATTATTGTTTTCGCAACGCTGGCAGTTTTTGAGTTCATGAGTTGCCTCTTACTGAGTCTTGTTTTACAACACGGCCTAATCGTTGGCGAAAAAACGAATACGTCACATGCTCCGCCCCATGTTGCACTTAAAGTAAAAGGGCTCTAGTGTTACATATAATAAGAAAGCTGACTTCAGACAAAAATAGAAAAATGCCATTCTACTATAGCCAAACGTGCGCGGTGAAGAGTCGCCAGCTTGTCTGACAAACAGAAAAACATGGAGTAAAGAACCAGATGCCCTCTGCCGGGGTATTTGCCTAAACCTCATCCGGTTTGCAATGACAACACTTAGAAAGCTCACACTGAAACAATCATTTATCAAACTAAAAACAGAAATCAACTTTTGAACGAATAGAGTCTTAGTTTAAGTCATATAGTAGTTTTGTTTTGCACTCTGGAAAACATGTACAAACTTGCATTTAACTTGCATTTCAATGGATTTTCGACGTCTGTCAATCAAAGTTAGGATATAAGAGCCGAGAATGTGTTCAGTGGAATTGCTATGAGGTTCTTTCTCTAAATGCTAGGGAGTCATTCGGTCGCTATCGATGCATTTATTCTTGGACGTCGATGTGTTGGTTGACGTTGTCAGAATCTTTGAAAGGTGATCTACTTTGCTAATCCCATCCGCAATAGCAACAGCGTCGGAAATTTGGTTTAAATTATGGGCTTTAAATTAATGGGAAACCAAAATAAAAAAGAAGAAAGCCTTTTAAAGGATTCTCATGATAAAGTGGTTTAGTCGTATTTCACAGTTATTTCATGCAACTTATGTCGAAAACTCATATTTTTTCATGGATTGTACAAATTCAAGTGGCTCAGTACGGCTTGTAGATCCTGGATGTAAATCATAGCATTTGGAAAATTAAGAGGGCATTATTATTTTGTTGTTAGCCTATTTAACGACTAAGTTTAGTTTATCATATTGACGATAGCTAAGGGCATTTTTAAAAATCTATATATAATTTTGATCTTTTCGTCAACAACAACCGTGTACCGTATGCTAGAATGCAGAGCTCTGTTCACTTCCATTGCTTCCATGTTTTGACCTTGCAAAGCAAAAACTCATATCATAGCAAGCTCAGGGATTAGCAAATAAATAGAACAGACATTTTAGCATTTTGTTTTAAATCTCCTCACCTTTTTTGCAAGTTGCCTGGTAAATTGCTCATTTCAGAGCTTAACTTTCCTTGGCTAATTAGTGAAGTGCCTCAGCTGAGATTGCCGTTATATAATTTATCCTAAAATGTTAACTGAATACATTAAAACTAATGTATGGACAGCTGGCTGGGATCTAAGTCTTGCCCTACGTGCACTATGGCACCCCACCGCTCTTCCAAACCAAACAAATCACCATCAGTTTTCTCTCAACCGTATTTTTTTTTGCTCTTACGATATGGTTTAAGCGTAAATTTTCCACTCAAAAGTAATGATTTGAAATATGTCTTAGCGTCACATTTTACGCTTACATACAAAACGCACAGCAAATACCTCAAACTTGGAGACGACCCACGGCGGGAGAAGTAATTTACAGGTGTTCACAACCAGATCAACGACACCCTTTCTCGTCCAAATCATCCGGCTCTAAAAGCGCACATTATGTACTAGAGAATGCTAAAACTACTTCAAACCTAGACCGAATGGCGTTCCAGTATTCATAGAACGGCTACGAGTGGGTGAAAATAAACATGCGGTACCCACATGTAGACTTTCTAGAACGACAACCTTGTATGTCGATTTACTTTTTACATGGAGTTCAAAAGGAGCTTTTCTCTTTGCGATAACCACCTTAGAGAGCAAAGTGCGTCACATTTGGGATTTCTCATGGTGGATCAAAGGACAACTGTGCTTAATTAGACAAGCTGCCAATCCTTATCGGTCAGGATTTACACAGGTAGAGGAAAGAAAGTTCAACGATAAGAGTTTTGCGGGCAAACATTCATTAAATGTTTCGTTTCAGGTGCCGCATAGCTATCAAAGTTACGATCAACCGTCCATAACTATCAACAAGGCTGTGCTAGAGGGAGCGTTTGAGCTTAGAAAACGTCTCATTATAGAGCGATAAGGCACAGTTGAGAAGTAATTACATCATCGATTATGCCATTATACTCTGGAGGTGGCAAACTGTGGATGTAATTAATTGCATTTTAGTGGCTAAATGGCTGAGAAAGACTCAATGATTGCGTGAAAAGATTTATTTTAGATTAAAATCTGTTGTGTTTCTTCCTCGCCTCGCCTTTTATCCCTGACGCCGTGACAGCGCTTTACCCGCGGAAGCAGCGGAAACAACATAGCTCGGAGCAAACGGTAGTTACTATAGCATACTGCCATGATTGTGTGGTCAATAAAAACGTGTCGGGCCGTAAAAGGTTGTTAAAATGGTTCGACTTGTTATAGTGACCACTCAATATTCTAAATGTAGTTTCTAACATGCAGGTCCCACATGGAAAGGTTTATAATTCTAAAGTAATTTCAATTTTAATTAAAAAAAGAAAAAGAAAAGAATGAATCGTCTTTCCTTTCCTTGATTGAGCATATCGTCATTTTGTGTATTGACTAATTTTAGGTGAACAGGAATAAAACTCAAATAAAAGTATGTTTAGTGCTCAGATGCTCTGTCAGCTACCGTCCCAAAAAGAGATGTGGAGAGTGAAAGTCAATGGGCGTCTGCTACGGAAATAACTTCAGAAGTACAAAAATAATTTCGTGAAAAAAGAAAATAATTTCTGAAACGAAACTAAATGCTGAATGGCCGCAAAGGTACACTCTGCGGTCGAGCAAAAAGAACCTTCAAAAAAAAAGAGTAAGAATCGTCCTTTCATTTTTTCTTAGTGTTTGTTATGTTTCATTGGTAAAAATAGATAGGCTTATTTGCTCAATCTAATTTTCAATTGTTTTTTTAATTCTTCTTTCTTGTTGTTGTTTTTTATTAACAGTATTTCATTTTTCTTGTTATATATAATTGGTCTAGTAGACCCATGCATATATCAAACTACTAGTGGGCCAAATCAATTCTAATCTTGCACAACGTACCTTGAGGCAGATTTCCGAAATAGAGATATTGAGGAGAAAAAGAGTTAGGGAATTTCGAAAAAGGATATGGTTCACCATAGTGATGTAATGCTCAAATTTGAGAAAAGATTATGGGTTATAACGTCTTCTCACCGAACAACACATTTTTTCGAGAATTTTTTATACATTTTATGAATGCAGCCCCCCCCCCCCCATCCTTTTCAAGCAATAGGGTCGTGCCACACCCACCTTCTTATATGCACTACACGCAATTCAGTTTATGTTCGAAGCGTCTTTACCCTGCTGGAACATATTAGCAGGTACCATAGTGTGTTGGTTTCGCATCTAGGGGAACTTCACTTAAAAATTACGAGCTTCTTTTCTATCCAGTCCTTTAACTTCTAGGTATAAAAGATCGTCGAGCAGTACTCAATTTGATCTCTTCTTCAGCACTAACCACTCTTTTATAAATCACTCCTCCTTTCTACCGGATATATCCTCCTTGATTTCAAGAAGTATTTTCAATATTTGGTTACCCGCACAGTGTACAAGCTAACCAGCCACTTTCGATTGTAGCCTTGCCGGATGCACAATAATTTGTAATCTGAACCTGATAATTAAAAAAGCTTTGATACGCTCATTTCCTTCCCTGGATACTTCGCTGTCCCGTGGTCGTTTTGGACTTGACTTCTTATTTCGTATTGGTCCTTGGTCGGTAGGGAAAGCCAGTTTGGGGAAACAAAATTGACCACGGCCGCTCAGGTGACACGATCGCCCGCACTTGACTAAAACAAGTGTGAATTTCTAGCTGCCACCTGTTATTTATGATCTTGTTACATAACGAAAGGAAAAACAAATCAAGCACGAGAAAGGTGAGCATTTCAAAATGGATATCTCAAGCTCAGATTTCCAGCCAAGTTCATTCCGTTTTTCTTCAGGTTGTGAATGGAGATGTTTACATTGCACGCTAGATATAAATATAAATAATTATCTCTTAAGCTGTTCGTCGACCTTTCATTTCTCAGTTCAACTGGTTGAGCAGGTCTGTTTTTCAGGATCAAGCTTGAAAAAATACCTCGTTCGCGGATTTTCATATTTTAGTCTCCACTTATTTGCCTGTTTGTAACGAGATGATCAAGTTGAGATGTTTGAGCCGGTCGTTCACGTCAGTCTGACGAGCCCGAGCATGCGTACACTGTTTTCATCATGATAAATTTCAACTCTCAATTTTGCCAATTTGCCTTGTATCACTACACTAAGCCAAGGAAATACAAAGACCAAATAAACGAATCCGCGGAACAAATTAAAATTATCTCTTCAGAGTATGAAATTCATTATTTGGGCTTTTCACTATACCCATTGACTAAAATGAGTTCCACATCATAGCAATTACATAATATACATAAAGCCACCACCATCAGTTAGGGAAGATTTATCTGTAATTAGTTTTGGGAAAACATATTCCGTGTCAAGATAATGCTGCTCAGCCCCAGGGCCCCAGCTCTCTTCACCAGTTGGCTTATTACCAAGCGATCTCTTTGCAAACACTCCAGTGTCATTTCTAAGCTGCGACTGTTACCTATCTCAACGCAATAAAAAAAAATGAAAAAATAATTTTGTAATAGACCTGCCTTTGTTTCTCGAAGACAGTTAAAAAAACCGAAATGAATTATGGGTATGTTGCTAGTCTGCTTCCTCGCTCCTCTGGATTTCCGCGGGTATTCGTCATAAGAATTGTTTTTGCTCAACAACATAAGAAACTTATAAAGTATACTGTTAGAACTCCCATACCTCTTTTGTTCATTTATAATTCTCTTATACTTAATCTCTATGATATTCATTTCATGTTATTGATTTCTGCGTTTCCGCTAGAAATCAGACTTTTTGTTAACCGCTTACCCTCATCCATATAAGCGAACCCATTAATCGGCGATAGATGACAAAGTAGGCGAACAAGACCTGCAATCGCCGTGTAAACCGTCGTATCTTGAGCGATGAAGACTTTACAAGCAACACGTTGGACAGTCGTCCCAAATGTGTAGGAACATTTTACGCGTGAGATGATGAAGAGATGAAGTCTTATTTCTTGTAGGGCGGCCGAGATGCAGTGTAGTCTAAGCAGCGCTTACCTAGTTTGCTTTCAGATCCAATGATGCTACTAAACACACAGCAATGTTTCGTCCAATAGATTCTAGTCTGTTTGCTAAAGCGGTATTTTCAAAGCCAAGAGAGGTGGGGCAGACGTTTGTAGCTGACAACCCCGAGTAAATACCCACGGTAATAACCCACGATTGATTGACAAAACTAACAAATAAAGCGGTGTATAACCCTTAGATTGGAATCCGAGCCAGGCAAACGTAGATTAAATACTGATTGTTAAAGGCATTATCTTCGGTGTTGATATAATGGGCAAATAAAGCGGTCCAATAGCATGCTGTTGAGGCTCATAGTCGAAAATGCTGTCTTCTTCCAAGTGCGAGCCAATGCCAAGCTTTACTAAAACTTTAGGACACACTATGTGCCAAAGTTAAGATAAAATCTTTTCTAGTGCACGGCTAATAATCTTTGGTGTCACCAAAATATATTTCGTGCATGCCGATGTGTGTATAGTTAGAGTTCATTCTCACTTGTCATAATATGCCTAAGGAAACCAGCCCCTGAAGACACAGCTGTAAACACTCATAGTCATGCCAGCTACAGGGGCGGAATAGAGGAGTATTCTGCCGCGCATGCGCATTGCATCTAGAACTTGTCTTGTTTGGTTATCAATCAGGCGGATAAATATTACCGAGTGTGTTGAAACATGCGCCAGATGTGCACCGTGTAAGGATTAACTTCACCCAAGAATCTAAGAAATAGCTAAATGGGCTTTTGGTCTGTAATTGTGGCTGGAATCCGCGAGTGAAAGAACACAGTTTCACTTCTAACTTACCGAACAAACATGCATTAAGTTGCTACTCACTTACGGGACTGAAACCAGCATGTTGTCGTTTGCTTGGGTTTTATCGATGTGGATATCTGCTATGCAACGAAGGCTACTGCTCCGAAACCCTGTCTTATGGTAAGTTTTAGTTCTATAGTTTGTTCATAACATACAAAAATGTAAATCGGTTGTTCTCTTTCAGCGATCCAGCTCGAAAATATTACGATATTATGTGTGAAAACTCATTTTAGACTTAATTGACAGTGAATTTCCCGTAACTGTAGAAAGAGTATCACAGTTCGGACATTTGGACTAGTTTTATCGTCCTTTCCTTGTTTGATTACAAATTCGCGATACTCAACAGTGCTTTTCCCTGAGTTGAGTCTGCACTATAGCCTCCCTCCTTGATAAGCTAAGCATTTTTCCATCACTTCAACGAAACCCTATCATTTATTCTTTCCAATATTGCTGTTATTTACAATGAGTTCCCTATATTAGTTATTCTTCTTCAACAAGCTAACATTTAGAGTCGACTAGTGTTTAGTCAATTCTATTTGTCAAAAATCGCCATTCTGTGCGCGCTTTATATCTTCCATCCTTACGAATTTCCCTTCATCTCTACCGCTCATGCACGCGTGTTGTTTGTGTTGAAAAGTAAAGTAACAGTAGAGTAGATGGAGGTTTCTGGTGATGGACGCCTGACCTGAACCTGACTCAACGTACTTTCCTTGTAACACATCGACTCAGTCTTCATCTAATGTAATGCGGCTTTGCTATTCATCCACTCCACTAACGAGCTTGGGTAATAATTATTCATTCACAACTTGAGTTCATCTCAGCTACGATTCCTCTCCCTGAGGTTTGGCAATGTTGATACACAAAGTCACTTCGCGTAAAACATTAAAACCGTGAGTACCAAGGTCCGACAAGCTGACCCGCACCTCCCCAAGCATACGATGCCGCGAGAGGCAATCAAATTCCATAATTTGGAATAAGAGTTTCTGAGCTTGGAGCTCGTCATAAGCGATATCAAACTCATAAGTTTCATTAAAATAAGGTTGTAGTGTTTGGCGCACCACTTTAGATATAAAGAGATGTCTTCGGTTGGGGATGAGTTGAGTTTTGACGAACACGTCTAGTGGTCCGCTGTCTTTCGGTGGTAGCTCTTGTGCATTAAGTAGCCTGACCAACATTGACGAACTGAAAAAAAACAAATAGTAGCATTTTTGCACATTTTTTCCCTGCGATCTGCGCGTTTTCCCCCTGTGATCTGCGCGGGATTTTTCTATCCGTGACCTTCACGAGAAGGACTCGTTTGCGATCCGGCCCGCACTGTTATAAATTCTCCTTCATCATATGATATTTTCACTTCAAATAATCAGATGATTGATTGTTTCGATTTCAGACATTTGTACTCACGTATTTGACTCGTAGTTGTATTTGTAGTGCATGCTGAATGTAAGTCTTCCTCTTGATAAGGCAGGCTTCTGCTATCAAGGAATTAGAACAACGATTAGCGTGTGTCAATCAAGATATTGGTTAAACTTGCCTACTGTGAATGAATGCAAGGGCGAATTGTTAGTAAAAACAACGTTTAATTTGATTTAGGAAAAAAACGGGACCATACATCCAGATCTCCCCGAGAGCTGAAGATCTCCCCGAGAGATGAAGCATCGTTTGGCGACTGTACGGTTCTTACGTCCACGCCAGAGATCTGACCGCCGCTATCCTCGACGCTATCCCGATATTGCTCGGTAGCAACTCAGTGACCTAGCGGTGAGAGAGCACGCCCGGCCACCAGACCATTTTAAGGACGCCCCTTGTACGAGTAGTGAACAATCGACCTTATCCCTTCGTTATCGCAAAGTATTTATAGGTCAGAAAGCTTTCAACGAGATCCATGTGGAAAGCTTGTTATTCAATCCTATGTATTCGTTTTTTCAATATATTGTGATTTCTTACTCGTTGTTTAATCTTAATTTTCTTTGACATATTGCCGTGGCACGCCCTTTACTCGCAGCTTTCTTTATGCGCTTGCGCATAAACATCTTTGTTTCTCGAAATAATCAGGGTCTTAGGGAAGTATGGAACGAGAAAGGATGGAGAGGGAGAGACAAATTTCCCTGACCTGTCCCGCTTCCATGGGCATAGGCTGCACAATCGTCGCCTTGGTGATCGGCAGGGTGTCTTTCCTCTTAGGTAACCACATACTCTGCACATCCTTTCTCTTCTCTTTTTTCTTCTGTTTTTCCGTCTTACTCCTCTTTCGCTCCTTGGCCTTGAAAACCTTGGGTGAGTAGAGTCTCTTTGGGACGGACCCCGGGCTGGAGGACGTCAGGATTATCCGTGGCGGGGAGATGACTCGATCGGTACTGCGCTTAGCCCTGGCGCGCTTGTAGATGCGTACTGTCATATAGATTGCTAGTAGGAGTACTACCGTGCCTCCTGCTATGTATATAGAGATCAGGTACGGATGCATTATCACCTACACAGGAAACAAAAACATTCGGATTACGTGTCTGTAATGGGGTGCATAGACAAGGGTTGATGATATGCGTTCAACAACAACAACAACAACAACAAAATTTATTTAGAAAGAATAGAAAATTTACACAAGAAGCCCTAACCCACATATAGCAAGCTAGTCGAGGACACTACATAGACAATAATTATAATATGAGAAGGAAAAAAATTACATAACACAGCGAACAACGGGAAATGTACGACAGACAAAAAAATGTACTTATCATCACAGAAGAAGGTTGCATTTGTTTTGAGGAGGGAAAGCAAAAGGGGAGAGTTGGAAATCGTATCATAGGAAGCAATGACAACGAATGGAAGAACACAAGTGTTTTGTTGCCCCCAATAGGGCCTCCGGGGACGATTAGTTACCGGATAGAAAATACAGCAGGGTTCTCGAGAATGAAGAAAAAAACAGTGTTTCTATTTCCTTGCGCTTGGGTGCGAGCACCATGCAAAGGCCTGAGGCTGGCAATTGCATTCTCCTACCAAGAGCTCCCTTCAACATTGGACCCCGCGGGAGAGAGAGGCTCTGGCTACAGAGCTGTTTGGGAAAGGGCTTTCTGCGCATGCTTGAATATTGGATCTCCCATGCGCGTGGTCTGAGAGCAAGAGAGCTCTGGGTACACAAATGGCATCTTTTTCTTGCGAGTGCACATGCAGTCACCAAATGGACGATTCAAGCTTTAAATGCGCGCGCAACAACGGTAGCTGTGTTACATTTCATAAGTGGCCCAGTATTTCAAATGGCCCAGTATGCGCACACTGCATCCTGGTAGTTGTGTTAAGCTACGGTTAAACTAGGAAACATCGCACGCGTGTGTCTCGGACACATCAAATGTTTCTTGTCTTGCGAAGAAAAATTTCTTTGTGTCCCGGCTACAAAAGTTGTTGCGCGCAACAATGTTTCTCGCGTGGCTAAACTGGGAAACATGAATAACATGTGTCCGGCTATAATGTTACGCGCTACATGTGTCCTAGTTTAGCCAGGGCTTTACATTCCAAAGGCATTTCTAAAGAAAAGAGAGCGCGCGCACTTATAGCTGGAATTGTTCATTGCGTACCCTAGGCGTCAGTAAATGGCGCGATTTGATTGGCTAGGCACGGACAGTTCATGTGCTTCAGTTTACAGATCCTCTCCCTTTTTTATAAGAACCACGTTTAGTACAACAAGGCTGAGGCTGAGATTTCAGTGCTGCAGCCTGAAGTCGATTATTAACGTTCTTAGAAAAAAGAGTGGAGTAGTGGAGTAATAAAATGCACAGTACAGCAAATGTTTTCTTACGACGAAGGTTCAACTCCCAAAGAAACAGCAACAAAAGAAACGAGATGGTTGCGTGAATGAGTAGATGTCAGTCTTTTTTTTGCTCCCTAAATGTGTACGAAGTATTAATAGTGTGTGATGTATCCTGTCTTTTACGTGATACCAGTTAAGTGTGAGACGAGGTATTAGTGATGGGAAACCTTAAATAAGTCGTGAAATGGAAGATAAACACGACACTGAACAGGAGCACAGAGACATCAAACGATTACAACTTTGATTAAATCCTGAAAGCGATTAAGAAACATTTTGTTTTAAAAAGAGTATACCAGCTCTCAGATTCAATCGTAATTTTGAACTGCGTTTCATTTCAGTTTTTTTTTTCCGTTACTGATTCTTTCTATGAATTGGTCCAAGAATGAGGAAAAGCATCGAAATATATATTGACTCACATGTAATAAGGCAAGTTATTTTACCAGACATTTTTACTATCCCCTCATCAACACAACTTATAAATACCCACCTAAAACATGGCTCTTGTTCTTCTTAATTAAAACACGACACGAGAACTTCACCTGTGTAGTCTCAGTTCCTCCAGTTGGTAGAAAAACGACTTTTAAAATAGAAGAGTGTTTCTAATATTGCACGCGCAGCCGTATCTTATTGGTCGAGAGGAAAACTTTGTTAGGTTCTTAACCTGTCATTTTCTGTTGTTAAGATGCTTTTGTATTTTCGAGACTGAGTAATCATTCGAGTTGGAGTAATCAACTGCAGTGTTAAGCCTGCCAGGCAAACAAATCTCAAGTACTGTACTAACAAGTAAGACTAGCCACACTAGTACAATTAATAGGGACAGTTAATGAGGGAAATATTTAAACGGTTCTAAAATGGTGATAACTGAACGCACCAGACAAAATAAGGGGCGCTGCACTTAGGGGAAACATTTAAATCTCATGTCTGATCAACCTCGTTGTTCCGCTTAATAGTATAAAACATACCACAAAGGGAAATACGCACGAAAACACCTCTTCGTGTAAATGGTTTCGCTTTCAGACGGAAGTAAAACCTTTTAAAAAACCTTTTCTCGAATTTCTATCTAGTTTTAATACATATCAAGGAGATTGTCATGATCAAAGATGGCATGGTGAAGTTTTTTGAAAGTAAAAATTTAAATCAAAGTCTTGCTGAGAAATCAATTAACCGTGGGAGCCGTAAACACGGTATTTCTAGACCACCCCTCGGGCGGAGATGGACCCGCGCACACAACACGATTGATCTCCTTGCAATGTGGCGCTAGATTCACGAAAAAGGCGGCAAAAGTCGCGGATTTGTCAGATACAAATGACTTCATATCTGGCATTTGCGATTCAGTGGAAGGTAACTCCTTCAGGAGTAGAATAGGAAAGGTGGAATTATTTGACAGTCTGCTGATTAAAATGATCAATGTACATGTTTGTTTTCATTCTTGAGAAAATCCCATAATGCACTGATTCGCCTCCATTTTCAATATACAAAGCGCAAGGAAACTCGTAATAGTAGAATTCCTTTGCCATTGGGCAATTCCAGAAAATAAAGGTACCCTCCCCACGGGCGGCACTAGTTTTTGAACCCCCCCCCCCCCCCCCCCCCCCCCCCAATGCATCCAGAATTTCCAAAATGGTTTACCCCCCCCATGCACATAGTATTCCGGGCAGGTTAAAGAAATCCAGCTTCGAAAAACCCCCTTGCAATCAGAATTCCGAGCTCTTAACCCCCCCCCCCCCCCCCCCATCCCATCGGAATTTCCAAATGCCGCCCGTAGGGGGGGGGGGGGGGGTACCTTTATTTTCTGGAATTGCCCATTAGAGTTTCAGCTGTTTCAGATAACACGCGACCCAGCGCGTTCAAAACATCGATAGTCAAGCAAACCACGTGAGCCAATTAGATCCTTGCCTAGTTTCGCCTAGTGCTTCTGTCGCGACATGTCTGGCAAGGGAAGCCAATTGAATGCACTGAGTATAAGGATATGATTGGCTCACACGGACACAGATTGCATTGATGGACAGCACAGAAAACCCAACTGCCAAACTCTGGCGGCAATGGCGAAGTCGCGTGTTACCTGAAACAGCTGTAATGAAATCATGTGAACAAAAACAAAGCAATGCATGATGGGCAGGGTGAGAAGGATCCTTTAACTAAAAACTTGAAGTTGTAACAGCGGGTATTTCCCGCCTTTTTCCGCCGAACGCAGAGGCAGCCCAGGCAGATGCTGTGTACTGTTGAATTTTGATCGGTTTTGCATGAAAATAATTTAAAGTACTAAAATGTAAAATTCATTTGTCTTGCCTATACATGCTTCCCTTGCGGGCGCCTTAGTCAACACATTCCACTCTTACACAGTGATGAAGTTATTTCTGGGTTTTCATCGACGCGAAAATTATATCTTTCCCGATTATCAAGCGATTTGTTCGCACAAGAACCTGTTTCCCCCGCAAATCTATTTTCCGCCGGCTAAAAAAAGAACAAAATACGCTACGATGATACGGATTAGTTCGTTGCGATAGTAACAATAACGCGCCTGTACTTTGAATGACGACCGCAAAAGATAAAATGATTTTTGTTATCGCTCGATCGTTGGTGATGTAGGCAGAAAAAAAGTAACGCTAGAAGCAAGGTTCAACTTCACGATTTTAGAGCGACAGCCGGTAAAAACAAAGACAGACGTTAAAGCCATTTGTTACAGTTCACGATACAGTCATTCGTGGTTGCAATACTTCGTAATATGGAAAATTCCGTAGGTTCTTGAGCTAATTTGGGACAGTATATTAACAAACAACAACCAAAGCACAAACTCAAAACCCAACTGGCCAGCGAGAGACGCTTCTCGGCACTTTATTCAGGTTATGCAATATGAAATACGCAAGTTGAAATAAATCACCAATTTCGGTTACTTTAAAATGGCTGAACTAACTCTACACTCTATTCTACATGTTTTCCATCTTACCTTCAAGAGTTTTCAATCTTTTAAAACCCTGCGCATGTCAGGCAGGGCCCGTGGTATTGTACATTCCACGGGCCTGAGGAATATCTTTCCGCTACTTGCTTCTTATGCTGGTGTGACGAAACTGATCAATTTCTTGAAAACTGGAGAAAAAGAAGAGACGTTGATATTAAGTAATGAAAGTTCGTTCATGTTACAATTCGTGTCAATGTTATTAATGTTTCTAAAGAGTAAAGCGTAGGCATTTGTTTGACCGTATACCATCATTTAATAATAATAATAATATAGCGACTTTCTCCCCAGAACTTGCAACTCGTAAGCTGAATTACGCTGAGTTTCAACGGCGCCACTGGCAGCCAAGCGGTCATAAGCACAGACACTGAGGGTGGTCACTGCCAGAGGGTTTATTACGTCCCCAGTGGTTCTGTAACGTCCCCCCTGAAACTGAGTAGAGTAGAAAGGCGAGACGGGATCTCGGTTTATTGTCTCATCCGAAAGACGGAAACCGATGGTTCTTTCATCTCCGCGCTCCCTCCCCTCCCCTCCCCTCCCCTCCCCTCCCCTCCCCTCCCCTCCCCTCCCCTCCCCAAACCAAAAACTACGTTTTTCAAAAATGCGTAGCGCGAAAAACAAGAGAAGTATTTTGCCGAAGTACGTCTTCGGTGTCGGGCAATTCATCGCACTTTCGGGTAACATTTGAGCGCGTTTTCTTCTTATTTTTATTTTTTTGGTAGGGTTAGAACAAACTATTTTCAATATACATCGTGCACGAGGAAGATTTGGACAAAAGTCTCGTGCAGGCAGTGGGCGAAGAAAAAAATAACTCGGTTCCTCGGGAAAGCCGCCTCCAACCTTCAAAATTCAAATAACCCGTCCCTATTGGTTGGCGACGAGGAATCAGTGTCATGGAAATGCACGTGCTTATCCCATTAAGCGTGGGAACAATCGATCTCGCTTGGCTTTTCATCGTCCGCAAATCTATATTACCCCTTATAGAGTACATTTTTTATGAAAACTAAATTCTTTGGTAAAAATTTCCATACGAAAATCTTCATTTTAGCACCTTTTCGTAAATTTCCAAAATACGGACTAGACTTACGGACTCTACCTACTACTAATAAAACATGGATAAAAGAACAAGCACTATTCAGATCCGTTAAAACTGTTTAATAAAGCATAAAGGTCACGGGTAAATGAATTAAACAGAACTATTACCCGGCGTCATATATTTGAAGTATCCGTTTTCCGTTAATTGAGGACAGGTGAAAAAGTTTTGATAAAAGTGGCACATATCGACTTGTAGAAATCAACTATCAATTAACCAGAGTGGATTATGTGGCTGCATGTTCGAGAACAGTGCTCTGTGAGACGCGTGATTTGTAAATAAAGTTCTCCATTCGGAATTAAAAGGTATTAAAGCGCGATTTAATACTATAACCTTGCGGATTCCAAATCATGTTCAACCACGAAACAAGTGTCTTCCTTTCAGTTTGTAATAGAAAGTGGCTCGCCTTTTTCAGCATAGCAGATTTACTTTTTTCAAACCACGAGAGCAAAACAAATCACAATAAACAAGAATACAAAAGACTGTCAGGAAATTATCACCTTTGAAAGCGTACAATACAAATTTAAACTAACGCACGCGGACAGCTCACAGGCGTAGGAATGTTCAAACTCAGAAAAATACTTCTCACGGAATAGGAGAAATAATAAAATATATATTACATACGTTGAAGCTTACTATTTAACCACTACTTATTCTTGTAACGGACAATTTCAAAAGGATATTAGCTCTTGCTACATGAATTTTCAGGGAAATGACATGGTTCGTATTGTGAACAGCCTTCCGGTCATAAATTCGACGGGTACAAATCAGTTTCTACCTTAAACAGTTCGAGTGTTGTCCTGTCGGCAAATTCAATCACTGCACGTCGTCTTCTATCAATGATCTTCTTTACGTCCTCCAGACAAGTTCATTTCCACAACTCCGTCATTTAATGATATTAGCAATGCAAATCTTCCAACGTTCGGCTCTGTACTTTGTTTTCTTTACGAACTAAGCTTCTAATTCAAATCACGCTCGTCGGCCAATCAGAGCGCTTGGAGGTTAAGTCATCCGCTACGCAAGGCGACCGCGGTTTCGCTCTATGGTCGCATACCGTTTTCGTTATGAGATTTAAAAAACTTCTCGTGACTGAATTTCGTTAGGGTTTCTTACAAGAGCCAGTATACAGCACATATAAACAACATTTTCACAAGAGCAGAAGAGACCCACACAGGGAGATGAAAATGTACCCCAGTTTTAACGGTAATTTTTATTTCTTCTCGCATCTTGTGTTTGATAACAAGATACTGAAGAGGGCCGGCTGTTTACATGAGGGATGAGTAAATTGTTGGTTTAAGCATTCTTTTGCGTGATGTTTAGACCATGAAAGAAACGATAGTAAAATCCTTGAATTTCTCCTGTTTTAAGTGTAATACGGGCTTGGTACACAAGTAAAAAAAGCCGATTTATTTTCTTTTATACTGCCTACTCTTGGCAGGGAACAGCGGGCAGTAAAACACAAACACCAGTGTAACACATGTCCAAATTATGATCAAGCGTTACGGCATCTTCTCGGAGACACCGAAGGTTTTGCGAAAACGCATGACATGCGCAGTACGTTGCGCCGGGATGTCTAGCTCTCGCTGCTTTTGAAGGTTCTATAATAAACAAAAAATAGGCAAATCGTGATTGACGAAGGTCATTGACTAAAAATCCTTGAAGACGAATTAGATACAGCGTTCCCTATTGCTGAACGGTCTTCAGAAAAGACTTGGCAGGACAGCACCCATCTATCCATTCTCGTACCCAGAGCTCCCCGGCTCGTCTGCTCGCAAGCGAGGCTCTGGGGACATCCATTTGAGAGCCGTCGCTGATTGGCTTATTTTGAACGTTGGAGCAAGCGCTTAAAGGTCTTTCTCTCGGCGGCTCTGTATTAAACCTCGCGCATGCGTCAGTGGCTGTCACCAGAGCCTTCCTCGCGAGGTTACTAGCCGGGGAGCTCTAGGTTCGAGAATGCCATCCATCATTTTGTCTTCTTTACCAAGGTCGTTCTATGACCCGGTCGTTCTATGACAACAACCGCTTGCAAGCAGGCTAAAATTAACCAAACATATAGCCTCCGAGATTCAAGATGTTATAATTCGTAAAAACATGAGTTGTTGTGTCTAGAGCTTTGGTAATCAAGTACCTCAACCAGCCCTTTTTTTTTCGTGAAACGCGAAAAAAATATTTCTGAATTCCGTGAAACGTGAAATAGCCAAATTTTGGTCCGTGAAACGAGATTCCTAACTCCCCTTTACCACATCCGCGCGTGAGATTATCCGTAACGCGCACGAACCGCGAGGAATTCAAAGGAGTCATGGGTTTCCTGGGTCATTGCGCTACCTTAACCACATGGCTTTCTAGGCTTTTAGTCTAAAATTTCAATCAAAGCCAGCATGTATCTTCTTTTTGAATATATTTTTAGGCATCTCTCTTAATGAATTTGGCAAATCATTCCATATTTTAGGCCCAATTCTAGAAAAAGCTTTATGTGTGGATTTCTTATCTAAAATTTTTTGATATAAAACATGACTTATTTGAAGTTGGAGATCGAGTGTTGTATAAGAGTGTATATTTCAGCGGCGTAGCCAGGAATTTCTGAAGGGGGGCCGGATAGTGAAAACATGGGACGAAAATGCGCAAATTTTCTCCAGCAAATACAGTAAATGTATGGGAAAATTTCCGAGAAAGGGGGGGGGGGGGCCCTGGACCCCCCAGGCTACGCCCCTGATATTGCAGGTATCTGTAAAAAGATTGGGAATTTACTAGGAGCACTCCCGTTTCGTCCATGCATTAGGCAGCAAGCAGATTCAAAATACAGGAATTTACAGGCAAAACATCAGCATCAACAAAGAGAGGCACAGCGTGATCGCTACGCCCTACGGAACATATAAAGCGAAGGGCTCGAACAGACTCGACGTCTATTGAACCGCGAGGAATTCAAAGAAGCCATTGGGTTTCCTGGTCATTGCGCTACCTTAACCACATGGCTTTCTAGTGTCGATACAAAAGGCCAAGGTACGACTCAACGTCTGTTGAAGGAGGATCCCTAAACATCCATGGAATGCTCGACCCATTTCAACCATCAAAACACTACGTCATAGCTTCCTGCCTCTTCGCCCTCGAGCCTCTTATACATATATTACGCGCCAAAAAGAAGGCGAAGAAAACTTCCCACGCACATCCAGATCGCAAGAGATAATATTCATGTGAAGTATATAGCGCTCTACTCTATGGATATAACAGTAAATTACAAGGCAAATCTTACGTCACTAGTCAATGATACCGGACATTTTAAATTCTCGAGTCAAACCGTGATGTACCCCGAGTGTATACACCTAGTGAAGGCGACCCTGGGAGTTCGTTATCATTAGGACTCGAATTTAGCCTCAGAAATCAGCGATAACAGTTTTATTTGCTCTGTAACTATTAACCAAGAATAGTTCATGTGAGTTATCGATCGGCGAGATGAGCCGGGAATGTGTTCCTCGTTTTGAAATGGCACATTTATAGTTGGTTAGACTGCTTGCAGCTCCTTCTTTGGCGAATGTCCGTAATTCAAGGGAACTTTGTCTGCAAGCAGTCTAATAGTTGGTTTTCCGTTCTCCATTTGAACATCCCAGGTTGTTGTCGATATTCGTGCTCGTCATATTGACGATAAAACAACAAAGAAACTAGAGTAATGCCGTTGCTAACACAAAAAGATAAAACAAATCTATTACTCGACTACAGTCACGACTTGAACTTAATAATAAATTGATTAACCCTACAGCACACTCGAAAATATAATGTGATTTATAAGTGATTTACCTCAGAATTTGTTAGAGAATCCTCATCACGCGTTAATTATCACAAGGCTCTCAAGCATCTTGAATTCTTGCGTTCTTGCCTGCGACTTTCACTTTCCCTTGTTGCTCTCGTAAAACACAAAACGACTTTTGACGCGAAAAAGCCTCGTATGGGGCAACTTTGCTGTCAACGGATGCAAGAGTATAGCAGTAAGAAATTCTACACGCTCTTGTTTGCTAGTGGGTCGCGACCTCGTGCGCTCCAGAGAAGCGCCAACGCGCGCTACTAAAGATAAAGACTCGTGCACATTACAAATCATCCTGTGAGTTCCGCCTGCAGCTTGCATACGAAGGTAATTTGGTTGAGCTTCATTAGTGGTGAAACATATTGACCATATGGTATAGCGAATGCGGTTCTTTAGTAGGTATTCTTGAGTGTGGTGGTTTCTGTACACATACCTTTGATGCCTTTGACATTATCGACATCATGAAATCACCTTAGGTTTTTATATCAATCTCTGGTTATTCGTTTTCTGCTCACCAAGCACTACCAGAAACATGTTCTTTTTTAGTACCCACTAAGCTCGATCTCAAAACATTTTTATAAGCCCGCGTTCATTCGCCTTTAGATCTAGCCTGGGAACACTGCCATGTACTGTCATGCCCGGTACCCTGTCCCCTGTCCCTTCTTGGTCTCATGTCTCATCGGCAGACTGCTAACGGGTTGCAATGCGCGTCACAAGTGACCTCAGTCCACCATAAGGAAAGTGCCAGCGCAAAAACGCCACAGAGACTCCATCTTCGAATAGTAGACATGCATGATTTTCCTCTTTCAGTGTCTTGTCACGTAACGCAAGCGTGACATTGTAAGGCGCGCGCTTTGAGCCCAAGAGCTCGTCGCTGCGTGCTCTTCCTTGCCGAAAACAATAGATAATATGTCTGCTAGGGAAACATGAAGAAAAGTTAGTGTTCTTAACTTTATTTACAAAATATAGAGAGAAGTATGATGACGCTATTTTATTCAACTTTGTTAAGCGAGGATTGGTTTCCTCCTCCTAAGAGAGGAAGGAAACCACTGCTCGCAGGGTAACTTTGATATAAATTAATGTCATTAAAATCATACAATCCGCGTGTTATTCCCTAGTGTGCGCTCATTACCGTTAGTTATTGATATCCGTGCTACTTACTATTAATACTATCTACATATATAACATCTTTTGCCCTTGAGGAGCCTGGGGCGAGTAACACGGACTCCCTGTGGCCAGTCCTTGGCCAGGATACCAAGCCCACAATGGCGGTGCGAAGGCCCCATGGTTGTGCGCGCTCGAAGTGCTCGGCAAGCTCCATTTAAACATATTCATTCGATCATGGTCAAATTAGATAAATAAATTATTGTCAGATTGCCCCATTACTTGGGGCGTGACAACTGTGACACATAAAATCAGTCTACCAATCTATTAGCAACTTGAACCCGTTAGCCAATCAGAGTGCAGCACTTTCTTGGTCATTCGCGCCTTTCATAAAAAGTCCACAATGACGGACGAAAACGATCTTCTGTTGATTTTAATGAAGATATCAGACTCAAATGTAGAACAAGAGTCCAGTGGGAAATCTGAATTGATTTGAGCGACACTGAAACGGTATGCTTGATGATCTCGCGGCCCGCGTGCGCTCGATCCCCCCCCCCACCCCCCCCCCACATAAAATCAGACTATTAGCAATTTGAACCCGTTAGCCAATCAGAGTGCAGCACTTTCTTGGTCATTCGCGCCTTTCATAAAAATCCACAGTGACGGACGAAAACGATCTTCTGTTTATCGAGGTCCCGTCTCGTCTTCATTACCCTGCAAATGAGCCTCTCTGATGTGAGATTCGATGAGAATTTGACGAATTTTTCAAATTAATTATTCCCTCTTTTCTATATCTATTTCGTATACGCTATAATCAGCGCTAAGCTGGTTGTATTTTATGCCATCTCGCGATGGGTTTGTTATTTACTCTCATGTCATTCCAGTGCTCAAACTGAATCCCTGTTGTTTCAGGTCCGAGGAGGACTTGACCGATTACTGGATTGTCCCCAGGGTCACCCCCTGCGTCATGCATGATGCAAATCAGTATTGAAGTCTGGTGCAGAATCCCCTGGGGGATATGGAAGGTAAGGCTGTCGTTAAATACAGGATTACACTCGTGCATCTGGACCTTGGTCTTTCTGTGTCGTAAGACGCGTCTGTCGTGATACAGCACAACCTTGATGTACGGATCTTTCAAGAAAACAGAATACTCAGAATACTGAAATAGAGGATATTACATGGCCGCGCGGAGATACGAATGTTATCTTCGAATGTTGAAAATGTATCTCACGAGTGAGCGCTCGAACGAGTGAGATAATGTTTAACACGAGAAGAAAAAATTCGTATCTCCAAGCGGGCATGTAATGTTCTGTTTATTATATAAATCGAGCATTGAGCAAAGGCAAGTGTGATATTTTCACATGTGAAAATAACATGTTATTTTCACATGTGAAGATATCAAGTTTTCGCGCGGGAGATCATTCGGTATTTCATTGGTGTTTATATAATAATTCTGAATACTAATGAACTTTAGCGGATTTAATTGAGATGATTGTCGAAGGTAAATCTTGCGTTTTCTCCACCTTCCTGAGAGCGGGTCAAAATACATGAACGACAATATTTCACTTTGTATATAGTAAGGTATGAGATAAGTATGAGTTGAATAGCTTACCCGGTCTCTTGCCTGGGCCCACTAGGGGGAGGTTCCGTGCGGATATAACTACTACAGCAAGTCTCTCCGTCAGACGTAGATACCCCAGGGATACCATCACCTCGCCCAATCTCTGCTCCAACTAAACGTATAAAGTATATGCAAGTTTCATTTCATTTCTTGGTTTCTGAAAAACCACTTGTGGATTGGAATCATTAAAGTTTTTCATTTTATTTAATTTCATTTAATTTCGTTTCATTTCGTTTCATTTCGTTTCATTTTATTTCATTTCGTTTCATTTCGTTTCATTTCGTTTCAGTTCGTTTCATTTCGTTTCATTTCGTTTCATTTCGTTTCATTTCGTTTCATTTCGTTTCATTTCGTTTCATTTCGTTTCATTTCGTTTCATTTCGTTTCATTTCGTTTCATTTCGTTTCATTTCGTTTCATTTCGTTTCATTTCGTTTCATTTCGTTTCATTTCGTTTCATTTCGTTTCATTTCGTTTCATTTCGTTTCATTTCGTTTCATTTCGTTTCATTTCGTTTCATTTCGTTTCATTTCGTTTCATTTCATTTCATAATTCATTTCATCTCATTTCATTTCGGTATCTGCAGGGTTTTTGTGCTGGAGATGAACGGAAATTTTACTCTTCCCTCATATCATGCACGTACTTCAAAAAATGTTTCAAATAGGAAGTCCGTTCTCTATAGTGTTTAGGAAAACACGTTCTGTTTAATGGAAACTGAGGTGACAAGGTTTCTGTTAGCCCGTGCTGCGCCATTGTGCAGGTAAGAGTTGCATACATACCTGTTGGACTTCATTGATTTCTCTGTACAGCAAAACCTGAAAATATAACCATCAGGGTAGGGGAATCAAGGGCATGTTGCAGAGGTGGTCTACATATTTGTTCATTTCTGTTTTACTGGTGCGAATATGCCCTTGCCTCCGTCATGCTAGTATTTTTATTTCCCTTTCCAAGTTTTTTTTGCAGTTACTGTTGTAGGCCTCAGGCCCGTAGCTCGCTTTCTTTGAGGGGGTTCGTTGTCCACAGTTTTTCGTTGCGAAAAAACTGTATATGCCAAATGTGTAGGATTTCGCTTTGTTTCCTACCTGTTTTGTGGCCAAAAATCAAAGTTTTCTGGCCCCAAGGATGGTTCGTTGTCCTCCGTTTTTCAGAAAAAAATCCTGTATAAACCAAAGTTATAGCATTTGGTGGTGCTTCCTACCTATTTTGTGGCCAAAAACCTGATTTTCTAGCCCCGACGGGGGGTGTTCGTTCGAACTCCTCGAACCCCCTCCTACGGGCCTGCTCGATCTTCACTGAATAGGAGCTTGCGCACTTGCTGGACAATTTCTTTGCTTTTCAGCGTGCGCGATCATTTTGAACCCCAAGAATTTCTCCTTCCACCTGGCAAACAAGAGCTATTGAACCTGTAGAATCAGCCTGAATGTTCAAGTATATGTTCCATGTGCCTCACCTCCCTTGATAGACTGAGCCCCCTGTGTTCCAGATCACACAGGCTAACCCGTAGCTCTCCTATATTATCGTGGTGCGAGAATCGGTCGAAACAACACACCGTGAACTTCAGGTTCTGCTTTTGTAGTTCTTCCTCCTCGACGCTGAATTCGAACAGATCTTCGAAATTGGTATTCCTGTTGATTCCTTTTACCGTGCGAGACTGGAAAGAGCGATGACTGAGCGGGAGAATCTTCAGAGTGACGTAATAGGTGACGTCACTGGGGAGGTTTTCCCTCAGAGTTGATAGGTTCTTGGCTTGCAGGAGTTTGACCATTAAAATTGTCCTGCGGTATGAGCAAAGTATTTTATACAGATCAGACGACAAAGTTTGGATTCCTGTGTCTAGACCGTTCATTCCCGAAACTCTTCGCGTTCGCTGACTGTGCACCAGAGGATAAAACTCTGAAACATGCATTCAAGTATTTTCACTAAACATCCTATTGGCACGATTACTTACCATCACATTATTGGTCCATTCCTCTTAGCTTTGCAATCCTTTTTGCATTACAATTCGTTGCGACAAATAGCAGGAAACTTACCTTAGCGGCTTCAAATGCATGGAAACAAGCATCTATAAATGACCGTTCAGATGGTGAACAGTATTCAATTCCCAGAAAACAAATAACACGAGATGACGTGTATGCGCATGCGTAAACGGAATACAAAACGAACCACATGAATGATCGTATTACTTGGATTATGGCAAACGAAACATGTCAGACAGGGCCTGGATAAGTGAATAAACATACCATTAAAGGCTTTTGAACGACTGTTAGATAAACTTAAGTCACAAGAGCAAACAACTTGTCCCACATGGACAAACGTGGACACTAATCGGACCTATAAATACGTTGGTGAAGCATAATAAATTAGTTGATTGTTCACTAACGGTACAAGGGGCGTCCTTATATGGTCTGGTGGCCGGCGTACTCTCACCCATAGGTATCTAGCTACTGAGCAATTCAACACCCAGGATAGCGACTGTCAGGGCCGAAATCTCTGGCGTGGGCGTAAGAACCGTACGGTCACCATACGACGCTTCAGCTTACATGTCTGGAAGTATGGTCCTATTTTTTTTTGTTCTCTTTTTTCAAAGTCAAAGGAACATAAACTTCAAGTTGCACTAGTTCCAACGTCCCACAACGGACCATTTTTGAACGTTTATTTGGAAATGTCTTAGTTCAAATTCGACTCACTACCAAGGTAAAAACTTCGACGCGCGTGGTTGAGTCCTTAAAATAAAAGCCAATTTAAAACACGTTGATTTGCTCGAAAAAGTAGCTATGCTTTGGACGTGAGTCTGTAGGAGTGGTTTGTGTGAGGTTTCTCCTTACCACAATGAAAACAAAAGTGTTACCCAAAATTATACATCCATCAGGAAGATTATTTCATAAGCCTGTCATATATATGAAAGTGGGGAAGGCGCATTTCCCATATGAACATAAATTAGGACCGCCAGCTGCTAGAGCAGATTTCGTATAACTGTGAAAAGTGTCGCGGTACGGCGCGGTACTGTCGCGGTACGGAACCTGGCCTGCTGTAGATGGAATGAAATCGCCAATGAAATCGCGTAGTCGCGGTACAGTCACGGTCGTGGCGCGAAACAACTTTGTGGCGGTACTTTTCACAGTCATACGAAATCTGCTCTATACAGATCATTTTGAGTATGCGTCTCCAGTCTGGACAGGGCTGCCTGTCTACCTAAGCGATCTGGTAGAGTCCAATGGTGGACTATCAAGGGGGGGGGGGGGGTCCTGTCCATAAACTTGGCCACCTTACCACAGGTAACTCCTCTGTTTTCTTGGTAGATTCCCTAATAATAACTCTAAAACATGCATTCAAGTATTTTCACTAAACATCCTATTGGCACGATTACTTACCATCACATTATTGGTCCATTCCTCTTAGCTTTGCAATCCTTTTTGCATTACAATTCGTTGCGACAAATAGCAGGAAACTTACCTTAGCGGCTTCAAATGCATAGAAACAAGCATCTATAAATGACCGTTCAGATGGTGAACAGTATTTCAATTCCCAGAAAACAAATAACATGAGATGACGTGTATACGCATGCGTAAACGGAAATACAAACCGAACCACATGAATGATCGTATTACTTGGATTATGGCAAACGAAACATGTCAGACAGGGCCTGGATAAGTGAATAAACATACCATTAAAGGCTTTTGAACGAATAAGATAAATTTAAGTCACAACAGCAAACAACTTGTCCCACATGGACAAGCGTGGATACTAATCGGACGTACTCTCACCCATAGGTATCTAGGTACTGAGCAATTCAACACCAGGATAGCGACTGTCAGGGCCGAAATCTCTGGCGTGGGCGTAAGAACCGTACGGTCGCCATACGACGTTTCAGCTTTCATGTCTGGAAGTATGGTCCAATTTTGTTCTCTTTCTCAAAGGAAATTAAAAATTCAAGTAGGCTTAGCACTTGTTCCACGGTCCCACAACGGACGTGCTCCTAAGAAAACCTGTTTCTCGATCCTCACAAGCTGACAAAGGCCAGAAATCCTTTTCGTTTTGTATTTCACCTTTACTAACGAAACAATCCGTTGTCCTGTGAAAATTGTTATAATTTTTGAACTTTTATTTGCCGAAAGTGTTTCGACATTATATAGCTCCGACATTACCATTACAGCTGGAGTCCTTTTTTAGGAGCAGTTTGTGTGAGGTTTCGTAGCGCAAAAAATATTAACAAAATAACACATCTATCAGGAAGATTATTTCATAAGCCTGTCATATTACAGGAGCCTGTCACGCAACTGCGCAGCTTTTCTGCGCGTCTCTCAAATCAAAGAAGTATCGTCCCGTAACGATGGGCAGCGAAGACTAAAAACCTCGAAAACAAATCGTATATAATCTCGCTACTTTCAATCCATCCGACCATGCTTATTAGCTTTACTTATTCTTAAATAGTTATCTGATAGGATGGTCTTATAAGTTTTGCTGATAATTCAGTGCTCGCTCCTGGAGCATGCGCGTATCATGACAGGCTCCCTTTAAAGTGGGGAAAGGCCCAATTTCTCATATGAACATACATTAGGAAAGCCAGCTGCCACACTAAGCCACTATTTGATAGTCAAATCTCGCGCATGCGTCAGTGGCTGTTAGCAGAGTCTCCTCCGCGATATTCTCGCGGGGAAGGGTTTGGGGACATCCGTTTGAGGGCCTCCACTGATTAGCTGATTGTGAATAATAATAATAATAATTAATTTCTATAGCGCCGCTTCTACTAAAAATCCAGTGGTGCTTTACAATGGTATATACCGTTTCCGGGATACGTTGTCACCCAAAAAGCTTATAAGCTTGGTGCGCTAGGGAGTATGGGTAAAGATTTATTTAAATTTCTGTAAAATATTAGAAACAAACATGCTTGGAAATGTACTGAAATTTAATCATTTCACCTGTGGTTGCGATAATTGTCTGAATTCAGATCAAACAGTAGCAGTTTAAATGCCCCCATCATCCTTTGCGCTTCAAGCTTATAGGCTTTTTGGGTGACAACGTTTCCCGGAAACGGTATATAATAATGCGCAAAAAGTTGTTTCTCTCAGCGGCTCTGTATCAAATCTCGCGCATTGTCAATGACTCTCACCAGAGCCTCCCCCGCGAAGCGATCCGGGGAGCTCTGGGTTCGAGAATCTGAGATAGCTATCTCCCGTGAGCACTTAAACAATCCCAGACAGACACTCGTAAATAAAAACAATGATCACGTGATATTAATGGTGGCACTACTCACTCGACGGTGTTGTAGTGCAGCGTGAACTTTAGTTTGGCTCTCCTTTCTTCAACTCTTTCACTGCTACCTGTGCTCTCGGCAAGCTGCTCCTCACTCTAATGCAAAGTAAGAAAGTTTCTTAAAAATAGAGACACGTACATGTTAAGGAGCAAGGTATAACTTTAAATATCTCTCGAGTGCTAGAAATAGAAAGATTGGAGTGTTATGCCAGACGCAAATTAAAACAGAGTTGTGTTTCCCTAGCCGTCTCTCCCGGAGGTTATTAGGAAATACCTTGTTTTCGGGTGCCAGATTTCCTGTTACTTTTTGCCGCGCCACAGAAATCAATACCAAAAACAAATAACACCACGGGTAAGCCGGATAGCAGGCTAGAGTTTCCCATGATATATATAATCTTATGCGTAATTTTGCTATTTTGTTAAGCACACTTTCGGGAAGCCTATCGCACGATTACGACGGCAAACTGCAAATATAGGCGCAATCTTATTGGCCTTTTAGATAGCTTTATGGACACAAAAACAAAATAGATCGAAAGCGCACTAGTCCCCTTCGCAGCCCCCAGTAGCCGGAGTCACGCAACGCTTCCCGCCCCTGTGACGCTTTGTGAAGTAGACTATTAGCACCCTAGAGACGTCGCATTTTCCATGCATACATCACCCCCCCCCCCCCCCCCAAGACCGATATTAAAGTATAGGTTCTATGGTTTGCTTGTAGGCGTCCAAATCACAATTCATATTTTACCTTCTGTAGATCCTCGTCCCCTCCCCCCCCAAGACCGATATTAAAGTATAGGTTCTGCGGTTTGCTTGTAGGCGTCCAAATCACAATTCATATTTTACCTTCTGTAGATCCTCGTCCCCTCCCCCCCAAGACCGATATTAAAGTATAGGTTCTGCGGTTTGCTTGTAGGCGTCCAAATCACAATTCATATTTTACCTTCTGTAGATCCTCGTCCCCTCCCCCCCAAGACCGATATTAAAGTATAGGTTCTGCGGTTTGCTTGTAGGCGTCCAAATCACAATTCATATTTTACCTTCTGTAGATCCTCGTCCCCTCCCCCCCCAAGACCGATATTAAAGTATAGGTTCTGCGGTTTGCTTGTAGGCGTCCAAATCACAATTCATATTTTACCTTCTGTAGATCCTCGTCCCCTCCCCCCCAAGACCGATATTAAAGTATAGGTTCTATGGTTTGCTTGTAGGCGTCCAAATCACAATTCATATTTTACCTTCTGTAGATCCTCGTCCCCTCCCCCCCCAAGACCGATATTAAAGTATAGGTTCTGCGGTTTGCTTGTAGGCGTCCAAATCACAATTCATATTTTACCTTCTGTAGATCCTCGTCCCCTCCCCCCCAAGACCGATATTAAAGTATAGGTTCTGCGGTTTGCTTGTAGGCGTCCAAATCACAATTCATATTTTACCTTCTGTAGATCCTCGTCCCCTCCCCCCCCAAGACCGATATTAAAGTATAGGTTCTGCGGTTTGCTTGTAGGCGTCCAAATCACAATTCATATTTTACCTTCTGTAGATCCTCGTCCCCTCCCCCCCCAAGACCGATATTAAAGTATAGGTTCTATGGTTGGCTTGTAGGCGTCCAAATCACAATTCATATTTTACCTTCTGTAGATCCTCGTCCCCTCCCCCCCCAAGACCGATATTAAAGTATAGGTTCTATGGTTTGCTTGTAGGCGTCCAAATCACAATTCATATTTTACCTTCTGTAGATCCTCGTCCCCTCCCCCCCCAAGACCGATATTACAGTATAGGTTCTGCGTTTGCTTGTAGGCGTCCAAATCACAATTCATATTTTACCTTCTGTAGATCCTCGTCCCCTCCCCCCCCAAGACCGATATTAAAGTATAGGTTCTATGGTTGGCTTGTAGGCGTCCAAATCACAATTCATATTTTACCTTCTGTAGATCCTCGTCCCCTCCCCCCCCAAGACCGATATTAAAGTATAGGTTCTATGGTTGGCTTGTAGGCGTCCAAATCACAATTCATATTTTACCTTCTGTAGATCCTCGTCCCCTCCCCCCCCAAGACCGATATTAAAGTATAGGTTCTATGGTTGGCTTGTAGGCGTCCAAATCACAATTCATATTTTACCTTCTGTAGATCCTCGTCCCCCCCCCCCCCCCAAGACCGATATTAAAGTATAGGTTCTATGGTTGGCTTGTAGGCGTCCAAATCACAATTCATATTTTACCTTCTGTAGATCCTCGTCCCCTCCCCCCCCAAGACCGATATTAAAGTATAGGTTCTATGGTTTGCTTGTAGGCGTCCAAATCACAATTCATATTTTACCTTCTGTAGATCCTCGTCCCCTCCCCCCCCAAGACCGATATTAAAGTATAGGTTCTACGGTTGTCTTGTAGGCGTCCAAATCACAATTCATATTTTACCTTCTGTAGATCCTCGTCCCCCCCCCCCCCCAAGACCGATATTAAAGTATAGGTTCTATGGTTGGCTTGTAGGCGTCCAAATCACAATTCATATTTTACCTTCTGTAGATCCTCGTCCCCTCCCCCCCCAAGACCGATATTAAAGTATAGGTTCTATGGTTTGCTTGTAGGCGTCCAAATCACAATTCATATTTTACCTTCTGTAGATCCTCGTCCCCTCCCCCCCCAAGACCGATATTAAAGTATAGGTTCTATGGTTGGCTTGTAGGCGTCCAAATCACAATTCATATTTTACCTTCTGTAGATCCTCGTCCCCTCCCCCCCCAAGACCGATATTAAAGTATAGGTTCTGCGGTTTGCTTGTAGGCGTCCAAATCACAATTCATATTTTACCTTCTGTAGATCCTCGTCCCCTCCCCCCCCAAGACCGATATTAAAGTATAGGTTCTGCGGTTTGCTTGTAGGCGTCCAAATCACAATTCATATTTTACCTTCTGTAGATCCTCGTCCCCTCCCCCCCAAGACCGATATTAAAGTATAGGTTCTGCGGTTTGCTTGTAGGCGTCCAAATCACAATTCATATTTTACCTTCTGTAGATCCTCGTCCCCTCCCCCCCCAAGACCGATATTAAAGTATAGGTTCTGCGGTTTGCTTGTAGGCGTCCAAATCACAATTCATATTTTACCTTCTGTAGATCCTCGTCCCCTCCCCCCCCAAGACCGATATTAAAGTATAGGTTCTGCGGTTTGCTTGTAGGCGTCCAAATCACAATTCATATTTTACCTTCTGTAGATCCTCGTCCCCCCCCCCCCCAAGACCGATATTAAAGTATAGGTTCTGCGGTTTGCTTGTAGGCGTCCAAATCACAATTCATATTTTACCTTCTGTAGATCCTCGTCCCCTCCCCCCCCAAGACCGATATTAAAGTATAGGTTCTGCGGTTTGCTTGTAGGCGTCCAAATCACAATTCATATTTTACCTTCTGTAGATCCTCGTCCCCTCCCCCCCCAAGACCGATATTAAAGTATAGGTTCTGCGGTTTGCTTGTAGGCGTCCAAATCACAATTCATATTTTACCTTCTGTAGATCCTCGTCCCCCCCCCCCCCAAGACCGATATTAAAGTATAGGTTCTACGGTTTGCTTGTAGGCGTCCAAATCACAATTCATATTTTACCTTCTGTAGATCCTCGTCCCCTCCCCCCCCAAGACCGATATTAAAGTATAGGTTCTGCGGTTTGCTTGTAGGCGTCCAAATCACAATTCATATTTTACCTTCTGTAGATCCTCGTCCCCTCCCCCCCCCCCAAGACCGATATTAAAGTATAGGTTCTGCGTTTGCTTGTAGGCGTCCAAATCACAATTCATATTTTACCTTCTGTAGATCCTCGTCCCCTCCCCCCCCAAGACCGATATTAAAGTATAGGTTCTATGGTTTGCTTGTAGGCGTCCAAATCACAATTCATATTTTACCTTCTGTAGATCCTCGTCCCCTCCCCCCCCAAGACCGATATTAAAGTATAGGTTCTGCGGTTTGCTTGTAGGCGTCCAAATCACAATTCATATTTTACCTTCTGTAGATCCTCGTCCCCTCCCCCCCCAAGACCGATATTAAAGTATAGGTTCTACGGTTTGCTTGTAGGCGTCCAAATCACAATTCATATTTTACCTTCTGTAGATCCTCGTCCCCTCCCCCCCAAGACCGATATTAAAGTATAGGTTCTACGGTTTGCTTGTAGGCGTCCAAATCACAATTCATATTTTACCTTCTGTAGATCCTCGTCCCCTCCCCCCCCAAGACCGATATTAAAGTATAGGTTCTACGGTTTGCTTGTAGGCGTCCAAATCACAATTCATATTTTACCTTCTGTAGATCCTCGTCCCCTCCCCCCCCAAGACCGATATTAAAGTATAGGTTCTGCGGTTTGCTTGTAGGCGTCCAAATCACAATTCATATTTTACCTTCTGTAGATCCTCGTCCCCTCCCCCCCAAGACCGATATTAAAGTATAGGTTCTGCGGTTTGCTTGTAGGCGTCCAAATCACAATTCATATTTTACCTTCTGTAGATCCTCGTCCCCTCCCCCCCCAAGACCGATATTAAAGTATAGGTTCTGCGGTTTGCTTGTAGGCGTCCAAATCACAATTCATATTTTACCTTCTGTAGATCCTCGTCCCCTCCCCCCCCAAGACCGATATTAAAGTATAGGTTCTATGGTTGGCTTGTAGGCGTCCAAATCACAATTCATATTTTACCTTCTGTAGATCCTCGTCCCCTCCCCCCCCAAGACCGATATTAAAGTATAGGTTCTGCGGTTTGCTTGTAGGCGTCCAAATCACAATTCATATTTTACCTTCTGTAGATCCTCGTCCCCTCCCCCCCCAAGACCGATATTAAAGTATAGGTTCTGCGGGTTGCTTGTAGGGGTCCAAATCACAATTCATATTTTACCTTCTGTAGATCCTCGTATGTGCGTGGTTGAACGGTAACACACTTGGCATCAGCTAAGGGGGAGTGTCCGAACCACTCGGGCCTCCCTGTCCGAGGTCCTGTCCATAAACTTGGCCACCTTACCACAGGTAACTCCTCTGTTTTCTTGGTAGATTCCCTAGTGCGCGCTCGACCGCGATAATATTGCGCGAAGATTACAACTGTGGCGCCAATTAAGACAGAGAGGAGCAGCAATACTGTGATTGTGAAAACTATCAGTATCCACACACTCGGCATAGCATATGGACTCTTTCACGACTCATGTGGGAACTGTGAAGCGAGAAGAATAAAGATTACTTACACCGACTTATTGAACTGCGCAGTAATAGTGGTGATACCTTTTCATACGTACAATCTGAGGAAATTCCATGATATTTCACCAGAATAAATATTATGCACGAGGACACAACCTTTGTGGCATGTCTAAATATCTCTTGGTATGCTATCCATGCATAGCAATGCTGAAACGCATTATTTGCCAAGTGAAGCGAAATATTCTTTAGCAATTTTTGTTTGTAGGTTGTGGCGCTTTCTAACTTTGATTGCCATGGAAACAGAGGACCTTTTGAGCTCTTCATTTTCTCGCCAATCTCATCGCGCTTTGGTTTCGCGTTGTTTTCTTACGAAACAAAATAACAACGCGATCTCGGCAGCTAGAGGCGCAAGCGACGTTTTTAAGTCCTTATTTCTCCCCTCAGAGGAAATTATTTTTGTCTTCCGGTAATAATTAGCGGACGAAGCAAATTAACATCAAATTACAACCTCCGATTCCGATGTCTATTTACAGACGAGGCGTGGATCGTTGCAGCAGGTAGTTAGGATAATTTATGTCTACAATTAATTTGAAATTGCGATCGTGTTAATTTACTGTTCAGGAAAGGGAAATATTTTGCGCCCGAGAAAAGGCAAATGAAGATCAAATCAATTTTTGGCGGATAAAATAATCGGGAAGTAGTGCGACGAAATAAATCTATAAAATTCTTAAAATATTCAAGGTCAAAGAATAGCTCTCAGTTACTTCCGTTGTTTTAGCACGATTTTGAATTGCTATCTGCTGTCAAAAATAAAATCTGGCGAAGGGTCAGATTTCTATTGAAACGTAAGGTCCAGTGTTCATGATAGAGTCCTAACTAACCGGTATATTTTTCGCGCGCAAAAATAGAAAAACTCAGAATGGGTCGAAGCATGGGGTGCTACTGGGGAACATAGTGTAAAAATAAACAAGAGCCACTACTAGGAAGGTGCAAGAATAATATATGATTATAGTAAATTTGGTGCTGTTTGTGGAGCCCCAAAAATAATATGACTTTTGTCTCCTCAACAGAAATTGGGATACCCAACTGCTTGTTTTTAACTGAACACAAAATAATTTATAACGCACTACAGTGTGTGGTCATCGCGTATATGATCATGTCTTTACTAAAGAAACTTGAATAAAGTTAAACGGCCGGCAAAAATACCCAGTGAATTTATTGAATATAAGGTAAAAAAAAAATTCAGGGAAATCAAAAGGCGAAAATGATATCATTCTCGTATACAAATGCTCCTGTTTAGTCATGTTTAGTCCACTAGAAATATATGTTCCACATGTAAGTAAAACAACATCCTTAACACGTCCACCCCCCTCACCCCCTACGTTAACTGTCTTGGTGTTATATTTTATAAAGCCCTATGTATTTTGTTCCAATTCAAAAACCGTCAAAATTACCTTGTTTAATGTTGAATATATAAGCCTTGATCCCATCTTTCTGGTGTATCATCGTTAGTATCTTGGACAAGAGGGAAGATATTCTCATTCAAACACTTTCAAACTCAATATGCAGAATATTTCGAGTATAGTTGATAACTAACTCTCATGGTAAAGTTTTGAAAACTTTTCTTATTTGGCATACTAAAACACGGATCCGCCATATAAGCATTTCACTACTTACCTGTTAAAACTTTAACGATTTCACAACAGCACGAGTTGTACATTCAAAACAGTTTCGATCATCCGTTGATTGTGTTTAACGCGCGAGTAATCGCTTGAAACTGACCGTTAGAGCTGCAGGCCATATGGTCCACAAAGCAAGTTACTCAAGCGTGACACGCTTTGTCTGCTGCAAAGTCAAATGAGCTTCGCAAATAAACACATTGCTTTGTTAGCTTTGTGTGCCATCTCGTGCTGTAACGCCATCCAGTACCACTTGTTTATTTTACCCATTATTAGTCCTGCTAATAATACAAAACAGTGGCACTTCGTTTCCAAAAGTTTTTGTGTAAGTTTTGTGTAAGCCAAAATATTCGCGATAGAGTGTTTTTTAAAAACCCGAACAAAACGCAAACAGCCGGTTATATAATGTTTTTTGAGTGGCATACCATGAATACAGCTATTTCAAGAAACGTTGTCGGTAAAGCGCTCAAGCGTACGCGCCCAGACCGCTAGGGAATATGGGTAAACATCTTACGTAGCAATTGAAAATATTTTGGTATCGCAAAGCACACGTTTACTACCTTATTCTCGATTCTTTTTCTTATTCTCTCGGAGTCTTACAACGTTCCTGTAGTGTGGTCGCGTTTGCTCCAACAACGTTTATTGAAAAAGCTGTATATTGAAAAAGCTAGAGCAGATTTCGTATGACTGTGAAAAGTGCCGCGGTACTGTCGCGGTGGCGGTACGGAACCTGGCCTGCTGTAAATAGAATGAAATCGCCAATGAAATCGCGTAGTCGCGGTACGGTCGCGGCGCGGAACAACTTTGTCACGGTACTTTTCATAGTCATACGAAATCTGCTCTAGCTGTATTACAATGAATTCACCGACACGCAACACGCACGTCGAGTGCAGCGGGAGTGCAGCTTAGTTTTGACCAAGAAACGAAAAAAAGCGCAGCGACCATTGTATTTGTTTTCCAAGAGACCTCATATACACCTGTTTCAGTTAACGTTGCTCGTGAAATCATGAACAGAACCATGCTTCATAGCCAATAATTACTCTTGCCTGAAAACCCAGCCAGCAGTTCAATGTCAAATCATGGCTCAAAAACAGTTAAACACAAGTTTTTAGTTTGGTTTGTCAAATTCGAATAAAAGGGACTTCATTACTGAAACATGGTTTCACGGAGAAATGTTATTAATTGAAATACAATAAAAAACCGCATATAAAACTATAATTTTCAAGGCCAAGCCGAACATTTTCTTATATTTAAGAGTAAGCTTTTCAAAATTCAGGCTGATTCATACTTGTTAAAAATCCAAGATGGCGCCCGATCAGTGAAAGGACCAGTCCCAGGAACCGCCAGGCATTCCTCGCATCATATCAAGAAAGTGCTGTCGATTTTATGGCCAATCCGCGCGGGTTGCCTGTGGTGTTCAAAACGTGTCTCAGGCCCCTCGGCGGGGGGTAAAAACAAAATGGCGGACAAGAAAACGATGTTTCTCGATTATCTGCAAGTTTTGGTGAATTTTACTGCTTTTTTCACTGAGATACGAGGAAAAGTACTAACAGACCTACCAAATAAGGTAAGGGGCATTTGCTAATAAGGAAGTTTTGCAACGTCGGCAAAACGACAGCTTTTGGTGAAATTTTCTTGATATACAGTGCGAAGGTAAAACGCTGGATGTGCGCATGGAGATCGAGCTCACGAGAGAGGGTTCCGGATGACATCACAAGCTAACCACAGGAAGACCACCCAGGACGCCAGGTACTACTGCCGTGAAAACCAAAAACAAGAATGTGTATATACCGTTTCCGGGAAACGTTGTCACACAAAAAGCCTATAAGCTTGAAGCGCAAAGGATGATGGGGGCATCTAAACTGCTACTGTTTGATCTGAATTTAAACAGTTTTCGCAATCATCGGTAAAATAATTTTCAATTCAGCACATTTCTAAGCATGTTTGTTTCTAATATTTTACAGAAATTCAAATAAATCTATAGCCATACTCCCTAGCACACCAAGCTTTGTTGCATTTTCCAGTGACAACCTATCCCGGAAACGGTATATGTGCAATGTGTGTGTGTAGGTGCGCTGGGCTTCCAGGTTGAAGCGAGATACCCTAAAATTACCAAGCCGCGATAAAACGTGACCCTTTAAATACCTCGTAGTTCAAAATTAAATTAACCTTTGAAATGACAAAACCACAGCCCATCCATGGGAAAAGCTGAATTTCCCATGGTAGAAGAATGGGAAGTGTTCGGATTTCCCATGGCCCTCCATCTGAATTCCGAACACTTCCCATGCGTGTGCCTTGGGAAATTTCCCCATGGATGGGTTTCTGCAGAAATTCCCTGTGAACGTTGTTTATTGTTTTCTTGCTAAGTGATACTTCCACGATGCCCCTAAAACATAACTGAGTCTCAATTTGAACCCCTAAATCTACGACGCGCATCCCCTCCGCCCTCGTGGCCCCCGGTCACATACACACTGTCATGGCACACTTTGTGTCTTTTGAGAATCGATTGAGAATCTGTCAGGGCCGAAATGTAAGAACCGTCGTGTTGTGCAAGTTATACATAGCACAGTAAAACTACTGCACCGCGGAAAAACACGAACTTCAGTAAAATAACTGGACCTTGTGCGTGAGGTAGATTACGTAGATTGCAATGCGATCATTTGACTGCCGCTTGATAGGTCTATTAAAATTACCGACCAGGGACCACACAGTTAATAACATTGCACCGACTTATCTGTGGTGTCAATTTGTCCCGGCTCGGGAGGGGAGGGGTACGAAAATCGCGATCACGGTTCAGAGACTTCCAAGGCTCAGCAGTACCGTCAGGTACCAGATGCCACCCGGATACACACTAGCTATCGCAGTGCAGCAACTACAGTCCATCTACAGTCAGGATTGTGATTTTCTTACAAAATCGCCTAGTTAGTCAAGAGAACCTTTGGTTTTTTTCCCCAGCGTAGTAAAATTAGAAACAAAACTCGGTTATTATAATGTGGAGGGCGATGAGAGATGAGGGCGAATGTAAAATGCGTCTCGCTCTTGAGACAGCTCCATTACTTTTAAAACTAATACAGGCAACAGATTCTCGTTTTCGACAGCTTGTGTTCGTCAAAGAAAGGCAAAGCAAAGTACGTATAGACGATAAGAGTGCGCGCGATCTAACCATGGTCAACCATGCATATGTGCGCACACAAGTTGGCTTTTCCCTGAATTCGTATCATAATACAGCACGTGGATAAGTATTGCACACGGTCGTGCATACCGGCACGACTTAGCCTGTTGTTTTTAATCTTTTTCGCAGCAAGGTTAAAATCAGTGTCAAAAGCCATAATCTTGTCAATAAATTCAGACAATGGCGCTTTTATGGAGGTTCCCTGAGGTACGCCTCTGCATCAAAAGTAACAGTATAGATGTTCTGGCGACGCTCGGGTCCGAGCAAGTCAGAGAAACAGAGTTGTTTCATTCTACTTATGGTAGTCATTTGATAACCCGTCTACCAGGGTAATAATCATCGTAAATTCAGTTTAAAAATGTGATCCGTATCAGCGTATCACTTTTCTTAGTCTTGGTGTCGAGTTTCTCGTTCATTACCGCACGAAAATTTCAGCTTTGGCGTCATTAAAAGACCGCGGTGGCTTCTGGGAAAAATGAGAATGCTATTTAAGAGGAGAGATTGCTGATCTTCATCTGTTTCGCTACACTTGCCAATCAAGCTCCAAGCCCAGCGGAACCTGTAAGTTACGTGAGTACTGCTAGAAATACTTGTTTCTCGCTTGATTTTATAGGCATGCGATAGCATTTGCGCAAATGCAAAAAAGCGAGGCATCCTACTTCTGCTATGTACCGAATACTAAAACACTTTTTTCGAGATGAAACACGGAATTTATTTTCGCAGCTTTACATTGATTGCTAATCAAGACCAATCTACTGCATGATCATCTATGCAAGAGGCACTTTTCTCAGGACCCCCGGCATAAATACAGGTTCTATTTTTGCCTTCATGATTTGGGGTTTTTCTGCTATATGTAGAAGTATTACATTGTCGCCCGGAGATTCGAATTTTATCTTCGAGTGTTGAAAATTTATCCCACTCGTTCGCAATATATTATTCGTATTTCCAAGCGGTCGTGCAATGTTCTGCTTATTATATAAAACATCAATGAATTACCAAATTTATTTTATTTGAGTAAAACCTAAAAATCGAGATGGAGTGTGTTATTTTCACGTGTGAAGATATCACGTTTTCGCGCGAGAGATCGTCCGGTATTTAATCTTAATCGGTGTTTATATAATTACATGTAACAAAATGATATATTCACGATAACTTAAAGCAAATATTTTGTTCACTAAATATCCCAGCATTGAGCAGCCGATGGAATGTTAGTTTTGAGTTTGAATGCGCGAACATGTATTCCTGTGTATACCTTGATATCTGATAGCCTGTTTCATTTTCAGACATTTGCTAGACATAAAAAGTTCCCAGTGAATAAAAAAATTACTGGGCCAAAATATGACTGACACAAAGCCTCTTTATATATGATCGGCGTACTGCGTATTGGTCAAATATAGTATTCTAGAATAGTGCAGGAAAAAAGAACAGACTAAGGGACTTTTATTATTTTCTCCTTGTGTCATTGTTCATTGATTCGGCTTTGTCTCGAGAAGTATCTCTACGCCTTTGCCGTGACAGCATTTTATCGTTCATGCTTTGGGTTCGTAAGCGCTTTAGTGGGATAGAATGGTCTTTCTATGATGCAAACGCAAGCTCAGAATTAGAATCTGCCGGAAGCTATGTGCTCGTCGTATTTTTTAAGGGTCAAAATCGACTCTCGGGTATTTAGGGGGCATTGGAGAAAAATTGCGGCTTTCACTAATAAATATTTTTTAGGGGTACAACAATGAATGAAAGGGTCACAAACCAAGCAAAACGTTTTCTGGCTTTCTTTATTCACTTATAGGTCTAAAAACAAGGGATATGCTATAGAAGAGAAACAATAAAGAATAACAAATAATGGGACATGGGCATGGAACTCAAATATGTTTTGATCATAGTTTAAACGATATTATTACGCCAAAAATTTCTAAAATTCCCCGTTTTTATACAGTTCGAAATCCTAGTAGACAGAGCAGGAGAAAAACAGCGAAAAATAGCTAGAACACGAACGAGTGCATGAACGAGTTTTAAATAATCAGCGACTAACATATCAATTTTTTTTTTCCGACGTAAGAGATTTGTCAGGTTGTGCAGAACTTCACGCGCTTGTCGATCACAATGGAATGCCTGTATAATGTCACGGGGCATGTAAACCCTGATCCCGGGCCCTGATCTCGAAAATAGATAGACTCTTTGCAGTTGAAGTTGAACAGTCATGTGCTTTTATTTCACTATGACATTGATACCCTAGCGCGCGTCCAAGTTATACTCGGTTGATCATGCGGGCGCAGCCAAGAGGGCATGCTTGTGACTTGGCGTAAAAGTCGCATTCCTGGCACATTTTGATGCTCCGGGTAAACTAGTCTCTTTGTTTTATTACATTGGGACGGATTGAATTTTGCTGTCGACAAAACAAAAGAAGTTTCGCATGATAGAACGTCAGGAGTGAAGAAAGCTCCATTTCATCTCATGTCAAATGAAGGCAAAAATGGCCCTCAAAATATGGCCAAGTAGACCAAGGAAAACCACTTTCCAAACCCCAAGGGTGGGGAACTCCTCTATTTTGGTGGCGGGGGTGCTCGTCGGGAATTTTCGATTTTACCCCTAAAAGGTACCAAAAACGGCGTGGCTAGTTAGTTGACCCCTAAAAGCCTCAAAATACCTCGTGATTTTCTCTCATTTTTTTTACGAGGGAAAATACGTCTGAAATTTAGGCTACAAACAAGTGTGATATTGATAAAACCATTGTTGCTTGATTTGCTTGAACGGACGCCTAAAGGGTATCTGGAAAAAATTGCAAGTTGTCGAAATTTACCCCCTAAAAGGTTACGACGAGCACCCCCGCCCCAAAAATAGGGGAGCCCCCCTCCCCCTGGGTTCAAAACCCACCAGCTAGAGTCAGGACTCTTCTGACTCGCTTAAATTCATGAGGGATTATTCGCAGTAGGTTTCACACATACATTGTCAAGTGGCTTGCCCAACAGTGTGTCTTGGATAAGTCGTGATGGCTAATCAGTATTTTGGCAGTAGTCACGGAAAACCCTAAAACTTCTTAGTTTAAACTCACAGAATTTTTTCAGGGAAATAACGTTTATCAATTGTTTTTCACATTTGGGTTCCGCCAAGCGAAAAGGGACGTCCTTACTCATGGGCGGATTTAGGGGATGGGCACTTTAAAAACTCGAAAGACAAATGACAGAAGCTGACAAAGAGTCTTTATCTTGTAGCTTCATGCTTGGAATGCCAGTGGAATTCTGACAGTGGAATTCTGCAACTCTTCTGATTAATTCAAATGTTGAATTTGAGTCAAAGGGTCTGTAAGCGGTTCAGGTTTATCATGCGTACCTTAACCCTCCCTTTTTCTGATCCAACTGTGTTTACCAGCCGAAATGTGATACATTTTCTCTCTTGATTTTTTAACAACAAGCAACAAATCACTGATCGAATTCGTTCCCAAATCTTGTCAAAATATGCGAATTTTCTCGCATTGCCAAATTCAGGATCTTGAACCCTTCCACGCCCTGTCATTCCTGTTCGAGACTTCTCCACCCCAGGGGGTACTCCCTCAGGGGGAACTCCAGACTTTATTGTGTCGGGACGAAGTGCGAATGAGGCATGAAACCCAAATAATCCCAAATAATCCCTGCATGGTCACTTTGACAAACTCCAAAAAAATCCCATGACCAAATTAAACTGAAACGAAAAACATCCCACGAGGTACTCCAAACCCAGTCAAACGACTCAGAGCTTGCCCAAACACAGACCCGATCAATCATTGCAAAATGTCCATGGGCAAGTTTTAATGCCACTAGAAATCCCAGGCTAGGTTTGTGTATGCCCAAAAAAAATTCCAGGTCAAACTTTTGGACCTCAAAAAATCCCAATTTCAAAAGTTTCAGGCCCTTTGCAACTCATTCCGACACTAAAAAGAAGAACCCTTGGGGAACAATCGAACAGGAAAAGACGACTGAAATTCAGGCTTTATTAGCGCAGGCAGCATTATCCTGTACGTCTGGAGAATGGCGTGGAACGTGTGCCCGGTATGCATAACAGAGGATTCAGTGAGCTACAATCTTGGACAAAATGTGTTGACAAAATTTAGCACCTATTGCGAATTCACTCTCGTTGCCGTACAAGAGCTATAAGCAGACTTTCTCCCCCTCCCCACAATCAATGTTGTGCATAAATTCAGCATAAATCGTTTGAAGGACCACAGCCAACAAAACAGCATTGAAAAGGGGGAGGGGGAAATAAATTTTAGACGATAGAACACATTTTTCTGCAGTCCGTAGGCGCTTGACAAAAAAAATGCCACTTTTTGCCAACAATTTCGTCCAAGATTGTAGCTAGAGCACTTAATATGTATACTCAGTTCCTGTAAGGCATGGCTCTCGAAAATCTCCGACCTAAAAACTTAGGGGGTGGTCTATCTTCAACAGTTTTAACAATTTCAAGATTAGACATCGTTCAGCTTGTAAGTGGACTAGAAATAAGTATGTTTTGAGTCTTGTCTCCATGACAACGAGGAATGTGACCTTTGAACTCTGTATTTTAATCGTTTTCCAAAAACTTCCTTTGAAAACGTACAAAGACTGGAGTTCCTAAAGATGTTTAAATGTAAGGTTATTAAAGTCGGAGCAGGTATTACCGATCCAACTGGAAATCCTGACTTTTTCAACGGGAACCATATTTAAGGGGATTTTGAAATATGATACCTTCCAATTAACTTTGCCATCTAAATTGGTGTACATGATTTCCAGTTGGATTTGTAATACTTGCTATTAGTTAAATAGGTTTTCGTTTAGACATGCTTAGAAAATCTAGATTTTCCCCGTTTTCAGGGACGGTTTCTGAAAATCTTAAAACACAGAGTTCAAAGGTCACATTCCATGTTGCCATGGAGACAACACTCAAATCTAGCTATTTCCTGGTGCCCCATAACATGAGAGAAGTTTGGTATTGAAATTGTGAAATGTGCTTAAGATAGACCACCCCTAAGGTTTTGGGCCACCACCTTTGAGAGCCATGCCTTACAGGAACTGAGTATACCTTATACTTAGGACATTCTGACTATAAAAACTAGAAAAACATTATCTCGGGAAGGGAACATCGCTGATGATGAAACTTGGATAAGTTTTCATCGAGCCATGGGAGGGGCAATACCAAAGTCACAAAACTAGAAAAAATAATATCTCGAGATGGGTACATCGCTAGGTGACCAAACTTGGATAACCTAGCGATTAGCCCGCTTGCAGGCGGTACTGGGTGTTTTTATCGCGGATAAAACCCGGTCCGTTCACTGATCGGGCGCGTCTCAAAAATCCAAGATGGCGCCCGATCAGTGAACGGACCGCCTGCAAGCAGGCTACCTAGCGATGTTCCCGTTGCACCTCCCATGCCTCGAAGATAACTTTATTCCGGGTAGGTTGCGGGGGGTTCCGGGTGGGTTCCGGGTGGGTTCCGGGTAGGTTCCGGGTTTTACAGACAACTTTTTTTTTGGCATCTCGTGTTGTAAGTACTTGAGGATGATTGAAAGAGCCCGTGTCAGCCACTCCTTTGTTATTGTTTCGCTTCACTTCACTTTTATTAAACATGCAACAATTATTTTAATGCACAACGCAAGGCTCAGGTGATTACAGACCCTTGGGCCTCAAAGGCTTTCACATTCTTGTGGTTTGAAACTAATGATACAGGCAAACTATTCCAAGCCCGATATTACAAGACGAATTACGTGTAGAAATCTCTTAATAAACATCTAAAAACAAAGTTTCAGATTTGATTTACCAAATTCAATCGAGAACATTGCTCTACATTCTCTAAATCATGCTAAATCAGCCGATGGAAATGGATGCTTTTTCCAACTTGGTAGTTGCTATGCTGTCAAAATGGCGGCTGACACAGGCTCTTTAAATATTGAAATTAGATAAGAGATTAGTATTTTAGACGCAAACTATATTAAAAATTTCCTGGTGAAAGTACAATACAATACAATCAAGGGCGTAGCCTGGATTTAAGAAAAGGGGGTTCACATCTGTACAAATGTATGGTGCCCTTTTCCAGCTTTCCGATTGTTTTTTCTTAAGGTTTACTGTTTTTTTCTTCTAAAAAGGGGGTCACATGCACCCCAGGTCCCCCCTAGCTACGCCCCTGTACAATAACTTAGCATCCCATATAAGTAATGGTATTGCCTAAATAACAATAGCAATTAAATAAAGTACAGAACAATAGTATATCAACTAGTAGCGCTAGTATATCAACTAGTAGCGCTTACCTGTCTTACCATGCAGGAGCATTCCCAGCTCATGCCCCTGGGCTCCTCATGCCCCTGGGCTCCTCATGTCCCTGGGCTCCTCATGTCCCTGGGCTCCTCATGTCCCTGGGCTCCTCATGTCCCTGGGCTCCTCATGCCCCTGGGCTCCTCGTGCCACTGGCTCCTCATGCCCCTGGGCTCCTCATGCCCTTGGGCTCCTCATGCCCCTGGGCTCCTCATGCCCCTTGGGCTCCTCATGCCCCTTGGGCTCCTCATGCCCCTGGGCTCCTCATGCCCCTTGGGCTCCTCATGCCCCTGGGCTCCTCATGCCCCTGGGCTCCTCATGTCCCTGGGCTCCTCATGTCCCTGGGCTCCTCATGCCCCTGGGCTCCTCGTGCCCCTGGGCTCCTCATGTCCCTGGGCTCCTCATGCCACTGGGCTCCTCATGCCCCTGGGCTCCTCATGCCCCTTGGGCTCCTCATGCCCCTGGGCTCCTCATGCCCCTGGGCTCCTCGTGCCACTGGGCTCCTCATGCCCCTGGGCTCCTCATGTCCCTGGGCTCCTCATGTCCCATTTTATAGAGCCCTCCTAGTACCCCCTCTGACAACCCTTCCCTCCTAATGTTTCTTGTTTTGTGGGGGATGAATGACTGTCGAGTGTGCGAATCATGCCGCTAACAATTATTCACTTTTAACCTTTTTACAGTGCCTCCGGCCTTTCAGTCAAAATGATGAACTCCGAGTTCATAGAAGTGATCTGCGAAAATGAGAGCTTCCGGAGTGTCTGGGCAAAATGCGACATTCCAGAAGGATCATTTCTAGGAGACTTCTGGGGCGAGGTAGGACCCGACGTGCATACGTACACTCTACAGATACACGAGGACAAGCACGTGAACCCGGCGGGCGATACCAAATACATCAACCATGCATGTGTCCCGAATGCAAGGTTCGTCTACGAAACGCGAGTTGGGGTTCCTGTGAAAGACGGGCATGAGCTGACCTGGCATCTAGTGGCAGCGCGGGATATTAAAAAGGGAGAGGAAATTACGTTCGACTACACGACAACCGAGTACAACATGGCGGCGCCCTTCGACTGCAGATGTGGGAAGCCCGGTTGCCTTGGTCGAGTACAGGGGTTCAAGCATCTCACCGACAAGCAGAAAATGCAGAGGCTGCCCTACATTTCCCCTGTCATGGAACGTCTTGCCAACAACAACTTCATCCACTGAGATACAAACGGACGGACATCGATAGGTTTCTCTGGACCCTAAAAACGCGATATTTCCTTGTATCTTTATTAACTACATATTATTCAGCACATGTACTATGTACATCTGTGGCTCTAGTTCTCTGATTTCTCTGAACTGCAACGGACAACTCTTAGTGCTCTCTTGGTCGCATTCAACTCGTACTTCAGGACCTGTTAGTACTGTATCATTGCAAAGGTAAATTTTACAAAAGACCAATTTTTGTCATTATGTGCATTATGAATAAAAATTGAAAGTTCAGTTCTAAAATTTGATGATGTATTTGATTTCTCATAAAATAAAGTGGATGGGAGTTGGGGAAAGATTCCTATAGCACGGGAGGGAAATAGATTGGTAGTGATACTGAGTTGCAGTGATAGTGCGATGTACTCTATCAGTGCGATGCTCGCGCGCTTTTGATAAATGGCCTCATTGGTAGTTTCTAAATGAATAATGGGGTCCATTTCTTGGCAAACCGGCGCCATTTTTTTAATTCGTACGTTTTTCTCTGTGTTCGCTACTTTGGTGATTTTGCAAAAATCCACTTCCTATTAGTGATATTTCTAGCTAGTTAACTTTACGGAAAACTCTTCCCAAATTCTCAGGAGATCACGCAGCTTCTCTCCCTTCGGGTCTCGGCAAAGCTTTTCGGCTCCGAAAAGAAAGAACAGGATTTCAAGAGACGCGCGCAATTAATTCTCGTTCCCAACGAGGCCCGGCTCACAAGGCCTCAGCTCTTTGGAACGCCTTTGTAAACGCTGAGGGACATCCCCCCCGATAACTTGCTACTCATACTGTTCATTCGGTCTTGTCAGCCTTTGGGTAATCCCATGAACAATTTGCGGGCCCTAAGCGAGCCTCCAGTCCCTGGCGTTCTGAGCGGGTACCCTGTGGTGCGACATGACATCTACCTAACCACAGAAATCCCACTCAGTACGCCCGGGCCAGGGCTGTTGATTCTCGAGTAACAGAAGGCGGCTAAATAAATACAGCCATTGCATTTCACTTCGTTTTATTGTGTTGTGGATAAAAAACGTACAAGAGTGCAATTTCCACCATTTTGTGTCCTGTCATGCATGCTCATTCTACCCATCTATTTACAAGCTACTTTCAGAGCCTTGTTAATATACTTGACCACGTGACGATACTTGTTCATATTCCCCCGGCGCTGAAAACGCTCAGGTGACTGGTTGCCATGGTGATGAGTGACCCGATGTCATAGTCATCTCGCGAGACCCTGAGGGCCACTACATCAATGCCTTGGGATTTGACCTTGTCGGCCACCTCATCAAGAGGCGTGTTTGACTCATGGATACCGTCCGTGATGACCAGAAGGACCTGATGAGAGAGAGGAGTATTTATTACCACTCAATCCACTAATACGCAATCGCGCCATTTCATTTAGCTGTCAATCAAAGTCCGAGCCGCCACGCGCAGCGGTTCGCTTTGATTGCTGTGTATTCTAAATGGCGCGCTTGTAATAGTGTGTTAATTATCAGGCGTAGTTTCGTCGTTTTCAACAAAAAATTAAGAAAAGCGCGCGAATATACCAAAACTTATTTTCGCGCAGACTCAAAATACTTCACGAGAGAAACAGCCTGTTACTCAGGTTATTGACTCCCAGCACATTGTGCGGCGCGCGCAGGTCGGCGTACTTTTTAATGTAAAGCGCGTGGGCGACAGTCTCAGTCTCAACAGAACGCGTGACATTTCCTGCGTTGTTTCTGTTGCGTTATGTACTTCTAGAAACATATATGTGAGTACTTCTGAATACCACAAAGAATTCGTTAAACTTAATAATAGCGAGCACTGGAAACTTCGCTTAGAAAGGAGTCTCGGTGTCTTCTTTTTCAATAAAAGCGGACATCTCAAATTTTAGCGACCGAAAATTATCACGTCACCCTATGAGGAGGTTTTTAAAGACTGCGCTTTAAGCTTAGCTCGTTGTGTGGTGGCGTATTTTACCTTTTTGGCATTTTCTCTTGCCCCACTGTCGTGAAACATCTTGACCGCCATGCCTAGCGCCCCCACAAGGTCCCCGTGGATCGTCTCGCTCCTCACATGCTTGAGCACACGGTACACATTCATGAGGGTGTTCTTGGGCCCCTTCAGGTCGCTAAATCGTAGCGCTATGTGAGGCTTTTTGGAAATGGTCCCAATCGACACATGAGTACCCTCTCTCGAAACAGCTGGCAGGCTATTGAGTATTTCGAGCAGTAGGATTTTCGCCTCTGCTAGGCTTTTAGCGGTAAAGCCTTTGTACTGGATAGTCTGGGCATCCATAAGAACGGCCAGATCCAAGGGTGCACTACACTCTAAAGACAATAAATACATGTCCATATAATACTCTTAGGTCATTCGGTAGACGTGCAGCAGATTGCTGTATTACAACAATGAAAAGTACGAACTCCTCAAGCAATTGCGCGCCGCGCTTGCCAGGTAACGCAATACCAGTAAAACAGTTCATAACGGAAAGAAACGCACTAATAACGCCCGCGGGTACGAGTCTGCAAGTTGTACGATAGACGCAAATCACTTGAAGTAGTATGTCTTTAACACGTGTCCGTAACCATGTCAACCTTAATCCGGACAACAATCGGGTTAACTCCGGTGTAATAACCATTCCCAGAGGACACCTTTGTGTTTAGTTCTTATTTCATCCTGATTCGTTCTACCAAACAAAGGAAGCTTTGTGACGCAGTTCGTGCGCACTCACAGGTTATTACACCGGAGATAAGCCCAACAATCGGCACCAATGGGTTACTTGTGCGGAACAAATTTCGAGCTGTATTTTCAAAATGTTTTGTTTTATATTTGGATTTATAATTATTATTTGGTAGGGAAGCTGTTTCGAAACCAATTACCCACGAGCTGAAGATCCAATCGAAATCTGTCAAATCAAAAGTTTGATTGACAGAAGCTTCAAGGGGATGACTTACCAAAAGTTGCAGGGGGTTAACTTAAACCAAATAAGATTATGGGCTTTGAGCATGAACCAGAGCTCCTATATATACACCACGATATCGAGGAATAAAATTTGTTCTAAGTTCTAAAGTTCTAAGAAGAATAAACTAAAAGTAGGAAAGCAACGCGTTTAATTAGCAAGATTTCAGCAAATTAACTGTTTTCTTAAACTAATAAAGCAATACTTTTCTTTAATAGTGCTTTTTCTATTGTGGATTTTCCTGTGTAAAAACAAATCATCGAGCTCACGGGAAATACTAAAAATTCCAGTATTTTAAGTGTAGGTATTCTGCTCCCGTGTAGATTTTACCTGTAATTGTCGTGGAAAGAGGATCAAATTTTAAGAGGGGAAAGAAAAAATATTTCTCCCCTTGCTGCTGTTCTGTTTCAAAAATTGCTAACTCACCTAAAAGTTCGCGTAGCTCTGGAATGGTTTCCGAGTACGAGAATCTCAGAAGAATTGCTTGAAACAGCAAAAAGGCGAGCCAACGGACGGTGTTCCTAGTTTTCATGACTTGTCTTATCCGCGGTTCCAGTAGTAAATAGCTTCTTCCCCCTAAATATTTAGATAAAGGACCTTCACTCCTTTTTTTAATCCAGTGCTGCAGATTGTAAAAAAATATATAATGGACACACACTGTTAATTGTAGCAGCCTTCAATCTAGCCATAAATAATTCAGAGAAAACAAGGACTTTTTTAATTTAAAACAATTTTATCTTAATGCATCACGGATTCTATCAACTCGGTAAAATACATTTTTAAGTTTGACGGGAAGTGAAGGCCTTCTGAAACGTTTCGCACTTAGTATTTATTGAGAGAGAAAGCTTCTTCCAAACGTTTTCGAGAAATGCAATTTAAAACTTTGCAATATACAAAAGATTACTTTATAAAAAGAATTACTTTTATCTTACACGAAGTAATTGAACTGAACCAATTCCCATTTGCGGGCCATACTGTTAAATATTATTAGTTTAAGGCTTCTCAAGTTAGATTTTTGTCGACTTTTGTGTCATGTTAATTCTATCGTACTGTGATTTGTAGCTCGCTTGATTCGCACGCCAAACACCCAGGGTGTGCATGTGGGCGGATTCACTTTATTTCCTCGAAATTGCTCTCTGGGTTTAAGACTAGAAGAAGAAGAAAAAAAAAAGATGGCGAAGTCAATGAAAACAGGGAAGGCACTAAAGCGAGATCGTACCGTAGTATAAAATAACTTTCTCTGTCAAAGACACGATTTTGTTCTATCGCGATGGCCACATTCTCGAACCCAGAGCTCCCCGGCTCGTAACCTCGCGGGGGAGGCTCCAACCTCGTCCCCAGGGTCTTCTCGGTCGTTTTTCAAAATGGCGGTTAGCTCAGGGAAGACCCTGGGGGAGGCTGAGTCACATGACCACTGTTTGAGGACATGGGAACGAGGTTCTCCTTTGTTTCGAAGCGGTCATGTGACTCAGCCTCCCCCAGGGTCTTCTCTGAGCTAACCGCCATTTTGAAAAACGACCGAGAAGACCCTGGGGACGAGGTTGGGGAGGCTCTGGTGTGACAGACACTGACGCATGCGCGAGATTTAATACAGAGCAGCTAAGAGAAAGACCTTTCAGCGCATGCTCCAACGCTCAAAATCAGCCAATCAGCGACGGCCCTCAAATGGATGTCCCCAGAGCCTCCCTGCGAGGTAGCAGACGAGCTGGGGAGCTCTGGGTACGAGAATGCGATGGCCATGGCATTAGTGACGCATGCACATTCAACTTTTCTACTGTTTTTCTAAGCGCGAAATTTTCGGCGATGCTCAGTAGATACTCAGCACTGAATTTTCAAATCAGTTGAAAGCGACGGCTAAAAGATAACACATCATTTTACACGACGGAAACCATTTTATTACGCTTTTTAACAGGTTGGTGAAAGGGGTGTTCATCAGGAATTATGAAATAATTTTCAGGCATCGCGAAGTTAACAAATTTCTCGTTGATAATTTGCCTAAATTGTACAGTAGTGCAAATCACGAATCACGGAAGGAAAAAATTGAAAATCACGAATCACGAGCCAAACTTTGGCCCAGTCACGGATCACGAAATATTATCTTCACCACCCTGTTTTAGCGAATGATGAACGTTTCAACACTGGACACGATTCAACACGGTGTCCAACTTAATTTAACACGATTCAGCGTTTCCCGAAGTTACGTTTTCGGTGATTTAGAAAACGATAAACATACATTGAACAGCATTTCTGAGCATTTTAATCTATACATAGAGGCCGACATTTCTTTGCTAGTTCAGTGTCGTAAATGTTTCAAATGAACCCAGATTTTTTGTAATTACATTATTCACAAACTCAAACAACATCCACAAGATTGTAAAAAATCAAAGTGCCGTAAACATACCAAAAGGTAAACAAACAAAGCTGGTTATACCTTCACCCGGTCCGTATTTTTTATAAGAACGGTAGTTTTTGTGTGAGGCTTGGAAATGCCATATGTGTAAAATTGTTTAGCAATTTCAGTCTCAAGAGTTGAGTGAGCGATGCAGACCTTGTGCATTTGTGAAACTTTTTCTCTAATGCCTGGTGCACACTTGCGACATTACGAAAATATGACGAGAACAAACTTTTGAGTATGGTTTCAAAACGTTGCAGACCACAAAAATAACATAAGATTGCTATGGTGAAGTAATCTAACGATGATCCATGGAAAATATTATTTCAATTATTTTCCCATGCTTTTTTCGTTGTTTATAGCGTCCTTATGTCGTTAGTGTGCACTGGACTTAATGGACAAAATTTCCTGTAGATATTTTGCTCACAACAACAAAAAAACATAGAAAATTAAATGTTCTGAGATAGGTTCTAGGTATATCCCCACAAATCTCAACTTAGCGCCCTTACAAACGTGTTATTTATAGAAGCGTGTAGCTATACAATTAACTAAATGTTTAGTATTGTTCGTAACATTAGTCGAAAAATCTGTCAAATTGAATTCTCTAATTGAACAAATATAGTGTTCTCAAGTGGATCAGTCCCGGGAAAAGACAGCTATATATGACTAAAAGGAATTGTTGCCATCAGTGTTGGCTTGTTTTTTTTTATACCCTTTTTTCATTTACTTTCTATCCTTTTTCTAACGAATGATCTTGCTATTGTTTGCCAATTTAGTACTTTTGAAAAACACGAAATTTCTGGTTAACCACGGTATCAGAGAAGAAAAAGGAAAATTCCAAAATACAACATGTAGTCACTAAAACTTATGTCTACCAAAGCTACATATGAAAGAAAATCCTTAAAATCAACAGTGACATCTGATCTTATTTTTCTGTTTCCTTTTTTTCTTGGATTAAATATTATTTCATACAAATCGCGAAAGAAGAGAATTGTCAATATTGATTTATTAATTATAGTAGATGGCAATTGGCTCTCTTTTGGCCGCATACAGAGGACTAACAATGTATGAAGCGTTGGTATTCATAATTGTTAGAAAACACACAGAACAGGAGAATTCGACGAAGGCTTTGAATAATTTATAACACGAATTTTTCTCATTTGGAATGACAAAGAGACCCCAAGTATGGAGACCGACAGCGAGGTTGGCCTTCTGCAATGAAAACATGATCAAATAAGCGTTTGAAGGAATTTCGAATTCAACATGAAACTTTCACCGGCCCAGAAGAAAAGCCTTGTCCCTGTTATTTTGTTTTTGGCAAATCTCTTCTATTTATACCTCGGAGGCTGTATTTTTCGAGCGGTTGAAAACCAACCGAGAGAGAAACCTAAAGCAGCGGCGGAGATTCAGGAATTGTTGGACGTCTTAAAGGAGAGTAGTTATGGACAAAATTATCTTCCCGAAGATTTTGACAGCAAGGAATTTGTCGATAAATTGAACGAGAAGGACATAGCGAACGTAGACGTAAATATGGAGGCGCTGAGAAAACAAAGGATAGCAGCTGCCAAACCCAAGTGGAGCTTTTCAAATTCCATGTTTTTCGCTACAACAGTGGTTACAACAATCGGTAAGATTTTTTTTCATTTTCCTTTTTGGACAAGCCCGTGGTCTGGTTTCTGTATAGTTTTTACATTCAGTATCGCAAAAGGGTCAAAAGATAATTTGATCACAAAGTCCCCGCTTTTCGAGTGAGCGTCGTTTGGCTCATTCATAAAACAAATATATTTTGACAAATTTATTTTGTCGTTAAGGTTCTGCTAGAAATATTCGTACCGACTATTCTGCTGAAAAGTTAGGCACATACACCCAGCTTGAATACGACTGGGATATTTTAAATTCCAAAAGAGAACGTTAGTGTAGTATCAAACACCTGAGAATTTGGGAATTTAAATTAATTTTAGCGGAGCTCCCGCGGGCGCCGAAGGCGCCCGCGTAGCGGAGCCCCATAGCTACATGCAGGAGGAAAGGAAACAACACAAAAGTGTATATGCATCGACCTGTTTTGTGATGGACTTCCGGTTTATTTACTTCCGTCCGTGGTTCCGTCGTCGCACAGGCAACCCATGACCAGTTTTACAGCGGAAGTAAAAAGGTTTATATCTTGGGAAGGGATGAAACTCAGACAACCAAACTTGGGTGAAGTTGTCTAAGTGGCAATGGGAGTGCGATGGCCTAGTCACGTGGTATGACGTCATCGATGACGTCATCAAACGCGTAAAGGTTTATATCTTTTGAAGGGGTGAACCTCGGACAACCAAATTTGGGTGAAGCTGTTTGAGTGGCAAGGGGGGTGTAATGGCATAGTCACGTGGTATGACGTCATCGATGACGTCATCAAATGAGAAAAGGCTGATATCTTTGGAAGGGATGAACCTCAGACAGCCAAACTTGGGTGAAGTTGTCTAAGTGGCAAGGGGAATACGATGTCGTGATCACGTGGCATGACGTCATTGATGACGTCATCAAACGAGAAAAGGCTTATGTCTTTGGAAGGGATGAACCTCAGACAACCAAACTTGGGTGAAGTTGTTTAAGTGCCAAGGGGGGTACGATGGCGTGATCACGTGGTATGACGTCATCGATGACGTCATCACACGAGAAAAGGCTTATATCTTTGGAAGGGATGAACCTCAGACAACCAATCTTGGGTGAAGTAAGGGGGGTACGATGGCATGATCACGTGGTATGACGTCATCGATGACGTCATAAAACAGAAAATGTATAAATCTTGGAAAGGGATGAACCTCGCACAGAACCAAACTTTGGTGAAATTATCTAAGTGGCAAGGATGATGGTAGTGTTTGGTCACGTGGTATGATGATGACAGGCTATGTACAATGGCTGCCTTTTGTCTCATTAACACAGAAAAATATGTAACCGGGAGCTCCGCTTTTAGCCAGTGGCTAAATATATATATTACGAATACCCAAGAGCTTTGTAGTGACGCCCACCATTCGATACAACCCAGCCGTCTACTCTAAGGACACACCTGCTTAACATACTTTTTAACATATAACGATCACAGTAAAGAGCTCAATGCTTTTAAACAAGAGTTTTGGTAAAGGAACGGCAACAGGATTTTTATAAGAACCTGAGATTTCCCCCCAAAAAATAAGAAAGACGTTCCCATACATTTACAATTAATAATTTCCCCCGGGGGGACTCTAAGGTTAAAATGCTAGGGGTGACCGTCGGGAAACTCGAATTTTGACCCTAAAAAATACCTGGTCGGAAAAAATTTCCACCCTAAAAAATACCCCTCAGTCTGAAAATACTAAAAAATACCAACAATTTTGACAGATTAAATTTTATTCTGGCCGTTTATTTAATATACATCAAATGTATCCTCTCGACTTTCAAAAACACTACCTTATTTGCGTGAGAACCCCCTAAAAAATACCTATTTTTATTACTATACCATTTTTTATTTTCGAACCCCTAAAAAATACCAGATCGCCGATTTCAACCCCTAAAAAATACGACGGTCACCCCTAGCATTCGAATATAGGGAGTCCTCCCCCCGGGTAATTTTCATATTGTGCTATAAATATCTTGCTTTTAATCAGAAAATGCACGAGACAAAACATTCCTATATGACATACGAATAAAATATTGTTGCCAACAGGCTATGGTAACCTGGCGCCGACTTCCACGGCCGGACGGATGTTCTGTGTCGTCTATGCTCTCATAGGCATACCGCTGACACTGATGCTGCTCGCGGTCGTCAGTACTGTCATCGTTCAGAAGCTCAACGACGCATGCGCGTGGGTTGTTGCCTATATAAGGAGAAATTTCTACAAAGGATACGAGTTCGAAGCTGCCAGTGGGGAGATCAATGCCCCAGTATGGCTTGCGCTACCGATTATATTTTTCTTCCTGGCGCTCATGTCGTCCGTTTACTGTGCGCTAGAGGGTTGGGACTTTGGTACCTCGCTGTATTTTATTTTTATCACATTCACGACGATCGGGTTTGGAGATGTAGTTCCCACCAGCCGAGCGGTAAGTAATTTGCGCACGCGTGCAACTCCACGATAATAATAATAAAATATGCACGTAAATAAAGCTTGTTCTTTATTGCAAGGAAGACGAAATGTGCGTTTGCATGTGCACTGTTTTGCATGGCGTACATCGCTTTCAATTAACGTTGCACTCTGTGATCTTTTAGTAGCCCACCTTTTGGTCAATTTCTTCTTCTGGGCCTTTATCGCAAGGCAGCCATCTGATAAATCTTTTGTTCTTGCATGTGCAGCCTCATCATGATTACGAGTTTCCACGGGAAAAAAACAAAGAATTTTATTCAAAATGGCTGCCGTGTGATTAAGGCCCATTTATAAATCTTCGAAACAAAATTAACGTACAGTAAATGTATGGGACAAAATTTTACATACAGTAAAAACCCGCGTATATAAGACCTAGAATTTTAGCTTAAACAGGTTCTTATTTGATTTGAAAATACAAGGAAACATGGGGTTCACATGGATAATTCTAGCCTAACAGGTTCTTGAAATCCGGATTCTTATACGCGGGGTTTCACTGTATACAAGAAATGTCTTATTTAGGACACTTGGCTCCCCTTCTTTTAAAAATCGTGGCTATGGCCACGTAAATTATAAAAAGTTGACAGATTTATGAAAACGTCTTATATTTATACGTGAAGACACAGCCACAGGCGGCAGAACCGAAGTCTATTTTAACGTTCCTAACGTTTATGTCGAACGATAAGACCTTAACCTTGCCCTGAACCGCACCTTGTATGCACCGTGTACGCACGGTAATAAGATAACTTATCAGTGAGCACTAGTGAGGACAAAGAATGTGATATCTTAGCATCATTAAGCCCCGTCTCCAGGCTCTTTTTGGCTACGCGGCTTATGTCGAATAGTGACGTAACGTGTGATTTGCCGCTTACCCACGGAGCGTCACGGGGCGTGACGAGAGATGACACAAGACGCATGGAGACGAGGCTTAGCATTATTGTCTCTGTTGCATGCTAATTTTCTTAACTGTAATATTAGTCCAGTCATTCTATGAAAAATCAGGGCCAACCTAGCACTAATGCAACAGAAAGTTTCTCAACGGTTTTAGGGCCAGAAAGTAACCCTCGAAAACATATCAAAAGTCCTAAAAAATCATAGAAGGGGAAAGTACTTAAATTTAGGAGGTTTTATTTCTTTTGTTGGCGGCCATTTTGGCTTTTGTTATTAATGAGTTTTGCGGCACTTGGAGCTCTACGCTGATAAATCTAGTTATAGACTGAAACGCGTAACAGGTCAATATTCTAGCGCTTTCCTTTACATAGAAATGACCCCTTGCATAGAGTCTATTGATGTTTGACAACCGAATCCATTACTAATAATTATTGATTTGTGTATGGAAACATGTTTCAAGATTCCTAGTCAGGCACTGTATTCGAATTATACATGGGAAAATTATCTTAGTCAAAGTGTAGTTTACAAAAATAACATACCTAACAAAGTATATATAACATGAATGAGTCCATTTTAAACAACTAAAAATTTAAAACACTTAGCTGGAAATACTGTACAGTATAGAGAAAATCAACAGCTTCGCTAAACTTAAGTGCGGCAAAACTCATTAATAACAAAGGGCAAGATGGCCGGCAACAAAAGAAAATTGTGCCGTATTTTCAAACTTGAATTTTGAGATGTTCCCCTACATGGATTTTTTAGGACTTTTAGTATTTTTGTTAGGCTTACTTTATGGCCCTAAAACCCTTGAGAAACTTTCTGTTGCAATTAATGCTAGGTCATTTCACAAAATGACTGGACTATATGCACGTTAATATTGCATGTCACTGCACGTTGAGCATGACCCGGTGTTTGTTCTGTTCTTTACTATCTCCCAACAGCTGACGTTAATATTTCAGGGAATATGGATCAATACAACCCTGCTCTATGTCGGTCTTTCCATTGTTTCCATAACCATTAACTTATGTGCCACTGGGGTCGCAAGGCAAATGCAGAAAACCGGGAAATACATCAAGATACTAGAGTTCTTCTCGAGTCAAGAAGAAACGCAAGGCGATTCTGAATCTTCTACTGATCTGGATAGCTCGGTCGAGAGGGTTAAGAGGCGTGGCAGAGATCAAGAGTCGGAAAGGTTCGAAATGCAGAAACTGGAAGACGAGGAGGGTGATCAGGGGATAGTTGTTGACGATGATGAGTCGGCCGCTAAGCTGAATATCACGAGAGAGGCGAGTGGTCGTTATTACGGCTCTGTTCACGACGAGTAGGTACGAGAACACGGTCTTGCATTTGTCAAGGGGATTGCAACTATGGGACTTGTCAGAAAATAATGTGCAAGATGAACACATTCAATTAATACAAACAGATTAACCTGGAATTTGTAGTTACGCCAACCCAAGAAAACGTTTTCTTCTTCTTCTGATGTTTCATGCGTAAGGGAAAGCGATGGAAGGGTATAGTAAAATGTGCTAAATTAAACCTTTAAAAATATGAACAGATGAAGAGTGTTTGACATTTTTATCGAGAGCCTCTAAATTTCGATGACAAGAAAAATTGCGGCCGAAGCATTGCGTTCTGTAAAAATACCCTCCCAGCGATATCGCAGAGTCGTCTTCGTTTCGCCTCACTTTCATGACTTTATTCCTTATCATGATAATTTATACCTGAACTATCTAGGATTTTCTCAAAAAAAATAGAACAAAAATTTCGTTAAATAACGCCACTAAATATCTGATCACTACATGATACCTCGGGCTCTTGTTCACAAATATAAACCCGAGGAAGAGGCTATAAATTCGGTTACAACTGTGCAATAAACAGTGCGAAATCAAACGCGCAAAAATACAACAACTGCTAACAGACAGTTAAGTGGTAAACAAACCAAAGTAACAAATGTCATTGTATATGAATGAAGGTAGTCGTGTAAGCATGTTACATAACGTATAGAATCTTAATTTACATCTACTAAAAGCGGAGTGAGCCACTGCTTACTAAACCAATCAAATCCGTCAAAAATCGGAGAGAGGCCGAGCCTGATTCCTCTTGGCGAGACATTGTTTATTCTGGAAATCACAGAAACTTCATCCAATAATTGCTTATTCCCATCCTCGCTAACGTTTCCCGACCTCGAAGAACTGGATCCAATGACCATAACATTTCTGTTTACAATTTTGTTTTGAACAAAATCTGCATAAAAAAATATTACTTTCCAACATGAACTTTACGGTTCTTCAATCTCCCTCCAATGCTCTCGAAAACTGAAGGAAAACTGGGTCTTTCTTGGTGTTGCAAGATGTATTCTATTTTGGATTGGAGCTATTGTATTCCATCTTATTGTTTCGTTCTACGGTCTTTTGTCTTCTATTGTCTTTATGCCTCTGGTGCCTTGCAACACCAAGAAAGAGCCGGAAAACTGGGAAATATCCGACAAGTTTTTCAAGAAAACTTAGGCGGCAGTCGAGCTTTAGTCTAATTTTTGAAGACTATATTTTCCTTTTCAAAGGATACCGCCCCATTTTACAAACGAAGATTTTCTAGAGGTTTAGATTGGTATGGTGTTGCTATGTCACGACGTTGCTATGTCACGACGTTGCTATGGCACTACGTTTACAAAAAAAATTCTTGCTATGAATGGCTGAATAATTAACGTTTATACTGATTCCCAATTTTATTTTAACTCTAAATGCATCATGTATTGACTAGCTATTACTAGATGCTATAAATATCTTGTTCATGGTGTCTTGAATTAAATATCCGCGCCAGGGATATGACAAACTATATAACAGGGGTGGGGTGGGTAAGGACTTAACTTCTACCCGCGCACTCACTGCTCCAAGACCGTGGTATCAGAAGGTTCAAGAAGTCATTCTAAAATGAAAGATAGAAAACCATGCTCGTTAAAATCATGAGCATTTGTATAAGTCAGTGGGCAAAGGCGTGCAGACAGCTCGTAGCCTCTATTTTAGAGAAATACCCAAGGAAAACCGAGGCCCTCCCGGGGAGGGCTAAAGGCATGACGATGGTGTGCGCATAACAAGGGAATTTGTCTCGATTTACAGACGTTCGCAGAGGAAGGGGTTACTAGCAGTCTAGGAAAGGTGATACTACCTCCACATAGAAAAAGGGGAGCGAAGTGCAAAAGACATGTTGGTTACCGACACCCATCTAATAATAAAACAGGGGACCGAAAAAGGTATTTTCACAATATCGCGCGAATCCACTTTCCTTATAACAGGGACGGCGGAACAGTTTTCAAAGTGGGCGGTCATTAGCAGTTTTCAAAGTGGGCGGTCACTAATGAGATTGTATTGCAAGGTGTGTGTGTGTATGGGGGGGGGGGGGTTCTGAGTTTAGTGAAAATGTATGACAGACAGACGGACAGTGTGCTTAGACAGACAGACAGACAATTTTTATTGGCACCTGTCAAAGAAATGTTTACATTGGTGTGGTGGTCCAATAAAATTTAAATAATAAAGTATTATTATGCCTGGTGCACACTTGCGACATAACGACATAGGGAAAATATCACGCGAACCGAATTTAGTGGTTTCCAACGTTGAAGTCCGCAAAAATACATAAGATTGCTTTGGTGAAGTAATCTAATGATGATCTATGGAAAATATTGATTGTTTTTATTATTTTCCCATGCTTTTTTCGTTGCAACATAACGTCCTTATGTCGTTATGTCGCTAGTGTGCACCAGGCTTTATTAAAACTTGGCGAAATGTGGGGGAGCAACACCCCCCCCCCTCCCGGCTCCGCCGTCCCTGCCCTGTATAATAGATTGAGGTACCAGGGGGAGAGGGGGCACATGGTAACTTGGGCCTTTCAGGAGAGTTTTTTTGATCTGCGCAATAATAATGAATGATAAGATTCGCGTATCACTTAAGAAATCTACAAGTTCAAGCAGGAGGCCCATAAAAGATGTGGCACGCTCCCACGGGAAGCTCACAGTAAGTGTTCCTTTACTTACGCTTTTCCTGGGGCACGCTCCCACGGGAAGCTCACAGTAAGTGTTCCTTTACTTACGCTTTCCTGGGGCACGCTCCCACGGGAAGCTCACAGTAAGTGTTCCTTTACTTACCCTTTTCCTGGGGCACGCTCCCACGGGAAGCTCACAGTAAGTGTTCCTTTACTTACGCTTTTCCTGGGGCACGCTCCCACGGGAAGCTCACAGTAAGTGTTCCTTTACTTACGCTTTTCCTGGGGCACGCTCCCACGGGAAGCTCACAGTAAGTGTTCCTTTACTTACGCTTTTCCTGGGGCACGCTCCCACGGGAAGCTCACAGTAAGTGTTCCTTTACTTACGCTTTTCCTGGGGCAGTTTTGGTGGCGAACCACTCCTGACTATAGAGACACATGAGGAGTCCGTTCCCAAGAAATAACGTGATCCACATGAACACGTTCCACAACTGAGACACTTGACCGTGCTTGTTTGGCTTCAGGAACACAAAAGACACTGAAAATAAAACGAGATTCAATAAATTGAGTACTCTGAACTGGACCGTGTGAAGATTGCATACTAGAACATCGAACTTTCATAAATAGCAAAAGGACAGAGCAACAAGATTCCCATCAAAATAAAATTAACTCGGCAAAAACGTTCAGATAAATATACACACTTACAGCCAACAAAGCCGAACATGAGGAAGAGGATTGGGAAGAAAAACCTGAAGGCCACTACCAAGACATACTCATGTGCGACGGCGGAGACGATAAATACAGTCACTGTTGCCAGACCGCGGTTGTTAGTCAGCTGTTACGGGAGAGGAAAGAACAACTACATAGTTAGGCAGAGTTCTGAAACCTTCATCTCGCGCATCCGTTTTTTTGTCGATGTGAAATTGTGGCATCTGTTTCATGGTAAGAAATTAAATATCCAGAAGAGAGTAGTGCGAAAAAGGCGCCCATTCTCACCTTGACTAAGTCCTTGTAGATATAACTATAGAGCCAGTCGTGTACTACCACATTCCATGTTCTGTACCAGTTCGCGTACGATGGAGAGTTCCACCAGTCCTAATATGATAATACCGCAACTATGAGATGGACTTTGTTGTGCAAAAACAAAATCTAATGCTATTTCCGTTAAAGAGTGGACAGAAACTTTTTACCTCGTTGTTCGAGGCGAGAAAGAAAAGAAAACATGCTTTGACATTTATTGTTGCCGATATAAAAACTCATCCAATAATTGGTTTTAGTATAATTACGGAAGTGATTCCGCACGCTGATTGGTCGTAAAAATACTGAATTTTGATTGGGAGACTTTAGCTTTGTCAAGTGATAATTTAAAACGTCGTAGCAACGTCTCATTTGCCCCATTGACACGCAGCATTCGGAAACACAACTTTGCAGCACCCAAAACAACACCAAAAATATTTGTTGTCCACGCTTAAACCCAAATAGCAGTATTGATTAGCTCATTCTATTGTGAAACTCGGAATCATTTGTTATTTTCGCTATTGAAATACGTAGTCACACACACAAGAGCCCCTTTTGCAGGATAACAGGTCATTCACCAGAAACGAATAACACAGCTTACCTTGTAAAACATTCGGTCGGCAAATCTCGTCATCTCCGCAAACGCGTTGAGCCAAGAGTGAAGGATGGCGAAAAAGCCTAGTACGAGGACCATTGTACCGGGCAGCATACAGCTAAATGCTGACAGGATTAGATTCCTAGGGATAAAAAGAGTAGCACAAGCAGGGATTAGGTTTGATAATGACCCCTAATCCCCTAAGTAGTGCCTTGAACAAAATGTAGGGGGGATGTTGTTTAAAAATCAAGGGTAAATCGTCCAGGCGTTTCCTGCGTAATATCGTACTATACTAGAATTAAAAGTGTATATAGGTATTGAAATTATGATCTCACAGCGAGAGAAACTACCAGAACTTGACGACGTATTTTAATTTGGAGTATACCAAAACGGACAGGACGCTAAGCCAGGTGCACAATACTGTATTTCTGTGCGCCTGCTTCAAGATTTTTGCGCAAATAACATTGGAAATATAAACAGAAAAGAAATAAAGAAAGACTCACTTGAAATTGCCAGGTTCTTTGCCAGTGTTTCTAAAGACGGGCACACAGAATCGGACGAAGACATAGTATGTGTATAGGACACAGAGGAAGACTTGGATAAAATTAGATACCACATAGTCCCATCGGATGTACGGAGTCCTGACAAGTCATCAAACACAAGAAATGTTAGAATATATTGGTTTTACGTAGCATTGTCTCTTGAGAGATTTGCTCTACATGCAAATGTCTGGCCATTAATTTGTCATTCCTAGTCCTGTATCCTTGATTTGTCGGGCCTGGCACGAAAAACAATCTGATGTGATGTGATAGACTTTTTTTTAGTGCTGGTGCCATCACCGAAAGCAGCTTACCAGACATGGTTCAACACATTGCCGCATATATCAGCCATTACTACCCAATAACTTTTTTTTACATCTATACTAACTTTGCATCTTAAATCTGCAAAAGCTGAAATTTAGTTTTTTATAGTCTCCAGCTCCCAGAGCTACAGTAGGTGGTAACCAAAGTTGACACCAAGCTGACCTTTACAATTTGCCTTATTCAAGAAAATATCCTACCCCATAATGGAAGCTGGAGTTGGGGAGTCACTTTGCCTTATTTTCCTAGAGGCAAACTCCACTCTTACATACAAATAAAGATATTATTTTCGCAACTGGGAATTCAAGATTGGTGGGGGGTCATTTGAAAGACACTTACGATGCCACAAAATTTAGGTCACATCAGCAATCGACTATTCCAAGCCCTGCATCTTCTTTTTTACTTACATGGGGTAATGATCACGATATACAAGTGTTGGACAGAACAAGAAGTACAAATACTGGCCAAACTCTGGCAGTTCCACAGAACTTTCTGGTATACCCTCTGAATTTTCTGGTAAACCCTCAGAACTTCCCTCCTGACCCACACCACTGTCTGTGGAACTTTTGCTCTCTACACAGGACATAACAACAACACAAGTTAACATGGGCATCAGAACAAATTTTGAGGGAGCTCATCAGGTAATATTATGCCACAGCTGAACCATACATAGTATGGTAATTGCTTCCAACAAATCTGGGCCACAATAATACAACTTTTCAGAGTGAAAATTGCCAGAGAAAATAAGCTCAAATACTCAAATTGAGCTGTTTGGGTGGAATTTATATATATATATTTTAAAGTGAACGTCATTGATATGTTGGTGACTAAACATCTTACCTGACACAACTCTGGGTGCTGCCGCTAGCACTTTAGGGATGTTGGACCTTACAAACGCATGAACTTTAAGTATAAGACGAATCTAGGGTGTATGAGGGAAGTTAAAGATGCATATTAATTTCAGTACTACATTATTGTAAGCTTGCTGTCAGTATTTTTACCATATAATACTGAAGCAGAATAAAAATTGTTCATGCTGTTTGCATTTTGTATTGTTCCTTTTGTCCTTGAAATACATGTCTCTGCCTGGAGATCCTTACAATTTCTGTTTAGAGGTATCCAAATTTTCTAGAAAGGAAATTCTAAGCATCTTCAGGGACAAAGGTTAATTCACAGGCACAAAAAGGATTCTACATAGAAAGAAACCTCTGCTTGCAGGAGAGGGATTAGAATGGTAAATGTGAGCCTTGCCAAGCATCCAACCCCCTTGTGAGAGAATCACAGCCCAAGCATTTCCTGATACATAAAATCAGAGCTCAGCATGCCTCACAGCAAGCCTTTTTCAACTAAAAAATCAAGCCCAGTTAAATTGAGCCATGCTTTCTGAGCCACAGAAAATGAAAAACGTCTGTTTTTTTGCCTATTCTATACCCCTTGCAGGATAATACTGTAGGCCTGTGAGATAAAAGTCATCTAAATTTAGCAAACAGTGAGTTGAAGTTGTAATCCAAGGAACTTACTTGCTCAGTTAAAATAATAATGGAGGAAGCAGGTGGAAGATCATGAGCACAAACTTCTTGAATTGGAAAAAACAACAAACACGGCTATAAATGCACAGTAGAAGAGCAGCCACAGCATATCAGGAAGCCTGTACCAAGATGAGCGTGAGTTGTGCCAAAAACGGAAAACAGGGAACACTAGGAATGCCATGATATTCATGACAATCCAGATGTTTATCACGGTGGAGGTTTTGCCAAATGTCCAGACCATGATACTGAAATCCAGAGACAATCTGGAAAAAAAGAAAAACACATGTTAATGTAAAATGAGTACAATATTGATAATACAGTACAAGAAAATAATTTTGGGGATGATTTGCTATTTTTAGAATTCTGTTACATTTCTTCTCTAGGAGCTGGCTCACCCTGCCCACAATGCTTTGCCACAATCAAAATTTGAGGTCCAACAAAAAATCTTTATATTCTTTGCTATTTACAGTGTAGCACAATTTGCCATTAAAATTCATGAAAGGATTGTTAAAGAACCAATCCTTTGCATCAAGTCAGAGTTTGAATCACAATGTTTGATGTGCTGAATCATGTTAACAGAAATACAGCAATGCATCCTAGGAAAATTGCAAGTCACTTTCTACAAAGAGTCTTTTGTAAGTTGTAAAAGGTAAAAAGCAAATTTCAGATGAGTGTTGTAAAGTTCGAAAACTAAATGCAAAGTAAATTTAGAACCTGGCCATTCAACAACAAACCAATCAGGAGGCGAAGTAATTACAACTTGCATTAAATTGTGAGCCAAGAAAACACTGATGATTGCAGGACTAGACACAAGTTTAGTAATCACTTGTTTGGTTTTTGTTTGCAATCTGATTAGTGGAAAAGCAAGTTGTGATGCTCAGCCAATTGAAACGTGAAGAAGATCTGCTGCTCTATTGTTTTAATACTGATTTTATGTACCTTCCTGTATCTATGTAGTCATAGATGACTGTATTCAACACAAATACAATCAGTAGAGCCACAAAGATGTTGTAGATTGTCCGAACGTGGCAGACTTCTAAAAGTTCCCTACAATATAACATGAAAAGGTCAACATTCAGAGATTTGAATCATGTAACATATGTTACCCATGAGACATTTGATTTATTTGAAATGATTTTTCTCACACTCGATAATTGCAAATTCTGCTCACATTTAGTGAGTTAGTTTTGAACCCTGTGCAAATCCTAGAGAAGGGATTATTATCTTCCATGGTATACCAGTCCTGTAGAATTCCAAAATAATACATTCAAAGTGTCAAAATGAGAAATTCTAAGGCAACCACTGCGTGGTTATGCTTGTTATCAAACTTAATAACATAAAATTATAGAAATAGCCCAACAAGTACATGCCTGTCAATCTGACTTCAGGTTGTCCAGTCTAGCAATCTGTCCAGCCCCTTGATAGACAATGGACTAAAAAATTGCAATGTAATTCTATGGAATAAGTACTTACGTTAACATAGAATTTCTTGGTTTAAATACTTTGTTTCCATTATTTTTGTCTCTGTTAAAAAATAAGGATAGATCAGTAGCCTGTTTGCTTCACGAGTGATAAATGCAAGAATTTAAGTTTTCTGAAAAGGCATGAGAAGCAAGTGAAAAGAGAGATTTATTGGATAGAGTATGCTAATCGAAAATTCCTGAATTTAGGTAACAGGATGCAGTAAACAGAATCACTTAGGCCTAGGGCATATATCGAATTAAGGTTGCACCAATTTTATTTTATTCAAAAGATACCAACTCATTACACTTTCAAAAAACAAATTATTTATTGTTTTAATGTCTTCAACACAATTTTAATTGATGTATACCTTCGGCCTAACTATATATCATGCATTTGTTTGCAGGAGATCACTCGAGCATTTTATCTAGAAATGCTGCCCACCTAATGGTATTGGCACAAAATCAAAATCTATTGTTGATTTAGAATAGGGAATATGATTACAATGTATGGTGTTTCTTATTTTTTGAAAACAATCCCCTGGGCACCACCATGTTGCTGACAACCTACAGACCAGCTCCACAGGATGCGATGATACTTGACAGAGTCATCTCAAGATTTGACTCCCAAAGTCTAAACCTCTGCCAAATTGTTCATGTGCTTTCTAAAATGATCCCTAAACTGGATGACACTGGCTTCGATTGCAAAAAAAAAGAGCAAGAGGTCCAAAATCAAAAGTGTATAACCTAAAAATAGGTGCTGATCTATAAAGCCCGGTCTAGTCAATCGTTAAAAATCGATAGCGATAAAAATCGATAAAAATTACCGATTTTTATCGATTGTTCAATGAAATCGTTAAAAATCGGTAGCCAAAATAAGTGTGCGGAAATCGTTAATATCGATTTCTCCGGATTTATCAATTTCTAAAGGAAACTAAGAAAAACGTTCTTTGGAGGAGTAAAAGGCAGAAGAGAGAACATTCTGCTCACTCTTGAAGAGTTAATAACAGAGATTGCGCATTGAAATGAAAGCAGGACTATAACGTTGAGATCACGACTTTATTATAAGCAGGTCCTAAACATTATTGATAACAACAAACCATAACTGATTAAGACATTGGAAAATTATGTAACTGACTGATCAAATGAGGACAGTCACACAGATCCAAAATCAATGTAGTTGAGCGTGCCAACCTTTTGTATTCATCCACACAACTATCATTAAAGGTAATTCACAATAACTGCAACTTATTTAAAATCCGCTTTATTACACTGCTGTAGAAGACGTTCGTATTGGCACTCTCCTGCTAGCAGTCCCAACTGTGACAAGAAATCAGTCCGCTGAAGGCACGAGGAATGGTGCTGAAGGTACGGATACAGTTTTCCTGCCCCCGTACCGAGGCATATTGTAAAATCGGGGTTCCACTGTATGTTGAATCGTAATAAATCGATAAAAATTGATAACTTTTCTTAAAGTGTGATCGATTTTTAACGATTTTTAAAACCAATCGATAAAAATCAATCAGACAATAACGAGTGGTAACGATTTATCGATTGGTAAATCGGTATTGATTTTTAACCATTGACTAGACCGGGATAAAGTTGTTTTCAACATTAACCAATCAAACCCATGCTTACATCTGCAGTGCTGGCTATAGCTGTGCACTTTGTTGATTTTTGCAAGAAAATTTTTCATAGAAAGGAATGAGATTTGTGTGATTAAATTATATGGGGATCTGCCCCCAAATCTTCTGGAATTTCCAAATTCAAAAATAATTTAGGCAGGCATAAGAAATTTAGTTGTAAGCTTGATTTAATCTGGTAGAGTCCTCAACCTTGACAGCATGTTGCAAGACAATTAGCCTGAGTATCAGGACCCTCCCCCTCCTCGAAAAAAAATGAGAGAAGGAGGGAGGAGGGCCTGACACAAATGCATTCAAAAGTTCATGTTCAACATTCAGAATCTGAATGCTGCGCTATTGGCCAAAAGACAAAGGGACGCGTCACGTGAGTTAAACCGGAAGCGAAACTGGAAGCGTTTGTTCATTCGAGTACAAGCCGCGATGGGAGAGAGGAATCTTTCGGGAACACGAACGCAAATATTTTAATAAATTCGTCCATTCAAATTCGGAATATGGACGAAAGAGAGTTTGAAGATGATGTAGAGTCTGGAATACAGTTTTTTCCTGCTATACAAGTAAAAGAAGAGCAGACCGCGTGCCTCAAATTCTAGTAGGAGTAGTTTTGCCAACTGCTTTTGACAAACGCTAATTTATCAACGCCGATGCTGTACGCTAGCTTCTGGCTTTAGAAAGATCGAGAGAAGACCCTTGCGAGTATCGTTACTAGGCCCGAAAGCAGCAAGTCTCGCTAAAAGCTAAGGGAATTTCGGCATCCCTCGAAGATCAACGATAACAAAGAAATCCTGCTCGGAAGCGCTACATTTTCTCCTAGCTCAGGCTAAATTGTTCCCGCAGGATTCGGCAGCTTTTGCTAGAAAAAACGGTCCTTTGAGCTCGTGATAAGCTTATGCAGTTCTGTAGTAGAAATTTCCTTGCGGAATTCCTGCACACATCGAGACCCGCTCGCCGAAGTTCCCACGCAGTCCACACTTTCAAACAGGTTTCCCAAAATAACCGATCGAGCTCCAAGCTTTCAAAATACTTTTGTTGGAGAAAATAAGTGTACTGATCCGGATTTGTGCCATATTTAATAAGCTTGATCTTTTACAAACGAAAGAAGCAAGCAAGCTCGACTGTTTTGGTTTTGGTTCAGGGAAACGTACTTGAGCGAGACAATAGGCGATGACAGCTGACGACAATTTTTGATATGATTTGACAGCCGCCTTGAAGGGGGTGGAAGGCGCCGCGACAAGTTATTGTGTCAGGCGTAATTCTATTTTTCCTCTCATTTTCTCACAGAAAAATAAAATTCCGCCTGATACTCAGGCTACAAGACAACGAAATATGCAATAACACATACCATTTGATACCTTTTTGCCAATTCCATAAGGTGGATTATGATTTATCACAACATAAGGATACTATATCAATGATGATGCTGTGTACGAAGAATATATCTATGTACTAAGTTGTTATTGTAAGATCAAAGTTACCCATCCATAAATATTGCGTGTTCCTATAGGCTGTCTAGAAAGTTTTAGTTAGTCTTTTGGGCAACTGATACATAGAAAAATTATATTTTCCAAAAATAAGACCATATAACTCCACATGTCATTCATATTGGAAACATAGGATACCCCAGAAAGAAAGTATTTTGAAATCATGCACTTTAGGTATTTTAGTAGAACTCCGAGTTGCGTTCGAGCTGTTAGCTGCTTGTCACCTTCCCTAAGGAATGTCGCAATGTATAACTTAATGTATCTTTTATAAACACTACAGGGAAGCCAAGGTGAAGTGGGTGCATTAGAGGGTAAGAGTCCAGGACATAAAGGCTAAAGAGTGATAGCAATGATGGATGGATGTTTTCTTTACCATGTACAAATGCGATGGATCTACGGCGACAACGTTTGCCATTCACAGTGACATAATGTAACATAATTGTCTCGATCAAAGTTCACAGCATGATCTAATAGTTTTGTACGACATTTTAGGAATTAAAAATACAATTACGTATAAAAGAAAAAGCTGTTTTAAAGTACAACATTCAGTACCACGAATGACTGCTTCGACTTCAATAAACTTAACTTGCAAATGAATGAATTGAATCAAAATTGAAAGCTCAGACCAAGCGGTCTCTTTATCACCACAGGCAAAAATCAGATTGACCTAGCCTACAAAATCACAGGAAATCTGATAGAAGTGGCCACACAACAACCGATATCGAGTCATGAAACAGTCAACTAGGATAGAGTACCACAGAAACGCTCTTGAACTTACCGAAAACCATCAGACGAGGAGTCTTCATTGGGGGATTCGATTTCGCGTAAAACTCCGTCAAAAAGATCCGCCAGTTGACCATCAATTTGCTCTAGAACCTCGCCACGGAGTTTCTATGGATGAAATAGAAAGAGGTCAGTTGAGAATTTCCAGATGGAAGTACATGATAGGACTGCAAATCAGAACACCAACAAGGAACCAATATCTTAGTAAGACATTAGCGGCTTCCACTGACCTCTGTTTTCCTTCGAAGTTCTTCCATTCGAAGCGCATCGCGACGATCAGTGAAGTGATTCGTCTTCAACCTGCATCACAGAAAAATACAACGCTAAATCTTTCAATTGATGTTAAAAGAATAATCACAAAATTAACTGACCTCCGTTTCTTGTATCATTATTGAGTCGATGCCGTAATCTCGGACTGTCTTCTTCGGCCATCATGGACAAGTGAAATGGACTAGTGAAGGACGAGCTTTGCAGCCTGGCCTTGCGAGGCGAGAATGAATTACGTCATAGGACGATTTGCAAACAATTTATTACGACCACTGGTCGTACTGGTCCAGTAAAGAAAATATATAGCCAATAAATCTCTCTATAGTCATTCTAGATTTCTTGTTATTTTAGCATCTGGCCGGCTAGGGGTAGAAGTAAAGTTGACCAGTGTTCAGTTGTCAAATACTGCGCCGAAATAATTTAGGCTTCCCGTGTTGCACAACTCCACCGCCGCGCGCATTACACACACACCCTGGGTTTCATAAGTCTTGATGAATAATCTTCTTATAATGCTGACATGAAAACAGACATTAACCATGGTTAAGAGAAAATAGGATTGCCAATTCCTGTGATTCCTGATTCTATTCTTTCCGCGGAGGACTGGTAACAATACAACGTAATTTAATTGAGTCGATAAATTAGTTTCGATTCGCGCGCGTCACAATCAAACATGAATAGCTAGGGGAAAATTAGTAACACAAACTTGGCCGCACAAAACATGACCTGCATACTTGCAAATTATATAAGGGCAGACGATCGTAGGTGGGAGAGCTTCTTGTTAGGACTAACGGGGTCTTGTTCTGCTGCGTTCTTGATCTACGAGTTTTACAAACGCTGGCAGGGGCGATTATCGAGCGAAGAATGGCGGAAAAGAAACGGATATTTGCGGTACCCAGCGTATGATAGTTACCCGGATCTAAGTGTGCATAATAACCTCATGGCAGCTCATTTGGTGCCAGAAATTTACGAGAAACTGAAGTAAGTATGAACATTGCTTTTATTCGTGAGTTTTTTTTTTAACCTTTTACTTGTTTTTGCAGTTGTTACTATCATCGTTTGCTATTATGCCTCCTGTGAATGGGCTAGTAGTCAAAGTAGACAGGGACGTCTTGGTATGGCCATTTTGCTTCACGAAACTATCAAATTCTAGCGCTGACGTTGATTGAATATCGAGTCCGAATTTTAAAAAGCATGCAAATGTGCTAAGACCCGACAGACTATTCGACCTTTGAGATAGAAAATGAAGGATCAAGGATAACGGGTGATATCAGAATTTTTAATTTGTTCCCGAGCAACAATAAGGAGAAGGCAGTAATCAGTATGTGAAACGAGCGCAGTTGCCATCGAGGGCGTCACCGCAGATAAAACACGTGCTTTAGCGGTATCGACGGGCCTGTATCGACATTAACCATGGTTAAAGAGAAAATAGGATTGCCAATTCCTGTAATTCCTGATTCTATTCTTTCCGCGGAGGACTGTTAACAATACAACGTAATAATTTAATTGAGTCGATAAATTAGTTTCGATTCGCGCGCGTCACAATCAAACATGAATAGCTAGGGGAAAATTAGTAACACAAACTTGGCCGCACAAAACATGACCTGCATACTTGCAAATTATATAAGAAAATGAAGGATCAAGGATAACGGGTGATATCAGAATTTTTTCATTTGTTCCCGAGCAACATAAGGAGAAGGCAGTAGTCAGTATGTGAAACGAGCGCAGTTGCCATCAAGGGCGTCACCGCAGATAAAACACGTACTTTAGCGGTATCGACGGGCCTTGTAATTCTGATAATTTGATTCTCAGACATGTTGGTACAATATTTGTGTAGACAACGTCTCGCAACTTTCTACTGACGCATGTCGGTAAACACTGCTTAACCATAATCAATTATTGTCATAAAAATGTCTTGGAGAGGTACAAACGACATTTCTGTTTATGTTAAGGCCGGTTTACACTTGCGATTTTTGTTGCATTTATCGCGGCGATTTTTCTCGCGCGAGTTGTAATCTAGTGTTAACGAGATCCACCTCGCGGGGGAGGGGGGGGGGGGGGGGGGGGATCTGGTGATAACCATTGACGCATGCGCGAGATTTGATACAGACCCGCATTCCCGCATGAGTTGACGCGTACGTGCGAGAAAAATTGCCGCGACTCGCGCGACAAAAATTGCAAGTGTGAACGGGCCTTTAGGCTAACCTAATACATAATAATAAAACTGCTCGTTTATTGATCCTCTCGTAGCTGCGTAGCTAAATTACAGGATTTCCGTTAACAGATAGATACAAGCCGAACAATAAATATAGATAAATATACATACACCTACGTGAGTGGAGTTTCAGGAAGCATTCCCTTACATAACCTCTACTTGAGCGCAGTCATAATCTGAACACAGTCACTAGTTTGTCCGATTGAGCACTCGGTAACTACGAAGAGGAGTATGCACTCTTGATCTACAGATAATTTTAGTCGGTAAAATTCATATTTCCCATAAAAGACAGCAATTTCTATTTTTCTTCGGCGTGCACAGGAAAAGATCGACCCCCGGCTGTTTTACACTGGAGAAACTAATACAAGTAGGAGTAGACCGTCCCGGCAAGCCTTGGGAGCACTCTTCTGGAGTCATAGCCGGAGACGAGGAGACTTATACGGTATTTGCACCCTTGCTTGATAACATTATCCAGGACCTACACGATTATGGCCCTGACGACAAGCACACGAGGGACATAAAATGCGATGATGTTGGCGCCATCAGTCTGCCAAGCACTCACGTTAAAATGAGCCGAATAACAGCATGGCGGTCCCTGAAAGGATACCGCTTGCCAGCTGCATGTGGGCGGATGGAGAGGAGACAAATTGAGCAGGCGGTAAGAGGTGCACTGCGCAGACTCAAAGGTAAAGAAATGAGATATTCTGAAAGTAAAACCAGCGAAGATACCTTCCTGGTTCTACAATCTCAGAGTTCTACGTGACGATCTTCACATTTTCTGTCCGCAACTGTATGTGTTATATTTAGCATCAAAATATTTGTTCATTTCAACCATATCTGAATTACGATGTACAGAGGATCAACACTCATAATAATGGACTCTTGCCAATGTCTTGATTAGCGGTACTAGTCGCTGTACCCCATTCGACAAAGCTCAAACTAGTGCATGCAAAAGAAATGTTTCAGTTTGAATGACTAGCGTGTCCTTTTCTATCCCAAGGTGACTTCAAGGGTGAATACTACACGCTATTGGAGATCCCGGATGCGGACCGCGAGTACCTGACTGATAATATGCTCATGCCGCTCGGAACAGCAGCGGAAATGACGTGTTCCGACCGGTCACGTGACTGGCCGGACGCGCGAGGAGTGTTCATCTCTGGTGACAGGACATTCGTGGTGCACGTGAACGAGGCTGATCATCTCAAGGTAACAATCCGAGGTTTTTTAAAACATTGAACAGAGCAAGAGTACATTGGGGATGAGGTCAAGACAATGGTACTTTTTAGGAGCCCGATTTTGTCAGGGGAGGTGGTGGGTGGGGGACAAAGTACCCCACCCTACCCCCTACTGAATTTTCAACTATTATTTTCTCGAATGGTTATATAGGGGCACCAGATTTTATTACATAAATATACTTGCCTCGTGCCTCGCGAGCCTGTCTTTTCATTGTGGTCATTATTTTGCGAGATATTTGCAGTCAACAAGTTGAATAGAGTACCCTAGAGTACCTTTTGTTTGACCTCTCCCTTTACTATAGCTAAATTCTTAAACTAGCGGAGCGCGCAACATTTGTGTTGAATCCCATTTCCTACTAAAACCCTTGGAATAAAGGGAAACATTTGTCAACCTAATAAGCGGTCTTTTATTTCGAGAAGTGTTGCATTTTATAAGCTGGCACACGCCCTTTCATTTGTCCGCTCGCAATTTTCATATCGGGAGGAATTGGCTCAATGTTTTAAAATTAACTAGAAGAACCTTTGTCTTCCACATTCAGGTAATAGTGACATCAGAAAGCAACGACCTGCTGGCAGCCTTCGAGAAATACTGCAAGGGCCTCGAGGAGGTAGAGCAGGAGTTGAAACGTAACGACGAGGAGTTTATATGGTCCGATCACCTAGGTTACGTCGTGTCCGACCCCGCCCACCTTGGAACCGCTATGGAGATGCGGGTTCGAGTCAGGTTACATCATTTCTCCACGGTAAGTACTGTACTCAGAAAATTCTGCACTATATTGGAATATACACATGCCTTGGAATGTTGATAGTTTAGTTTGCTAGTCGATACTCTTAGTCGAACGTGATTGGTAACCCAAATCACCGGGTAAATGCGATTCTCACTGAGAATGAAAAAAAAAATGAGAACTGTTCTATGAAACTTCTGCTGCAATCTTCGTTCACTAGCCAAAAATGCGCGCATCCCATTGGTTGAAATTGATCACTTGAATTTCCGTTACCTAGCGACATCAAAAGCTTAAGCCATACGTGCAGGATAACTAAGGCCTACGGCAAACGCCGAACTTCAGTCGCTCTTCTGCTATCGAACCTTTTCTTTTTCAAAGGATGCCGCTTCATTATACTTTATAATCTAAACGTTCTATTGCTTTGATTGGAACGGCGCGACTCTGGCACGGCGTTTGCCGTAAACCTAACTTGAATCACCCATGATTTTCAGGACTGCAAACTGAGTTGCGTTTTGAAAGCCCTGAAGTTCAGACGGAGCAGACAGGGTAAGTGGAAGTTTTCAGATAAACAATCTTTGTATGAGAGACCAAGAAGGTACAGCCACAACATCACCCGTAGTTTGCATTAGCAATGGGTGAGGGTCAGGATTTGTATGAGAGACCAAGAAGGTACAGCCACAACATCACCCGTAGTTTGCATTAGCAATGGGTGAGGGTCAGGAAGTGATGCGCTGCACTTAACGTCATAAAAATACCTAATTGGAACCACGGCATTAGCCTGACATTACCCTCTCTTTCCAGGAATTCCTTCAATAGACCTGCATAAAGGCGAGTTTGACTGCTGCAGTATTGTTACACTAGGGCTAACAGAGGTACGAATAGAATTTAACAATCCAGTTACATCAACTAATTTAAAATCTATATGCCAAGCCAAAAGTTCCCGAAGACTGGGTGAAATGGGTTCTATAGGTTGCCTAACTCTGATACTCAGGCAAGGGTCTAGCTAGGGGTTGATAAGACTTGTATCGAATTACACGCTAAATCTCCAAAACACTCTCCATGCATAGTGCATCAGCCTGCGTACCCAGCGTTTCCCGTGGGGTTTAGGTCAGAGAAATGTGCGATGCACGAGCAAAAATAGAGATAGGGGGAGGGGGAGGGGAAAAAACGTCAGCGGGAAAAGGCGTTTAAATCTAGTGAAATTATGCGAAGTCAAAATGGTTTGAATGCTTGTATATTTATTGGAGTGAGCAAAGCCTATTTTACCCATTGACAGCAAAAAAAAATATCTTGCACTCGCAGGCCGAGGTGATTACGAAGGTGGCCGAGGGCGTAGCTAAACTCGTCCAGATCGAGGAGATGATGGACGAAGGTCAAGATACAGAAGACGTGCTGGTAGAATTGGTCAACGGCGAACATAGAGGGCACCCTGTGCCTAATATTCCTGCCCTGCGAGTATAAGAATTATCAACATGAATCAAAATAAAACGTAACTCGCTAATTGCCACGATGTTACTCGCCATACCAGGATGAACACAACTGATATACCGTAAATTATTTTAAAACAGAGTGGGAAGTCTTCTTGAGGTTTCAAGCAAAAGCCTGAAGGCATGTAGCAGATTTGTCTTATTTAATAGTTTCTCTTGTATGTTCGAGAAACAATTGAATAGTCAGCAACGCCTTCTTTTATGCTTAACTCTTTGTTCGTACTTTCGTACTTTACCAATGCATTGCTACGCGCGCCTGTTAGATTCAATGTTGCAATGGGCAATTTTTTGCTGTCAATCAAACCAAAACGCTGGACTGGGCTTAAATCAAACAAAATGATTTTAAGCCATCCTTTAACTTTCTCGCCTGGAATGATTAACTTTCTGGTTCACGAAAATTGACATTTAATACAATTCCCTGAGAATCGCCAATCGCAAGAGTGAATTTTGAGGGTCGGTGGTCTCGAGTGGAACTGCAAAGTAGTGTCATGTTTGGAAATATCTTCCGGGACGCCTCGTGTCACATAAATTTAGTTGTTGCTTGCACAGTTGCTCGCTATTATGCTCTATTTTAACAATGTAAGAAAAACATATGATAATCAGTTGTGTTTAAAATCATATTTTGCGAAATTGCGCAAAATTAAAAGTTTACGTTCACGTCGTTAAGAACCAGCAAGAGCACACGTCCTGGGCTCCAAATTAGACAGAGAAGTAGCCTCATAACTTGAGACAATTTTGATGATCGAAGAGTTTGTTAGACGAATACAAGACTAGTGTTCAGAATTGGTAGCCGACGAGAAAATGTGAAATTTCAGAAGCAAAATAGTCGCTTCTTATAACTTGAAATCGGCTTGAAGCGTAAGGTGTTATTTTACATCGATTAAACCGTGAAAATCCTGATTCTTATAAAACAGACCCTACTGTTTCGTTGCTATGGAAACTCTGATTATAGCCTTTGAAATACTGACAAAATATATATCATTACAAACTTTAATCTTTCTGCAGCAATGGTCAAACTTTCAAAGGCAAAAAAAAAGAAACACTAGCGAGTTGCAATAGTCCAAATCCTGAGAAAACTGCCGGCAGCCTCCTTAAGTCGTTTTTCCTTAAAATGACTAGTGTTACTCTAGTCATTTTCTGCTGTATTTTTCAGATATTTGGATCCGACAATCCTACCATCTGGAAGAAATCTAGGTATAACACTAAATAGGAGCGAAGCTGCGCCTAACACAGCGTGATTTGGTGATTTTCATTAAAAACTCAGTACGACATTTGAATGGCTAAGTTGACGATAACACTGAACGCAAATCCAAAGACCATTTTCGACTGATTTGCGGTTATGGTTGTTTTGACAACTTACCTATATCGCTTGACTGTGCTTTTTGTTTCAATGAAAATTTGAAAGAAACGGAAGAAGAGCCATTTTATATCATAATAGGTTGCTGAAAATAGCTACTAGTAAAGGATATTCCTTAAGGGGTATCACGTTACAATTAAACAGTCTGTGGAACAAAAGAAAACGATTTTTAATAACCGTAAATGAAACATTGAACCCGAGGTGGGCACGGAATGAATTCTTACTTTGCTCAATAGCTAGCGATTCAAGAATCCAAAATCTTACAAATACAATGGACACACAAGAAAACCTCTCTCCACCATTCACCATTGAAACAAGAACTGCAAGCACAAAGCATGTTAATTACGATACGCCATAGAGTTATGGGTTGCAAGCACCAAAAATGATCCCATAAAGCAAAAGGGCCGCGTATAATCTCTGTGTGGTTTTGATTGATTATACTTTTGGAAATTATAGTCAATCAAACTCACACAAAGATTATATCATAACCGGACCTTTTGCCTTATGACTCATTTTACGGTAATTATGATGATGTTAGCGTTATAACAACAGACGGTAGATAAGAAACACTTTGATTTTGAATGTTAGCAAAGATCTCATTCATACGCTACTCATTTGAGGCGTTAACACGTAGATGCTATTTTGTTAACTAATAAATCAAAATTGACTGATTCTAAATAGACAATTTCTTTCGAGAAGACGTTTCCCCGGAGTTGTAAAATTGCTAACAAACATCCCCAGCCTATTCAAATATCACTAGCAAACAACAGGCACCGAAAAGAGACAGATCATAAGCGTTATTATCCAAATGGGAGGTTAGTGGACTGTAAATAGCCAAACCAGTGTATCTACCGCGCGCTTAAATAGTTACTTCTTTACAGACTGGAAATAAAGCCTTTCGACTTTAAAACGAGTCTCATTCTACAAGTATGAGCGGCGGGGGAGCATAAAAAACGCTTTGCTTTTATGCTTATTGCATTTCTAGAGGACACACATGCATTTGTATTAGTAAAAACGCAACTACTTTTCGTTTTTATTTGAGTGGTTCCGAGCGAAATAAAAAGATAAGAAACGCATTTTGCACCACTCGGCAAGTGGTTAGTATTTGATGGTAACACGATACGAGAGCTGCGCCGACGTTTTACAACTCTCAGTCTGTTCCACCTGTATCTTACTCATGAGCGACTAATAATAGCCCCATCACGAGCCAATTAAAACTCATTTAGCACATAGGCTAACTGCTTTTAAATATCCATCTAAAAAGCTCGAATAGGGAATCCGTGAGACGACATGCAGTTATCCGGTTTGGGTTTCTACTAGGGTTTGTGAACTAAGCATGTGTAGAATTAAGGCGCGTAATTGTGGCCAACTTGTTATCCGTTCGTTTTAAGGAAACTGCCTGCAGGCCTGCGTGAAAGGCAAGACTTGGACATCCATGGGAGATCAATTTGGCGCTGATTGACGCGCGACTGTCGTGTCGGAATAGTATTCCGCAGCGCACAATTGCCTAGCACTTAGATGGTGAGAACATCGACTTGTGTGTCTTGTGTGTGCATCTAAACAAACAAGGAGTTGGGAATGTTGATAGTATAAAACCCGCGCGCGTGATAAAGGACAAGTCAGTAGAAGGAGAAAGGCTGTGGTGTTAACTCCAAACAAATCATGTACAACACTTCTATGTCGAATGTCCAAGGCATGCCGTGGGGCCGGCAGCCCGTTGTACTGTACGAGCAGACTTCTGTCAACGGAACAGATGCAAAAAGCCGACTTGACGCCGAGCACGCGGCCAGATTTGCGGGCGCTTTCTCGATAAGATCAATCTTATCTCAAGCCCATCAACCACAGCCAAACCTCTTGACTAGAGACAGATTCCGACAGAATCCTGCCTGTGCCTACGCCGCTCAATCAGCACTGGTTTGTTGCGAAGAACGAGCTAGCAGCCCCGTCCCAAGTCACCTGGGGTCGCCTGTCGATATGTCCCCAAGCGCCTTGCCTCAGATTCAACAATTCGAGGCTCCTGTATCGAGTTGTGGCCTCATTTTAAACGCAAGCACTGTTCAAGGTAGTTAACAGTTATATCTTAAACTAATCGTTTGACTACAGGTGTAATGATTTAATCATACGATTCTGATGATTTTCATAATATTTTGATGACTGTGTAATAACCGCCTTGATGTAAATCGCCTATAGATAAATGAGTTGACTGCATGGCGGCGGGTTCTGTTTTACTAATGACAGCGCATTAATGACACAACTTACAATGATGAATATTTTGGTACTGATTCAATGGTTTTATTACTGTGCGGGTAAATAATAGAATAAAAATGTATTACAATCATTTTACAAGCTGAACTCCCTAATTGTAAGAAAAAGGTTTCCCAAAACGCTGTTAGTTTCGAATCACGTTTTCGGGTGAAAAAACGGAGAAAAATATAACCGCGTCAAAAACTATATGAGTGCGCGCGCTGACGGCATCTAAACAGAGGTGTTTTAGTTTCCCCCTCAAAGTTAGAGTATTTCATGGATTGTTTTGCCTACTCAAATGATTTATCAATAATATTAATTAAAATGTTTAATTAATAAATATATTCCTTTTGCTTGTCATATGTTTAGGCGATTAGACTATAAACGGGCAAATGTAAAGCAAGAAATATGACCATCAGAAAACAAATCCCCTAAATGTAATGATTTGCTTATTTCTTTTATTATTTATCTATTATTTATGTCGATCACAGTTTTTAATTTTCTTTTTTTTAATTTTTAAAATTTTAGTTATTTCTTTTTAAAAATCATGTAAAGCGCCTAGAACAGCAATGTATAGGCGCTATATAAGCTATTTTATTATTATTATTATAGCGCTATGCGCTGTTTATCAACATTGCCTTTGTAATGCTTAATGACGTCAGCGTGAACAACGCTATTTTTTTACTAATATTGATAAGAATGGTAGTTTCACTTAAATTGGCGCGGTTATTTTTGTCGAAAATTATAGGATCATACTGTCTTGACTCATCTGGTTTTGCATCCTTATTGTAGATCGCATGACTAGCAATCTGGCTGGGCAAAGACCTCGCCCGAAGAAGTCCGTCAAGCGCTCACGAACCATATTCGCACCTTATCAGCTTCAGCGGCTCGAGAAGGCGTTCGAGCGCCAGCAGTACGTAGCGGGAGAGGAACGGCGCCAATTGGCGATAGGACTGAACTTGACCGAGACCCAAGTTAAAGTCTGGTTCCAGAACAGGAGGATTCGCTTTAGAAAGCAGCGACTCAAGGCACCGTTACTATGAAGACGAAACCGAGGATTTTAATCAATCATGACGATGTGTTGTCGAGCTAATAGGTCCACTTAAATACAAAGTTTTTCGCAAAGTGTTTTCATTCACAGCTTCCTTCAAAATTTGGAAGCAAGGAAGTAATAAAAGTACTATTTAACCTAAAATTACGGTACTCTGTGAAAAGAGTTGGTCGCAAATTGAGTAGTACTCCTACTAAATTAAGTAGTACTCCTACTAACGGGGCAATGCACTTGCAAAAGTGCTTCTGTTGTGCCGATTAATATGGTCCTGGCTTCAACTTAGAACATTGTCGTTGCATATGAGGAATAAAGGGGCCTGGGCCATTAATGTCGTAACATATGCTAGAGCTGATCAGTAGTGACGCCAGAGACGCTAGCGCTGACGGCAGAGATATCCACTAACAGAAACTTTGACGGCAGAGATGCCAGAGCTGGTTAGTGATGCCAGAGACACTAGCGCTGACGGCAGAGATGCCAGAGCTGGTTATTGGTGATGCCAGAGACGCTACAACTGGTGATTATCGACACCAGAAACGCTAGAGCCAGAGAATAATGACGGCAGAGACACTAGAGCTGTCTGTAAGTGACGGCAGAGCCGCTAGTAAGCTAGAATTAGTAGTCTTTCACTGAGACATTTTGGCCTACTCCGAATACCGAAGTGATCCAGTGGTTGTCGATGCTTCTCATATTATGTTGAAAGTCATATGAACATCAGCGCGCAACTCGTACACCCATGCAACAATTAAAACTATATCATATAAACACAAAATAAAAAATATACACCCAATAACCATAAAACAATATACGCTTTGATATACTTAAAAGCACTGAGGAGTCCATAAATCCATCATAGAATCAAAATGTGGCAAATAAGCTATTTCGTCTACAAAATCAACAAACAAGCATCCTCATGATACGGCTGGATAACCCATTTTCACAAGAGAAATCTTCACTGTAAAACTCCGCTTTATCGCACCAGATTCCAAGCCCAAAGTCACGTGGCTGAGAAAACGTCACGTGAACGAACGAAACAGCTGAGGTCTAGGCCGCTAGGCGATGGCTGCTGACCTGAACGGGAGTGCCTTAGCCGAGTTTTGAACAGACTGATTCCAACGATATTATATTTTCATTGTTGTGAGGGTGAGAGAAGTAAATTCTTTATAAACTTGCAATGTCTTCTTCTTCGGTCTCACTAGAAAAGACAGGTGAGGCGGGGATTAGCGACAACAGGCGATTGCTTGCTTTTTCGAGATTCCGAAGAGCTGTACCATAGTCCTTGTACCTTCGCGTCTTCTTCACGTCACCGAATCCTTTTTTCGCTGAAGGAGTCAAAAGCTTCTTTTGCGGTAATATATCAGCTTTTAGATCGGCAATCTTGCGGTTATTAATAAATAAAACTCCGTTCTCAATTGTGTATTGCTCAGGAGATTGCACTCTGCAAGGCGAGGAAACAACGTTCGGCAGTTTGTCATGCTCGGGGGGCTGTAACATGGTTCGAGTAGGTCTTTTGATGGGTTTTGCCTGAGCAGCAGTGGTGGGACGATCTGTCTCAAAAATAGTTATAGGCTTAGGAAGTGCTTGGAGTCGAGCGGACCTCATGTCTTTACTTGGAATCTCTGTGTATAAAGGAGCACCCCGTTGCCAAGAGGAAAAATACCTGTCGAAAACACCGTCTCTACTGCAGGAATTGTGCCAAATTTGAACGCCCCATCTGGAATTGGAGAAGAAAGCCGGCTTCTTTTTAGCGCATGGTATATCGGTCTTTCTGTGTTCTTTTCGTGGTAGCAAAAACGATCTCGCTTTTTCTTCGTCGATCTGTATAGATTTAATATCAACAAAGTCCACTTTAGCGATTGGATATTCCCGCTTATGGAAGATACACGTGCTGGGTCTAGTTGTCGTCAGGTTTCGAATCTGTCTTGGGATCTTTTCCAAACTCGCATAATCACACTGTGTTGTATTGGGCCTTACATCAACTCGAATAGTCTGCACGTCCATACTTGAAGTGACATTTCTTTACAAACACAGACTCGCATAATAGTCGTGGGTTTTTTCTTAATATTTTCAAGACAATGGCGTAGTTAGAGAGTATTGTTCGATGGGAACCCTACCAAGTAGGTATCCCCCGTCACTGGGTTCATATAGTGTATAATCATAACGCTCTGCGAGGAACATATGGTTAACAAAACACCCTCTCGGCATGGTAGCTACGAATCATATTGAGTAGCAAACATTATGTCCAAACTGGTAATTATAGTATGCCAATCTGAAACTCAGGGACGCATGAAGAGCATCAATAAATGATATTTTTAGCTTCTTGCCTTTGGGGCTTCTAAGAACCATTATGGGGCTCAATATGACAAACAACTAAACCTGCTAACTAATGGTGTTTTGAAACTTCGAAATTTTTTTCTATTTTCAAAAATAATATTTTGTGTCAATGTTCCAAATAAGCTACAGCCTTTAAATAACCAAAAAGCCCTTAAAAATGATGAATTATTATCAATATCGCAAGTTTCAATGACTCTATTTTCAGAAATTGTCGCGGAATTGAAAATCTTGACAAAAACGACTTTAGCAGGATAGCAAAATAAATAACAAACAGATGATTAACTTCGCTATTAGTTGCGAATTGAACTTCATTGGTGCTACCTAAATTAACCCTAAAATGGTAGCTATATTCAAAGATCAAGCTTCATTTCAAGGCTGCCATGCAAAACAGCCTGCCTAGGGCAAAGACATAGGCATTTGTGCCTAAAATAAGACACTGTTTACACATCCATCAGTTTAATGATTTTAAAGACATGAATTCACATCTTTTTCCTCTCCATAATATTTTTTTCTGTTGCTTACTATAGGTTCTGCTGGATTTTAACAGCCTCAACTCTGTAGAACAAGAGAAGTATTCTACCTTTCATTCATTCAGTCTTGTTGTGTATTTTTGATAGCTACTCACTGATTGTCCAATCACCTCCCCCCAGGGGAAGGAGGAGGGGACGGAGGGACAGAACCCAAAAATGGCAAGATTTCTACCCTAAGGTCAGGTAAAGCCAGATAGGCTTGATTCTTTGCATAGAGTATCCTTATACAATAAGAAACAAAATGGAAATGAGTATTTTTTTGTAGTTGATCCGTCTTTAAGATATCAGCTGCTAAAGTTTGGTTACTGCATCGTTTTATGGCAAAAAATGTCAAAAAATGTCAAAGTGCTGCAGCAACCAAAGTGTAACTTCTCATATCTTAAAGACGGATCAATTAGAAAAAAATACTCAATTCTATTTTGTTTCTTATTGTATAAGGATACTCTATGCAAAGAATCAAGCCTATCTGACTTTACCTGACCTTAGGGTAGAAATCTTGCCATTTTGGGGTTCTGTCGGACGGAGGGGAGTACCCAGGGGATGGGTATGTCCTGCTGTGTGCAAATATACACAAAAATCACGATATACTAGATTATCGACTGCATAAGGTTTATGAAAGATAGATATCGAGTCTACTGGTTATAGTTTGTAGTTTAACTTTATCATAAAACATGACGTCACAAAAAAAAATTTCTCGACAGCAGTCGAACGACAGCGAAGCGTTGTTATCGTGATTACTGATATCTGAATATAAATTTCTCTCTCTCTTCAAAAATCACATACTTGTAATAAACTACACAGAACAAACTTGGTATGAGTGAAATCAACAAAATAACACGCCAAAACACTCAATCTACTATAAAAATATCGATCATCAAAAATCCAAAAAATATGGGAGTCCCCCCCCCGGGTCTTTGAATTCTAGAATCGAAGGATCTCATTTTCATGGAGACAACTTTGTTTTACGACACATCGTCTTGCTGTAGTAGCGTAGATTTTACCTAAACTATCTCATTTCGTTTTCATATATTTTCTCTGACAACCATTTCAAATACCTCTTTAGCTAAAATCAGGGTCCTAATCGTGTTGCGTGACGGTGACAAAGGATTCAAAAGAGTCCCATGACTTCTTCGGTCTCAGGATCCAGGTCGATGTCATAGAAACATGGGCGGGTGGGTAACCCGGGCATGGTGCTCATCTGATACGTGAAATACAAACAATAGTGAATCACCTACAAGCTACGATACGGTATTTTGTACCAATGAAAATACAGCCAACCAGAACCCAGGGAAGCTGTATATTAGGCAGTATTCTACTCACAAGTCCCATTCAAAATTTCGACCAGTATTTTATGTAGCGTGCTATAACAGCATCATCATTTATTTCGATATTTGTATAGAATAAAATAAATAAATGGACTGGTCCGCAGGTAATGCAAACTAATGGAGGCAGGTCAGTCTAGTTGCACACAATGCTCGCGTGTATATCACGAAATACAAATGCCGCGTGGGATATTCCAACTAGTATGTAGAAAACGACACTGAAACAAGAGTAAGAAGAACGGCGCAGTTTGTAAATTACAGAAGAGATCGCACTGCTTTGTATTTCCTATTTCTCACATACTCTTCACCAGTCATTACTATAAATGCATCTACAACATACAACGTAAGTTGGATGAAGGGCGACTTACCGTGCCTACAAGAGGGTAGAGAAAGCCAGCTCCCACACTTGCACGGATATCACGAATCGGAAGTACAATACCTAGAATACAGTGGGAAATACTATTCGTCAATAGCATACCCATGGGAGACGGAACACATTTTGAAGTTAAGGGGCTCATTAGACACAATACAAGACAACGCGTGTGTGGGGGTGATGGCTAAGTTTACAGAAAACATATGAAGCCCCTCCCCCCCCCCCGTCCATGACTATTCACTACTTTCAAGTTCTGCTCCTTCGTGTGACGGTTTTGGACACGTTTTGGATCGAGGACGCGTCTCTCGATGCGCTGTACTTGTGACTGACATGCACGAGAGACCATTCTCAGTGACAGTACTCACAGATAGTTCATTATTCTTATCAGTATTCCATTTTTAATTAAAGTTATGATATATCATTGTAAAGCGCCACTGGACTTTTAGTAGAAGCGGCGCTATATAAATTGATGATGATGATGATTATTATTATGATAGCTCACACGCACTCTTGATTGTAAACTACATGCATTGCAGTCCGTATAGCAGATAAGATATGCAAGTGCCATAAAAAAAAAATCAGCAAGACATTTATACTAGACTATCTGTGTCAGAATATAAACACCCTCGACTAACCTTTAGGGACGCCCTTCAGATCTGGCATGTGGGAAAGCGAGAGGTGCGTCTTGGCCATGCAGATCGGCAACGCACTGAAACCCTGAGAACACACACAGCATTTAATTAGTCGTCCTCGCAATGGCGGTCAACTATAGTAGCCAGAGCTATATACTCTTCGTTAGCAAAAAGCACATTTGATTAACACAAAAAGGAAGAAAACATTCGTCAAGTACACAAATCAAGACACTAAATCCAGTCTGTTGCCCAACTTCGTGGGTAACTGGAAAGTTTTCTTGACCCTTGGCATGTCGTAGAAGGCTCTAGCGTTGTGGGACGTTTGCTATCCACGCTGAATGGTTTTCTTGTAATTTAGTTTTTACCTGGTTTGTATACATCTCAGCTTTCTTGCGCGCCTCCTCTGAAAGCTCGATATCATCCGATCCATAAATCTTCTGAGCGATGATACGCACTTTCTCCTCAATAGGGAGCTATATCGTTCACCAACAGAAAGAAAATGAATATGAGGGTCTTTAAATATATGAATTCGTACCATCCGCTCTACACTAAAGAAATTACAAAGCAGTCACATATGGGCGTACACCGTTGGTATTCGTGTTTGTTTTCTAACAACCAACATGGTGGAAGCTAACGCGGCGTTACACACCTGAAGGTCGTAAAGGAATTTGAACTCTACTGGTTGCTCAACTGCACGTAAAACCGCTTCAGCAAGCTTGACGGCACCAGAACCTAGCATTAAGATAAAGTCTGTTTCAGTGTGTTTCCACGGCATGACACAGCAACAATGTTGATACTTTTTTCAGTATTCAGGAAGCAACCATCAATATCTAGAGACTTAACAAGGGGAACCCAAACAGGATAAACTCCAGTATATTTGAAACAAAGCGATTTTACACCCCCTCATTTCCACCACTACCCACCCCATCCCCCTAATTTCCACCAGTACCCACCCTATCTCCCTAATTTCCACCACCACCCACCCCATCCCCCTAATTTCCACCACTACCCACCCATCCCCCTAATTTCCACCAGTACCCACCCTATCTCCCTAATTTCCACCACTACCCACCCCATCCCCCTAATTTCCACCAGTACCCACCTCATTTCCACCAGTACCCACCTCATCCCCCTCATTTCCACCAGTACCCACCCCATCCCCTAATTTCCACCACTACCCACCCAACCCCCCTAATTTCCACCACTACCCACCCCCCTAATTTCCACCACTACCCACCTCCATCAGCCCAGTGCGTGCACTCCACGGCGTCAAACGCCCCAGCCTCCTTTGCGAGCTCAATTACCAATGCAATCTCACTATCTGTATCGTGTCTGTAAAAAAGAAACACATAAGCTCCACTTGAGTTTTCCCTTACTTTCCTAATTTTATTGGCAGAACTATTCTCGTTTTTAAAGCGTACTGGCATTTAAAACTACTCTATTCAACTTATACATATTAAAGTGGGACGTTCTGTGGGGAAAAAGAGAAGTCTGTTTGTAAACCTGGCATCAAAACCACTGAGGAGAGGGGACGGGAGTTGGAATGTATACGACACTCTGACAAATAATGTATATACGGGGAATATCATATTTACATACGGGAATCTATTAACGGCCACCACAGCCTGCACACCAAACAGGCGCGCGTTCTCGATCTGTTTGGCCAGGTTACACATGCCGCTCCTGATAAGCTCTAGGTTCTGAAAAACAAAAAAGGAATAATTCACTATTATCCCGACTTTTCATTGAAACTTTTGAGTATTGTGACTTCACCTCGGAGGTGTACTCAGACGACAACGGCTGGCCAGCAACAACCTGTTAAGGCGGAAAAAAAAGTCAGTTCTCTTTTCAGGATTATGGGAACGGCAGATCTGTGGATTGAGTCGACATTGTGCACCAAATAGGTGCGAATAAAGAAACATGGAATATCGAGATAGCAGAGCCAGCAGACTCAATGCGAATAACAGACCTTCGCTCCGCCACCGTGCATCTTCAGCGCTCGTACAGTAGCGACAATCACGGCGGCGTGTGGCTTTAGACCTGCAAACAAAGGAACGAGTCAGTCAATCCTTCACTGAAGACAGTTTCGTTTGCCTGCGCCATAAGAGCAAACGAGTGTATAGAGCACATAAAGATGATCCTAGAGCCCATGTCAATGGCGGCCCAAGAAGCAAACCACATAAAGAGCAACTTAAAAACGAGGCCCATCACCAACCGAGAGCCTTTTGCGAACTCTAAGCCAATCAGCGCGCCCGCAAAACAATGGATCAATTTGAAAACAAAAGAAAACGGGGCGCAAAGGCTCCCGGTTGGTGATGGGCCTTTAACTACTAGTATCACTCACCACTATATCGACACTTGATGTCAAAGAACTTTTCCATCCCGATATCAGCTCCAAAGCCGCATTCAGTAACTTCAAAGAGAAAGCAATGAATGAGCAAGGAAAAGGTGCCGCGAAACTAAAAGAGAAGCGTTTTTCACAAGACAGCCCCCGTCCTTTGCTAGTGGTCATGGTCGACAGCAGAGGTCGAGTGCGAGCAGGAAGGGCGCTCATGATCGACAGCAGAGGTCGAGTGCGCGCAGGAAGGGCGCTCATGGTCGACAGCAGAGGTCGAGTGCGCACAGGAAGGGCGCTCATGGTCGACAGCAGAGTGCGCGCAGGAAGGGCGCGAAAACAAGTCTGCAGAAGTAATGGTAAAATATTTACCTATACCCCACCAAGAAATAAGTATAACGGTGATGTAAATGTATGGTAGAAATAGAGATCCGATACTGTGTGTTTAAACAAAGCACTAAATCTAATAAAACATAATTCTTTCAGCGATGAAATAGCAGATTGACTGCAAGCAAGACTCCCAAATCACAGCAAACCAATCCAATGACAACACTTACAAACGAATCCGTTGGGCCCCACGAGCTTCAATGCGATCTTGTCAGCAAGAATAGACGAGTTGCCATGCGCGATATTAGCGAATGGTCCGGCATGGACGAACACAGGGGTGCCCTAAAATAACAAACAACAGCTGTGGTTATTACACGGGATTCCTGTGGTTTCACGGTGAGCAACGTCAAGGTTATTCTTCCAAAGACAAGCCAAGGTTGAAGGACACGCTAGCTGTCATCTGTGTCCATCCTCTGCGATAGTGCGATTTACTAAAAAACATGATCACGTAACGTTAAAAGCTCACCTCTAGTGTCTGCATCATGTTGGGTTTGATAGTGTCTTTCATCAGCACGGCAAGTGCTCCCCCAATACCCTGAAAATAATAACAACCAAATAAACTACAGTATATTTTCATGCTCGGCAATGAGAACAAAATACACGTTCGTAACATTAATAATCCGACAACAGACATATTAGTAGTTATAACTACACCCATACCAGGTCATCCGCGGTGACTGGCTGTCCTTTCTTATCGCTTGCTACGACTATGTTTCCTAACCTGTTGATTACAACGTGAAACAGACCACGTTGACAAGGCGCACAACTATGCACATGTATTTTGTACTAGCTATACAATGGGTATACAGAGCTGTACGAACATTCACCTGCGGGCGGATTTCAAATGATTATCGAAAGTAAATTGGACGTGCGTTTTCAGCATGTTCCTATTGGTTGAGGTCTTTGTTTAGTGAACCAATGAGAATGCGAAAAAAAAAACCGTGTCTCTTGTTTTCTTTGGTCAAGAGCCTAAACGCACGTCGTACTTACTTCGTCCCCTGAGTGTGGTCAGTTATTGCATGTGTTTCGTTTCTGATTGGCTAAATGTATCATAACACGATGTTTACGATATAGGATCCAATGGCTAAAATATAGCCGAGCCCTGACACCAAGAACTAGACATGTTCTAGAGATGCCTAGACATCTCCATCTCCAAGCTACTGAGGTTCGGGGAAATAAGAAATATTTTAACCTTGTGTATCGTCTAGTCATATCTCCAGTACTACGCGGAGCTAGAGCAGATTTCGTATGACTGTGAAAAGTGCCGCGACAAAGTGGGCAATCGCATTTTTTATCCGCACCCCCCCTGTTGAGGACCTCTAGATTTCCGGGGTGGGTGGTGAAAATGGAGCTCGGAATTCCAGGGTGGGTGGTCAAAGTAGAGCTTGGAATTCCAGGGTAGGCACCCTTAAAATACGAAATTCCAGGGTGGGTAAGCGCAATTTCCAGGGTGGTCATGAGAAAATCACTGGAATTCCAGGGTGGGTGGTTCAAATTTAAAAAATCCAGGGTGGGTAGCTGTGACTCGGGTCCTCAACAGGGGGGGTGCGGATTTTTTTTTGCGACTGCCCAGTTGTGCCGCGCCGCGACAGTGCCGCGACTACGCGATTTCATTCCGTATGTACAGCAGGCCAGATTCCGTGCCACGACCGCGCCGACCGTGTCGTAAATCTGCTCTATTCCGTAATCTTACCTCGTTCGCATATCTCGTAGGTCTGTCGTCAGAGCTAAAATGGCCATGATCTCACTAGCCACGGTAATATCAAACTGAGTCTGGAATTAACACAGGAACTTAGCATTTTAGGGTGGGATGTGACATAGCAAAATCGTTTTTCATAGAGTTATAAATGCACACGCAAAAGTAAAGGCATAATGGCCTAAAACCCTACCTCTCTTGTAAGGTTCTTCTCCGTAGGTGACTGACCAATAGTGATCTTACGGAGGTACCGGTCATTGGTGTCCATTACTACGGAGGCACATAATTAATGACATTAAAAACTTTTGTATTTTAAATTAAAGACATTTTTATCAAACGCTTTTTTATTCATATTTATACACAGAAAAATAATAAACCCCTTACTTCGTCAACGTCAGTCTTTGAAATCAAAGGATTTCAGAGTATCCAGAATGATTTAAAAGCGCTGCTTTTTGTTTTCTACTCACCCCTCTGAAATGTAATGGTCGTAGGGTCGATATCAAGTCGTGCGAATCTCGAGATCTCATCAGGAGTCAACTCATTAGGATCGGTTTTATCAATGCCAAGTTTCTAAAAACGTTAACACAAAAACACTGATAATGATGAAGCATTTAAACATTTTATGATTGATATTTATGCATCTGCAAAGAAAATGTTACTATTTAGCCGTAATCTGCAACAGTGCTTAAATCTTACTGCATGTTAAAATGTAGGGGAGCCGAGGTTCGAGAGATTTTTCCCGTACATTTACTGTATGTGGGAAAGGAAATGTTCAATGTTTCAGGACCCGCCCCTACGCCCTTTGGTCTAAAAGAATAGTCAGACTCTCAGCAAAGAGATCATAGATTTCCCTGCTAGCAGAGTGAACCCCAGCCAGCGAAATGCAGAGAAAATAGGCCTCTGCTAGCAAGGAAATATAAGATAAAAAAAGATAAAGTCTTACCTTCAATCGGGTAAACATCACGTTTGAGAACTTCCGCTTCCCAGACTTCACAGGCACAAGTCGGTTGTACAGAGCCTTGAGAGGAATATACAAGAATGAGTGATCGTTACCTTTTAGTCTTTACACCCGATGTTCAGACGCTCCAAAGACAGCACCAAGGGAACAAATGAATGCATGAAACTGCAGGGCTCGAAATAGCGCCCGACAGGCGTAAATACGCCTAAAACAATCATCTTGTGCCCTACGTTTTTCACTGACATAAAATAACGACTGCGTTTTCAGTTTTTGCAGACCTAGATTTTTGAAGGAATCACGCGTATAATGTTTGTACAAGGCGTAAAATTGAGACTATGATAAGCTCTTAATTTCAAGCTCTGACCTGGTCTTTTTGTGTGGCTTCATGGAACATTCTCGTGTCAATCGCCGCAGCTGAAAAATAGAGTGCTCGTGATCACGTCAAACATCATGCTCAAGGATCCAGCGATGCACCAAATTGTGCCGAACAAACCCATGCAATTCTAAGCATTATTGGATGAGGTTTTTGTGATCTCCAGAATAAACAATGTCAAGACAGGTGGAATCAGGCGAGGCCGTGAGGCCGAGCTTGATTCCACTTGGCGAGACATTGTTTATCTGGAGATCACAAAAACCGAATTCAATAATTGTTCTATTATACATTGATTCAGTAAAAATACTTTCTTTCTGTCAAGCAGTTTATTTTACACAAGCGCCTTGTTAAAATAGGGAAAGTGCTCTAGTCCCATGATGCATTGCGCGCGTATTAAGAATCAGCTAGCTGATTCTTGAAGAATCAGCATGCTGATTCTTGAAGACCCTCAAAGTGCGTGATTCCCAAAGTAAAGCGCGCGCTCTTAGCCAATCAGAATCGAGATAGTGAGTACAATGTATAATAATTAAGATAAAAAACATTCGCGGTATTTCCAATAGTCCTGCGTGACGTACCTATGTGTATGCCACACCCCGTCACCTATTATGGTGCACCCTCGTCACTCTAAGCACAGATTTCCGACACTACACCTACCCAACAGGTTGTTTGCTGCGGTGATGGCGTGGATGTCACCTGTCAGATGCAGGTTGAACTGCAAAGGAAGGGGAACACGATTAATGCGGTCCCTAAAAGAGTCTTATCTGGCCGAGTACACTTTGAACGGTGAAATATTTCGATAAAAACTGTGGCACCCACCTCATCCATAGGAACGACTTGTGAGTACCCTCCTCCTGCCGCTCCGCCTGGTAACAAGAATCGCAAACGAGATGTAAGACCCCGTCCACACTAACGCGGTTTCGTTTGAATCCGCATACTTTTTGATACGTTTAGGCCTTCCGTCCACACTAACACGCTGATCGTTTTCATCGAATCCGTATCAGTTTGAAAACGCCCTCGAAAGTGAATCAAAACGAATCCGTATACATCTCGTTTTAGTGTGGACGGTCGAATCCTGATAAAAACAGAAACGATGACGTCAACTCTACCACTAACTTCAGACTGTCCTTGCACACACCAACATCAAATAAAACCTGATCGCTTGTTTGGAGCTAAATCTCCCGTCCACACTAACACGCTGCGAATCCGTATAAGTTTGAAAACGAATACATTTGAAAACGCGTCAGTGTGGACAATGCCTAAGTTCAACTGCTAGTTGCCTGATTTGTATAGCGCTCATTCAGTACGATAATCTCCTCCTAAGTGACAAATTAGCTAGCTCAACTTGCTGTTACCCGACATGAGAGAGGGGCGCTGATCTGTGTGCAGATTTTGTGCTACATAATTCATCGATAAAACCAGCATACAGCCAACTCAATGAAGGAATGACATAATAAAAACTCCCAATCTCCTACGCTGAAAACTGTGAAGAATCGGGCTGCCAACGAATCATGTCAACCGTTAATACCTTTAATTCCGAAGGTGGGGCCCTGTGAGGGTTGGCGAATACAAGTGAAGGTGTTTGTCTTGAGATGAGCTCCCATCGCTTGTGATACACCAATGGTGGTCGTGCTTTTGCCTTCGCCAAACGGAGTAGGTGTGATCCTAAAATACACAGCATTAGATAAGGATACAACTATAGCAACTCAGAGTTTAGTGAACACACATCCTGGTTTCCAGTCGTATATCTCCTTATGTGGCTACGATAGACGAGGCCGAGCTAGCGAATCAGATTGCGCAACTGCTGTAACAATTTAGCGTACAACCGTTGTACGAATATGGAGCTACTGCAGAATACCCCCTCGTGAATAGCTATACCTTCCAAAAACGTGTCAACAGGCCAACTGCTCACAGGTTAATTATTGGTCCTCGCGTCAACTCGTAAACTGGTGAACTTGTCCTCGCGTCAACTCGTAAACTGGTGAACTTGTCCTCGCGTCAACTCGTAAACTGGTGAACTTGTCCTCCCGTCAACTCGTTCAATACGTAAACTTGTCGACTGGTCAACGCGTCATACTTAGCCCTCTCAAGCGCAATGTAGAACGAGACTGTGTGTATAATGAATTAGTCAAATCGCACTAGTGGTCTAATGCTGCGTTCTGATTGGTTGAGCTACTAGTAGGCAAAAAGTTATAGCCTGTGTACGTAGCGAAAAAGTGTTGGATTTGAAAGCCAGAAAATGGCAAATGACCAGACCAGAAGACGTTTTTGGCTATACAAATTGACCTACTAGTGTGATTTGACTAAAACAATTATTCCTCATGGCCTCTGAGTCTATAGCCCATTCGGCCTCCGGGCTCAAGGAATTGTTAATTAGTTATCTCCAGCAGTCTAGCCGTTATACCCTTACCCTGCGACCACCACATATTTCCCATCGGGTACGTCTTTAAGGCGCTCCAAAACTCGCAATGAAACCTTGGCTTTCTTGTTCCCATAGAGTTCGATCTGTGTGCAGAATGGAGAAGCAAGTAAGGAAGTGTCCAAAAATAAGACACACGCAAGCTGGGGTTAGTACCTACCTCATTATTCTGGACGCCAATTTCTCTCGCCAGAACGCCGATATTCTTGGGTGTCTGAGCCTTGGAGATCTCGATATCGCTGCAAATTAAAAATATTACATGGAGGTCACTTGTAAAAAGCTATTATGGGCATATAGGCAATCAAAGCTATCGTCAGCAGTTTTGCAGGCTTGTAAGCTGTTGAGGATGACGGAGGTTTCGGGTACTTATAGGGGACACGCACTATTTGAACCAAACATTACGATACTTTTTTAAAATACGGCTGATATGAAGAGCGAAAGTGAACGCAAAGTGGTAAGCTGTTCAAGTTACAATTTCGTACAATTCGAACAATTTACGGTTAACCCTTTTGAGTTCAGTTCTGATTTTCATGATGATTTGTTTTACTGAACAAAATAAGATTAGTGACGCAATTCGTGAGCAATGCACTGGTGTTGTAGAGCCAAATATTGGATTATATAATCCGTAGCAAATACCTTGGGACTGGTCGTTGTAAGTCGAGTGGCAGATATTGGATATCCCACAATCCTCCCTGATAACCAAAGAAGCACCACACAAACCCGTCAGCTACAACCTACATCACATGACCACCTCAAATGACTATATTATCAGCCAATTCTAGCCTGATACTCAGGCTAAGCCATTACCTACTGTACTATCGTGGGATAGCTAGTTCTCCTGAGGAAATGTTGATATTCACAACGAAAAGTTTGGTCAATTTTCGAGCCAAAATATCCCATAGCGCGGGAGACAGAAGAGACCATAGTTTTTATTGGCTGATCCATGTCACGTGATCGCTCTCTACCAAGGAAAATGGGTCACAATTTAGCGTTGCACTATAAATACTAGTCATACAAAATCCTTTCGAGTGCCATTCTATAGGATTATTCAAAGCTTCAGGAGGCTAGATTCCGCTAAGAAAATAGCACGAAAAAAGCGATATCGCAAGAGTCGCGCATATCGCCTTTTTGATTGCTATTTTCGGCGTAATCTACCGACTGAACGCTTTGAATATACTTGAATCCTATGATATCTCGTCCTCAATGGCCGTTTTCACACTAGAAGACGAACAAATCGTCTGGACGGACAAATCGTCTGACGATTTGTTCGTCTAGTGTGAATTTAGTTCGGACTTTGGTCGATTTGTTCGTCTACATGAACAAAGCGTCTATGAAAAATCGTCTTCATAGACGGCCAAACAGACGAACAAATTTAGACGATTTGTTCGTCTGAAATTTGTTCGTCCCGTTTTCACATCAGACGATTTGTCCGTCCAGACGATTTGTTCGTCTCTAGTGTGAAAACGGCCAATTTACACAAAAGAGATATCATAGGATTCTGCTGAATATCCACGCGTCACTTGTATTTCCTGGTATACACATTACCCTTCAGGCGTGTGTATGCTAAGAAAATACAAGTGGGATATTCATTGTATAACTATTGTACCACGCTACAGAAAATTAAAGGCAACGTTTTACGTAAATGCAGTGCACAATGAGAAGGTTGAGTGGAATGCCGCCGAATATACGCCATTCCTACAGTCTGATTGGCTGTATTAAATAGGCCAAAACTTGTATTATCCAGGTATTATGGTCGGTATTAGATGGCAGCAAATGTCTGCCTACAGAACTGACGTCCTGCAGCTACATGTAGTGTTCACCACGCCACTGCCTAAGTATGCTGGGGGATTTGGCGCACTTTGCGTGTTACCCTGCCTTTACTGCGGTTTTCATAATTCTGCGACCAACGCGGCCTTTTAACTTTGTTGCATCTTTTTTCGTCTTATTTGAGTACCTTACTATAACATGCTTTGTATACTATAAAAATTAAATATCAAATAGTCAAACTGGCTGCGTAATACTTCTGACCAGATCTGGGTCAAAATACGTCATCAGTATGGAATGTTTGGCTTGAGCGCGCAGACGGCTGGCGTCGGCTTTCGCAGGCTAGAACCAACTAATTGTTTCTCAAAGCGTTCCCCGAATCAACATCTTGAATCACCCTTTGCAATGATGTTTTGACGGTTGCTTCAGAGTTTGCAGAATTATGAAAACTGGAGTAAAAAAAGACCAAAATATTGCGTGACCAAATCAGGGAAAAATCCGTTCCATGGCTTTCGTCACGGTCACCGACATATTCAACCATACAGAGGCAGCGAAGTGACAAGGCGTCCCGCACAACCACTTTCGTGATAATGTGTGATACATTCTAAAAGCTCGCAGAGAACCCGTCTCGGTTTACGTGCCAAATATGTTATTGAGCTCATTATTCAAGACTGAATTGCAAAAAGGAAGGAGACACTTTCTAACCCTCCCTCGTGAGCCGCAAGTGATCAACGAACACAAAAACAAAAACTATAACACAACATGAATCATGGTTTTTAAATGTTACTTTATTTTACACACTTAATAACTTAGCACAACAACAACAAACAATAACATTAGCAGGGTTAGCTTAGCATAAACTATTATAATAATAAACCATCACCCGACATTCCGCTATTCATTTTAGATTTCCTCGGTCCAGGAAATGATGGTACCAAATAAAACCATTTCAAAATGGTTGCCCTTGAGTGGGTGTGGAAACAAAATATCATCACATATAATAACTGTTTTCTTCAAAACACATGTTTTTATGGTTTTTGTGGAACGTAGAATAGAGCGTTCATTGGGAACCTTTACATGGTATGGAATTAATGTAAACCTATGATGCATGGCCAACAGGATAAAGAGGCTCCAGAACTTCAGAAGGGAGGGGGGGGGGGGGGGGCAGACATAAACACTAAGGGGGAAAAATTTCCCTTTGTAAATACAGTAACTGCCATGGGAAAATCTCTAGAAAAAGGGGCAGTAATTCCAGCTCCCCCGTAATCCGCCTATAGGATTCAACCATTTTGAAATGGGCGTATGGGTGTGAGAACAAAGTATAATAAACCACTAACTACATTAGAAGGGTGGTGCACGAACACGCACAGTGTGTATTCCCACGAGCAAAAAGGAGCAAGCTCTCCCATCGGTAGTGGCTGTTCAGAAAATAATGGATGGAAATTGCAGCAAATAATAGTATATGTGCTCAGGGTTTCAATAGAAGGCGGCTATCGGCAGTGAACCGCCATCTACTTCACTTCTGACTGCCGGCAACTTCAAAACCCCGTAGAATAATTTGTTCTCAATACATTGCCAATTATCTTGCCCTCAGAACGCAGGAAATGGCCTTTTCTGCTACCAAAATTTCAAACTTTCCAAGGGTCAGGCCTTACGGTCTTCGTTTGGCCAAACCCTGCCGCCTACTTCCAAAACTTAGCCTGCTACTTCAAAACTTATTGAAGCCCCTGCGTGCTAGATTAAAATTCCAACGGTGTCATCTTGCTGTCTCAAACAGGATTCAAGTTGCTGTGTAGTCCTTGTTGCCGTGCAAAGTGTGCTGTCATGATATCCTCAAAACCTGGGCTGCAGTTTCCTGTCACTCTCCGTTAGACACTTGCTCCTGTTTGTCCATGGAATACAATATTACAATAAATAATGGTTACAACAACAGTTCTTGTTAGTTGCTGAAACAGTCAGTGGAGAATCAGCATAAATTATATAACTTCGATCTCCAGTTTTGAAATATAATTTCTTTGAAAGAATCCTAGAGCAAAACTTCAATACAGTGTTATTTGCATTTAAGTGTGGACACTAAATATTTTTCTTGTCGTTGTTTTGGGCTGTTCCAAAGGTGTGAACGCTACTTTTCAATGGGGCAAGAGACGTTGCTATTACATTTTCAGTTAGCAAGTGCCACAAAGCTGGTCTCCACCAATCAAAACGGGGCATTTTTGAAAGCATGCGTTGTTTTTTTGTATCGCCTCGAACAACGCGGAAACGTTTCTGTCCACACATAAAAGCAAATAGCAGAAAGCCGCAATACTTGTGTATCTGTAATGACTATACAAAATCTAACAGCGGCCAATATATATTACTCCTAGAAAATATGAGTTATAAGTTTCTATTTGGTGTCTATTTCACTGGACATTTCTTGTTGGTTCTCAAAAATAGATAGATACTCCCTTGCATGCATATAGATTTTTGTTACAAACGGCTATTTGTGAACTGCATACAGCTATTGTACAGTATGTACAACTCATGCAAACCTCATGCAAACTTTAAATTCTTGTCTCCCCAAAAGAGTTAGAAAGTGTCTCATGTCTGAAGTGTCTCATTCGTGAGGGGATGAAAAGTTGTTAATTTTTTCCTAAAAATATATAACTGGAAGCTGGAACAACAAGTTACAAAAGGTTGTCTCAGCGTACTTCAATTCATTCTGCAAATTCAGGCATTCCACTCATTTACAGTTTCAAACTTGATTGTACCACTGAATTAAGCCACCAGGGACAAGCCATAGACATTGTTTGTTTTAGCACAAAAAATTAATAAGATGAAAACTTTTAACTAATGACATGCCGGTAGCTGTATCCAATTATTATCTCAATTAAGAGATTCTGCAAAATCTGAAACTGGTTTCTAATTCATGATTTCTCTGAGTTCATCCACCAAAGGGCCAAAAACACTTTAAAGATTTCAGGCTATTTTCGCCATCTGGACCATGCATTTTATTGTGGTGAACTTTTTAACTGCAATTCTTCTTATTGCCTTAGTTGAAAAAATATTATAACATTGTTACAGCCGATTGCGTTTGAGCGTTTTACCTTAACAGTTCGCACGTTATGTTTGAACGTTTGAAAGTTGCGTTTCTAGGATGAAACGAGACGTTTCTATGGCGAACCAAAGAGTTTTGTCCTCTCTGATTGGTCAGTGAAAAATGCACATGGCGGTTGCCCTTGGAAACGTCCGACTTTCTGTCTCACAACGCAACTTTCAAACGTAACGTGCGAACTGTTAGGGTAAAACGCTCAAACGCAATCGGCTGTAAAACAATCTGTTCTGGTATGACTAGTTTTACGGGAAAACTAGGTGGTGTTGAAGTTCTGGTGTTTGAAGTTCTGGTCTGTTTGAAGTTCTGGTCTGTTTGAAGTTCTGGTGTTTGAAGTTTCTTCTTCAAAAATTCATTGTGTAATTCGTGCCAAATAGTAGGTGTTTTTTTTTGGAAGCAGACAGGTAGTTGCAATTTTGAAACAATACTTTGTTACTTTCTGAAAATACGTTTGATATAGGGGAAGAGGGGTGCAAATGAAAGACCCATCCTAGAAATAGGGGAGCTAGAGACCTTTTGTTGATGAAGAACTCTCTTAGCACTGTCTATTGTGTTCATCATTAGCATGGCCACCGTCATTGGACCAACACCTACAACAACATGGGAAACACATTAGTGAAACATTGTCAACATGGTGGTCTACCACGTTGGGAATTATTCACTATACTCAGGTAGAACATATGCTTTTCTATTAAACAGAACTGTAATGAATTTCAGCAAATTGTATTCATAGTCTATTATTTTCATTCTAATTTTTAAAGAAAATGTGAGGCATAATAGAGAATAGACAAAATCGGCTAACAGTGTTTACATCTTGTTGCCACCCAATTCAGATCATGTGATGATTCCTTTGGTTGGTTACATTTGTCAAATTTCACTTGATCGAGTGGCAGAACTAACAAAAGGATCCACCCTAATTAAGGAATCATCACATAATCTGAATTGGGTGACAACAAGATGTAAACACCATTAGCTGATTTTGTCTATTAGGAATTCAGAGATTGACATTAACTTTTTTCAAGAGGTACCATTGGCAGCTAAATCAAAATTCTAGTCGCCAAATAGTAATAAGTTACTAGTTTAATAGTGACCATCTGGTTGCCATCTTTTTCTCCAGAACTAATGCTGTTGACACAATTTTAAGAAGGACATTTTTAGAAACCTACAGGCTGGAAAGGTAAGTCTCCATTTGGCAGCTACAATGAAATTTTTGTTCACAAAACCCTGAATCTATTCAGCATTGGGGACCATATGGTCACAATATTGGGCCTAGGAATGTAGTATCAACATACCACCAGGGACTGGGGTAAGCCAGCTGGCTCGAGCTTTGGCCTCAGCAAAATCAACATCTCCAACAAGACGCTTTCCACTCTTCTTGGAAGCATCTGAAAGCATCAGTAACAAAGCTATTAGATTAGATCCCTTGTTAGAAAATACAATCTGTATAATAGATTGAGCAGCTTGCCAACCTGGGATAAAGTTGATTCCACAGTCAATAACAACAGCTCCCTCTTTGATCCAGTCACCCTATACAAAAGCAAGAACTAGATCAGACGTGTACAGTTAAAGGTCACAGGTAATGAATTCCTAGTTGGGAAGTCTAACCTTCACAAATAAAGGTCTTCCAATTCCTGCAACCACTATATCTCCTCTTCGCACCTGAAATTTATAATAAGTTTAGCATAAGTCAGAGTTAAAGTTAGAACTGGGAACAGCATCTGGTGGTTTTACTCACAACGTCAGGGAGGTCTTTGGTTTTGGAATGACAAGTGGTCACTGTTGCATGATGCCATTTCAGAAGATCTGCCATTGGTGAACCCTGACGAAAGAGATTCAGTGCTACTTTTAATCAATAAACTATTGTAGAATTTATCTTTTTTTAAGTAAAAGTTGTTTTGGTCAAGAGGGGCAAAGGAATAAGCATACAGTTCTACAACCTCTAAAGAACTGAATAACTTTCTAAGAATAACTAGGCAAAGGTTCACTTGAGCTGTTTTGCCTGATACCTAAAATAGGGCTCTCAAATATCCATTCTCCAGTTAAAAGGAAACAGCTCAAGTGAAACTGTAGCTGTTTTGTATTCAGGATGGCTGATTTTCCATAAACAAATGATGATGGGCCTTGAAGCAAGGACTTGATCTTAGATTTGAGTGATAATTCTTATAGATTTTTGTACAAAATATATTCTTTACTGAGGGCTTCTTTAATGCTGGAACCAGCTATTTGAACCATGACTCCTCAAACAAGATACAGGAACCATGTAAGACATTTAACTGAAGTTATTAAATGCTCACAACAATCTTGCTTCTTCCGAGAACAATAGCTTCTTTGCCAGCAACGTCAACACCTGTGGCAATACAAGAGAAATGGTATCAAATCCAAACTCTTGTCAGTCCATTCTAAGATGTAGGTGAAGGCATCCCAAACAGTGCAAAGTAATACAACCCTTAGTCAAGGACTACAGAGCACATTTGCAAGAGTGTGTAAAGTGGACAGTTACATAATAAAAGATTGTTACATAATATGGTTTACCTGACTTCTTTATGAGTTCCAAGCAACCTCTAGGGGTACATGGTACAATACATGAAGCCAGCTCCCCCTGGCAAGTTGACCAGCATTCTCATCATGCAATCTGAGGTCAAGAGATGGTAAAGGTTTTAGCATTTAGTTAAGGTTTTAATTTGTATTCAGAACAGAAGACCTGTAACTAGCAAGTGAAAATAATACTTTCTTTCTGACACAATAATGTCATATCTGATCAAGTTTACAATCAAAGAGCATGTGTCAGCCACCATTTTGACAACATACCAAGTCGGAGAAAGCATCCATTTCCATCAGCTGATTTATAGCTGTAAGCTTTTATGATTTACCATGTTGAAATAAAGTCTATTGTATTGCACAAGCCGAAGGCTGAGCATAATTACACCTCCATGCAAAAGGGTTGATACCACACCTGTAGAAACTCAACTGAATGTATAACAGAGAAATCCTATCACTTGGATTGCTGGGTGAATAAACCATAGCTAGAAAAGAGGACACTATGCATGATTATGATACCCACCCATCCACATCTTTCTCGGGGATGACAGCATTGGTACAAATCCCTGGATCCACAGGGTTGTCAGAGTCTGGAGGTAACTGAACAATGATTCCATGGATGTTGGGGTCATTGTTCAACTCATCAACAGCTTTCAACACCTATCAATTGAGGAATGATGGCAATCACAAACTTCACCTTTATGTCAAGATTTTATATATTTTCCAGGACACAAAGTGGACCAATAAATGCTTCAAAGGTCACATTTTCTGGAATGACCCATTACAAAATGTATGAGTTTTGCTCTAGGTAAATATCAAAATTACAAAACATTTCTATTTACTCTTTTCCATTTTACTCACATCAGTCTGGGTGCAAGTACGAGGTAGCTTGACATGCCGAGCTGCCATGCCAATCTAAAGAAAAAAATGTTAATTAGTCACAAAATAAATATTAATACTAGAGTAAGTATTTAAACTACATCTTAATGTGCATGTTGTTCAACCTTGGTCAATCTAATGAAAAAAATGTTAAACTTGTCATCTGATAAGTTTGTGCTAGGTACCAGTGAGGTAGCAGGTCAACCAACCAAGCACACCCAAGGAACCATGGCAACTGGGCTACAGCTCCCCGCCCAACCATGGGTGTTTGAGTAGGACCAATGAAAACATGGCAGCTTCACCACATCTGTAAGTGCTTTAGTTGCAGACAGTGAGCGGGACGGCCGTGATATCAATAAGGGGTTGAAGTGGTGTCCACTCTAGGCCCACATGGCAACTATACGTTTAACTTAGTCTAAAATACATTCACACACATTTAAGCATAGAGCAATAATACACCTCTTCTGCAGCCTTGCATTTTGATTTAATGTATGACGTTGAATCCTCTCTGTCACCAATCTGCACAATAGCTAGTCCTGGCTTGAAGCTTTCATGATCAGCCCTGATGCTGTCAATATCCTCTTTCAGCTGCTTGCGGATTTCTCTGCATCAAAAATAACATTGCAATGTTATTAACAGAGGTGTCAATAGATTTTTAAGTAGAAAGCTGCTGTCTTCATGTAGGCTAAAGAATGCAACTGTTATTAAAGTAATGCCTCTCCTACCTTCTCTCAGAACCACTGAGCTACAAAAGGAGAGAACTCCACAACTATTAGTATTGCTACAAAGTACAGATGTACACTACTATAAAAATACTGGACAGAAAATGTTTTGGTATATCATGATTTATCACTATTATGGGCTATAAAGAACTTGACCATCCCTCTAATCCTCACATGTGCAAGGTTCCGATTTTCACCTTTACAGTGGCGGATGCAGACCCTTAAGAAGGGGGGTGGCTAGTACAAAGGATATACTACAGAGTTCAGACCAAGGGGGTGGCTAATCTTAAGGTTTTTACAAGACATATGAGAACAAGGGGGATGGCTAGCCACCCTAATCACCCCCCCCCCCCACCCCCCTAGATCTGCCCTTGCTTTATGTCAGGCAAAATTAGCCGGAGAGCATAGCTAAAGAGCTTATGTGAAGTTTGAACATCAATACTAAATTTGAGCAAACAGGAACCATTGGTTCATCATCACCAGTTTTATTCACATTTTGCTGAAAGTTGAAACGGGCAATATCCAAGTTTCATAATCTCTCTCTGCCAATGGAAATTCACCGAAACATAGTGCTGTGCTATAAAAAAAACTACAGTACATTTCCAAATTATGTTCTGTCAAAGTTATGCTACACTCAGCCTATCCAGTTGAGCTTCTTGTTTGTTTGCAGAGGAGCATAAAAAACGTAAACTCTTGGTGCTCTTAACCAGACTTCCTAGAAACCAATGGAAGTTGTATGCTGACAAATGTGCTGTTATTTTCAGGTTATCAAAACTGCCCCCTAGGAATGACTGAAGTGAAGGAACACCTACCCCACTGATCAAATTGATGGATATTGGGTGTCAGCATAATCCATACAATGAAAATAATATGTTTCTGGAAATCACAATGCTGTTGAGGAGGGCCCTGAAATATAGTCTCAAGGCGTTACGCAAAGCAAACAGGCGATGGGATATTTGGAATGCCCTGCAGGAACAGTTGATCAAACAAGCAAAAACTGCGGTCCACCAGCACGAGATCAGTTTCGACACCTACAAAATGCACGTGCATCTATTTGTTTAACTTGCAACACGCTGCAAAGTTCACTAGAGTTTAGTCTTAGGACCGACTGGCAATATGAAAGGAAAGGAGTATTGACGACAATGAAGTGCCTCTCCGAGCGGTAGCGCATGGCAGTAGAGCAGTTCGGGGACTGAGCTCGGGACCATGAGCTTAGAAGTCACATGGTCATACATACATACATACATACACGTTTTATTTATACACGGTAAAAATCTTCAGTAGTATACAAACATGTAGTGGATAAAACAAATACATATTAATACTGATTTACAAGATTGCCGTGTGGGAGTCGAATAGTATGTCATAGGTATTCTATAATTTTCGTTTGAACTGCCCAAGAGAAGATGCGGTACGAATATCGCAGGGCAGAGAATTCCAGAGCCAAGCCCCGTCGTAGCTGATCGCCCTTTTAAGGTAGTTTGTTCGAGGCTTGGGCAGATTTAATTTGGTTTTATGGTCTCTTAGTGTATACGGTGTGGTTCGGTTAATGAAGAGATCTCTTAAGTAAGATGGGGCAAGGTTATTTAATATTTTGAAGATTAGGATGGATTTGTGTTTTTTCCTTCTTATCGATAATTTGTCCCAGTGTAGGCTCTCAAGGAGTGCAGTTGCGCTACAGTCATAACTGGATTTGGTAATTACCCTGGCCGCCCTATTTTGGAGTTTTTGCATTTTGTCGGATAGTTTGGCACTACATCCATCCCACACAGGACTACAATAGTCAAAGTGGGGCTGGATGAGTGATTGGTAAATTAGGGTGGCTGAAGCGGATGAAATGAAAGGCCTTATGCGTTTGAGGGCACCGATAGCTGCAGAGATCTTTTTGGATTTTTCCTCAATATGATTGTCCCATGAAAGCCGGGTGTCAATTGTTACGCCCAACGATTTGGCGGTGGTAACCCGCTTTATGGGATTATTGTCTATTTCGATATGAATATCGTCACTTAAGGTCGCTAATTGTTTTTGGCGGGAACTTATAACCATAAATTCTGTTTTCGCTGTATTTAAACTAAGGCGATTAGACTGCAGAGTTAATCAAGGTTTGAAGGTTATTGGTGGTATCCGCAACAAAGCTAATATTCGTATCGTCAGCAAACATCCTTGGCGAGCCTACACTGAGACAATTTGGGAGGTCGTTAATGTAGATAAGGAATAATAGGCAACCTATAATGCTGCCTTGAGGGACACCACACGTGATCGGCAAAGGGTTTGACAAATAGCCATTGACATTACATTTCTGGTTGCGATTGTTAAGGTAGGACTCAAACCACTTGAGGGTAGGGAGGTCAAAGCCATAATAACTTAATTTACGCAGAATAATTTGATGGTCTATTGTGTCAAAGGCTTTTTTGAGGTCTATAAAGACCACACCATTTAGGTACCCCTTGTCGATATTAACCGACCAGTTATTTGTGGCCTCAATCAAGGCAGTCAGGGTGCTATGTAAGGAGCGGAACCCTGATTGACAATTTGCAAGTAACTTATTATCGTTCAGGTACTCATACAGCTGATCATAGACTGCTTTCTCGAAAATTTTGGCTACAATAGAAATAACGGAAATCGGGCGATAATTATTCATGTCCGTTTTCTTTCCTTTTTTGAAAATCGGAGAAACTCTGGCAAGCTTCCAATCAGCTGGAAAAATACCGAGCGAATTGATTTATCAAAGATTTTCGTGAGAGATGGCGCTATAAAGTCAGCTGCCATTTGAGGAGTTTACTAGGGATTTTGTCTAACCATGTTGCTTTCCGTTCATTTATTTTACCTAAGAGCTTATTTACTTTTTGGACTGTAGGTGGTTTTAACGAAAATATTTTGTTTGTTGTTTGTAAGAAAGACTCTGGCTGCAGAGAAGATGAGGGAATTTCAGCAGCTAGTTTTTCTCCGACCGAAATAAAGTGAGAGTTGAAAGCGTGCGAGAGGTCTTTTGGTGAAGTCACCGACTCGCCTTCAAATTGCACTTCAGATACTGCCATGGACTTACGCTGGCGTGCACTCAATTCATTAATTAAACTCCAGGTTTTCCGTGGATTTGCATTGTGTTCTTCGAGATTTTTTGTAAAATATTGACGCTTTGCTTCTCTTATTGCGTTATTTGTTTGGTTGCGCGTTTGTTTGAACTGATCCCATAACTTAGGGGTTTGTCTTTTGTTGCTTTTTTCTTTAAATAGTCTCTTTTGCGCATTAAACTAATTAGCTCGCTATTGATCCATGGGGACCTTTTGGTACTAACTCGTTTTGTTTTAAGCGGTGCGTGCTTGTTTGCGCATTCCATAAACTGATTTTTCCACCTGACCCACATTTCATTTGGATCATTGCACTCATCGGAGCTTTCCCATGAGATTAGTTCAAGGTCACACAAGAAGCTGCTTTTGTCGAAATTTCTAAAACTTCTAAATTCAATAGTCTGTGGGGCAGAGCGCTCATAATGACTTTTGCGTGTCATGTATACAACTGGGTGGTCACTGATACCGAGATGAATAACGCCTGAATCTGTAATTTTTTCAGGACAATTAGTAATACACAAGTCGATCAGACTTTCAGATTGGGGCGTAATTCGTGTCGGTTCAGTGATCAACTGAGATAGACCGTATATGTCAAATATTGTTTTCAATTTAGTAGCTCTTGAAATGATTTGAGGGGAGGTTGCTCCTGGCAACAAGCATGTGTTTATGTCCCCTGACAAGTAAAATTCTAAATTGAGAGTGTCTATTTTGGCGACTAGTTCCTCGAAATCGTGATAAGAACTAACTGGAGAATCTGGTCTGTACCAAGTACTGACTAAAATAGGCTTCGATCGAGGTTTTGATATTTCGATTCTTAGGAATTCAAGATTTTCGTGAGTTAAATCAGCACGTATCTTGTAGTTTAAATTACTACGGACGTAAAAACAAACACCGCCACCGTGGCGGGTTCGATCAAGCCTAATTAGTTCAAAACCTGGCAAATAGACTTCATTATCGTCAAAAGAGGCAGAGCATGGTCGCAAAAGAGGCAGAGCATGGTTCGAAACGCGGACTAGTTTGGAACAAACCAGAGCATCTTTAGCCTCCATATATGCCAGTGAACTACCGGCGCAGTATAAGGAGCTAAAGGAGTCGTGTTTTTACCTACCCGGACACTTCTTTGCCCGATAACAACTGAGCTTCGTTCGCCATGACTCGTTCTTCTTTCCCCGTCCCGCCAACAACCACAATACCTTGCGCGCGCGTTATATGGACCACAGGGAAACCACGTATACTACGAATATTCAGTAAAGTATTTTTTTGTAACAAAGCTTGTTTTTTTTTTTTTTTTACTTTCTTCGGTGTGACTTTTTTCAGTTGCAGCAGCATTAAATGTAATAGTCCAGGCATTCTACGACAAAAATGGGCCTGACCTGGAACTAATTCCCACAAAAGAAATTTCAGCTGTTTTTGATTTGATCATCTCTTAATAACATATGAAAAGTCCCAGAAAATCCCACCACGGCAACATTCCGAAAAACAGGATTTATTTGAGGCAGTCGAGAAAGCGATTTGTAGCCGCATGGAAACGAGGCTGGTATAATAAATCACATCGCGGCTCGAAAAGACGATAGTAAAATGCACAGAACTACTTATCGACAGTGAAAATATTTAATTATTTTTCAGTGCAAAAATCCCACATAACAGAGAAGAAAAAATCTTTTTTTTTTCGAAAAAAGCAAATCGCGGTTCTAATATGCAAAGATTTCATAAAGAAACAAGCAGAAAACTGAAAAAATTAAGAAATAGAAATTGCTCGTTGTTTGGACTACATTAAACAAGAACAAACGGGAAAATATAAATGTTTTACTTGTTAATGTTTAATTGTAAGAAAGAGAAATTGCTGAATTTGTTTGCCTCCTGAAAGCCGTCTGAAATGATGTTTCTAGCGCGCGGGCATCGTATCATTACTTAAGGCCACCACACACGGGCCGATTTTTCGTCGCAAGACAACAAATCCTGACTGATTGGCTCGTGTGTGGTGACTCGCGACGAGCTTACGACAAAATATCGCGCTCCGCCACACACGAGACGATTTTTTGTCGGCGACGATTTGAAAATCAAACATGTTTGATAAGACGAGCGGACGAAAAATCTTGTCGTAAGCTCGTCGCGGGTCACCACACACGAGCCGATCAGTCAGGATTTTTTGTCTTGCGACGAAGCATCGGCCCGTGTATGGCGGCGCGCGATAATCTTACGACAGAAAATCCTGTCGGAATCGGCCCGTGTGTGGCGGCTTTTAGTTATCATTACTTAGTCAAGCGCTCGGAGTATTTCACCTGTTGCAGAAGGAAAAAAACAATACTGTAAAGATGTAAACAATTCTGCAGTTATTATTGTATAAATGTAAGTAAAATGTCTTGCTCGATGTCTTGATTGATTTCTTGAATAAGGTATTTTAGCAATGGGCAATTGAATTGTCTATTTGCACTAGAAAATTGATTCAGGCCGTCGCAACATTGCTTGGAATAAAATTATTCTTTCACGGTGCACGATAAAAATGTCATGATTAGGGCTAGAGAAATTCCGAATTCTTACAAATCTGCAACAGTTTTGCAATTAGAGACTTTCTGGAATACATATTCAAGAACTTATTGGATTTTGATTCATCACGCGCATTTCCAAGCCAGGCCATCTAGTTAATTGAATAATTCATTAGCGCTGCGCACAGATTCTAAGATTCAGACAAACAATCCATCTGAAATCATCCCATTCAGAAGGACCGCGCTTGAATACGAGCCAGGGTAGGAGTGCATGCAAGCTCTCTGCTATAACGAGTGCAACTACCAGTTTACCAATTCATTTTGTATCGTTCTTTTGAGATAAAACTGAGAAAATGGGAGATACGTGTATTTGTTTGTCTGAGATGTTAATTAGTGTGACGTCATCTGTGTGCAGCGCTATTCACCGTTGAGAACAACACCCTTGAGCCGTCCCGACTCGTTCTGGCGAAGACGGCTTTCGTTATTTAAAACAGACAAGCAGTGTTCTCATCTCTTTGATGTTGCGTGCGGAGCATCGTGATTGCTGTCAAATGGAAATGGACAGCGTAAATGTCGATGTGGTTCCCCCCACATTTCCACACTGGGGGTAGTGGTTCTTTAACGTCCCCCTTAAACTGGTTACAGCTTATAGTAAAGGCGAGACGGAAACCCGGTTGATTGTTTCATCCGAAAGACGAATGGTAAAGATGAACGATAGCGAGTAAATGATTATCGCAGTTAAGAAGCAATCTAAAGGCCCGTTCACACGGCGCGATCTTAGCTGTGATTTTTCCATCTATTTGGCTTTGCGATATTTGTCCGTTTGTTTGGTGATATAAGGAAATCGCACCCGCATCGCAGTGGAATTTGAACGTTCAAATCTTCTGCGACGTCGCGGCGACATCGCAAGTGAAGATCGCCGGCCGTTCACACCGCGCGATATGACATCGCAGTGGAATCGCCACAGAAATCACGCCTCAGATCACAGCTAATATCACGCTGTGGGTGAATGAGACATAAGCGATCGCTATAAATAGTGATAACTGATAGGAAAGAAGTCCGTCATGAAAACATTTTTACCTTCCATCGCGCGGTCAGATTTTCCCTTTAAAACGCCATTATTAGGCGGGAAAATTGGCGAGCTTATTGGGCAGATGGTTCCGAACGGTTAACCGACGGAGAGTCTCACTAGCATACGCAGAACACTCAAGGAAGGCACATGAAAAAATAGAAAATCGACAAGTCACCGGTTCACGCACATCCACATCCAACACGTGTCCATTGAGACGAAATGGCTGAATGCGATTTTCAACGGGCGTGGGGGAGAGAAGTGAATTTTTTGTACCTGCCATGGCCAAGTTAAGTACGTGTTGTTGATGGTCAACACGCCGAGCTACCAATAAGATGACCCACTACGGACGATCAGCGGGCAAAGGTATAACATTTTCCTTTGTGGACGGGATGAAGAGATGTTTTCCTGGCGAACTCACAGAATAAATAACGGCTAATAACAGCACAACGGCGTTATTATGAACTGATTCCGCACTCTTTACCACTGTAATACATTGCTACGGGACCTCAAAATTCACTGTTGCGAAGGGCGATTAGCGATTTTTAGCCGTCAATCAAAACCAAAACGTTGGATTCGGCTACATCGTGGGTCGACATTGATTGCAAAATCAACTAAAATTATTGTAAGCTATCGTGTGACTTTCTGCCCTAGAATTATTAGCTTTCTGGCGCAAAAAAAATTAAATTGCAATTCCTTCGCTGAGAATCGACAATCGCAAAAAGTGACATGGCTAGAAATGAGGACACTTCAGCGGATTATCGCATGAGTGGCGCGCGGGCTCACCTTCGGTGTTTGATTTAATTTAAAATCCAACTCTGACTGAAATTTCAAAAGAACATCTGACATGATGTTACTTACAGCACATGAAACTCTAAAATGACAGGTTTCAACAGCATATTTAGCCAGGAACTGCAGTTCGGGCATGTGCAATAATAGACACAGGTATCCCGTGAACTTACTTTTGGGCTCCCTGTGTAGTTTAGCAATCTAAAAATGCAGTTTGTAGAGCTAATAATGCTTTTCTTGCGTGCAGAAATAATGGAAAATACAAAGAGAAGAACACTTAACAATCTAGAATTCTATGAGCAATGATATTTTGAAAAATAGTAATAAAAAATTGAGAAAAAAGAACCCCCAGGACTCCAGACAACGGGAAAAAAGGCCCAGGCATCGTTTATGCCCAGTCCTACGCGGTATATCGAGACAAGATGGACGACAGAACGATCCTCGAGGACAGCGAAGAGAATTCTCCCAAAAAAAATTAGTTTTCGGCAATATTATGGCTGTAAACCTGGTACACTGGAAGCTATACTACTAAGTAAAAAGCTCAAACTTTCTCGGGAAAACGCCGAACGATTTGAAGGTTTTATGAGCTGAAAAGTACATGGATGTGATCCTTGTTTATCGAACTACAACCCGAGATGTATAGAGCTGGTTCAAGATTTACGGTTGCACGGCTACAAGAGAAAACGTTGACTGCACTTGTAGCATTGTACGATAATTATATGGAATCCTGAGGGTGGAAATCTGCATTTTTAAAACTGAAAAACGCCGGACGACTACGGTTTTACACACGTAAACTCAAGCCGGAGGCCCTTGATAAAGCTGCAATGAACAGGCATGGATGTATAGAGGTTGGCCCAGTTTAGCTAGAAAGGAGAAACTTTTGATTTTCTATTTTTCCCAGTCAATTGCTATACGGCCGCCATCTTGAATTATGATTTAAAACCCGTAGTGCGCATGCTCGTAGATGAACGGCGGCCATACTGTCCTTAATTTCTACTCATGATTTTGAGGTCGCATAGCAATGCATACAGTGGTAAGCCGATGGCGACGCATGATGTTCTTATCGTGAAGACATCCATTCTCCACCGCCGCCGAAAGCCCGGTACGTAGTGGAACTGTTTTTATTTGCCCAGAGCCTAAGTCCACCTCGACACAAATCAAAGTATGGAACATGCGAAGAGTCCAAGCAGAGCTACGTGACGCCCCCATGCATCGAAATATGTTAAATATTGCTAAATGACCACCTCCTACTGTCCTACAAGTTTGATATCCGCCATCACACGATTATAGAAGTTGATCGAATTTATATTTATAGAAAATGCGCTTTGACTTCGCGTGACATTTACACAATTACGAGCTAGGGTCACAATGCCGTGGACAGTATATCACACAAGGAAAATTTTGACTGTCGATTACGGCGATGATGCTATTTTACGAAAATTCACATTCCGCCGCTTTACTGGCGACAATTGAGCAAGTTACAAATAAAGAATATTCGTCAGTGTGCGTTTTATCGATATTAAACGTTTTTATGCGAAATTGTCGAAGTTTTGATAAAATTTAAGCAAATTAAAAGGCACTTCCGGTTTCAGCCTCGTTTTCATGTAGCACGCAGAGAGTCTCTCTCCGCCAAAAGCTTCAAAACGGAGTGTTGCCGTGCTGGGATTTTTGGGACTTTTAGTATGTTCTTCTAGACGTTAATTCTAGTAGGTTTCTGAAGAGAAAGCTTTTGTGGGAATTAGTTCCAGGTCCAATCATAAAATGCCTGGACTATAATGCTTGACATTTAAGAAACAATAATAGCAAAATCGTGATTTATTTACTTCTTTATTTACATAGTGTGTCTGATAGTGTAAATTATTTCACAAAAAAATCATAAAACTTTTGTTCAAGCTGATCTAAATAGTTTTGAATCTGCCTCACAACCGTCCTCCGAGCGTGTTTAACAGACTCTACTCCTCCAGTTTCTATGCAATCCAGGGCTAATATACCCGCATGAGCATTTCACCAAGAAACAAGTATTCTTTGTCACTTTTATTTCCTTGGAATTCTTCCACTCTGGATCCAAGTTCATTTGCTTTTTCAAGTTCCTCCTGTATGGTTTTTAGTTTGTTGGCGATAACAGCTTCTTCCGATTCCTCTGTATGCGAGTTTTCTTCTGAATCATCTGTCTCGGCTTCATTCAGTTCAATGTTGTCAGTTGCATTCTCGAGCTCCGCAAATTCTTCGTCTTTCACTTCCGGTTGAGGGGATTCCCATGCTGACTCACGGTGATCTGCATTTATTTCATCTCCACGATCAGATTCGAGCTTTTTCTCTTCAGAACTATTTCCTTGGTCCAATTGGGATTCATCTTGTGTGGCATCGTCTTTATTTTCATTGCTTTCATCCTCCATAGCAGATTCATATTGTGAATCTGATGGTAGTTGGTCAGGGTTTTTCTCGACATCATCCTCTGGTTGCTCAGCGATGGATTCCAAATTCTGCTCATCTTTTTCCTCCATAACATCTTCATGTCTGGGAATTTTTCTCTTTACCCTGTCTTTAGTTGTTTTTTCAACAACAGGAGGAACATTTTCTGAATCGGAGTCACGCAGTCCATCGTTCTCTGTCAATCTTTGACTGGCTAAAAGTTTCGCCGCTTTCCTTGGCGTTCCCCTTCCTTGTTTTCTCGCTCTGGCATTACAGTGAGGACACTCGCATTCTTCATCTCTTTGCTGTGTTCTTGGAGTTTGTGGTCCTGTTGTCTCAGCCTCCATTCCGAAGGGGAAATCCCAAAACGAAGGCCATTCAGCTCTCCTGGGTTTCCTCTGAGGTTGTCGATAGCCCATCCAAGGGTCGCGGTATCCGTACTCGAATGGCTCGTTGAAAGCGCTGAACATACCGAATTTCATTTTCTGGAAATCACTCCTGTGCTTGTCCTTGAGTTTTCGCTTTGAATGAATTGCTGCTGTGAACTGCGATCGCTCTTTATACCTCTGGAATTGTTGTTCTCGAACGCACTAGAATTTTCTAGAGATTTCGTGACACTTCCGGTTTATGAGGTCATGCTTCTAAATTTGGGCAAAGCGTGACTCAGCAAATCGACCATCTCGAGGAAAATGGAGGAATCGAGAATGTTTTGGAATCTTCGAGAACCAATAATGCGGCGGTATAAAAGGAGCGAAGCCATTTCCCTTCGTCAGGCTTATGCAATACAGAAGAGAGACAACAGCAGAACTAGTTTCATTACCTAAAGATTAGAGAAATGGGGAAAAATTACTACGCAATACTGAACGTGGAGAAATCCGCAACTCCAGAAGCGATCAAAAAGGCCTACAGAAAACTGGCCTTGAAGTTTCATCCAGATAAAAACAAGAGCCCAGGAGCCGAAGACAAGTTCAAAGAGATATCTGAGGCTTATGAAGTTTTGAGCGACCCACAGAAAAGAGAAATATTTAACCAATATGGCGAAGAAGGACTCAAGGGGACCCCACCGCCGCCAAATGGGGGAGGACAAGGATTTGGACAAGGAATGCATGGGTTCCCTGGGTTTACCACGTTCACATACAGCACTGGAGATGCGAAGCACACATTCTCTAGGGTCTTCGGAGACGAAGATCCGTTTGCTGATTTGATTGGAGGTCTTGGAGGCTTCAGTTTCATGGGTGGTTTGGGGCCAAAACAAAGGAGGATGCGAGGGGAACCGATGGACGAGGACATAGAGAACACTTTGACTTCGGAGCGCCACCGAAGAAACAAAAACTCCAAGACCCTCCGCTCGAGAAAGACCTTCTTGTCAGTCTAGAAGACCTAAACACTGGCGCTACAAAGAAGATGAAGATTTCTAGAAAAAATATAGCGGCAAATGGGACGTCACAACTCGAGGAAAAAATTCTAACAGTCAACGTGAAACCAGGATGGAAAGAGGGTACAAAGATCACCTTTCCGCGCGAAGGGGACAGAAAACCGGGAGTGATTCCGGCAGATGTTGTGTTCAAAATCAAAGATAAACCACACAAGGACTTTAAACGAGACACTGAAAACAATATTATTTATAAAGCTAAGATTTCCCTAAGAGATGCTATTGCAGGAGTAAATGTGACCGCTCCGACCTTGGGTGGTCGTAATATACAGGTTCCACATACCGGAAGTGACGTCATCCAACCAGGGTGTGAAAAGAGAATTCCGGGAGAGGGGTTACCACTTCCTAAACACCCCAGTAAAAGGGGGGACTTGATTGTGATATATGATGTGTATTTACCAAATTATCTGTCGTCATCTCAGAAACAAGTGTTACTGAATACTTTACCAAAATAAGCTACTGACATTGTAAAATACAATGAATTATAATAATATATTGTAAATTTAAGATTATTATTTGAGAGAAAAAAATACATTTCTGAATAAAAAATTATTGCCAAATCACAGAGGTTTGAAACTTTGCTATTGTAAAAATTTCGTGGCAACAAAATAATATTTTAAACAAAATAAAACCAAGATATCCAGGATTTCAAGAAGCTTATAGAATCTTTGTTATATTAAGTTGACTTTGTTACCACTAAAAATGCAAAGTTGACCAATATGGGTACAGGAAAACAGAATCCATACCACTTGTACTATCATAGCCAATATAAATTTATTAAAAACATTAAAACAAGACATAAGAGCATAAGACAAACTAACAACCAAGTCGACACATAGTCTAAAAGAACATACACAAAGACTACAACAGGAAATAAACACATCAACAGAAGAAAAACAAATTTCAGCACAAGATATTTGTAAGGCACAGCATCATTCCAGTCTTTGCTAACTTGTGAACAGAACTGTTTTCATTTGTGCACAATGCTTGTAACTACACAAAACGAAAATGTAAACTATCTGAAAAGTAAAACTAAACTATAACTGCATTTCCCACATTGTGCTATGCCATTTATGTTTGAATGGTGAGAACTGTCCTTTTATCCATTCAGCTTATTTTTCCTTGACTATTTGGATTATACTTCACCTTTTATCTTCTGTCTACTCTCACAGAAATACTAATTTTGATACTACTGTACATTTAAATAAGTATATGCATGGGTGACCTGAATCCCTCAGATTCTTTCCTTGTCCAGCACAATATCTTCATTTCCAAAAATTTCCCATTTCATTTCCATTATAATCCGTTGCTTTTACATATTTCTTGTGAGCGTCTTTCCCTGTACAACTTGGTTGATTTCCTCTGCATTTAAAGTCTCATATTTTAGTAATGCCTCAGCTAAACGCTTGTGTTCTTTAGCCCTGGAGTGAAGGATATGTTTTGCACGATCGTATGCTTCCTATGAATAAAACAATAAAAGTTAGACCACATTTTCAAACCTAGAGCTCTCTCGCTCCTGGGATCCTATGAGGGAGCACCTACCTAGTAACAACCCTTAACACATGCAAACAATTTGATACTGACAGTGCTGTCCAATTTTGCACCCAGAGCCAAGTGCATGTTTGTGTGACCACCGGCAGGATACAAAACTTGGCGCTGGCCTAAAGATATGCAGGCTCAGGGAATGAGATTGAGAGCTGTTACGAGAAAGAGCTTCCTGCGCATGCCCCAACCTTCCAAATAACCCAGTCAGCGAAAGTGCTTATAGTACTTTTACTTACTGTTAGAAGTCTTTTCACTTCATTCTCTATGAGAGATTTTGTCTCAGGACTTAAATTATCATCCTCTCTGATCAGAAGAAAGCCAGCCTAATGAAAGAAAAATTGTGATGATAAGTATGATTTACAGATGCAAAATGTTACCGTTTATGGTTTAAATAATTATTGGTTACCTTTTCACTCATTCCAAATTTGGTCACCATCTGTCTGGCTATCTTGGTTGCCACTTCAAAATCATGTGAGGCACCTAATAAAGGATTCAATGTGAATATGGTGAGAATGTTCCACAAACAACCTGGAGAAATCTGGCTGTTATGCCCACTGCACACTTGCGACATAATGACATAGGATGTTATGTTGCAACGAAAAAGCATGAGAAAATAACTTCAACATTTTGAAACCACTAAATTTGTTTGCGTGATATTTTCCTTATGTTGTTATGTCGCAAGTGTGCACCAGGCTTTGTCATGCAATGTTAATATGACATATAGTTTTGTGGTGCCAAGAATAAGATCATCAGGACAATCTAGCTGCCTCTTAATTTGTTTGACGTCTTGCTTTGCTGTGAGCAGAAGTGTAAGTAACATTTATGGAAATGAAGCCAGCAAGAGTCTAAAGGAACTAAGGAACTTTATTAATGTCTCAATCCCCCTTTCTCTATCAGAGCTCCAGGTGAAAGGAATTTAAAGCTATAAGCAAGCTACTCAGAACAGAGAAAAGTCGATATGGTTGGTCGATCCAGGATTCGAACTCAGGACTGTACGCACAGCGTGCCATGCACAAACACACTGCACCACCTAGCCATAGAGGCTTGCAGAACTAGGGTAATACTAGTAGATGATAGCCCTAGGATGTGCATTGCAAAATCCAAGGATTTCAGCCGGTCCTTCTTTACCAAATGCATAATTTTAAAGCTTCAAAATTGAATAATGGAAAATTGGATAACCCCAATACTTACCAGTTGTGATGTTGTCCATGCCAAAAATAATTTCTTCTGCCACCCTGCCTGCCATGAAAACATCAAGTTTCGCCAGAAGCTGCTTCTTGGAATGCTGCAGTTCATCTTTCTCTGGCAGCTGAGTGACCATCCCTAGGGCCTGTCCTCGCGGCATGATTGTAGCTTTATGTAGAGGTGTGGCAGCTGTAAAATCAATAACATACTATAAGTCAGGGAAGTGGAAGGAAAAGAAAGACGACTTTTTATGGTCAAATAACCTGACAAGGCGAGGAAACATTGAAGGGGTGATTTCCATTAGTTGCTTTTGTTGTATGAGTCATATCTCATTCAGTTGACAGTGAAACAATGGAAATATAACAGACTGCCATTGGATCAAGGTCAATGAGATGACCATTTATTTTTACACTGCAACTTTGTGTCCCAAAGACACATTGTATGTTTCTATGGAGCAACAAGACATTCCTACGACTAGCAATATTTCTCAGACAAGGTAGACTGTGATGTGAGTTAAAGAAGCATTGTTTTTGTTGACATACCATCAGTGAAGTAGGCAAAAGGGCATGGCCACCTTCATGATAGGCAACCATTTTCCTGTTCTCGTCACTTATCACTGCACTCTTACGCTCAGGACCTGATGTAAAAGAGCATTCACATTTCAAGCCCAAGAAATATATACTGCACCATAAAATACAACCTACTTGAGCATAATGTTTGAGCACTTTCTGTGCAGAAGAATTGGATCCAAACACTTCTTATTTAAATGAAAAATCAACACACCCATAATTATTTATCTTTAGCAAACTCCAAGTGTTTGTTGTTGACAGCAGTGTCTCCCTCTGTAGCAGCCTTGACAGCAGCTTGATTGAAGGTTGGCAAGTCTGCACCAGAAAAGCCTGTTGTTCCTCTGCCAAGAACTTCAACATCCACTTCTGACAAAGAAAATATTTTTAATATTAAGGGATGTGCAACAACAATCAACATGATCTATGCTAGCCCACCCCCCCCCCCCCCCCCCCCAAAAAAAAAAAAAAAAAAAAAAAAAAACTACACTGGACCCACTGCCTGTATGAATTCCATTATGTTCTAGAAAGTTCATGGTTCTGAACTTTAATTATCATAGTCCAGTAAGGTGATGAAACACAAATAATAACTTGTTTGATAGTTTGAAGCACAATGCAAGGTTGTCTAGCCCTTATAGAATGAGTGACACTGGGCCATCTGTGATGGTAATGCTCCCTGTGCCCAGTAAAGTAGGTGACCTAGTAAGTCTGATATGAAAATGATGCAATTTCTCACCCAGACACATGGGTAAATTTAAGAATAACCTTTCAATGTCAACTTCATCTTATTCAAACACAATGGAATAATTCCAAAAAGGAAAACATTGTATGTGGCATACCCCAAGGAATGTATTAGGAACCTTACTTCCTCTATAATGTAAATGATAACAACAATTATTGCTTTTAAAAAAAACACTGATATTACGTTGTATATACATACCATCTGAGACCGTCACATTCTTGAGATGAACTTGAGAATATTGACCCTTGCACGGATGTCTGGCATGGGAACATCAATCTTTGTATCAACCTTCCAGGCGAATTAGAGCCCTAAAAACAATAACAGATTGACTCTGTGAGTTTAAGTATAGGCCAGACCTTTTCACACAAATATAGCCACAGGTTATGTTTACCATGAAATTGGTAACCGCAGCCAGAAATGTAAAACTATGGGGTGCTTTTATTTTTTTTTTTTTTTTTTTACTCTATTCCCACATAGGTATCAATTAATTAAGACAGATTTTTAGAACTTCGAGCAATTTTGCCAGAAAGTGGCAAAAAAATCTTGTTACTTGAAATAAAAAAAAGTTGTTGCTTTGAATTTAGTCTCATTTCAAAGGTCTTCATGGTAGTGTTCATGTATTATTGCACCGGAAAAAAAATTCCAGAGGAAGCTGAGAAAATAAATTTTAATTTTTACAGATAGACATATTTTTCGCACCTAAAATGGTCAATGTCAATCACAGCCCTATAGATTCTATAGAATTTGTCCATTTTGAACTTTTTAATTTTTTCTGTGGCGGCGCAAACCAAGTCCTCTGCTTTTGTGATATTTCAAAATGTGGACCACAAATCTACAAATTAGGATAGAAATCATTGAGTAACAGTATTTTTGGCAAACGTTGCTCGAAGTTGTAAATAACCATTTTTAAAATCATTTTTCCCCTCATGTTTTTTACCCCACAAGTAGTTTCGTCCTTTGTAAGTATTCGAAATATTGTAACCGTATTGTATTGTATTTAAAAATGATGTAACAAGTGAAATAAAATTAATTAAAAGAACTACTGATATAGGTTGCTTACTTGTCTAACACTTCAGGAAAGTTTGTAGCACCAATGACTACTATGCCTTCAGATTTTTCAAACCTGCAAGTACAGTAAAACTACCAATAGATAGGTCCAGGTGTGTAATAATGGTCACACTGGTATGGTTCTTATAAAGTTTCCATGTAAGCCTGTTAGTTTTTATCATCAGTATGTACTACATACCCATCTAGTTCTACCAGTAGCTGGTTGAGAGTCATTCGGGAGTAGGGTTGGTGGTCATGCACTACTCTTGAACCACCAATAGCATCCAGCTCATCAACAAATACTATACAAGGGCATGTTCCCTTGCCGCAGCTATAAACAAATTAATAGAACAACATCCAGTTCAACTTTGCCCTCAGTGGCAGGATCATGCCCAAACATAGAGTGTCCTACATTAATATAATCTTAATAACAAATATAAATTGCAAAGAAATAGAATCTATGGCAACATCACATATGATGTATGACTATATGAAAAACAAACTTAATTACCCAAGGCAGGGCCCTTGGAATTATGCAGAACATTTTAAGGAATTTTGTGGGGTATATAATCTCTGCATATTTCCAAGGGCCCTGCATATAAAATCAGTATAAAATCATTCTCAAGTTTTCCTACCAAAGAGATTTCTGACTCTTGCTGCCCCAACACCAACAAACATCTCGTCAAACTCAGAACCAGAGCAGAAGAAAAATGGGACTCCAGCCTCGCCTGCTACAGCCTTAGCAAGAAGTGTCTTGCCGGTGCCAGGAGAGCCAATAAGCAACACACCTAGAATGGCAAGAACTCATCTTTAATATGAGTGACATAGATTGAAGCTCACATTAAATAGACCTCTTTGCCTGGGCATAATGTTATTCCATTTCAGATCACGTGGCATCCCTTGAGTATTCTTTCTTTGTTTTTCAGCTACACACCGAAGGATATATGAATATGGAAGCAACCAACAAAGAAAGATTATTCAAATGAATGCCACGTGATCTGAAATTGGACAACATTATGCCAAAGGTAAAGAGGTCTATTCAATAGGTTTTCATACAATATACTATGAGACTGTAATATTTCACATCAACCTTCTTAGGACAAATATATCACCTGTTGGTAGTTTTCCTCCAAGTTTCTTGAACTTTTCAGGATTTCTCAGGAATTCCACAACTTCTTGTAACTCTTCCTTGGCCTCATCAACACCCTGGACATCCTGGAATCTGAATTTCTATCAACGTTGTCTGGCTGGATTTCTTTCTGATTAGTAGTCACTATAAAAACATATGGCAATTTAATTAGATAAAGAAATTCTTGAGTAAGAATAAAAACTAAAACATTTGAAAATATTCCACATTTATGATGCCTACTTTTCATCTGAAGTTGTGCCTCTATGACAGAGAGAATCAGGAAAAGTCCTATGAGAAACTGATGGTATTCCACAACTGTTCCTTGAAGAATGCACCTGAAATATTTAATAGCAAAATCACTCAGGACAACAACAACAACCACCATAGCAACAAACCAAATGTTTTGAATGAAATTCAGGTCTGTGCAGGGCATCTGACAGGATACGTGGTGCAGATCTGCATCTTCTGGCAAACTCTGCACCTGCAGGGACCCAGTAAACACTGGCAGGCAGCAAAGAGAAGAGTAAGCAATCATGAGCTGAATATTTGGCAGTGATTTCGTCTATTGGGTATATATATTCTCTTGGCTAAAAATGCATATTTTAGAGTGAGAATGCAAAGGTACTGTACTTTTCCTTTTGAATTGCTTGATGACTCATGTAATTTCCACCAACATCTGCCATTATCTCCAAACAATCAATACAATTTTCTTCATAATTTACTAATTCCAAATTCTACATCCACTCTGATGCCCTGTCTGGTAAAATAAAATGTTTTCCTAACTTTGTTTACCTTTTGGCTCTGTAGCACCACATGGACAGGCTTATCTTCTGTCCCATTGTCTAGTTTATTTGGGCTATAACTAGGCTCTTTTGGTGCTCCAAGCCCTGATGAATAGCTGTTCAACTGTACATGAAGAAAGAAAAGAAAATGTTTATTTATTTATTTATTTATTTATCGACAATATTTAGACAGGCATGCCCAGTTCAGCTAAGGCTGGTTTAAATGGGACCTGCATTAATTAACTTTACTATGACAACATACTAAAACACTTATGCTAAACACTAATCATTACAAAATAACAGTCCGATCAAACACTTAGGTGTTACACAAAAAAAAAGTTCAGCGCCTTCCTGAACTTTGGAAGAGATGTAATTTTCCGAATGTGGTCAGGAAGCGTGTTCCATTCCTTTGACCATTATATCTAAATGCTCTGGTATTTTGTTGTTTTTGCTAGGGGCAGACACAAAAGATCTCTGTTGCGTGTATTGTATAGGTGGTAATCACGGGAGTAGCTGAAATCATGAAGTAGATAAGCGGGGGCAAGGCCGTGCAGACATTTATAAAATGTTGGTCGAAATACAATATCTTTTCACTGGCCAGGACAAGAACTGAAACAGCAGGTAGGGGAAAATTATTTCATTCTACCAGTATGAAATGCAGCAGCATTATCATGATATCATAAGATTACAGCCTGTGAACACTTCAGAGCCATCAAAAAAGACTCAAAAATCCTCTTAACCCTTTCACCACTGTTAAATTTTAGTCACAGACCCATCCCACTGACAGTTTTGAGGATTTCAACAAGCAATATATATAATTAACTCTAATATATTGCATTACTCATATGAAACCATGTGTTTTAGGGGGGGGGGGGGGGGGGGAGCTTATGGGGTGACACAAACCCTTTAAGAGATATTATTAAGCAATTCCATAGATCCCCTTTAGGGGCCTGTGTTGGAATGGGCTCACAACAACATGGCAGCTTTAGCGGCCGTGGGGGCAAAAGGGTTGTTCATTGTACTGTAGACTGATTTCTGCAGCAAAAAACCCTGTTTCTTGCCTTTGGAAACAATTTCCTTTCTTATATGTTTGAAACAATCAAGAGGTAACCTGCAAGCAAACCTTGTCCAAATCTGCATAATTTACTCTGTCAGCCAGCACTAATGCCTGATAATGATATAAAATAGTATCAAATTATATTATAATGCACATTATTGTGTTAGTTTGTAAGCATTCTCATTTATTAGGAACAAAATCAAATGAAACCCACCTTGAGGTACTCCCTTCTAACAGACTCATCTGATGCATATCTTCACTCTCATATCGCCGGATTACATATGATGGGTCTTCTGCCACCATGGCCTAAAAAGAATTATTGATAACATTATTTGGAAGCATGAAACTACCTTGTAACCTGAATTTTAGTTTTTTTTGTCACAATACTAACTTTACACAAAAAGGATGTTTCACAAACTGTTGACTGTCATTGTTAGGTACATCCTCCAATGCTCGACCTTAGTGGTTATCCACTTGTCCTGGGCAAGTAAGAAATGCTTAAGGACAAGTGAAAACTCAGGGGCACTAGTCACAGGACAAGAAACAATTTTGTGTGAAACATAAACATGTGGTGGTGTGGTGGTGTGTGGTTTGTTGTTAAAAGTGTTCAACACTGTTTTTTTTTTATGAATTTTGTGACAAATGCTTGATTAAGCTATCATCTTTTCAGGAAAAAAATGTTTCCCTTTCATCTTGCTTTCGTCCGTCACAGTTCAGTCCACAGGGAGGCTAATGAGTAATGGGCATTAGTAAGCAAGTTACATTTATACTGTTTGTACAGGCTTGGTCTATATTTTACAACAATTTTTTATACCATAACTGGACATCTAGAAACTTGGCTAGGGCAAGTAACTTTTCTGTGCTACTTGTCCTGGGACTAGTGGCAAAAAGGTCAAGCACTGTCCTCACCCTTAAATAGTCTGCTTGTGCCTTTGGGTTATCCTGTTCAGAATTTGCTCGCTCTTCCAACATGTCAATTCTTTTCATTGACATAGCAGAGTGGATAGTTCTAACTGGGTCAACCTGAAATACATTACAAATAAAATATTAATTATTAGGCCTTTTATTGAAACAATTGAATTGTAAAAATACCAAATTGCATATCAATGAGGAATGTACAGTATTTGATGTGTGTTGCCATGGGAGTCTTGAGAAGGAGGAGAACACTGAGTTCTGGAGTCTGTTATGGTTTGTCTGAGGTGAGCAGGGATAGCAGAAACCTGTAGGCAAGAAGAAATACAAAACAAAATAATGAAACTGAAAATCTTATGTTGGTAATAAGTTATGCCAAATGGAAACATCTTTAAAGCATATTCGGGCCTGCACAAATGTAATTTGGAACCCTGCTTAACTATATCAAATACACTACCAGCAAAAAGAAACTGGAACGAAATCGCTCTTTGTTTCAAACGAATATCGCTCGAAAATTCGCTCCAAATTTCGCACTTTCTTCGTTGATTTTCGCGCTGCGAAAAATTGATCTTCGAATTTTCGGAGATGGCCTTTGAATTTTCGATGTAAATTAACCTGAAAAGTGACACTTGATTTGCTTGCCGTGACACAACGCCATTCAAAATTAAAGGTACGCGTGATGTGAATTTACCTTATAAGTCACAGTAAGTTAAAAATTAACCCGCTCGTGAACCTAGATAATTCTTGACTCGTTTATTAGGCCTGCGAGTACTTTTTGTTTGTGATATTCTAATGATAATATTCAAAAGTCACTCGTTGTTTTCGAGTGCTTGTCTTTTTCAGCAGCCGCTAGAGAAAACGGACTCCATCTCCTGGAAAGACTGACAAATTATTTGCAGTTTATAGCATCAATAAATGACGATTTCTCTTACTAGTTCTAGTTGTTGTTGATTTAATTGTGATGCGAATTTTATGCGAGACACCCAGGCATGAGAAAGTCAAGAGCGCGTGCGTTGTCTTGAAACGCAAGTCCGTGGAATGCGCTAAAATTAAGAGATGGAAAACATAATTTTTGATTTGTTTATTAGAGATTTTATATTCTAAAACCAAAGAGAGAAAGAGATCCGCAATAGTTAAGATTTTACTACAAACATTTCGCAAAAATGAGAACGCGCAAATCCTTAAGGCAGTTTTATTTCATGAACACAACATTGTGAGAACCGGTTCCAACTGCTGGTGAACAGCTATTGTTTGTTTAATTTTATTAAACATGCAGAACCTTTGTTCTCGCCCCTTTTTGCGCTTGGTTGCTATAGTGATTCGCGTAATACAGCTTAGAAACAAGTTCGGTTTCACACACGTGTCGCATGACGTGACTTCGCGAGCAGACCGCAAGTTCCACAACCTCCAGCAAACCCAGCGGCTTCTAGATTTACTATAGGGCTTATTAATTGTGATTGTATGGAATCCTTAATAGTTAAAAAAGTACGGAAGCGAGCATTGCGCATCACATTTCGAAGACAGCTTCTTGTATCCACTTGGTAAGTTAAGTACTCTAGAATGAAATAAGTTTATTCATCATACAGGATGGCGTAGTACGAATACAGATTCAATACATGCGAATAATTGCATAACAGTTTATAGAACCTCATTAATGCACAGCAGTGGGTAGTACATTTCTCGCACTTTGGCAGTACACTCTCAGCGAAAGTTTGATGAGCGATAATTCGGCGCGCGAAATTAGATTTTGGGGATTTAGATTTTCTTTTGGATCGTACAGATTTTCTTGATACTATAGAAAGAAACGTAAAATCTGAAACTGGATGTTTTTATAACAAACCCAGACTAAGTGGTGCCCTCTGTCTGACAGTCGGCCAATGGCAGTTTGCTGTAAAGAAGGACCGCTGACAAAGCGTATCCCTTTCGGATTTTCCCCAATGAAACAACAAGATCATGAATCTGTAAAATCTGGATTAAGTTTAAATCCTTTGAATCCTGCCTTGATGTGGATTCAAAGGATTCATAACCCATTTTCAGATTCAGTAAAGAAACGAAAAATCCACTTTTGGATTTCCATATCCGGATTTAGATTTTTCCCAAAGAAATGCACTCATAGTATATAGTTTAACAGGTTTCTACAAATTACATTAACTCATACCATGTTTGTTTTCAAAGAAAGATTCAGAAGACACATGTGATACTGTCCAGGGATTGTGTCCTTGAAGGTTTTGTGGTTTGATAGTGAGTGGGAGCCCTAGGCAGGTTTGCCAGTCTGTAGGGAGGTATGCTAATCCAATTCATCTACAAGTCTTGAATATAGTTGCTATAAGTACAGGAAAGTAAACATAAGAACAAAACACATTGCATAGACAGCAAAGCAAAGTATTTTATGTTAGATGTGTACCTCTGTTGAAGATGTGCTTTCTGGTAAAACTGCTTTTTCAGATTCTTGTTTTTGGTTCACTTTCCATGTTTTCTTTTGTACATAAGTCATACATCTTGCAATGGCTGAGTTCTTGGCATTACTAAGAGCTGAGCCCAACCTGCAAGAGCTCCTCCAACCTAGGAACAAATGGCATACCAACGTTCTCAAACAAGAAAAATTGTGCTGCTCATTTGCTGTGCAAAGGTAAACTTTTGGATCCTGGGGCCGGTTCCTAGAAGGTCAGTTAAGAGTTATCTGTAGATAAACACTTATCCAATGGATAAATCCAGAACAAATCATATACAACAGATAACTTTTACCCGTGGATAACTTTATCCTAACTTTATCATATACAACAGATAACTTTTACCTGTGGATAACTTTTTCCAACCTTTCAGGAACCGCCCCAGGAACCTTCTTCTCAACTTTTTTTTTACCGAAGAGAACCCTTTTCTGGGATCATGTTTCGTGCTAATGTTCTTTGCGCAGCGTGCCGATTTTATAGGGGTCCATGGACCAGGGTCCACAACAGGTCCATGGACTGGGGTCCACAAGAGGTCCATGGACCGGGGGTCAGTGTTTTGTGGAAACTTATGATAAACACCCTGGAAATTCTAACGCAGAGTGTAACCATTCAATGTGCTTTCAGTTACATAACACATCTTCTATAATAAACGTTGGCTCGTATGCTCAGGTAACAAGGATCTGAACAATAACTTCATTCGCTTTTGATACAACCTTCATCTTTTTCAAGCAACATTTAATCAGTACAATCGTTCTCTTGTTCAATGCACCAATACTTGGAAAGTTTCGGGATCAGACATAGACGACAACATGTCCACGGCTGGTCGTCATCATTTTTGATCGGAAGCAAAACTTCCTAAAATCATCGCATTGCAGAGTTAGAAAAGAGACCAGAAACCTACCTGTGGAGTCATTCCACTGGTGGAGAACATCGCAGCTTGGAATATATGGCTTGAAACAACGAAAAAATAACCAAAATTTCAGAGTTTTATCGCACGCGAAAGAAAGGAAATCAGATCGACTACGAATATGGAGTATTGCATCATGGGCAATGGGTAAGTCCGCTGACTCATACGGTTATTTGGGTAGCCTGTGTTTTGTTTGCCACAGGAATCCATTGGAAGAAAGTGAGCAGCAAGAAAGCGGCAATAAATAACGCGATCAAGCGTTCTAGAACCGGCTCTTGTCTGACTTGTGGATTACACCAGAAAATTTGCTTTATCTTTGTAAGTAATGGCTGACAAGCAAGAAGAAGAAGTTGGCAAAGAAACAGATACGGAAAGCAATAAAAATACGATGCCCGATCCCGAGAATGAGCCTCCAACAATCAAAAATCGAGCACTGAAGATTCAAACGAGGACGAAACGGTGCCAGACGTCTCTGAAGCTCCTGCCAAAGAAAGGTTTAAGGTCCGACAAGTTAGCTTTATCCCAGCCATTAAATCACAGGATAGTGATAAAAAAGATTTCTCTAACGAAAGTTTTCCCGAAGTTAGCGTTGAACCAGAAGAAGTACCAGAGAGTCCGGATCATGAAAACTTTACGATGGGATATGCGACCAATGAGGCTTTGCCTATGACTGTTTATTATCGAAATACAGAGTCACAAGGAGCGGGAACCAAAATGCAGAGGCCTACACGACACTACAAGAACTTCGTAAAGGCTTGGAAAATGAGACGCCATTTCAGGTAAAAGTATTAAAACAGAACCATTATTTATAAGATCTCACTGTGTCGGGTAAATTTTGTTTACTTTATAAGGACAAGTTAATTGATGTGTACCCAAGGTTAGTTGAAATCCACTTATAATACCACAATTAACTGAAGATTTTAGGCAATTTGTTTTTTTAGTTAGGGAGAGCTGTAGAAATTGAATCAGAGATTGATCATTGTTCTCAAACAGTTGAGCATGACCTTTCAGTATCTGTCACCAAGCTTTTATTTTCAGTAATTGATTTTTTTTATATTTTGACCCATGAGGCGAAAATGATCCTGGTGCTTATATGGTATTTTGTCAAATTTTTGTTGAGTTTCACCTCATAAGGCCCATTTTGCTTTTGACCTTGTGATAAACATAGCCAAGTCTATAATGCTGATCTTTATCCTTCAGCCTTTGACTGAATCCCCCGAAGAAGGTACCACACATCTGAAAATGTAGAAGTGCATACTATTGGCAATGCAGCCCCAAAGTTTGGCTGGATCAAGGGTGTTTTCTTTGGATGCCTCCTCAACATTTGGGGTGTGATGCTGTACCTCCGTTTGTCTTGGTGGTTGGACAAGCTGGTATTGGACTTGGGACTGTAATAGTTGGTCTATCGGCAGTTGTTACCACCTTGACAGCCCTGTCAATGTCAGCTATGCACTAATGGTGAAGTTAAAGGAGGTAAACACACATGGTGGAATTTAGTTAGCATTCTTTTCTATAGCCCTGTACTTCTCACTACAGTGCTCCAGGTTCGATCCTATCAAGGGCTTTTAGGGAGTTGAGGTTTTGATATTTCCCATGATTATGAAAGTTTTCCTGTGTCACCAGCACACCAATATGCAGCCTGTCAATGCAGTCTTCAGGTTGCAATGGCTTAAAGTGAGCCTCTGACCCTTTTGCCTTCCTATCTTTTGCTGTTTTCCTTACTTCAACCTAAAAGAGGGTCAATAAAATCATTAGAAAACTGTGGCGTGCACCCTCACTAAATAAGTGACTTAAAAATAACAAAAAAAGTAGTTCACATGTGTCTGTATTTCTGCATCTTTTTTAGGGAGCATACTACTTGATATCCCGAAGTCTTGGTCCAGAATTTGGCGGTTCCATTGGGGTCATCTTCTCAATAGCAGTGCTGTTGCAACAGCCATGTATGTAGTAGGATTTTCAGAGACTGTCAGGGACCTCCTCAAGGAACATGGTGCCCTCATGGTAGATGAGCTTACTGATGTCCGAATCATTGGTCTCATTACTGTTGTCTTCATTCTCGGGGGTGACGTTAGTCGGCCTACAGTGGGTGGTCCGGACACAAGTATTTTTACTTGCAATTCTTATAATCTCAATTCTAGATGTTGTAATTGTACTTTTATTGGTCCCAAGATGCTGCAAGTAAGGCACAAGGGTTGTTGGTTATAAAAGAGATGTATTTGTGACTAATCTGGGCCCAAATTTCATGGCGAGGGATCTTCTCTGTCTTTGCAGTGTTCTTTCCTGCAGCCACTGGCATTCTAGCAGGGGTAATATATCTGGGGACCTCAAGAGCCCACACTCTGCAATTCCTAAGGGTACACTTCTGGCTATAGTTGTGAGCTCGGTAGTGTACATAGTGCTAGCTTGGATGATAGGAGCAACATATGTGCGGGAGGCAACAGGTATTGTAGCAGGCATAATGGCTGCTAATGCAACAAGTGCAACTAATGCTACAGGCCCTGCAACATGTGCAACAATGTCATGCGAGTATGGACTGTATTTGACTTCCAGGTATGTACTCCTAAATCTAATTTATTTACTTTACCCATGTTCACATCTTATTGTTTTGTGCTGTATATAAATAAAACAATCATTCTTTGATTTTCTGTTCTGCTGACAGAGATGGAAATAATTTTCCTTAATTGAATCGGACATATTTATTGGGCATATACCTTTTCTTAGTTGTCACTACTGGAAAATTGGCCGGACATATCTGAAAATTGGTCAGACTTGCCGGCAATTTTGATCAGACTATTTCCAATGACCAGCAGTATTTTCCGGCTCTGGATTTCAAACTTACTGAGGCAACTTGCTGCCCTGTTTCACTTTGTGCAAGTGGACTGTCTACCATCAGACCAAAAACAGACTAACGATGGACGCCAGTTAACTGCACTAAGTAGGATCAAACTTCCCGAGTAGGATTTGCTCGGGAAGTTTGACTGAATGACAGAAAAACACCAAGCCATGGCTCTAACTATTTTAGAGGTTAAACCATATGGTTGAAATGTTGGGCCTGCAGATAATTTTTGCTGTGCGAACTACAAATTCAACTGTACTGACTCATCTGTCTTTCAGGCAATGGAGAAAGCGTCCGGTTGGGGGCCAATAGTCACGGCTGGAATATTCGCTTCAACTCTGTCTTCTGCCCTCGCCAGTCTTGTCGGTGCACCCAAGACTTTCCAGGCCATCTGTAAGGATAAGATCTTCCCTAAAATAGAGTACTTTGCCAAGGGATATGGACCAGGGAACGAACCAAGGCGAGGGTACTTTCTAGCGTTCATCATTGCCGTGGGATTTATTGCCATAGGAGATCTAAACGCCATCGCCCCCATCATATCAAACTTCTTCCTTATCGTCTATGCGCTCATTACTATTCCGTCTTCGCGGCGTCACTGGGCCGTTCTCCCGGATGGAGGCCCTCTTTCAAGTACTATAACATGTGGGTGTCCCTTTTAGGGGCTCTGCTATGTGTGGCTATATGTTCTCATCAACTGGTGGGCCGCCCTTGTGACGATCATTATTGTAGTTGCCCTGTACAAGTTTGTGGATTACAGAAAGCCAAACGTGAGTGACGGATACGTTCTGTGGAACTTCTCGTTTTTCAAAGGGCAAACATGATAAGATGATTGTGCACAAATGAAGTTCTGACACAATGAGCTTCTTAAAATTGCCAACAAAACAGGCTGTGCATTTTGCACCCAACCCAAATTTTAAAGTTAAAGCTCTACATTTTCTTACAATCTATTGTATGCTTTGTAGGTAACGACCTTAAGAAATGCAGTTTTTTGAGCGATAATCTGTTGCTTTTAGTGTTTAATGAATCTATAAATATAGATTTAAGACGGCACATTGATATATCATACTAGTTGGAGTTCCAGAATTTGTTGCCTGCGTAGCCGCTTTAAAGGAGAGGGAAGACAAAATCGGCCCTCTCGTCTGCTCACAGGCGATCCAAGCTCTGGTCTGCTCGCTCGATTTTCTCTCGTTCTCAACTCCCCTACCTCCTCTCATCTTTACAGACTACCATTTGTGAGAATGATACCAATAGACTGCGAGAATGATACCAGTGTCTTTTTCGACCCAAGTTGCCCTAATAACGATGACTAATGTTCCGTGTTTTCACAGGTAAACTGGGGCTCGGGCCAGGCAACCGTCTACCGGAGCGCCCTCAGATTCACGACTATGCTAGACCAGCAGGATGAACATGTGAAAAACTACCGTCCTCAATGCTTGGTTCTCACCGGACGTCCGGCGGCCCGTCCAAACCTGCTATATATCGTGTCCCATTTCACCAAGAATGTCGGACTCATGATGTACGGAAATGTACAGGTTCGAAGATTTGATCGCATTCCTGAAGACGAAGAGAAGGAGGACAGGAAGTGGCTTCATGAACACAAGATCAAGGCGTTCAGAGCAACTACGACAGGTACGAGAGCTTTAATATCGTGAGCATCGTAAATGGAAAGAAGGGACTTTAGCGAACAGTGCACGCGAAGAGTTGAAAAGAGTGCGCACCACCTGTTATGAGTCGCCACAGGTGGTAGTGCGCGGCGCTATTTTCGACCATTCGCGAGCACTGTTCGCTGAAGTTTCGTTCTTTCCTTTTCGGGTGACGGCAGCTGGTTGGTTACGCTGGCGACGAAGACGACAATGATATTAATGGTGATACCGTCGATTTCATCTAAGCGAAAACACTTGAAGACAAAACCGCCACTAATTAGGGGCGGTTCTCAAAGTTTTTGCACGTGAAACTTTGACGTTTGCCACGCCAACTTAGTGGTTTTGGCATGTAAACATTACGGTAAATTTACCAAACCGTTAGAATCTGAGCCAGATTCGGGGGGGAAAACATGATAATTCGTAGAAATGCTTTTGGACGTAATTATAAACCGAAGTTTGAATCACTGAAGCTTTTAACCTGGCAAATGTCAAAGTTTGATGCGCCAAACGCCAAAGTTTGAAGCGCCAAACTGTCTAATTTAGACATCAAAACTTTGAAGTACCGCCCCTAATTAGTAGTGGCGTTTTTCTTTTAAAGTGTTTTCGCTTAGATGAAATCGACGGTATTATTGAGGTGTTTTGTTGCTGTTGTTGATGATGATGACAGTCGCGATGCTAGTGATGACGGTGATAGTGATTAACTTGATGGTCAACAGCAGTTGGATGACGACGATGACGGCGAATGACAACGAAGATGATGTCGATAATGTGGTATGATGATGAAGACGACGGAAAATGTTCAGTAACTTGTCAGACATCACATATCATGTGGTTATGGGAAAGCGCATTATTTCAGACTATTCAGTTACAAAAGATAGCGTTAAGTTTATCAAAAACTCGGATGTTGCTCGGTTGATCCAGTCCAAGAAAACATTACTTTCCGTGGTGCACATTTGTGATGCGTCTTGTTCTCTCCTTTCCAGCCAACACGTTGCGAACGGGAGTACAATCCATGCTCCATTTGACTGGACTCGGCAAAATGAAGCCCAACACCTTCTTCTTGGGATTCAAGAATAACTGGAAAACAGCGTCTCTCATGGACCTAGAGGACTACTTTGGCATCATTACAGACGCCTTCCAGATGAACTACGGCGTTGGCATCCTACGCATGGGCAGCGAGGAGCTCGAGTTTGACGACCAACAGTCCGCGACGGACTCCATCTGGGACGAGGATGAGTTCCCACCTGAGGAGAACGCCGAGGCTGCTTCAACACCGCTAAAGGAGAAAAGGTATTAGCCCCCTCCCCCCCCTCCTCCCTCCTCCGCGGGGCTGCTTCAACACCGCTAAAGGAGAAAAGGTATTAGCCCCCTCCCCCCCCCCCTCCCCCCTCCTCCCCTCCTCCGCGGGTGTGTTAGTCCTGCCTGTTTACGTCTGTCCTAACAGCACCACGATCAACGGCCCGCTCTTGGGGTACATACCTAGCACTACATGCTAACAAGGAATCTTTCATCCCCATATCGGCCTGCCTCTAGACTGTCTATTTCAATGTCAATGAATGTTTACTAAACAAATGATTTTATCGAGCAGTTGTGAGACCAGAATTCCTCTGCGCGCACTCGCAGAAAGGAAGTGTTTCTAGGGCCCATCCTTCGAAGATTCACCTGGCTGGACAACCCATTAAAACAGATATAAAAAATACAGGACTCCGAGATAAAAACACCCTTATGGGAGCATTCACAGGCCCAAGCTATACACTAGGGCGTGAATGCCAACCGTGTCGGCCTCGAGAAAGGGGACTTCTCATTGGTGAGCTTGACAGGAAACAAAGCGCGGCTCTGTGAACGTATAAGGGACGTCAATTTCGTCAACTTAGAGAAGGCATGTAGTCAGGCTGCCCTACATTGAAAAAGATAAAACTCCGCTATCTGTGTACTCATATTTCTGTTCTTTGTCCACTTATTTCTAGTAGCCCCGAACCGTTGTCTCCTGAGATCCCCTTCAAAGGCAAACAGAAAGGCACCATAGATGTGTGGTGGCTGTACGATGATGGCGGCCTGACAATCCTGTTACCTTACCTCCTAACCTTACACCACTCATGGAGGGGCTGCGACCTTAGACTCTTCTCTTTGGACATCCGCTCCAAGCACTCCGTCAAGGCAAACGAACTCAAGATGGCTAATCTGATGAAAAAATTCCGAATCCAAGTCAGCAGCGTTGTCCAAGTGCCCGGCGCCAGCAATTCGCCGTCGCCGGAAAGTTTAGAAGCGTTCCGCAAGCTACCAGTTAGTAAGGAACTAGACGAAGGGCCTATTGTTGATAAGAAGATCCTACGCACCATAAGGATTGGGGAACTGGTTCGAGAACGTTCCAAGGACGCCAAGCTGGTGGTTATTTCACTTCCGGTTCCTTTAGCGGAAGTGACGTCACCAGTGATGTACATGAGTTGGCTGGAGGTTTTGTCAGCGGATTTACCCCCAGTGTTGATGGTTCGAGGCAACCAGAAGAGCGTCCTTACGTTCTATACATAGTCTAAAGGAGGGTCGGGGAGGGGGTGACGGGTAGGCACAGACAGATTCTGCTCAAAAATTCTTCAAAAGTTGCCCCAAATTCCTCAAAAGTTGCTCAAAAGTTGCTCAAATTCGGAAAAAGTTGCTCACAGAATCAAAAAAGTTGCTACCCAAAAGAGCACTTCTCACACTTGTCGCCTGATTTATTTAAAAATGACTTAAAGAATCAGGTTCACGTGCATCAACTCAACAGCTACAGAAGTTCAAACATTTTTCTAAACAACACTGCATAATTATACTAATCAATACGGTTGATTAAAAAGAGACTCACTGCCGCCATCCATTCTGTTGGCTTAGTCAAAACAAAATTGGGAGTTTGAAGTATCAACTCATACCAAGAGCAAATACAATAATAGCTGCTACTATTTTGAAAGAAAACTATAACAAATAAGGAAGTCCCGTCAGGTTCTGTCACATTCTGCTCCATTTTCTCTAGCAAGTTGAATAGAGTTTCCACCGTTTTGCTTCTGCTCTATATTTGGAATAACACAGGACACCCAACGAGATACCATATACACCTCTGAGCACCCAAGACGAAAAAGTGATTAATTTTATTTTAGCAAGATTGGCTCTGTGTTTTATTTAAAATGGCAAAATGTATCAGAAATGGCCATTTGTTGTAAAAATTTGCTCGTAGATAACGGTAAATCGAAAAAGTTGCTCATAGTTGAAAAAGTTGCCGAGCAGAATCTGTCTGTGCCTAGTGACGGGGGACAGGCATCTATCTGCCTAGAAAGCAAAAGTACGGTGGAGCCGCCGGGCTCAAATTTCAATTACATTTTTTCATAATTATTTAAAGTCGCTTGAGTATTTTAATACCCGTTAAAAAGGGATTCATTTGCATCTTGAATCAGGAGTATAATGTAAAGAACCACTATTGGAAAAAGGTGGGTCAAATTCAAGCCTGTATGTAACCATAGACGGAACTTTGGCTTATGCCATTCAGGCCGCATTGTCATCTTTTTTGTCACAGACAGGCTTCCCATAATGTCTAGCAACACTTGTTATCATTAGTCGTATAATTTAGGTTGTCGAAGGAATCTTGAATCAGGTATCATGGGAATCAGGAAGCAATTAGAACCATTAGTTGTTTCTTATATGCAGAGCTAAGTTTGAGAAAACATGTATATAATTCATGCTTATAGCTGAAATATAATAGTGTATATAAAAACGCACGTGCGTATGCGTCGCAAACAGTGGATCTCCAGTACTCGTTTTCACAGCTAAAATCGTTGCTTCGTGACTCGCGTTTTCAAAACATCGATTTGTTTTTAGCTTTTCTGTACCGCCAGTCAAAGCTTATGAGCCAATCAGATTCCTGCCCAGTTTCGTCTGGTTTTCGTTCAGACTAGGCAAGGATATGATTGGCTTGTTTTTGAGAAAAAATAGGTAGGGCGATAAAAAGTGATTATCTCTCGGTGTACATAAATGCCAGTCACAGACGACGTAGAAGGATGAATAGGTTTTGTCGAACACGGAGAAGGATCCGAAACATATTGAATGGAAACTTTCATAAACTGATGTACTGCTTATAACCAATATGACAATGAAATACGGAAGGCCAATTCTGAGATGTAGTATGTCACTATGTCGAATCTTGTAATATTCTCAGGACATAACATGCTGACAGAGAGAGTTTCCGCTCTTCTACAATGACACTTGGGACCGGTTGTTATATTTATCGCCTGGGGGAGTCGGAGGATTTCGGGAGTCGGAGGGGAGAGGATCATTTCATTTTTTGGGCGAGCGAAAGGGAGGATCTCTCGAAAGCTGAAGCCCTCAAAGGGTGGACCACGACGTCTATATCTGCACTTTTCACTCGACTTGATTAGTACTGTAAAAGTTGCGGCGCGCGAACAACTGCATTTCGGGAAAAGTGTTACAAAGCGCTATAGCCCTGCTATGGCCCTCTGCGGGGAGCCCGCAAGACCAAAACGAAACTTTCTGCGCAAATATATTGGTATATGTTTTGTTTTTACTTTATCCAAAACTTAATCCTCGAAGAGCCTTTTTGAAAATAATTCTCAAAAGATAAACATAATAATGTATGCTTTATTGAGTCTGTAATACTAGGTCAGTAGGTATAAAACTTATCGGGAAAACAACAAAACATCCTAAAAACGCCAAGCCCTTCAGATTTTCTCACCTTTAAAGATCCTTGACCCACTTACAAAATACAACGGTACTAACCTGCAATCCTGTCGTGTTCGAACGTTGAGAATATGCATGGAGACACGCTTCAAACCGCCGGCTAAATTGCGCAAGTTCATATCAGAAGGTGCTGCACGCTGGAGCATCTTCCCGGTGTCTGATGTACTCATAAAATAAAGACCAGGATCGAGTTCCTTGCAGTTTGCGTTTCAAAACGTCAAAACTTGAATCGTGAACACAGAATTGTACGCTTTTTTGTAAAATAGAGACCAGGATATCGAGTTCCTTTTCCGCAATTCAGCCTTATGGCTGCAATGGTTAAATTAATAAAACTATCTATCTATCTTGCAGTTGCGTTTCAAAACGTCAAATCTTGAATCGTGCGTGAGCACAGTTGCACGTTTTGGCCGCCTCCTTTGATTGCGCGGAGAGAAGGAACTAGAATCTAGGGCGCATCTTCAGTGCACCTTTATCTCTATGTTTATAGAACTTGATCTGATTCTTTCCTATTACAGTAGATTACAGTGAAAATAAGATTGGCGGTTCGAACGTGACTTTAAATTGTATATCTAAGGAAAGAGAACTTGAGTATTTTAGCTACAAACAAAAGGCCGGAATTTTCCATCAAATACTAACCATAGAAAAAAAAAAGAACAGAGAAATTATTCCAATGCCCTTTCTTTTCCGTTCGAAAGGTTTCCTCGTTTTGTCTAAAATAGCTCAAGTTTTCAGTTGCCTAATGAAGTAATGAGCCGGTGTTTCTTTCCTGTCATCCTGTTTTATGTGAACTTGAACTTGAGCTACGATCGTATTCTTGCATCAATAGTCAAACGCACAAATGATACCGCATGAAAGCCGTCAAACTGTAGCCTGGTACTTCGTCTGCAATTGTGCATGTAAGTGCTGTTCAATTCTTTATTTTTTACCTTCCTTGTAGAAAGAAATCAGAGTAAAATGTACCTATTTCCCCATTGCCGCATTGGACGGAACAAAAGCCTGTGCCTTGACCATAAACGAGATTCAAAATAATGATCAAAATATATGAAATTGAGCTGGAAAGTAAACCTTGTGGATCATGGACTGGACAAGAACGTGGTATTACGACTGAACCATGATTATTAGCCGGCGTTATATTCGAACGTTTGTTTTTAGTGACCAACCAAGCTCGGGAAATGCTTTCCTAAGGGACGTGTCATTATTTACCGGGGGGGGGAGGGCTCCCATTTTTTTCAAACAGGGCTTAAAAAAATTAGGACCCCCCCTTGAACATTAACAAAAAAAATGTGACCCTCCCCCAGTCATAGGTAAAAAAATTGGGACCCTCCCCCATGCAATTTATTTCTGAAAAACCTGTTAGATAGACTATTGTCCAAGTGATGTAATGTCTCTTTCTTTCTTCTTAATAACAGAACTACTTTTTCTTACTTCTGTCATGCACCAGTCAATTGACATCACGGCCCCCCAATTTAACATTCACTAAGTGTTAAATGTTACTATTTTCTCGGTGACCAGGGACATGGTCGTTGTTAAAGCTCCAGGCCCCGGGGATACTTTTGCAACATGGCGAAACGCGCCTTTATTTTGATAAACGCATTTCATCAAGCCTCCAGAGAAAGATAAACGTTTTATTTTCTGCGTGTAGTAAAAAAGCCTGTTGGTTTTATTCTTCACGCGCTACAAATTATTACGATTCATGTGCGTGAAGCGCAGCCCAAACCGAATTTCTATGTAGCTTGTAACGTCGAACAAACTTCTTTGGAACATAGAGCGGATTTCACATGACTGTCAAGACTTGTTATGTAATTGCGATTGCTTTGCGTTCTCATTGGCTACTCGTTTTTCTCAGCCAATCAAATTCTTTAGTAATTACAATTGTGTAATTACTTAGTAATTGGTTCGGCTTGCAATTGGCTGAGAAAAAAGCCATTTAGGAGAAAGTTGTGATTTTTCTCGATTCTGATTGGCTAGTGATTGCTCAATTACAATTGCTTTCACGACAGTCAAGTGAAAACCGCTTTATTGACTGCCAACCAGGCGTATCACTGGAGGGCTTTTGGGGGTTTCATTTGTCCTTGCAAAGATACACATGCGTGTAACGACATTCGTACGCATTCCATTTAAGCGCCACAAGCGTATTGTTTTCTATGGGCAAGTTCTCTAAAACTAGATTAGATGTCATTCCTATGCGCGCGAAGCGCGCCGAAATTTTCGACATAATGAGTGAAATAAAACTAGAAAATGATATAGAACTCGTTGCTGGAATATCTCTTTCAAGGCTTCAGGTTTCTCGAGATCCTTTCACTCGCCCAAAAATGAAGTGATCCCTCCCAAAATCCTCCGACCTCGGTCCTTAAACCAATATATTTTCGCACGATAATCGAACTTCTGGCTCAGCGTTAATTTCCCGTTAATGCCCCGCTGAATATTCCCGCTATAGAAGGTCCGTGTTAAATTCCCTGCCCTTCCGTAGATTAATGTGTTAAATCCCGGCCTGACCGCGTTACTTTCCCGCCCTGTCCCGGGGGTGGGGGCCGGGGTGTCAATTGACTGGTGCATATATTATTCATCGTCTCGATTATTTACGTGAGGATGTTTATAATACACAGGAAAATACAGTGATCCTCCCTCTAAGTGCAATGATTAACGTAATCCCACATCTCCCGTCCCCTGTTTGACCTAGTACTGTAGACATTTTACAGAAAAACGGGCTCGCATATCCTTCGTTGCGCGCGAAGCGTGCCCAAATTTTGATAAACGTTTGTTTGTTTGTTCATCGTTTTTTTGTTTGTTCATCGCATTTCATCAAGCCTCACAGAAAGGGTAGATGAACATGATTTGTGTATGGCATAGTGAACAAAGCCTGTCAGGAAGTACACTACCTCAACTATATAGGTTAGGTTATATTATTCATGCGCACAACTGCGCTCCGCAAATGACGAAGTTATTTTAATTAATAAAATATTCATGTGCGTGGCCCAACGGACGAAAACTCACCATTACCTAAGGGGTCTTCTTTCAAACATATAGTGACCTGCCCTCCAGGCCTATCATTTGCAGGGAATTTCTGGGAAAGTTTGATTTTCCTTGTCAAGATAACTTGTCTTGTGAACGGTAGTGTCCTCATAGCTAAAAGAGTACATTATGTCATTGTTTATGCGCGCGAAGCGCGCCGAAATTTTTATGGAGAAGTTGCTGAAATAACCACTATCGCCATTTGTTTTACCCTCTTTATCGTCCAAATGTTGCTGAAAAAAATTATGACCCTCCCCCAAATAGGAGTGAAAAAAATTTGGACCCTCCCTTTAGACACGCGAAAAAAATTAGGACCCTCCCTACAAAAATAGGAGCCCTCCCCCCCCGCTAAATAATGACACGTCCCTAACCATTGTCCGCAGGCACCTGCAGCACGAGTCACACTCATTCGTCTTTGCCTTATCGCGGAGTGGGCAAAGGGTGTAATGAAACGTCCGTCAGCGCTAGTGAAGCGCTGCCTTGCTCTGTATGCACGGCGCTTCCCGTCTTTTCAATTCTGACTATAGAGAACAATGCATCTTGCTCTAACATTTGAGTCGTGGATTACTGTATAGAAATGTACTTTACTGTCTAAATACCTGCCTAAAATATACGTGTTCTCGACTACCCTACGGCTCGATCCCTAGGCTATAGCTATCAAATCGATAGATTGTCTTTTGGTTCACAATCTAATGTTATCGCTTGATCTTTTATTATTTTTATCTTTTCTTCGCTTTGAGAAGCAAGAATTTCTCCTTTAGGAAATGTTGATAGGAGACCAGGAGCGGATCCAAGCTTTTGGAAAGCGGGGTGCGTTACGTTTCAGGTCTGAGGAGCCAGATTTGTCAATAGAGATGTATAGAACCTAGTCGTTACGACTGCATTTGCCCGTTATAGTGACGCGTGGGATATTCTGCAGTATATGCCACTCGAAAGCATAACCTGTAGTATATATCGCAGGTAGCACTTTCAACATAGTTACGTTATGCCATGATTCTAGGGTCATTTTAGTTACCTTCAAATGAAGTGAAGGGGATCAGAGGATGTTGGACAATACACGTTAAAATGACGTGGATCTCTAATAAGTACTATGACTAGTTGTAGCTCTCGCTAAAAGTGCCAACGAGCAATAGAACAGTGAATCGCATGTTTTGTCCTTCTGGAAATATGAAAACATGAGTTCCTCTGACTCACTGTTGCCTTTTATTTCATTTGGCCGACTAGGTCACTTTAGAGACAAATATCTACCTCTAAATTTCATACATGTAAAGGTTGCATTTCATGAGCATACGAACAAGCAAAATCATTGTGATAGCAATGATTGTGTAATAACAACAGCGCGAGAAATATATACAAACAGCATCGCTGCGTTGGCTACACGGGCGAACTTCAGAAGTGGACCAGGGGTCAAACAGTAGATAGATTTCTCTTCTGATACTGATAGTGCTCAAGTATTTGGTTACCCACTTGAATCCTGGCACGTTGATTGGCTAGTGGTTACACCACTCTGAACTCGAGAATTTTTCTCCCCCCCCCTCCTTGCCCCCTTTTGAACTAGTGGAAGACATTTTACTGAAAGGAATTGGATTAATTCTCTGATTTTGATAAACGCATTTCATCAAGCGTCAGATAAAAGGTAGATGAACGTGCCAATTTTTATGTATAGTCGTAGGTTTTACTTTTATGCGCGCCATTCTTTATGCGCGCGAAGCGCTCCGCAATTTTTACCGTCATCCAGTTGAGTGAGCTAGACTTGTGAAACGACATTGCAAATGATATAAATGAATTGCTGCAATATTTCCTTCCAAAATTTGTTGTGTTCCCCTTCCTTTTCAGGGCTTCAGTTTCGAGAGATCCCCCTTTCGCTTGCCAAAAAATAGAGTGATCCCCACACTTACTAGCATTAGATCAACACACTCTTGAATTGTTTCTAAGGAAACAGCACTAAAGCAAGTTATTTAGTTTTAAGCACTGCTGCTCATTTTTAGCTAGCTATTTCTCAACGGACCTGTTCCTCAATGAACCTGTTCCTCAGTCTCCCTTTCGCTCGCTGCTGGCTGACAAACCACAGGATCCCCCACTCAAGCGGAAAAGGTCTATAGCAAGCAAACCTTGCTTATTTCATATTTAATTGCTGGCAAGTTTAATCTATTTTTTTAGGAACTCCCGCTTCGAGATTTCTGCTCGGCGTTACTTTTATTGTTCACTTTTTAAGTATAATCTAATCCTTTTGGATTATTACGCAGGTTTGACTCATGCTGGCTGGAAACTTGTCTTTTCTTCACTTCTTGCAAATTTTCCGATCATTTTAGCGAGTGTTCTCATTGTGCGCTATCTTTATCTTGCTTCCTGGCATGCGATGCATGGTGAGGTACACTAACTGGTTAATGGTAAAGCTTTAGATTTCGCCTTCTTTTTTCAGAATAGAATAAAAGACAATTACTTTATGTCAGCGCCACTAACAATGCATGGACGTTGAATTTTGGTAAAGCTTCTTAGACTGATTTTTGGAATCTACCGTTGGAGACCGTAAAAGCAAACTTCAACTAAACAGGTGTTTCATATCTGAAATTGCAGATTTGGAAATGCTATCTGTTACCGACATGTGTATAAATATGAATATCAATCAAGTAATTTTAGTCCAAGTCAATATCTTTAATTGATATTATTGTTTGCTTTGTTGCTTGACTACAAGCATAGTTTATCCACTATTTGCTTGCTATACGCTTCAGGTAATCAGTTATCAAACCGTGAAACTTAAGAGGGTTTAGAAAAGTGCGAGAGGATCTCGGAATCTACGATGGGCTGTGCGTCTTCTCTGGGCCGCCACTCGCATCACAAAGCTATGCCTCTCACTGAAGCACACAAGTACTTGGTACGAGAAACATGGGAAATGATAGAACCCCACAAACAAATGATTGGAAAGAAAACCTTCCTAAGGTACATATGGAACTTTATAGCTCAAGAACACTGAACAAGTGACGCATTTGTGGGGTTTTAAAGTGTTTTTTTTAAGAATGTGCTCCTTTTTATGTTATATATAAAACAGTCACCTTTTTCCAGAAATACCAGATAACCTGAAACTGAAGGTTATTTTAGTGAAAACGATATTTAAAAGAACAAAACTCGAGTCACAATGATTTATCTGCTTATTTGTTTTACGCCTAAAGAGGCATATTTTATCTGCTTATCTTTGAACTGAAAAAATTCATTTATTCAAGGCCTAAATGTTTAAGTCATTTACTTATAGGAATTTGAATCAATATTACTTGGCCGCTAAAACTGATGCTATCACCATGCTTTAATATCACGCCGAAACGCGAACAGATAGAAAAATTAAAATAATGAAAATCGAGTTAGTGAGTGACGGGAACAGGTGAAGTTCGCCTTCAGTTTTTTTGGAGTCCTCTCTTTCATTACAAAAAAACGTCTTTTCATAGTGGTAAATTAAGAGCAGTATTCTCAAATGTTACAAACATTTGAAGGAGGAAAATATATTCAGCTTCAGCAATATTCTCGAATAATCGGCATTGTTGTTAGATATCGATAGATAATCCAACCACTCAAAGTTTCAAAAGTTCTGCCAGGAATTGTGAACATTAGCCAGTACCCAGTGAGGTGTCAAAACAATACGATCCGCTTGTTGATGTGTCGAGGTGTGGTTTATTAATGTACCAAACCCAAAATAAACTACGTGTTCCGTTATTTGACTCTTCTGGTGGAGAATTGATTTTAGCCGGTATTGGAACGACGCCGCCTTTTCAGAAAAGTAAAGCTCTTGCCTGTTTTGTTGGTAATTCATATCTCCGTCGATTATTTGCATTGCGCACAATTACACAGAATTGCAGGGCCGGATTTAGAAAATAATCTGACTGTACTGTAGCGCACAAAGATGTAAGACAATACATGACAGAAAATAATAATTATAAACTCCTGAAATCTGACTGTAGCATTTTGCCATAGCCTACATCCGCCCGTGGCGTATGTGATTTCACCTACACTCATGCTCGCAGTAGGCGCAAAACATGCATACCGGTGATGGAAGTATATTTGCAGAACCGCGTACAAGTAATAAAGTAAACTGAAGGTGGATCCAATAAAGGACAAGAGGGTCTGAAATACGTCAAAAGACTGAAGACAACCCTTCCTGCCCAGCACATCGGAGCTACAGTAGATCCTACTAACATTGATAGGGAATCCACCTTTGGTTATTCACTGATATGCCGTGATTATCGTCTAAAAATGAACCCAACCCCCCCCCCGATTTTTTTTTTTTTTTAGGGAAGGAGGAGGAGAGCCATCTGCACTGTTTTGTATACTCCATGTTTGATCCTCTCCTGTTTTTATTCTTCACTCAAGGTTTTTTGACATGAACCCAGACTTCCAAAACCTGTTTCCAGAGTTCAAGGACTTGAATTATGAGGAGCTTCAAAAGGCGAATGCGTTACATGGTCACGCAAAGCGTGTCATGAAGGCGGTGGAGAATGCCGTATCCTCCCTTGATGACGTCATGAGCTTCTCGAGCTACCTCGAGGAATTAGGACGACGCCACAAGACGCGAGCATTAAAACCTGGATATTTGGATGTAAGTATAGAGAGTTGCATATCAAGCAATAATTGCGCGTCCTCTCCGGTTTTGCCAGTGCGCCTCGATGCCTGCCCAAATATGGTCATTGGAACGCCAATAACTGTCTTCTGTACATGACATATATCCTGCGATATCTGTGTCGTCTGAAAAAAAAGATGATAAAAAAGTAATGTTTTCCAGGATTTTTTCTTGTGCTATCGATGTGCTGAATTATAAAATAATTATCCTGCTGCTCGATTTTGCAAAATATCGTGATTTAGCCAACTCGATATTCTGCGCAATCTCGCAGGATAATGGTCTAAGGAACTTGAAACAACTTTTATATGTTACTTTCCGTAAATCACAGGGAATTTCTGCATATCCATGGGAAAAGCTGAATTTCCCATGGTAGAAGAATGGAAAGTGTTCGGATTCCCCATGGCTATCTATGTATGACTATTCCGAACACTTCCCATAGATGCGCCTTGGGCAATTCAGCTTTGCCCATGGATGGGTTTCTGCAGAAATGCCCTGTGTATATCAACAAAAAAGTGTTACGGCTGCAGGTTCCGTTGCTCGACAGTGGTAACTCACCTTTGAACAACCCTTTGAACTCACAAGAATCTTCCTTACTGCATTACTGAACAGGGCACCAAGGTCGCTCTGTATGCGCAATTGCGCACATACCGCATGCACACAACGCAGTGGCGCCTGAAAACGCTTTATTTGCGTGTGTCTGTGTTTGTCTATAGTTTTGCCAAAAATATAGAATTATGCCTCTTTAGGCGTCAAAACTCGAGGTCAAATGTGATTTACTAGCATAGCAGCGCTTCATCACTGCTTGCTTTTAAGGCCGCCGCCATCATGCAGGGCTCCTGGCCACATGCGCCACATATAACAAGCATGTGCCACCCCCCTTCATAGCGCAAGTTACTAAGGGTAGAATATATACCTCAGTGTGCTCAGGTTTTCAGAAGCCTATACTGATGTTTGTGGTTTTTTTTTCCAGGCAATGCAAAGTGCACTAATGGACACTCTGAGAAACCTCCTTCAAAGCCAATGGACCGAGGAGACGGCAGAAGCGTGGAACCGCTTGTTTCGTTTCATCTCATCTACGATGGTCAGAGGCTTACAGAGTCAGTAAAAGAGGAAAAAACTATAGTGTAAATATGGAAATTGTGAAAAAAAAAAATTGTAAAAAGTGTTATATTCACTGAAACTCAATCTGTAATCTTGAATTTTAGCCGCACGACTTTGTGTTTGAGGTTTAAAAAAAAACTTCCTTCGGTTTAAGGAATACCATGTAAACGATCAACATTCTCGGACATTTCAGCTTGGGATGCCCCCTATTTTGGGTCACGCGAAGTTTTCACATATAGCTCTCCAAAAGTATGTATGCAGTAGCAAAGAATCTGCTATCACCAAGAAAAGGATTAATACTAACATTGGTAATTCCCGAAAATGGATATGTTTAATTAATTTCGTGTTTGACCTGTGCGGCGTGGACACGAAGTGAGTCGTTCGATTCACGTGTATTGAATCTGTATTGAATCCTCCATGGATTGCGTGACAAATAAAGGCCGACTAGATAAATCACCAAATAACTACGCCTTGAATTTGTCAATTTTTCACTCAATTCTATATAAAGATAGATATAGACAGAAGCCCGAGTTCACGCAGTTAATGCGTCTAGTTGGTATTTGAACTACTGTTTGATGGCTTGTTCGTGTGGCTTGTATTCAGTACGCCAAGTCTAGTCTAACGATTTGATATATTTTAGAATCATGTTTGTAATACAGGCCCGTGTAGCCAGGGATTTGTGTTGTGTGTGTGTGTGTGTGTCTAGGGGGGGGGGGGGGGGTGTAGGGGGGGGGGGGGGGTGCTAATCTAGAATAAGCGGACCAATGTGGTATGAATTTATTTTAACAAATTAAAACCGCTAGTCAAAATTCACTAGAAAAAGCAAGTATAGGAAACTGGCTGTATGCCAAAGTGACCGCAGCCTTTTGTTTGGCCCATTTAGTCACTAAAACAGTGTTTTCAAACACTTAATGTGGACCTTTTTGTCGCGTGGGGGGTGATTGTGCACCCCCCGGGACACCCAAATGATCACCTTGCCCGCGATACTTGTCAGCGGTATCACCATTAGGCTCTCAGGAAAATAATGGCGGACTTCGAAGGGAGAAAAAAGCCATCCTTTTTTCTGGCTTCGGAGGTCCACATTTCTAAAGTGATTGTCCTAGTTTTCCTTAGTAGCAGAGTTTTATGAATGAAAGAAGAATCCAACTTTTAACTTGCGATTTGTTGATTATTGGCTGGTTTATTTTCTGGCTTCCATTCGTTCCGCTCCTCCGATACGCCGACACTACGATAACTCCCAGTTGCTGCTTACAAATGCCAACTCTAAAAGCCCTGACATAGAGCTTACACGCTTGGTAAGATGGTAATGGCTTCTTCATAGAAGGAATTGATAAAAACAGCGTACTATATCTTGTAGAGAGCCCTGTTTTCTGTACGAGATTCCTAGGAGGTATGATGCGAGGATGACGTTCTTTACTTCTTGTCAACAAGTATTTCTGGGTTTCCTGTGGAACAACAACGATTCTTGATGGTCAGCGGTATTGTGTTTTGAAACCAACCAATCAGAAAACAGCGAGCGAAATTCAACTGCGTGGTCGCCATTTGTTGTTCTCTCTTTGACGGTGAAAAACACTTGAAAATCTGAGGGAAAAAGAATAAGGTAAGCAATGAAATTTAGTCTTTTAGGTTACATTGTGTTAGTCTATTTTCTCTTTTTCCAATCAAAGATATAATGTGATATTTTCTCTAGTTTTCGACTGTTTACTTCTGCCCTTTCCTTTGTGGATTCGAAATTTTAAACAACCGTTTCGCCGAAAGTTGTTGTTGGTTTGACAAAAACTTTTCCTGGCATCAGTTTATTCCACTGAGTAACGTAAATCGTATTTAATCCACGCATACCTTCATATTGAAAATCTGTAGCGCCGAAGTGTCGACTTGAAAACAAGGATGCCTTCAGGTCGACTTCAAGATTACGAAGTGCTTGGAATGATTGGCTCCGGATCATATGGAATATGCAAGAAAATCCGACGGAGAAAGGACAACAAGGTTGGATTTTTAAGTGTGGTGATATAGAAATTTAGTGCCAGCATAACATCTGTTATGTAAAAGCTAATCATGCCGATTGAGAGTGATGAAACCTGGCGAAACCTGTCTGAAGGTTGCAAAATATCCCACGTGTTCTTTGTCCTTAACTTGACAGAATAAGTAACAACGATTTTTATAATTCAACATTTTTTCCCACTATTAGTGAGAATTCTATAATGGGCTGTCAAAAAGTGACTTGTCCAGGAAGAGTTTTTTTTTTTGGCATAGGAATAAAATTGTACCTACATGTGGCTTCTTCTAGATGCTGGTTGGAAAGAGTTGACTATGGAAAGATGTCAGAGACAGAGAAACAAATGCTTGTATCTGAAGTGAACCTGCTACGCGAGCTAAAACATCCGCATATCGTTCGGTACTATGACCGCATCATTGACAGGACTAACACAACTATTTACATTGTAATGGAGTTCTGCGAGGGTGGTGATATGGAGCACTTATCAAGAAACATAAACGTGAAAAGTAAGGATCTCACTTGTATACCCATGTGAGGAATTCTTGGCTTGCATGTGACGTCACTGGTGGCCATGTTGCTGGATAAGAACAGAAGAAAGTTAATTTGTTCCCTTTGTCCACCAACATCGGCACCACACTTTTGTGATTCCTAAAGGGATGATTGCAAACCATCAATATGTTCTATCAACCTGCCAAAAGTAAATGTTTTTAACACCAAAATTTCAACCTTGTATACGATCAGTAAATTCAAATTTAGCCTTGAGCTTTAATGTCATAATTTGTACTCCATTAATCTTTCTAGACGATATGTAACAGAAGATTTTGTATGGAAGCTTCTTTACCAACTAGTGATGGCAGTACAAGAATGCCATCGTCGCAAAGATGGAGGGCATGTCCTCCACCGTGACCCCAAAACTGCCAATGTATTTCTGGATTCTGCCATGAATGTCAAGCTTGGAGATTTTGGACTTGCTAGAGTCTTGTCACATGACACTAGTTTTGCTAGAACATTTGTTGGGACACCATACTACATGTCACCAGTAAGTATTCTTACATATTAATTAACTAAACGTTAGGGTATCACAAAACCTGACATAGGTCAAAGCATTTTGGTTTACTCTATTCACTTCTCACTATGGACTGTATCTTTGATTACTGTAGATGATTGTCTCAAGTTTACATGTTCAAAACTGGATTTTGAATCCTGTGCTTAAAATGTATAATCCTTATATAACAAATTTCCCATCTAGGAGCAAGTCAACAAGATGAGCTACAATGAAAAGTCAGACATCTGGTCACTAGGTTGCCTAGTTTATGAGCTGTGTGCCCTTTCACCTCCCTTCACTGCACTAGACCAGATAAGACTAGAAGCTAAGATCAAGAATGGCAGGTTTCATCCAATTCCAAGTCACTACTCTTCTTCCCTTAGTCAAGTTATCAGCTCCATGCTCCAAGTTAATGTAAGTCTCTGGTAATCATGTTCGCTTATATCTCCCCTCGGCTCTATGAAAAGACACAGTTGTTGTGTACAAATCCATACCGCTTCCAGAGGGAATTGGAAATTCTGGGGAGAAGGTATGGATTCTTCTAGGAGACTACACATTTCACAATAATATTTTTGAATCAAATGCTTTTGAAAATGCAGCTTTGTCAAACAATGAATCTGGTATTTTTGCAAAAGAATCTGAAGTTCACATTTTGTCTGGGGGTTTCTCTAGACTATTTTTGATTGATTCCTCCATATAACACATTATTTTTTCCATATAGGACGACATGAGGCCAAGTATTGATGAGCTGCTAAGAAATCCTCAACTCTCACGAATGCAAGAGAAAATGCCACAACAGCACAAAGTATGATTATTGTACCGGTATCTTAATATGATAATAATAGTATCCCAAGTCCAGGGATCATGCCAACTTTACTTTATTATGAACTGGTTATTTGCAAGAAACAGTATTGATATTGACTCTATGTTTCTCAAAGCCACTTTCTCATAGCTTGTTGTTGATATGTGATACTTGTAGTATGGAAACATCATTAGCTGTACTTTATCAGTTGGGACTGTGACAAAATGTTTGACTTGACATGTACATAGTAGCAAATCTACTAGTACTTAGTATGGCAAGCAAGTAATGAACTGAGGTAGCTAGAAAAGTTCTACACAGGGTTCGTATGGCTCCAGGAATTCTAGAGACTTGTGGGGAACTCCTGCAATTCAGACTGGAAAGTTGTACCATGCAACACTCCTTGTCAGTGTATTGGATCTAAAGGTGATACATGTTTTTATATTTGTAGCAATCAGGAGATAAAGAAGAATCCTTGAGAAGATGGGAGCAGAGTTTATCAGAAAAGGAAAAAGCTATTGAGAGTAAGTTATGCAAGTTTACTGGATACTTATTGAACATATTTTGAACTCAACTTACGTTATACACACAACCCACAAGCAGCACCACTTTTAATCTTATGATGTTTAAACAAAGTTACTATTGTTGTTACTAACAGGATGGGAAATGAAATCATGATAAGTTGTTCTATATTCATATGCACACCTTGTAAAGCACATTGAATCCCAGGGTGGTTTGGCTACAGTTGCATTGCAATTCTACATGTTTGTACTCACATAAACCTTCTATAATGTTGTGTTTTTCAGACTCAGAATAAAATTTAAGTGATTCAGAATTCTGAGTATAACAACAAATGTTTTGCCAAATTTCGGCTTTGTTTATCAAAAGCCTTCATCAGGGCAACAGTTTCTGCTAGCTTCATCAGTTGCCCTGATGAAGGCTTTTAATAAACAAAGCCGAAAATTTGGCAAAACATTTGTTGTTATACTCAGTTGATCTGAATCGCTATTCTGCAATGGGTATCCTATGTTATAGCAGGGGTAAAATTCCAAGGAGGGTGTGTTACATTATTTCCAGAGTGGTCAAGGCAAAGAAATTGACCAGTCCTGGAATTATTGAGCAGAGTTAGACCAGGGCAACTTTGAATTTCCAGGATGGGTAGTTGAAATTTGGCCTGCAAGGGGGAGGGGGAAGTTGGGCCAAAAATGGTGTTCCCATACAACAGATGGGGGGGAAAACTTGATACTGTGCATGATTGATTTTTGTGTTAATGGAATTTTATAGGAGAGAAAAAGTTCTTGCTGAAAGAGAACGATTAGTAGCAGAGAGGGAAGAAAATGCTCCAGGTAAAAATTTACCAGCACTGTTCAATTTGTCATCAATTTCCTAAAGACAGGAATATCACTTTTAGATCTTCTTTTGCATGGCATAAACATGAAAGGCTTTATAAATTTCTTTGCTAGAATGGAAACAGAATCAAGACATCACTACAATGGCCTCAACGGTGACATGTTAAAAGAGCCCACCGGCAGGGTACTACCATAACTTGGGGATTGAGAGGAGAATGATGGAGATCTCATATCCAATGGGTATATTAAGCGTCGCTATGGTTATGAAAAGGAGCCTAACAAACTTGAACATCATGATGATGTAGTCTTCTCAAGACCTCTCTTTCCTGCTCCAAGATTAGCAGAGCTCGGCTACAGGCACCCAAATGTCGCTGGCGGCAACGTCAGAGTTGCCAGATTACTATCTGGGCTAAGATGATTATTTACTGAAATATATATATATATATATATATGAGGGTGGGGAAGATATCTTAAAAATTCAATTCCAGATATTAGTGATTATGTAAATATTATCTTTAAATGACTAATTTGATTTTGTGCTACACACAAATGTTGCAATTATGAGTATCAGAACAATGGATTTTGAGCTAAGAGGAATACTTACCAGTACTTTTGCCAGCAAGAGATTAAAGAATGCACTATGGCTCTCAGATTATTTAGCTAAGACCCTGTGTCTGATAGGGACTACCTCATTAGCATACACTTTTATGGTCTACAAACTATTGTGTGTATATAATACACAGGTGTTCTATATTCAATGTCTGACGTTCCAGTCACACACAACTTTAGAGACAGTTACCTGTCTTACATCTACTTGAACACCTTTCATAAAATAGCAAATTATACATGATCCTCTTGCATCTTCCACATATCAAAATTCATTGTTTATGATTATTCATATTAATTCAATGTAAATTGTATAATATATTTTGTAGTTTTTGTATAATTATAGATATTTGTAATAAAAAGTGTCCTTTTTGCTTTAGACTATTTTTTTTTTGTCATTTGCAAGGTTGGTGCAGTTGCAAGAGAGGTCAATGTTCAAGATTGATGGCAAAACCACCACTTTCTTTGCAAGAAACTTGATTTTTCAACATAAAATATGGCATTCAATTGCCAAAACCGACCAACTAGTTGGTTTATACTAAAACAATTAGACCGCTCGTCCTCATGTGCTATGATATCAATAGACCATTCGGCCTTCGGCCTCATGGTCTATTCATCATAGCTCATTCGGCCTTGAGGTCTAATTGTTAATTAGTCAAATCACACTAGTGGTCTATTGTCAATGCTACATTCTGATTGGTTGAGCTACTAGTAGGCTATAGTTATAGCCTACTAGTAGCGAAAAGTGTCGGATTTGAAACCCAGAAATCGCAAATGACCAGACCAGAAAACGTTTCTGGCTACATAAATTGACCTACTAGTGTGATTTGACTAAAAAATTATTCCTCTTGCCCTCATGGCCTCTGAGTCAATAATTGTTAATTAGCCCAATGTTTTGCAAATATTATGAGCAATATAAGACAGCTGCTTTATTTAAATCTTTTATTTTGTTCCACTTTTTTGCCAACTTAAAACAGAATATAGGATATAATTAGATTAAAACTATCTGTCCTTGAACTTTCAAGGAAAACCTTTTTAAAGGTACAGGATATACTTAAATTAGTATAGTGGAAGCAAAATGAACCTTTTAGGACAGTTTCTAAAACCAGTCATAATTGTTCAATTTGAAGTCAAAAGGTTTCATAAGGCATTACTCAGCTCCCTAGCCATCCTACACAGTCACTTGTGTGTTGCTTGCTTAAGGAAGTGGCTGCATGGAGGCTATACTCCCCCTTCTCATAAAAGCTGTTTATTTACAAAACAGGGCTCATCTCAAAGGTGGCTCTGATTTTCTTAAACCCTTAACAATGTCATCAATTTGTAAATTTTTAGGCAATTTTTTGCCTTTTAAAACTCCACTCAAAAATGATAAACTAATGTCATTAAATACTGTAGAACTATCAATTTTAAAATGTATGTACAGTATAACATGTAAGAGTATATTATTATGTTTCATATAGCTTATACTTCACATATAATTCCATACCATCAGAAGGTGTCTACCTTGTGGTCCCCCACATCCATGGAATTTCCAGTCCCTCTTCCCCTTGCAGAAGGGCTGGATATTTTTTTTTAAAACTATTAATTTGTATCATCAACATTTTTGTTTCAATATATTGTTATATTACCGTTCTCAGTAATGTGCAGGTGAGCAAGAAAAGTTGAAAGACAAAAACTTTGCTTTTGCAAATGTTTCCATGGCAACACATAATAATTGCTCCCCAAAAGTACAAGCGTGTGTTTTGCCAGTCTAGTGCTTCACTCTATAGTCTGAACTAGTGTTGTTAACTCCTGAATAACAAAGCATGGTGGCACTTGACATTAAGGGCCTAACAATAGTGTACTGCCACATGTGAAACAACCAAGGACAGACTATTGGGACAGGTAGTCAAATTTTCCAAGTAACAAATTGAATTTTTCAGGGCACCAGTTCCTGGACTACAGTATGCTAAGTATCTGCTTGCTCACCTGCCCATGTTACTAAGAATGGCTATTATAATATAATAAATCATTAGAGCTATAAAAATATTTGTTTTTGGCAATGCAACAAAGCATTGAAAAGAACCTGGTAATTTAAAATGTCTTGAACCTTTGAATATTTTTGGTGACCATTTTTGCCACTTTGGTTCCAAGGCTTCCCTGTGATAAGACTTTGCAAAGAGACTCATTTAGAATCATGTCATTCAACCTTTTTTGCATGACATCTCAATTGGTTTTACTACCATTTTACTACCTTCCATGAGGTGTGACATGACAACTAGGATTTGAAAAGTTTGTATTGTAGACATCTCTCAATAAAACTTTTTGTTTTGCTACTAAAACTGCACGTGCAAGGACGTGATCCTCATTACTCAAAGTTTTGTGGACCAAACAAAAAGTTTTGCTTGACAACGTCTGCGATAAAAACTTTTCAAACCTAGTTGTAGCGTCACGCCTCACGGAAGGTCACAAATGGTAGAAGCATTCTCATGTAAACAATTTGTTACAAAAACCTGTCTAGATTAGGAGCAGAAATATATAGGACCATGAACTGGTGTCTTTGCTGGTGCCACATGCAGAAGCTGAATCATCACACACCTCAGGTCCTAAAGCTTTCTACTCTTGCTTGGGAGTGTTCAAACCTAAAATGAACGAAAAAAATAATTAATCAACAAGTAAAGTTGAGTTGTATTTGCTTAAAATAATCCTCATGTCAACTTGGTCATTGATATTGCCATAGAAAACACAGGAATATGTAGTTTAATTTGAAGGAATATATATCTGCATTCAGCATTTTTTTCAAACTGTAGACTCTTTAGTACATGTTGGAAACATAAGGGATCCATCATTCCAGACCATCCCTGTCAATCCCATTCTTATTAAATGCATATCTGGGATTGTCAGCAACTGTGGGGAAAATAGAAACCATTTTATCTGTTTTCATGATTACACCCCTGGCAATGTCCCCATCACCTCTGACATGATTGTGTTTTGATGTACTGACATTGTGTTTTGGTATGCTGACATTGTGTTTTGGTATTCTGACATATTGTGTTTTGGTATGCTGGTAACTGTGGGAAACAAACCATTCCTAACTGATCTGAAGTGTACTGTACCTGCTTAGTTTAAACAAGGGCTTCTCCTCATGAGGTGCAGTTATTCCTGCTCTTGGTTTTCTATAGAGGAGGGACACAATAAGTAGGTCATTTGATTTGGATGAATCTTGTAAAAAAGATTGGATGAATCTTGCTAAAGAGATGCCAACCTCCAACAAGTTTCAAAATGTGGAGATAGGGTGTTTTAGACCTACAAAGTGTTTGAATCACTTTTACAAATTACAGTATTTCTATTAAAATGTGGGAGATGTTGGACCCAAGGGTGAGAGTGTGATACAAGGCTAAGATGTAGGGCTCTCCTGCAGTAGAGTTGGAATCTCTAATGTCATGATGAAGCCACTCTACCTTGATTCAGCTGCATTCCTCATCTGATAGCTTCGTTTCTCCTCCTGTTTTTGCCAATCAGCTTTTCTTCTCTCTGTTTCTAGCAATTCTTTTTATGTTGTTCTTCAAACCAATCATGGCCATATCCATTTGATAGTAGGTAGGTCATGTTGACAGGTTCACTATTTCTGATATGGAGGGGAAAAAACAGTTAACTTTGGTTATACAAAAACAAATCTATATTAATCGACCCTAAGGGGAATTAATAACTTGTTTTAGCATTCACAAAATCAGTTATGGATACAATATGAAATTATTATCAATATTGGCAGTTTTACGGTTGTCTTACATGTTCGGCAGTTTGGAGATTCTTCTTTTGGTGATGACAGCAGGCATTGCTTCCTTTGCAATCGATTTGGGCTTTTCTCTTCTCTTTGCTATTGGAGGCAGTTTGGGTTTTCTGTTGAGCTGATTTTCCTCGATTGTTTGTCTGATGTAAAAACAGTAACAGAATGGAAATTGATAATGTTGACCTCTATAACCTTATTAAAAACATTTTGGGATGTTGTTTTTAACCTACAGACTGGAGAGATAAGTCACCATTTGGCGATTAAATCTAGTCGCCATTGGCAACCATATAGTCACAATGTCAGCCTCTGTAGGATCAGTAAAAAAATGCCTAGGAAAGCTAAGTTTTCAGAGAGAGGTTTCAGAGATAAATAAAAGACAGGGAAATAATTTAATATTTAGAAAATGAAAAAGTTGAGTATAGAACTCATTTTTCACAGATATAACTTACTGCAATCATTGTGGAAGTTATATATAATATATCACAATTAGCAAGAATTCCAAGAAAGCAATCAACAATTGACATCTTAGTACTATGTGGCTTTGGTATTTTTTAGAGAAGTTTTTCTGATGAGCATCCCTATCACTTCAACCTGGAAGACTCCCTCCCCCCTGGCTTACTGAAAACCAGACTTCATTTTCTGACAAGCAATTTGTGTCTGTCAACACGGTGTATTAAAGAGGGACAAAGCATTTTGCCAGCATTACCTTTGCCAGGCTGTCTTGTTATCAAAACTGACTATGTTAGCATACTTCTTATTCTTGTAGGGGTATGTCTCTGCTGCAGCTTGGTCTTCATGAAGATTGTCACTTGAACGGTCATGCACATACCATTCAGGGAGGACTTGATGTCTGACAAAACAGGAATATATTTGTTATGATCCAAGAGGCTTCATTCTTACATTACTGAAAAGGTTGCCAGTTTGAAGTTCATAGAGTCCTCTTCAGAGTTTTGACCACCTATTGCATGAGCTATGTTAAACAGGTCACAATGTGTCTTAAAAAGAGAAAATATTGGTCACTGCTAGTCCTATTGATGACATGTAGGTTTGGCCAAAGCAAAAAGGGAAATACATATGTTATTTACCGGCTGGGAGGTCCGTAAAGAGAAAAACTATGATGGGGGCTGGAAAATGTGAGTTTTTGTCTCTTGAATAGTCTGAGTGTTCAGATTTATTTGTTGGCTGGAAAGATATAAGCTATGTTTTTCACAGCATTTAAATTCTATACTGCTTACGGCTCAAGTCTTTGTTGTTTTCTTTTTGAAGTATGAAACACTTGTTCTATAGGTGGACCCATCATGTCCTCCTCTGGGTGAATATGATCCATCCAATCACTCCTGGATAGGGCACAGCCTCACAGCTTGTTTTTGGCTCTTTAAAACCCAAGAGGTTAAATCCTCTTCCATGTTTTGCAAGTTTGACATATTCTGAATCTGTATCCCTGTCCCATTTTCTCCTATAACGCCTCTCCTCTGCTTCGTCAGGCATCATAACAGCATTACTGAGTCCAGGAATTTGTGATGGTGCAGGAGCCTCTATGGTAGCCCTCTCAACAGGTTTGCATGGGGCAACATAATACCAGTCTGCAAAATAACAGGCAGTTTTTTGATTGAGGGTATATCAGTAGCCCAGACCTTGTAGTTATTGAACCCCCTGCATCCAGAATTTCCAAAATGCCGGACAGGTTAAACTAAAAACCCTCCCATGCAAATTCTCCAATTTCACTGTCCCCCAGGCTATAGCTAGGAGGTTGCTTTTATCGATGTCAGTTCAAGCCCTCTGCTAGAGCATTTGTAGTCCAGTCCCTGAACTCTCCTTTGCGGCTCCGTTGTTTCCTGTGGTCGCCGAAAGGAGAGTCCAGAAACCTTTGGATGCGCATGCGCTAGATCTGACCAAGAACTTGGGTTTTTTCGTTAGTGCGCATGATCCAAATACCGCTGTCGGAGATTTATTGTTGAATTTTCGCGGTTACGGTCACAAGGGCGTCCTATCTTGATGGGCAAAATTCATGTAGCCAACAATCAATGTCCGGCAGCGGTATTTTAGGAGAGTTCAGGGACTGGACTAGAGCATTTGTCGCCCTTAGTTATAGCAGTGAGCCCCGTAGACTTGAAAAGGGACTAAGGGGCATGGATTCCTGCTGTTCTTGATCATTCCACCTTCGTGGGAAGTTTGTAAAGATAAGAGTGAATGGCTATAAAATAGTGAAAATACAGCCTGCGACAGCTTCCAAACAACTTACAAATGTAGCCCTTCAAGCTTTAAGTTTTACTTCGTAGCTAAAGTTATTGTTTAGACCCCTAGGCCTGAACAAATTAAAATAAAGCTAGAGAAGGGAAGAACAAAGTTACACTCAGCAACTTCGTTCGTAGTTACAGTTATTGTTTAAAGCTGTACTGGTACACAAATAAAGCTAGAATAGGGAAGGATGGAGTTTCGCACAGCAACGTAGTTGTTGAACTGATATGAAGACAAAGTCGAAAGGTACCGTAACAATCGCTCGACTTTTCGTGACTTTTGGGTAGTCAGCAACGATAATTTGTGTTTTGACCGAACGAATAACTCTTTATTTCTTACCTTGACTCGTTGTGTTAGGATTCGGCATTGCAGATGGAATCTATAACGTATTTTAGCTGTGAATGGTGTACAGAACACTGCCAACCTGATTGTCTCCGTCCAACTGCCACGATCTTTCGACACACGAAACCATAGGCTTTGCTGTTGACGTTGGCATGACTACTGTTGTACTCGAGATCCCGCGGGACTCGCGCGTTACTGGCTAATCAGTATGTATTCGAGGCCGAGGACACGGTAGCCTCCTCCTTGCAGCCGCTGGCGTGGGCGCTCGTTTCACTTTCTCAGTGAAACGACGAGCCAGCGGGTGCAAAGGAGGCTAAGGCTGCATTCATTATGTATACTACAGGGGTGGCAGAGGATTTTTTTTTACAATGCAAAATTTTCACTATCCCCCCATGGCACCACATATTTTTACGAATCCCTCAGAAGGAAAACCATGCACCCCCCTCCCCGACATTTTTTCAAGTTATATGTCGAGGTAGGGTCGCGTCAATAACACTTTTTCAAAAGATGCAGAACAAGGCCCAATAATAAAAAAATACAAAGCGTAAAATGCAAATAAAAATCATAGATGCCTGTACTCTTTTGTGTGTAGTGACTTACTCATAGACTAAGTATCATTTATTTTGTCTTGATTGTTTGGTTTGTTTTCCGTTGTGCGCGCGAAGCGCGCAGCAATTTTGACATAAAGCTACAAGACTATTAATGAACCAAAGGCTGTATTCTTACCTTGTAGAGGAAAAAATAATAAGACCAGAACAATGTGGCTTTAGAAAAGGGCAAGGTACAACAGATAGTTTATTTATACTAAAATCATTAATTGATGAATACGTGAAAGCCAAGCCAAACAAAAGGTCAAATCATCTGTTCGCATGTTTTGTGGATTTTAGCAAAGCGTTTGACAGCATACCCAGAGAAAAATTGTTCGATAAACTCGGAGCAGCGGGTGTAACGGGACGTTTCTTTGACTTAATTAGATCCATGTACTCCAAAGACAAATCGTCATTGAAAATAGGAAGCCTAATAACCCCAGCTTTTAAATGTAACGCAGGCGTGAAACAGGGATGTATGATTTCGCCGACGTTGTTTAATCTTTTCCTAAGCGATCTGCCAGCAAAACTTGACTTAGAAAATGAAAGTGATGTGACCATTAACGCGAGGCCACTTAGCTGTCTGCTCTACGCTGACGACTTGGTGATCTTTTCAAGGTCCGCCAAGGGTCTGCAAAAGTATCTTGACTGCCCTAAAGAATACTGTGATCTTACTCAAATATCGGTTAATCTAGACAAAACCAAAATTATGATTTTTAACAATAACGGTAGGACGATGAACAATTATATATTTTATTACAAAGGAAACCAATTACAAAATGTTAAAAGTTACAAATACTTAGGCCTGCACTTTTCCGTCTACGGCACATTTTCCCTTGCTAAAGAGGAGATTAAGAAAATAGCTTTAAAAGCAATGTATAAACTTAGAAGTGAAATGGGCGTCCACTTTAGGTACAACATTCAGTTAACGTTACGATTATTTGACTCACTAATCAAACCTATTCTTCTATATGGAAGTGAAATCTGGGGAGTAGACTCAAAAGGAAAGATGGAAAAAGACCCAATCGAAATTGCGCATTGTAAATTCATTAAATGGTTATTAGGCGTGAATAGATATTGTACTCTAACGCATGTATGGCTGAAGTGGGGCGTTACCCGATGAGAATGGACGCAAAGTGCAGAGCGATTACTTTTGGAAAAAAATTAATAAACGATCAGGAACAAATCAAATTATCGAGCAAAGTATTTCTCGACACCCTCTTAAATGAAGAAAAGGAATTTTGGCACAAAAAGCTGAAAAGCGTTTTGGATCTCTCCTCCTCCTCCTCCTCCTCCTCCTCCTTCGTCCCATGTTTTCACAAAACTACAAGTGCACAGACTCGTGAGTTTGAAGACTTTGTCCATCGTGAAATGGTGAAGTTTTTGCACCTTTGTGGGTTAATACCAAGCCGTGTAAAGGTGGAACAAAACTATCAGTTAGGTTCTTAGTTTTGTAAAAGCAAAACGTTTGTCCTTGTAAAAAATATACATTAGCCCATACGAAAAAAAAAAATCTTTGATCCCAATACTGCATTCCAGACCATCAAACATAACACCACGTCAACCACTAAAACACAAGGCGGCATACCCATGCATACATGATGACTGGAATTGATGGAGTTGAACTGGTTTGAATTTCTCTTGTATCAATTCATAGTTCCGACCTGTCATTCAAAGCCATAGTTACTGTTGTTATATCCCACAAACAAACCAGGGTTTTCCTTAAAAAAGTCCAAAAATATTCCGATCCCGCTTAGGATTACCAGATATCCTTATCTTCAGATGATCTCAGTTTATACTGTCATAAAAGGCAAAAAAGTGCTGCACATCGGACTGATTTCGGAAGTCCTGAAATACTGTTTGTGGGACAAGATCAGTTCCCGAGGGAGAATCTTTCCAGCTCTGATTGGTATCTGCAGATAGCGTGGAATGGCTCCATTGTTTCATCGGAACTATGAATTGGTCATTCAACTCTTCACTGATTTTTAGATACACCTTAGGTTAAGGACTTGACTGGATATAATTTTTCCTTGGAAGTATTTAGTTAAATACGAAATTCAGTCATTGTTTACGAAGCTTTCACTTTTTTATTTCTCATATTCATAGCTATATCTTTATTACATTCCAGACTACGCACAGCATCACCAAATCAACCGACATATATTAATTCCCCAAACGCCGCTCCCACATAACACAACGCACGATTTCTGGCACAAGAGAGAAATTTATTAATATCAACAGAAAACTGAGAAGACCTCTCTGCCATCAAACCCCCGGCCAAACCAAAAAATGTTTCTCAGCTCAAAGCTCTCGAATTAGAATTAGCCCTGCACACGCCTGTAATAAGAAAACTAGCCACGGGTATCCTGAGCCCCGAATAAACATTTCCCCGAAAACCCAAAAGGAGAGCCGGCTCGCAGGATATAAGTAATCTGTAACAGAACCATTGAGGTCTGGATGTCTATGGCGCTTTCGGCTGTGTGAACGGAGTTCTTTTTAGTTTCTGTGGGAGACTTCAACAGCCTTTGCGAGCTTGATCTTCTCGCTTAGAAACGCTTGAAGAGAACTTCTGTTCACTTTTTTTTTTAAATAGAAAACAAATTCGCCTAATCCTCTCCAGTAACGTCTATAGAAATGGTGTGGTTTGGGGGGCTTCTAGCCCAGCCGTTTTTCCGTAAAAGGTGGAGAACAGAACTTTTCCTTAGCGTATCAGTTATCTATAAGATAACATGTACGTGTAATATAGCCAGGAGCGAAACCAGATCCAGAGAAACGGGTCCGTTGCAATGGTATGTCCGTGATGTCGTGTTAGTTTCGATATAATTCAGTCATTATATTTATTGTAAATGCTGCAATGGGTTTGAATAAACTATATCATTATTATATTATTATTATTGTCTGCAAACACTGGACTACGCTGAACACATGCATTTAAAAATATTAACCGAGGCTCGTCGGGTACTGAAAGCTTGTTCATGAAGAAATTGTTGAACAAATATTCACAAATGTTGAACTGGTTTTGCTCCAGCCCGTTAGAGATAGAGCCATATGTCAAACCAAGCCAAGATGACAAGATGGACTAGAGGAAGGTACTGCACTATGTCCCTCTGGCCTGATATGTACCTGTAGTGTATGGCTCCTCAAAATGCGTGTCCCTAGACAGTGTCTCATTAGACCATGACGAGGTTTCGTAGACGCAAAAATATGGGTGCCATTTCAAAATACGAGTCAATGTTTCATGAATACTGAAATGTTAGCACCTTTTTCTGCTCATTTTCATTTCCAATCATATTTTCCAACCTGTATTCCATGTCTTTCAGAGTTTGTGACTTCACATCAGAAAGTAAATTGAAATCTAAATTTTGCGCCCAGTGGTGCCTCAATGATTTTCTGTTCACCACCTCGCGCAGGTGTTCCAGGAAGCCAACAAATCTCTCCCCAAGCTGCTCCTTGTCCCAAGTTATTCCTGGCCTTGCTGGAACTGATGGAACTTGATACCCCAAGAAGACTGTCTTCAGGTGTCCAACAAGCTTTGCAAATGTCGCTTCTTTCTTCAAGATTGTTTTCACAATTTTGAAGAGCTCGTGTCGACATCCCTTGTCAAGGCTATCCATGCCGGAAAGGCTTGTCTTCTCTTTCAAAGCGAAACACTCGCCCCATTGCGTTCTCTTGGCTGTCTCTTCCGTGGACGAATTCGACCCAGGTGGTAGGGCGGATGAAAATACCTTGTCCTCTGCTTCAAATGCAGGTATAATGTTAACAATCAATGTATAACTTGTCCCTTGTTCCTTTGGGTTGTCCTTTATCTCTAGCCTGATTCCTGTGAAGTCCCGGAGCTGGGACGTCTTGATGGTAACCTTTTCAGAATCCCCTTGGTAGATTTCCGCTTCTTTACGAACTAAGGCGAACAAGCATTTGATCATTTCCTTTGGCAAAATAAACTTTTCCGCGTCACAGAATTTACCATACTGAGATACTGAGCTTGTGATTTTGAATTCCGCAAAATATCCCGCTTGGTTAATCGTGTGCGTAACATCATTCTTCTTTCTCTTAAGGATTATAAGCACCGTTACGTCATCTTCGTCCTTCCCAAACGTTTTCAGGTTATCAAAGAGGCTGCCTGTCAGTTCAAATTTTGAGATGACATCTGGGTACTGCTCTTTGCATTTGGTTAGGATCTTATCCTTGATATGGGCATTGAAGGTGCCCTTTGCCCACTGGGTTTCTTCACTGAGGGGTTTGGCCATAGCACTGGTAAAAGCACGCAACAATTGCAATAGTTTGGTACTCTTGGTATTCTTGCACTTCTCTGGGTTTGCTATCGCCATCTCATTTACTGAACTTGCGAGTTCGACATCGCTGCTGGTACCAGTAGTACTGCTAACATCTTTTTCCACTGTGAAAAGTACAAGGATAAATGAAATGGAATTTTCTTCTTTCTATCATCAGGGCAGATTCAGGACGCAAAAGGTTACCGTGACCGTGGTCACAGATTCAACAAATGTCCTCAATTTTCCGTGGTATGTCCTCTTATTTACCACGGAATGACGTAATAAAGTGGTCGAAATGTTGTGGACTCACGAGGCGCAGCCGGTGGGTCCGCAGTACATTTTGACCACTTTATTACGTCATTCCGTGGTATATAAGAGGACATACGACATACCACGGAAAAACAGAGGATTTTATACCACAACAAAAAGGCAAAAATAAATACAAAAACAGCGTGCGCGCAACCAAACGGTGTTTTCGTTGGTCTTTTTTTAGCGCGCACGCTGGTGATGGCGCGTCCCGAAAGAGGTCAGCGTTCTGGACTCTTATTTACCACGCTTTACGTCATCATCGTCGTCAAAATGTTGTGGACTCACGAGCGGCAGATGCAATGCTATTCGAGAAACGTGCGCGTTGTGGTATAAAGGAAATATTTCCCGTGCGCGCACGCTCTAAGAGCCAAACAGAATTCGTCACCGACGTCCGACACGGGGCTGTATCATGGTTATTTGAATAAATCGTAAATACGTGAACCATGTCTGATTTGTCGTTCCCCGTGCGTTTAAAATCTTCGCTGGAAGTATACTATCCATGTGCGCTTCAATAAATGACCATCTTTCACACGAATTTGTTTTATCGTGCTTTATTAGTGTCGTAATTGTTATAGAGCTGTCCGATCTTAGCGGTACTGGAAGCAAAACAATAGCCTTTGCTACAGAGGGGGATCCACTACAGCTAAAACTGTGAATCGCTACATGCAGTTTTAAATATCGCGGATTTATTTATAGCCTTTGCTTTTCCGCTACTCATACAAAACAAATGAACACTGCCGACGGACAATGACATGACATTTCCTCTGTCTTGTTTTGTTTTTCAAATCTTTGAAACCCGTCGAAGTCTCCTTCTCTCTTTCTTCTTTCCCTTCTTCCTTTTCTTTTCCTTTTTCTTCTCTTTCTTGTTCTTTTGCTCCTCCTTCGTCTTCTTTTCTGTTAACTTCCTATCCTTTTTCCCCTTCTTTTTCTTCTCCCTCTTCGTCTTCTTTTCTGTTAACTTCCTCTCCTTCTTCCCCTTCTTGTTCTTCTCCCCTTTGTCTTCTTTTCAGTTAGCTTCTTCTCCTTCTTTTTCTGTTTTTCCTCCGTTAATTTCTCCTGTTCAGTTTGCTTTCGAATGGCCAAAGTATTTCCTATGCGCAAAAAGGAAGTCGATTTTAATAGATCTAGAATCCTTCGAACAATCTAGGTCCCATGGGCACGCGAACATTAACCTACGTAGCCACTTGTAGTGGGTGTGTCGCGTCGCTCGGTATTCATGCTTCAAATTGCAAAAAGTTTCGAAAATGTTTGAAATCTCCACAGGACTAGCCTGAGTATCATGCAAGACTTCAGTGAGGAAAAATAAAACACATGACAAATCAGTTTACATTAGTTATTTTTGAGTTGACGCGTACGTGCGAGAAAAATATTATTATTATTATTAGTGTCTTAACGTTATTATATGACGCTAGATCGGACAACTCTTATAATTGAATAAGGACGTCCGAGTTTTGTGAGCTTGGCTTTTGGGGTGCCATGATGTATTTTGTATTACGGAGAGCAATGCTTACTTTTATAAGCTCCCGCAAAAAGGGCAGTGTCACTCTTTTCACCACTGACCCTAGGAGTTCGAAAATTAATAAATACCTGGGTAAACTTACCGTTAAATTCAAGAACCTTGTAGAGCTGCTTCTCTTTCATCATGTTTTGAATTCTGGTGCTCATGTTCTCCAAAACAACATCTTCAATATTATCCAACAAATCAACACCATCCACCCAGTAGTGTGCAAGCCTCTTGTTGCTTAATGCATTCATCAGAATTCCCATAAACTCTCGAAATCTTTCTGCTAGTTTATCTCGATGGAAGTACTCTTTTTCTTCCTGCTTTTCTTTCATGAACCTTAAAGAAAAATGAATGTAGAAAGTCTGATAATTAGCTTGTCATGAGGATATATAACAGGCTATTGTTTGCATTTATTGTCAGAAACATGAGGGACTTACCAAAGAAAAGCAGTCTTGAGGTGATATGTTGTGAGTTGCCCCTTAAGTGCTGGCTCATTTCGCACAATTGTCTTCACAATCCTGAGAAGAATATGTCGACAGCCATGATCACAGTTGTCCATGTCTCGCAGCTTAGCCTTCTCTTGCAGGGAAAATGACTGTCTGAATAGTATCTTCTTGTCACAATCTTGTGGGAGTTTTGACTTGCTGGAGGGCTTGTAAGGTTTAGCAACAAAAATGTCATTTTCAAATTGGAATGAAACAATCAATCAGCAGATATCTTGATTTCCTGTGTAGTTTTATCTATGATATCTATTTGTATTGCTGGGCCATGTGCACGAGCCTTCAGTGTCTCTGGAAGGAAAGGATTTTCATTGTGAAATTTATTCACTGCTTTTTGTACAACAGACTGCATCCAGCTTTGCCTGATTTTGTCTGATATGAGGTACCCATCCTTGTTGGCATACTCTCGAAAGGGTGAGTCTTCTTCAACTTTAAGCTGCGCCCACCCTGGAACCCCCTCAATTTTCTCTGCTTTTACGTCTTTTCCTGTATCCATAATAAACATAATGTCCACTTCGTCAGCAGCTTCAGTTTTTAGTTTCTCGTACTGACTCCCAGTGTATTCAAGCTTAAGAATCTTGAGCTCAGACATTTGCCTTATGTTAGCAAGAAGTTCGCCTTCAATCAAATCTCTTACAAAGTCCTTTGCTTCTCCTTTACTTTCCGATTTGATTTCGACTTTGTTTTGATAAAATCGTCGGAGGGCATAGTTAAGAGAATCATTAGAACATTCCATTGTTTGATGTCTCTTCCCTTCAAGAATCACAGTAACTAGGAGAAGCAAGATCAGCAGCTGTATTAGAAATGAGCAGTTTACATTCCACGCCAGTTTGCTAATTTCTTGGTTGGATCACACCAACAAGACTGTATGGAACCAGAATCTGGTGGAAGAAAATTGTCCATTTCAAACATTGCATAAAATTCGTGTTTTGCTGGGGTGTGGGGAAGCAGGTCTTTCCCCACGAGGCAGTTGTCCCCCTCCGAGCAAAGTAAAAAATTTGTGTAAACATGTGGGGAAAGACCTGCTTCCCCCACATGTTTACACAAATTTTTTTACTTTGCTCGGAGGGGGACAACTGCCTCCTCTGCCCCCCCCCCCCCTCCCCCTCCAAGCTGCAGCCTTGCCTTCCCGTATATCAAGGGTGATTTTCCTATTTAAGGGAGAAAATTGACACCCCTATTGATTCTGGGATTTGCTGCAAAGTCTGGTGCTTTTGGTCAGTCAACAGCAACATCAAAAGGTGGGATACAAGTATCCAGGGAGCAGCTGCAGGGCACACTTTGACAAAAGTCTGTAAATAAGAAAAGATGTACTGATTGTTCCAGAAATAATGCACAGCCTACCAAGGAGGGAACTTGGAATTCCAGAAGGATGTGGATCAATATAATAATATATAACTCATTTCCAATACAATCTCAGTGTTGATGAAATTCTAACCCTGGGGCACAGAAAACTTGAGATGTTGTAAACGTAACAAAATATGAAGACTAGGAGAAATACAGAAATGTACGAGAATGACGCAAAATATTATCCTTGAGAAAAGTCTCGAAATCTTGAGACACGTCTAAACGGAGGAAACTGTATTTGTAGAATCTAGATCAATTTGTTCAGTTTGTTAATTTACATAGACATAACCGAAAACAAAGGCATTCGACGCGGTACATTATAGAACGAGTGAACGAAAAAGTATGAGTGAGGTCCGAATGTGCCTCTGAATTCCGCAGTTTCGCCGCAGAAATGGTTGCCACTAGAACTGTGTTACGTTTTTTCTGAGCCTTGACATAACAGCGCCGTCTCATAATTGTGATTCGAATAGCTTACTGTCCCAGGCTTAAGTATTCGTGTATTTGAGTTTTTATAGCCCCCTCTGTCTTTCTTCTTACCTGAGAACTACTGGGGAACGAAGAGATTTTGACTTTTGAAGCTCAATATCGCAAATTCTCTCGCCAACGAGACGTCCGCGCCCTACACCACCACAAAGGGACTTCCCGGCTCAGCAAGGGGCGAAGGTGGCCGGCGAGACGCTAGAATTGAAATGAGGGGAAACCCCTACATCCACTCTTGCGATGACGTAATTTGAAGATTTTATGAACAAAAACCATAATTATTTTTGCTGTTATGGCTGAAGACAGTAGTGGACAAAATAACTAAAAATATAACAGGACCCGATGCAAAAACGCACCAACGATAGTAAAGTATACTTCCGGTAGAATGGTTTCTGATTTCCGGTAGTTTCCATTTCTTCTCCTCACTTTCTTCAGAAGGCCAGGTGCCGCAGCTTCACGAGAAGTTGAGTCTTGAGTCTTTGGTCTTGGATGTGAAAATACTGTTAAACTCTTCCAAACAAAGCATGGACTCAAACAAGAAACCCTTAGCGTCAATGCGGGATCCTTGGGCAAGGTTTGAAGCATGGAGATATCATCCATCAATAAACAAACACGCGAATATTCGCAGAATGTTTCCTGGATTTGGTTGGGCTCTTGGAGCTTTCGTTGTTGCTTGCGCTCTGGAGAAAGTGTTTGAAAAACCTGACGAAGGACATCATTGATCACAGACTTGGCAAATGTTTGAGGGACTCTGAGGTTGATACTTTTATACTTGTATTATTCTGAAAAGGAACTTCCACTGGAAACATAGAGGGACGGCGCCATTTTGGATGGAACAGTTCTTTAAGTAAGTTAATGTTTACAACACAGGAATCAAACGCAGTATTGGTTGACATGAAGTTGATGAAGCTGTACACTGATTAAACTGTTCTCCGAATATAGATCTCAGAGCAAACAATGCCATCAAAATATACCAAGAACACTTGAAGTGCTTTCTTCATTATTATCTTAGTAATAATTATTTGTGTAAAATATATTGAGCTATATAACCTTCTTGGAGTTGTTGATGTTTCTTGGTCACATGCTGCAATTTTAGCCATAATTTCTACAGTAAGAGCAGTTTTCACATGACTTTCGTGATAGCAATTCATGAATAATTCACTATCCAATCAAATGTAATAGTAATTTGACAACAAACCAATCAGAGAGCGAGGCCATTCACAATCTCTCCTTTTCACAAGCGAAATAATTACAAGTAATTGTGTAATTGTTTTCTCTATGCAATCTGATTGGCTTAAGTATCAAAGATCATGCTCTTGACCAATCACAACCCACAAACCAATTGCAATTACCAAGTAATTTGTAATTACTCACAACAGTCATGTGAAAACTGCTCTAATAGATGGTGATGCAGCACAATTTTTGTGGTGTGAGCAGCTGCTAACCTTATTTGCTGCAGATTTGAATAACTATTGCTTTTGCCTCGCTGGCCTCAAGTTTGTGTGAAAAAGCTTTTGTGTTTTCATTTGAATTGAAGGTTAGTGAGGTGAACACAATTGCTATTCAAATCGGCAGCCATTTATGAATTTGGTGTATACCACCCTGGAATATCTCACTCCCAGAGCCTACTCCTCTGTTATTGCTTGTTGTAGGCTCTGGTTGCAAGCAATTATAGGCCGATTCTGATTGGCTGATATTCCTGCTCTCCATTTGAAATTTGCACTAACTAACAATACCGGATGTCCTAGGACTTCCAGTATCATCTACGCCCAGAGCCTCCGACAGTCAGCATTACCCAGAGGCTCTGGGAATGAGTTAGTTCCACCCCTTGCACCCCTCTAGTCCCAGGGACTTTGAGCTGACATCCTGTACCCAAAGATGAACCATGAGGAAGCACGATGATTGGGCTGAGTGTTCCCAGTGACATCACATCTCTAATCTAACCACAGGAAGCCTGCCTAGGTTGCCTGCGACTAGGTGGAGTACCATCCACCCTGGAACTATAGAGGTCCAAAAGAAGGGTGTAGATTTTGTGTTGCCATAAAATTGATTGATCAGATTTGTGTGGATGAGGTTATTCTTCCTATGTGGCCATGGGATAAAATGTGGGAAGTAGCTTGGAATGGCAATGGTATTTAGAAAGTGCCAAAACTACAAAACAAGGTTTGTTGTTGACTCCTTCACGTGCCTTTAAACTGTTTGACCTTAAATATGCTTAAATAAAGTAACCTGTAGTGGCATCCAAGGCTTCTATACAGAGATCTGTATATTGTGGCAATCCTTACACCTAATGGCTACCATCTTTGCAGGACCAAATTCCTGAAGACAAGAATTCAAGAGGAAAAAAGTACTTTTTAGAGGAAAACTAAATGACAAAGAGGGCAATTCCTGCTTAAATTCACCATTAATTTTAGAAAACCACATCCACTCAAGCTGCATTAAAGATGTAACATTCCTTTTAATTCACAACTAGTAGTTTTCCTTGCATACATAAACCAGGGATGTGTGAAGAACACACTACAATGTTTTTGTTATGTAACACTCTTAAGATTCTCCTTGTGTGACAAGCTGAGAAAGATTCCTAGCCATCTGTACTTGATTTTGCTGTAACAAAGAGCTAAGCTGGCTAGACTGCTGTTGCAGTAGTTGTACAAGGTGCATGTGTTGTTCTGTCAAAGAAGGCAACTTAGCAAACTCATGGACATTATTTCTAGAGAGAAGTCTGTTATCTAGTTTGGCTCCTAAAAGTTCAAGCTTTGCCTGCTTCTTGACTGCATCAAGAATAGGTTTAACAGCTGCATCTTTGCTATACATAATACATGTTGTGCACAAAAAGAGGGGAGAAATCTTGCTGTAAATTGTATCTTCAAGTGCTTTATGGGTTATTCTGTTTGGAAAAACTTTGACTTTGACATCATTTTTCCCAAGTGTATGCCTAAGATCATCCCACTCAGCAGTGTTCATGTCTCCATACTGGAATACAGCAACCATGCTATTACTATCAAACACCTCCTTCACATTTGATGCAATAGCCAGTTTCCTTTGACTAGGCTGTTTAAAAAACAGACAGACAAGTTAGTACTGTAAAATATTATTTAACAAAGTCTTTGCATATGGACAAAAAGAAAAATATCCTGAAAGAAAATTAGTTGGATGTGAAACATGGGTTCTCTGTGCTCACCCGAATGTGTGAGAGACTAGGCCGGGCAGGGCTTGAAGGAGGCCGGTGTGCATGTTTTATGTAGGAGTTTCCAGGATTTGCTTGTACTGGACACTATTAAAAGGACACCTCAACCTTATACTGTACAGTAGAACTATTATTTCTCTTGACATGCCTGAAATACAACTGAGCTCACACTCCTACATAAAACATGTGCACTGGCCTCCTTCAACCCCTGCCCAGCCCAGTCTCTCCCATGTTACAGATGGTTTCATTTGAAGGGCCATATTGTTGAAAAGGATTTAGAGAGTGTAACAAAAATTTTCCTATTGTTACCAGTCATAATGCCGTTTTTCATTCTTTACCTTGACTTGACGCCTTTTATTTCTACCCGCTCGGCATCTAGAGGCCATAAACCGTGGTTCCTGTAACTCTTTCACGGATGCAGTAGCGTTGATATGACGGATACTCCCTAACAGTAACAAACAAGCATGAAGAAGCAAATATTCACTGGCAGTGGGCAAATTCAGTAGCAGTATTTTACGATGAATAAACATATAGCCCCTCAAACATATAACCCCTTAGAAAGATGATTCATTGTTTTAAGGACTTTGTTCAGTAATGTTTGAAAGAAGGGGGGAATTACCATTTAAAATACGAAATAATTCTACTGCTCCACGAGTCGTCTTTCCCATGGCTGCCATGTTGGACGCGTATGTGGTGGACTGGGTATAGTTAAAACCACAGGATTACCGCGCAACTCCTCGCTGCACTGCACTACGAGTCAATATGGCCGCCTCCTTGAAGATATGTTTATCTTTTCAAATTTTCCAGGATTCATAACTTGATAACGGAAATGTAAGAGGTAAGGCGGGGATGACACTCTTGTAAATCTGATTTTATATTAGTAGACAGCTTATTGTACGAAATGATTCTTTAGGGAAGTGTATGGAGGCCGAGAGTTGCATTTCCTTGTTGAGATTTTTAGAAAAGGAAGCACCCTTCTTCGTTTATTACACTTCCAAATACGCTGTGTATATAAAGCTAATGCTGGAAGGCTAAAACAAAAGATCGTTGGAGGAAAAAAAGAGAATAGTAAATATTCTCAGTTAACTTATTATATGCCCAGTTACTTGATAGTGTATTTATGTGTACTTTATTTTTCTAGGTTTGATTTAGGGATTCTGTGGGATGGATTTTGAGAAAATAAAGGATGTGTTAGAGGTATTAAATTTAGTTGCCAGTATTACCCACTTTGGCCTTGCTCTGTTTTTTGATGAGGCTGCTTTATACCTATATCAAGAAAGGATTCATTTGATGATAAAAGCTGTGTTTCATGCATGTGTATTTTATGGAAGCAAGTGACTTTACAAAACCACCAAAATATGGAAGACCTTCAAGCCTGATGTCTTGAATGTTTTATGGTGTCTAAATATTAGGTTTCTTTATCTCCAAATCACAATATCATATGCCAGCAATTTTTGCTATATCAAAGATGGTACATGCTCCCCTCATGGCTCCATTCATGGTGCGCAGATTTTTGAAATGGGTATTCATTCCATTCCATCTTATCATGTACTTATCATTGTTTTGCTGATTTGCAGAAATGCTCTAACAAAAGCCCATCGCTGATTGTGCAACACCTCAATAGTGAGCCAGGTCTTGTACAAGGGATTATTGATCATCTTCCAGTTCATTACACCAAACAAGTAAATTAACGTTGGGACCTTTGTTTGTCCTTGCCTTGGATGATTTTTTATTAGCCAGCTACTTCACATGCATAGTGTTCCAGGCATCCATCTAAGCTTGTGGCCTGGCTTTGAGCATACTACAGTACACTTTAAAGTTATGTCATCTGGATTTGTTACCCATTTTCTCAAATTCTAGTCAATAGTGCAATATTTTATTATCTATTTTGTTGTCCTTATGTTTAGCTTTTCAAGTAAAGTTTTGACAAACCTTGAAAGAAACGCAATTGCAAAACATGCCGTATGATTAATTCAAGCATAAGCCATTTGGTTGTTTTTATCATGGTGTTTGTTTATACAGTATGAATTGTTTGGTACATGTATATGCCTAGAGCAGTTTTCATATGACTGTAGTAAAACCAATCGCAACGTAATTACACAATTCTGAATACAACCCATAGGAGTAATTACAAAGTAATTACCAATTACTCACGACAGTCATCTGAAATGCTCTATGCACACAGAACCTGATTCATAACTTACTTATTCATTAGTGTACATGTATTTTTTACTGTTCCAGGTAAGCCATCCAATCTGCAGCACTCTATTTGAGCTGTACCGTAGTGGAGAAAAGGAGGCACAGAACTTTGTCTTGCAGTTTGTGCCTTTGTTAGTCTGGATTTACTTATCAGCAAGTTCCAGAAGAGATAAACAGGTACATTTACCAAATGGAAAATATAGGCTTAATTTGTATGGAAAGTTGGGTATTTTCCAGCCCTTTTGTACATAAGTCAGCAAATTGACATCTGCACCCCATGAAATGGACATGATAGCAAAGAAATATTTTGCACCTAAAGTGAGTTCATGTCACCCCAGACATACTGTTATCTTACTCTACTTTTTTTTGTAAATGCATTTTAAAAGGGATACTCCCTGAAAATGTTGTCAGAGTATTAATCCTCCTTGACCACACTTCCAGAAAGTGTTCACAAATTGCACACCATTCTCATAGGGAATCAAGCCACTGCCCATCTGTAATATTTTATCCTTGGCATGTATTTCAGGGTTATGGGCAACTAGAAGCCATTTTATTAGCAATATACAATGGAGTGAGTATTATTGTACCACCAACACCTATTTGTATTATTGGTTTCTAGAATATACAGAAATGTATATAACTATGATTACCTATGGATTTTAGGAAGTTGTTGACAACAAGGGACAGGCTAAAACATTCAGAATTCCATCATTATCAAGACCTTCTCTCTATCATGAGGTGAATATCTATAAAAGTATGTTATATAACAGATAAAGTTATAATTAAAAATTATTATAATAATAATACACAGATATTTTCTGGAATCACACATTGCAAGCTATGATTTTACTACATTTTTCTCCTTACCTTCAGCCTTCCATAGGTGTTTCTTCCCTCTCAGCCCTGACAGAGAGTGCACTTAGTCGGCATGAGCAAAGTGAGACCCCTATAATCCTGCCTGGGCCTAACAAACAGCTTAACAGGATCACAGCTGGCCATAGGTATTGTGTTATCAATGATGATTTTCTTAGAATGATGTGTTTGATGTCATCCAAAGAAAAAGGGGAAAGAGATTGATGTAGTTGCCATCTGAACTAGAATTTTCACTTGGGCATCACAAGGGGGCTTGAGAAACAATATCCGTAGACAGCCAGCACACAGGTAAATGGTTAGCTAGTTATTTGTCTGGTGGTTTTGGGCATGGCCAAGAGGATGGCCAAGGGCACTAAGAATGGTTCCACAGCACCTTAGCAGATCTTCCTTGGATTTATGCATCAATAGTGTAAATCAATGGGAAGTTCACCCAGTTTTAAAATGCTTTTTATTTACATATTTTTTGTAGAATGTCTGTGTTGTGTGTTGTGCTGGGTTTGTATAACAGCATCACTGCCTTGATGAGTGAGGAATCACAAAAGAGCTACTGTGTGACAGCTTTGAGGTAAGAAAACAGCTACGTTTTTCATGCATTCTGCCCAAATGTTATTGCATTAAGGAACTGATTAGTCAAGTTAAAAAGGGAAAGAAAATTGGAACATGTTATTGTTGAGCCACTGGTATTTTTCTTGTCTCAATGCTCTCAAATGAACAATGCCTGCAAGGAATTAGAAAGATTAAAACTGTTTTCCAGGTTGACATTTAACTTCAGCTTAGATATAAGATATATCACTGTAGAGCAAGGTATTGAGCTGCACAATACATGCATTTATTACTTGTGTTACTTGCAGGGTTGCCCGAGCAGGATTCCCTAAACTGTGTTGGCCAGAGAAAGGAAAGAATGAAAGCACAACGTTGTTCAACAATGATGAGCTTACATCCCTGAGTAACCACCCTAGGATACCGCTGGGGGCACCATTCATACAGGAACTGGTCCATGGGCTCTACTTTCTCATGTGAGAATGCTGTAATACTTAGTCACGAAATTCTGCCCTTTAACAGCCCCAAAAAATCTGAGAATCTTCACATTCATTTTTACTTTGGATTCTTGAATTTCTAATAAAATCAAATATGTGAGATCATCTTGAAGTGCTAGGGGCCATTCCATTTTTTAGCCGCACCCCCCCTACAGAAGAAGTTTTCCTAGGGGGTATAGCAAAATGGCCATTTCCGAGGCGGTCAAACCGAAAGAAAGCCTCTTCCGTGGGTTTTCCGAGGGGATGCAATAAAAAAAATGCCTCTTCCGTGGGTTTGTCCGAGGGGGTGCAATCCAAAAAGGGCTCTTTTTTTCGAGGTGGTTACTAAAGAAAATGAGCTCTTCCGTAGGGGGGGGGGGGGGGGGGGTTCGGCTTAAAAATGGAATGGCCCTAGGGTGGCACTTGCTGTCTCAGCTTGCTTTCATGTAATTGCCATAATTTACATTCCTATCAGCAAATGGAAACCAAACATTATTCATTTTTTGGTCTATTGTTTAAAACAGAGGCATTGTAGATAACAATAAGGCAAAAAAATTAAATGTAAATTTTATATTCTGATTACATACCAATCTGTTATTTCTTTCCAGGTATAATGGTCAGCCAATTCTTGCTGCTACTGCTGTAAAGGAGTTAAACTTCAGAGCTGCACATGGTTTACTTGCGCCAGCACATGTGGTGAGAGAATATGCGATCAATATAATGATCCATTAAAGCTTCCTAAGCTGTCAGATAATGATCAGCTGTTCATGGTCTACCAGACCTGACCCAAAAGAAAACAATTCCTTAGGACTATTCCAGGAGAAAAATAATTTAACAAAAATCGTTAGGTCCAATTCATAGTCTGGGTTTGCTACAATTACCAAACATTTGACCTTAGCCACCATGGCTTCTATAGCTTAGTTGATCGATTGTGGAGGTCATGGGTTCAAATCCCATTGAAAAGCAGAAATCCTTTTTTCAGGTCTTCTAATTGATAGCAATTGCTGAGATTGCTTCTTTACTGCAATGATCGTTTACTTTCCAGTAATGCTAAAACAAAGTTCCATTCTTTATTATAGCTTACTAATGCCGTGACTCATTCATTGTCAACTACTGGTGGGCTACCTGTGGATGGTCCTTTGGGTTTAGAAGTGCACCTGATATCTAGCAAAGAGGAGCCGGCCACACCCACACCATCTGTCAAAACACTGGAGCTACCAGGTATCATGATCTCGGATGTAGAGTCATTCAAATCATGCGAAGGGAGTGATGGAATGGAGAGTGAGGGAGAAGTGTTCTGCGACACTGTTGAGTCCCACTCCCCATCTTTAGTCCAACGAAAGGCCAACAAGGTTCTTGATACTCGTCTATGATGGCCAAGGGATGTTGGTAGTTTTGGGATATAGAGGAGATTTTGTATGGCCGTGGAAAAGCAATGTACATTACATGCTGACTCCGTGCTGTAACGGCGGTATTGTGCCTTGCCGTGTCAAATGAAGGCCCTCTATCTATATTATTTATTGGAATAACTCTGTCGGATCATGGGATTGCAGCATTTTACTAACACGTTGTAGCAATTGAAGTGCAACTGTTTTACACCAACAAAAAAGTAATGTTTTCCAATAGTTGCACAAAGCGTGTTGTTCTTTACTTAAAACAACTTTAAAACAATTTTTGGACATAGCTCATGTATTTATTTATTTATTATTTATCGATACGTTGGACCACATTATGAAAGGCGGGAATTTGAATAAAGTAAATCAAATATAACTAATGATCATAACTTCAGATTAGTAAGGTTGCTTGAATACTTGCTGCTTTCAATTGCGTAAAAATAAATAACTATAGTTTAGATAGTATGAGCATCAGCTGTTAGATACTGCAATAAACATATATCTAAAAGTATCGTGAAGAATGTAATCTAGGTTTCAAAATGATAGATAATTAAAATAAAATTCAAGAATAAAATGTGATTTCATTTAGTGTATTAAGTATAAAAACATTTAAAATATCAGAGCCACTTTGCTCCAGATAAAACGAGACTACTTGTAAAGTTCGGTTTCCACTGTAGTGGACCACGCCTGCATAACTGAGATTATCAAAGGTATGTACTAGATGATAATCAGACACTTTAAAATTGTAATGAAATGATGGTTTTACCATGGAAAGACAGTAAACTTGTTACCAAATCAGTCAGATTTCCAAAAGATGTAAACTTGTTTCAGAATAGAAGAATGGTAAAGAACTCACAAGGGAAACCAGTGTATATTTCGTAATTGAAAAACTTCGTACTTTATTGAGTGGGGAGGATAGTATCAATCACTAAATATGCGATAAAGTTCTCAAAGTTTGTGCATAGCTAGTAGAGTTAGTCTCCTCGTGGCGCGTTTTTCTGCAATACGTTAAGAGGAGGGAAGTCTAATTGTTCACTATTTGTTTCTAGAGAGGTCTTCTAGTCTAGTTGCCCTCTCCACACGCGGGATGGAGATTAAACAAAGCTTACATTCAAGTGATCACCATAGCAACACCAATGTCAATGGTCTGTCATCCCAGGATGTGGAACTAGAGGTCGACGGCGCATGCGCAACACCTGAAAAAGGTAGGACTCGGCGAGTGCCCTTCTTCTTGAAGTCATTTTCAATAGTTTTAGCACGCGAAAGCAGCCATTACTTGGCGGTTTGGCGCGCGCCGCACTTATTTGTGGTTGCTTTTGCAGACCAGTTATTTGTCATTCTTTTTCGTGCTTCTCTCAAGATGTTTCTGACAGGCTGTTGTGTAGTATGTACATACATTATACGCTCTTACCAGTCGAGTAGAGGGTTCCTTGATCTTACTCTAAGCAACTACACGAAACGCGCCCGTCAGAACGAAACCTCCTCTCGCAGGGTAATACTTTGTCTTCTAGATATAGTTTAATTAGTAATGTTTGGTTTTCAAAGGTCCAGTTACTACCCCGTTACTACCTACATTCTGCTTGGTTGAGCCTGTTAAAACCCAAACTGGCCAGGAGGCAAGCCGGTTGGCTATGTACAAACAAATTACCTGTGGCCGAGAGCGGAGCTTGAACTCAGCAGCTCCGGGTTGCGAGCTCTCCGCTTCACCGCCCTAGCTACTGTACCATGTTGCCTCCCTTACGCTAACGTAACCTATTCCATACTGATGCAACTCATTCATGCTGATGCAGTTCCACACGTCATCATTACAGTATGGAATTATTTCTGTTCTCTCTTTTATATCTGTTTTGACTTGTTTCAGGTGACGTCAAAACACATAAGAAATCGAGCAGCACTGGGCATTGGAAGATCCCTTTCCGGACGCCTAAAGGAGAGATGGAGCTACTAGGGATCGGAGCACAAAGTACTGAGAGGGGTAGGGGCGGGAAGTACTCCATATCTGATCAGAATCTTTCCTCGGACAGTGGCGTGACCTTGACAAAGGTTATAAGGGAAGGCAAAGAAGTTCTTACGGACACTAAAATGTGAAACCTGATGATGTTTAGCGGGCTTCGAGTGCGTTAGTTCGAGATGATTTTTGAACTGTCCGTGCTCCAAGTCTCCCTCTAATTTAAAAAAATAAGGAAATAGCTGAGCTAATGCCCGTGAAAATGGTGGTGTTAACATTCCAGGGAATTAATTAGTAAAAGACAGCGCGGTATGAGAACAAAAACCAAAAAGTCAAAAACATTTTCCATTAGAAAAGACATACAAGGATTTGAATTGTACGTTTCTGTAAAAATAGATGTTGAACGTACCGATGGAAGTGCCCATCTAAAGCCCAGATCAGAATATCGCTAATTTAAGGAGAAAGTAGTTTTCTTTTCATGGCAATTGAAAACAGTCTGTTGCTTGGACATCTGAGTACAACATTTGCAAGTTGCAGTATTATACTAGGCGAAATAATATCCAAAAAAGTGGCTTCAAGTTTAGTTGCTACATGAAGGAGAGAAAAATAGTTAGTTAATTTTATTTTGGCTATACGGAAGACTACACCCGTTACTCTCCGAAAAAAATAAATTGCATTTAAAACTAGACTGGAAATTGTCTTTGTAATTAGACAGTTTTCTTCTGTTTCACCCGGTTTTCCTATTTTCTCCTCTTAAAATTCCAATTTTACTTTTTATTGTAATTTAGTCTATTTTAAGCCACACCAACGCTTGATGGCATCAAACAGCATTGATCAAAAGGGCTTTTAATTTAGAAAATGGTTTTCTTTCAACTTCACTGATTTCACAAATTTCGCTACTGTCTGTTATATCAGATGGAAAGATTGTACTGTGTGTGTAACACGCTAGGGGCATTGTATATTTGTTGGAAGCCTTTTGGATTACAGACCTCACCGGATACTTTCCACGGCATGTTATTAGGTGTTTCCCTAAGTTCTTATAGTATTTATTTCTTCATAATATCAATTGTTTGTTAATTAGCTTATTTTGTATTCCGACACTTATTTGCTAACCGAGGAAAGAAATTCGTTTGGCTAATTCGTCGATGGTGCCGGGAGCAGCAATAACCGGTCTATCTACACGCAGCAGTCCTCAAGTTTGTCAAGTCTTTTTGGAGTAATGCTTGCAGCTTATTGTATGTTTTTTTTTCTGTGAGTGAATATAAGAATCTATGGCGGAGGCGATTCAGTCTTGCTGGAATACAATTTTAGTTTCCACCTGCTCCGGTCTCTCTCATCTTGTCACATCAATCCCTGCGGTCAGCGTCCATTAGCTCGCCCTGCCCTCACAGACCTCCCAAGACATCAGCCGAGAACACGCATAAAAGCGTCGGACGTGCTTGTAAATCAAAATATCGCGAACCTGACAAAACATCAATAAAGAAAAAATGGATTTTTTATCGCTCTTCGGCTTTATCTCCCGCAAGGAACTTGACAAGTGATGACAAGCTTCGCCAAAAGACGATCCTGGTCTACGCTAAAAACTCCCGACTCCCATATTTTTGACCGGGGATGATCGTCGGAAATTTTCAGTTTCACCCCTAAAAGATACCAAACATGGCGGGCCATAGCGTGGCTCAAAAAAAAGTATTACCCTAAAAGATACCCTAAAAGATGAGGTCTTCTGTGCCAAGTAGGCGCGAAGGACACAGGTAACAGGGGAAAAATACCCATGAAGACATTTCCGTGTTTGTTTCTAAAATTCATCGTCTTCTCATCGAATAATCTCTCTTTCTTACACGGTTTTTAGAAGCACCATCATGAGAAAAAGCAATTTGGACACAGTTTCGGCCCTAAAAGATACCATTCTGCCTAAAATTTATTGAAGATCAAGATCACCCCTAAAAGAGACCAAACCAACGTGATTTTAACCCCTAAAAGATACGACGATCATCCCCGGTCAAAAAATATGGGAGTCCCCCCCCCCCGGGTAAAAACTCCCTAAGTGTGCATGGCCGCCGGCTTTCACTGCAAATAACAAGAAAAATACATTAACCGACATTAGAGTTTTGCCACAAGAATATTCTACTGATAACAATCACGGGGATTTGCAAGCCTCTGAATAAAAGATGAAGGTTTAAAGGGAGGTACAAATGTACTTCGAGAAACCTTTTAGGCTTTTTTAAATTAAGATCAATTAGTATGGTCGTGTGTGGCTTTCCAATATCATGATACTGCTTAGGAAATTAGGAGAAACAACAGTTTAAAAATATATCCAAGATGGTAATTCTTTGAATTATTTGAATTGAGGTTCTTGTGCTGTAGCCTAGAACAAGAGAATACTTCGTTGTATTTTGCCTAGATATAATGCAACTCTTTTTTTTTTTAAGCGAAAACTGTCCAGAAGTGTTGTCGCGGAGTGCATTATATCAAGATGTATTTGCTCCCTGGTTTACTTCTACAGTTACTCGCTGGAATCTTCCCTGCGAGCAGAGGCTACTTTTTATCTCCCTGCATTTTCTTTTACTTTTAATGTTTTCTTGTGTTTTTCAACTACGTAAAAGTAGCCTCTGCACACAAATGTCATTTCTCTGTCGCGCATGTGTGAGAAAATGGTGTGAGCTTGGAAAAACTGGTCAATCAAGTTTGCGCGTGAGCAAGAAAATAGGCAATTTATCTGCTCTACAACTTACACAAAATCACTTTTTGTTGCATTTAGATGGCTGGTTTACTCAATTTAAAGGCTCTTAAACATTGCGCCGATACTCATTCTAAAGTTTGCCTTTGTCAATTCGCTGGGGATCGTTTTATTTTCTATAGAAATTTCTAAGGCGGTTGCATTGAATTGGGGCCACAACATGAAGTTACTTTTTATATGGGGGTAAGAATTTTTGGCTACCATATGTCAACAAATTTTGACAGCGGGCTTAAAGGTAAAAAATGCCTAGCTACGCCCAGCTGTCCGATGTCTAGTGGATAGATATCATGGCAAAGGTTCTTGTTCGGCATGTTCGTTTCGCCTAGAGACAAATCATACTCTAGACGGTTCCCCCTGTTGTTTGCTCAGCGACGATACGAATCAGACGTCTGTCCGAATACGTTCTGTAGAGGCACAGTGGCAAAACTATCAACCCCAAAATCTCGCCAATCAGTCAACAATGGCCCAAAGCAGTAATTGTTTACATAAGCATAACATTTGTGTGGGATAAACCAACAATGGGTCGGATTATCGCAGCTAATATTTAGGTAGTTTGGTATAAGTTGGGAAATTTTTAGGATTCCGATGTCGAACATTCCATGCTATTTAGTGAACACCTGTTTTTCACAGCAGGACCGTGGATTAATCGAAACAAATGTATGTTTTTCAAATAAATATTCGTCTCATTTTCAAACTCAGAAAGCGGGGGAAAAAACGTACGCAAATTCTCCAGCGTTGCATGATCGAAAGTCACTTACCACCGTATGCATTGCTACGCGACCTCAAAATTCACGGTTGCGATTGGCGATTCTCAGCAAAGGAATTGTAATGTCAATTTTCTTGAGCCAGAAAGTTAATAATTCTAGGCCAGAAAGCCAAAGGATAGCTTACAATAAATTTAGTTGATTTTGCAATCAATGTCAAACCCACTGAAGCCCCATTTACACGACAGGAATTTTTTGACACGGCTCGGATAAAAAGCAGTACGGGTACCAAATTTAATGGCACGGCTCGGGTATATTTGCGCTGTGTAAATGACTTTGCCGTACTGAATTTTCACAGAGCCGGACCTAAATTTATCCGTGCCGGGACTACGTGGCGAGGTAGTCCAAGAACCATTTTTATCCGAGCCGTGCGAAATATTTCTGTCGTGTAAATGGGGCTTGAGTAGCCGAATCCAACGTTTTGGTTTGATTGACGGCTAAAAATCGCCCATCGCAACAGTGAACTTTGAGGTCGCGTAGCAATGCATACAGTGGTAATATTCACAGCCATTCCGTATCCTGGTTTTGAAGCGCCGGAAATTCCGATGCCATCACCACGCGTTTATCGTTTAACTTCGTTGTTTCTCCAATTAGGGGATTCGCAGCCTTTTTGGCAGCCAGCTATCAGGTCTGATGTCCAACTTGAATCGCACGCGAGGAAAAGGTTGCAGCCATAAGGCAAAAAGTGCAAGATTTCCGATTTCAATTTCCATGCTTTCCCTGTGGTAGTAACGCAGCGGAGGGCACTTATACTGGGATTTTATTCTCCGGTTCTGTTACTGGAATCGCATCTAATCATTTTAGTGAAGAGGGGTAGTCACTTGAGATCCTCAGTCTTGACTGAAAATGCAAAAAAGATGCAAAAAGGACAGTTTCACATAAACATTTTACTGAAACTGACAGCGATCGTTTCTGGTATAACTTGGTTTTGGATTTTCCGTGAATATTTTTATTTTTTTGGTCATCAAATCTGTCGGTACGCCAAAAGAGAATAGAAGATTGAAACCGAAAAAAAAATTGAAAATATATAAACAACCCGACAGAGATAACCCGTCTATTTTCCAATGTCGAGCCGCTGGGGAGTATTTACTTTTTAACGACTCTCTGTTAAACACCAGAGACTATGGACTATATACATTCGTTAGTTCTACTTTGCTTTCTCTTTGAAACTCAAGGAAACAGTGGTCTAGAATGGGCCACGGCCCAGCCGACACTGGCCTCCCGGCAAACAGACGGCGGCGGCGGTATTAAATCGCGATCAGATAACACGGGACGTTTATCATCATCACAATAAAACTAATCTACAATCGAAGCGTGTTTTCACCCACTTAGCGCTTTCTTCGCCTGCTTCCTCAAACACTAAATCACTCAGCACTTGAAAATCGCTTAGTAAGCATTGCTCTCCCTTACTCTGAGTCATCAACTAAATTGAGTAAAAGCGCGCGCTGTATTTGGAATTGGAGTGTAAAATTTTGATTTTGGTTTAAGCTACCGCTGTTCTCTTCCCTATCGCTTGCTGTGAATGATTGTGGAGATTCCCACGAGGCACGATTGGATTTGCCAGTGCCGGATTCTCGGCTCGGTCGGGAATCCCAAAATACTCTCTCCCAGAGTGTTTTCATATGCAAACGAGTTGTGTTGTTAATGAGGTCAACTCTGACATGTGTTTACATTATTGAACAATAGAAAGTGGCGCTTATCTGTTGAAGTGTTTTAATCAAGACAGATTTCTGGATTCAAATTGCTCCCGTCTAGGTCTCGTATGCTTCTCATAACAATCAGCACTGCAAATCAAAGCTAATAAACAAGAGAAATGAAACCACAACACAACTAATCTGCAAGCTCTTATTCCCAAAGACACGTGACTCGAAAAGCCATTCGAGTGCATCGCGAATCAACATCGACCTTTCGTTCTCGAAGTGGAATTTGTGATTGTTGACAACAGAGCCGAAGGAGAGGGCTTTGCGACTCGGATATTGGGTGGTGGATGGCGTGTCATGTAGAGAACCAGCGGGGTTGACTAACACTGAATAAGAAGCAAATCACGCAATCCATAAACGCGGCCTATCGGCGGACTGTGCGAGTTTCAAGCCACAGCATTGGATGACGAACAGGGTTGTGTTCTATTATACTGAAGCTAAGTATATGGCAAAGACTCAGACTGTAGCTAAATCCTTCTGTAATCTCTTAGGTTCCGGGCGCTATCTTTGCAGCCTTAGTACAGTCGGCTAGCAAGGCTCCCAGCACGCATCCAATTCCAACCCGAGCCTTGTCCGAGGGCAGTCATGTTGTGTACAAGCTGGAATAACTTCACGGAAATAACGCGCCGTAACCCTACGAGGACGAATAGTTGTTTGTGACGCTGACTAGAGTTGTCAGATGGTGTCTTTGCGGCGGCTTTTAGTTTCAATATTATGGAAGATTCACAAGACCAAATGGCTATTCTTACTGATATGTCTACTTCTAACGTACGTGGCTGTGTTTTTATTACAAGCCAGCATCAGACTTCTCACAACACCGTTAGCTAAATTGCCTCAGGAGACATTAGCGTCTGCTTCCGAATCATTTAATGACGAACCAGCGAAAGGAGTTAACCAGAAAAATTACAAGTTAGCGTGGCTTGGCAAAAGCGATTCGTATTTCACGAGTAATGACCAACAACAAGAAAAGGATTCCTACATCAAAGAAGACACACGGAGAAATAAATTACCCGGTACAAATATTCAGCGCGTTGATAACCAATCCCCAAACAAACCTACGCGATCTTCTAAACGAAATTATATATTTGTTTTCCGATATTACGAGCAACTGGGGAGGGCAACAAACAATTTGCTAGAGCTTGCCTCCTGGGCCAAGTATAGAAACAGCATGGTGGTTTCGCCGTTTGTGAACAATTCGCGAATGTCTGGCCTACCTGGCGGCGTTAGCCATTATTTGCGGGAAACCACTTTGCGGCGATTCGGTCCTTTGGGAGAATATTTTGATTTCGAATATCTGAATGATTTGTTGAATCGACGAGGCTATGGCACTTTGTCTACTTTCGAAGAGTTTGAAAACGACTGCAATAAACGCTTAAATGTCGTGGTGCATTTTTTGTTTTCGGATGAGGATGCAATGCTAGATGCGGCGGAATGGTATCGCAAAAGTTACAAGGAAATCAGGGCGGTATATGCCGCAGCCCGCCAGAATGGGGGATGGCTATCTTGTCCATTTGTCCGGCATTCTAGACTTCATAAACAGCTGAGGTTTAAGGTCAGTAAATATTTCTGCGTCGATCCTGAAATGATTCAAGATCCTGAAGAATTGGAAAGAAAAGTACTACGAGGACACAGTTGTGTCGGGATAGTTCTATGGAAAGGGAATGGACGCAACCGCGCGCATTTCCCACTTCATCCAGCCATTACGCGGCCTTTGGCTCCCCCAGATGTCAAATTCAAGCCGAATCTTTACCGACAAGCAAAGCAGTTCATTCGAGAAAATCTAGGCTGGAACTTCTTAGCTTTACATGTTCGCAGCGAGCGACATTTGGTGAGGAAAGGTCTAAACATAACTTTCCGATGCGTCCGGAAGCTCGTCTCTCGAGTTAAGGAGGCTCAGAAGAGATTCGGGATCAGAAGGATATTTCTAGCAACTGATCTTCCAGATTTTGGGTCCGATACATTTAACGGAGAACAAGAGAGAAAGGACCGTGAGAAAGTTCTACGATTCCTAATCGCTCAACTAAACCAGCCGACTTCTTACAAGCCTAACGGTGTTTACGATAATGGCGAGATTGCTATTATTGAAATGAATATCTTAGCGGCGGGGAAAAGACTTTATACTTTAGGAGGAGGGAATTTCCAGAACTGGTTGGTTAGATTGTTTCTAAAAAAGCATAAAAATAACCAGAAAAAAGTCCATAGAATGTGCGAGTTGAGCTAATATCAGGCAGGCAGTTTATGCTCGGGCTTTGATAAGAGCTTTACGGGTGGTTTACGAGGGAAGCTTCACTTGTGATGGCTATTTTTGTCATACCACGTTAGATTGAAAATAATATTGATGCTATGGGTGAAATATTTCCTTCTAACCACAATTACATCCATCTTTCTTTGCATTATCATTTATTAAACACGCTACGCCAAGATTTCATTATGCTCAAACCCCAAAACAAGGCGCACTTTGAAATATTAAGGCCTTTTTGGATTTGATGTGCTGAAAATGATAAGCAGTAAGTTCTAAGGCTTATCACTCATGCATGTCTTCCGTTTTTGATATAAAATTGTTCACAACTAACCATACTTTCACAATTGTGCCATTAGAAGAGACCCCCGCTATAAAGCAAAAATACAGAATGCTGAAGAGCCAAAGAACCGCCCTATATTTTACCACCTTTTCAATATTGCACGTAGACTTCTAGTCACTTAAGAAGATAAAATACTTTTTAACTAAAAATGAAAACGAAACACTAAATTGAAAAAGTAAATGGAAGATATTTATATCCTTAATTCTAGACTTCTTCTTGGAACAAAAGATATAAAGCCATCACGTTAATACAACCGCAAAATCTATTTATTTAGTTAGTATTTAAATTCAATTTCTAGTGCGTTGACAAAATGTGTATAAGAATAAGACATTTATTAAAATTTCCCTTTTCTAACTAATCTGTTATTCACTGGTTTATTGCAAAAGCTTGTGTGTGACATTTTTCTCCCATCCTTTATCGTACACTACGCTTTTATAAGGGGTAATTTCCAGGGAGGGATTCATTGAAAATAATGGTGTATTTGAGGCGGAGTTTCATTTCTAGATGAAGAATTATTAAGAAAGAGTATTTTTTTTCTATAAAATTTCTCTGCGCACTAACTGCATAAAAATGCACTAGTATCGCGAAAAGGTGACACACAGTCTAGGTTCATGAGAAATAAACGAGATGGTATAAAGGATTTTTCAAAAATAAAATTGACACGAAAAGAAATCATGCAGCCACAAAAATGAACATGGTGGCGTTTATTTTATAGTAGACTGCTTGCAGTCCTTTTTAATGTGCAAACAGTGCCGCGGCAGGGGCGTAGCCAGCACTTATGAGAGGGGGGGTTCCAAAATGTGTTTTTTTGCGTTCTCGCCACAGGAAACACAGCCAAAAATATTGATCTCGGGGAAAAACTAGCGTTTGAAGAAATTGCTACATTTTATTGGAGCTTTTATTTGTTGTCTATTAAATATTTACAATTTTAGTAGTAAGTCGGTCCAGAACAGAGGCGAGGGGGGGTTCCGCTGCGGGAGAGGGGGGGTTCCGGAACCCCCCCTGGCTACGCCCCTGCGCGGATCCAGAGCACAAAAACGATGAGGACTTTATTGTGATAGTAAGACACACATGACCGAGGTCTGCATATTATTTGCCCGTATATCAGTCTTCGAAGGAGTGACGAAAGCATGGGTCCACTCATCACTCCTGTTTTCAGGCGTCACACGAATACGCTACGGTATCGTTTTCAAAAAGTTGCGTTTTCGGTCATCGCTTTCATCGTATACGTGTGGACTATAGCCGCATCCGTTATACTGTTTGGAGGACAGCCTATCTATCACTCATTTCTCAGCTTGATTTTCATTGCAAGCCTCAAAGAAATCCACTAATTCATCAAAGACCAAGCAACTGACATTTGTTCCAAGGATGCTGGTACCACGCCAAGCCCGACATGCCTGGATGCACGAGGGTCAAGTACAAACCGCAATGCAACGTTATTCCAACCAAGCCCCGTGGGTAATTTGGGCGGGTTTTTTTTTCAATAAAGATTGTACTCCGTGAACAATATTTCTGTGTTATGTGTGAGTATGAGTGACTGATCCCACGGAGTTGCAGCAAAATTTGCAGACCTTCAAGCCCGATTAATTCTTGATCTCCAAAACCTCGTCCCAGTTTTCATTACGCGGAAAGTGTGATGTTAGAAAAAGGCACTCGGCGCGGGCTATATCACATAATTTCAAGGACCAAACGTCTAAACAACATAGACCGCATGTGTTTTAACCAAAAACATGGATCGCACCACTGGCGGCGATCCTGTTTCAAATTGGAAATCGAGAATTAGGTAAGTAAATCATTGTTCTAGATGGTGTGCATTACACCACCTATGCAATCAGGGTTCCCGAGAGAGAGCAACGTAACTCGACGTAACGCGCGCAAAATGCATGATAGAATTGTACTATGAATTTCCACTTTGTTATACGCAAAGCTACCAATACGCAACTGTGTTTCTAAAATTTCCACTTTGTTATACTTTTTCTGATGTTTTTCTGCTGATGATGTCTATCAGTCTATCTCTTGCGTACCTTACAAAACAGTCCTAGCTACGCCCCTTACTGTATTGCCACCGGTACTCTTATCCTCAATTACGCGAAAACAGGGCGTAGAAAGCATTTGTCAAAGGGGAATGAGGATATCGGGTATCGAAATTTTATTTCGGCTCTTGTCTATTACGTCTGCTTGTTACAATATCATGTTACAATCATTGCAGCACACGTGCAGAATTAATGATTTGAAATGCTTGTTGTTCCTATTAAAACTCTCCACTTCCTGCTAACGTCTGATTAATTCCACAGACTGTCAAACTCAATAGACCTCCTCGGGCTTGTATTGGGCGTAATGTTTCTTCAAATGAATGCCATTATTCAAATGAAATGGGAAAACATTACGCCCAAACCGAGAAGGTCTATTTGGATATGGTTCCCGAGAGAGAGCAACGTAACTCGACGTAACGCGCGCAAAATGCATGATAGAATTGTACTATGAATTTTCCGGTGCGTCTGTACGAGGGACGTTTCTCATTGGCTCAGATTTTCCCGCCATTTTTGGCGCACGCGTGGGGACACAGGAACATAATGTTTTGCTAAGCTACAATTTCAATATTATAAAGTGTACTTTTTCTTTTTCTGTGAGAACAATTGAAATGTTTCAGCCACTTTTGAAATAATATCAGGTAGGTGCAACGTCTACTTTGATATTCATACGTATGCAATTTTAAAATCTTTCCGCAGCGAAACGTTTTTGTCATAAAGTGAAACGGGTACCCTGTGTCCGATGGGCGTGACAAATAATTTTGCAGCCCATAAATGTATATGCTAATGCGGTAAGGTAAAACTCAATCCGTTAAAATATCATGGAATTTGGACCGATCATTTGGTCTAAAACTGATTTATGTGATACGTAGTCATAGAACAACTAATGGTGTTATTTTGAATGTTTCTTACCGTATTAGATAAACACAACAAACCAATCACAACACCCATCAGACACAGGGTCCTTATATCCCTTTCAATCGCATCCAGGTGTATCTCTCTTCGTTTGGCATGTGTTAAGAGCAGCGCACAGTTCGTTTGACCATTATGCGCGTCGATACAGACATTCCCGCACTTACTGCCTCATTGCAAGTATTTTTCCCTCTAGAATTGCCACTGATCTATAGACATGGCCGCCAACTCGTCCGTAGTAGCCATAATGTCCATGTCTTGTGCCATTCCTCTCTCCTCTGTACGGTGAGTCAACAAGGGCACATTCGCTAGCATCTCCACTAAACTTTCCGTTGTTTTCTTTTTCATCTACGAGACACGTGAAGTAATGGTCGATATTATCGCCACATATAAGCGGGAATCCCAAAGCTGTTCGGATTCTAGAATCCAGCCCCTGGAATCCAGATTCCAATCCAGATTCCAGGGGATCATTTTCAACAGGGTTCCCTCTCGCCCTGAAAAGTGAGGAAAATCTGAAAAAGTTCGAGGTCTGGGAATTTTCAGGGAATTCTGCATTTGGTCAGGGAAATTTGTACCCTAGGTACAAGAGTATCCAAGCTTAACTCGGTTACTAGACGCATTTCGCTTACGAGCCAAGCTGCCGCTATCTTGGCTTGCGTCTTGGAGTCTTGGATTGACGTAGAGAATTTGAAAAAGAGGATTCTTAACACTCTTGTGGGCAGTCTGAGAATTTTGTTGTAAAACCCCTCCCTCCGGTTATATTATTCCGTACATTCGTGAAAACACCAGGCCGGTGAAAACGGCTTTTGCGTCAGTGAAAAATCAAGGAATCTCATTTTGCCTGTCGAGTGGGATCCCGGTTCAAAGTTCAAAGAGAGGAACAAATCTTTAGTCTGCCTCACCTGTTTAAGAAACGTGTGACTTATCAATGCATTTGCGACTGGCCTGTTGAAGAAGAAACAGTAGTGTTAGCCCACGCATGGGGAGAACTACCTTATGGTGGTTGCAGAATTAACTAAGATGTCGGAAGGGACTACATGTTACCTTAGCGACGGGTCATTCTCCGCACAAACGTCCACAAACTGAAAATAAGGAAAAAGACATGACAAAGTTCTGTTACAACGCACCGGCTACAAAGAATTACTGAAGTAATTGTGCGTCTGAGAACTGCATTATATTGTTCTATAATGTCTTGTGCATCATGTTGTTCTAAATAATAGCCGTACATCCCCGTATTGAACAACTCCAAAATAAATGCCGCTTTGGAAACCCTGTGGTAAAAAATAAGGTCCTGTGGACATTTCAGGGTCAAACAGATAGCCCCTTGTGGAAAAAACCAATTGAATCTCCTACATTTTTTATATCATATCATATCATAAAAAAGTTTTAAAAAAATCAGATCATATCATGAAAAATTTCAGCGCTCAAAACTGATTAGTCATGTCTTGGATATCTGAGACTGTATTTTAAATTGTTCCTTTAGTAATGTTTCCACCAAATAGTCCAAGGCTTTTATCTGTGGAACACAGATTATGACAATGATAGTGACTCCTAGACTATTACTGCGGTTTTCGTAATTCTGCGAACTCTCGCTATTGATTTCCAACCGTAAAACCGCCTTCTGGCTTCCGTCAATCAAACTCCCGAGTCTTCTCGTCGTTACTGCTTGTGCTTTTGATTGGCCAGCGCCTAAGCAATGCTAAAATGGCTTCCTGTCACGTCAGCAATGGTTACGTGGCTGGCCAATCAAAAAGCACGATGAGTAACGACGAGAAGACTCGGGAGTTTGATTGACGGAAGCCTGAAGGCGGTTTGACGACTGGAAATCGATGGCGAGAGTTCGCAGAATTACGAAAATCGCAGTAAGTGACTTTTTACAACTGATAAGATCATACTAATTAGAGGTAATTATGGTGTTATTATTAAAATATATACATTGAATAATCAAGAAATAATGATACTACGAAAGTAAGTGTTCGTTCATTGCATGTTTGAAAACGGGAAGTCGTCCATAGTATTTTGAAGCAAATGGCCCAAGGCCGTACCTGGTGGAACGCCAATGAGAACTTCCTTTGTCCTACTGCCTGGTTGTCGGTGCTTGTCATCATACTAGCCGTATCTGTTGTTGTTGTTGTTGTGGTTGTGGTAGTGTGTAAGGTGCATGTGTCACTTCCATCAGATATGACACGCGATGATCGGCAAAGCTTGGGCGCTGGCTCGCTCAACTTCTCCAATAGTACCTAAAATCAACACAAGCCGGCCCTTCGTTTATCAATATGACTACAGTTGAGTATCGGTAATTTTCTCATGCCCCATGAAAAACGTCCTACAGGCTTTCGCGTGTGCGGTACGTTAACTGCGAAATTAGCTTGGATGTCAACTGTTGAAAGAGGTGTAAAAAGATGATAGATATAAAGTAGTGCACCGAGCACAAATAGACGTGAGTAAGCCGAAATAAGACGCGAAACGAGCTGTTTGGGCTCCCGAACCCGGCAGTTGTGTGCGCAGGTAGCAGTGGGACATGTCAAGGACATCTGAACTGAAGTGCGCTTATAGCTGGAATCGTCCATTATTAATTTTCTACACTGACTTACGACTGCTCACCTTGGTAGGAGAAAGCCCAGCGTATGGTAACGAGCCGTGCGCAAGTTCAATCGCTAGGATCCCAACACTGTAGATATCGGCCGAACAGTCGTACCCCAGCAGATCCTGCAGGAAAGTAGCAGGTGCAGACGGTAAACCAAAGGGGAGCTACTCTAGTTCCATTTGGAAATGAGAAATTTCTTTATTGGGCTGGCGATAGGCCTAAAAAAATATTTTAAAGGTAAACGATGCGACGAGCCGATAAGCACGCTCCTTAAGCCCTTCCCAAGTTTTCCATTCAGCAAAAAATGACAGCTGAGCACACTATTTTTTCCTCGAGGGCACGGTAACGAATTCTGTATTCTTATTGGTTCTTAGAGCGGGGGCGATATTTTCCTATCTCTGACCTAGGTCACGGTAACCATTTTCGCGCGCTTGTTTTCATCGAAAAAATCAAATTTTAGAGTTGGAAAAAAATAAATAAGTCATTTACCGGCTTTAGGTCGATCCGTATAGAGAAAAACTGTGACCTCGGCCTGGAAAATGTTGACCTCGGCCTCCGGCCTCGGTCAACATTTTCCAGCCCTCGGTCACAGTTTTTCCCTATACAGACCTCCCAGCCGGTAAATAACATATATTTATCCGCTCATATTTTACCTGCCGCAGAATCTCCGGTGCCATCCAGGCTAACAGGTCTACAGCGTGGAGTGGAAAATCATGTGCCTTCTTACAACAATCATTATGAGGGTCCAAGCGAATGGACTTGCGGAGCCCTGATAGGTGCACTCTACCGTCCGAGTTAATTAGCACATGTCCACCCTTCAAGCCTCTGCAACAAGATCGTGAGATCATAAACTAAGCACACTGCTGCATCAGAACGCTTGCGGAAAAGATCGTGAGATCATAAACTAAGCACACTGCTGCATCAGAACGCTGGCGGAAAAGTGGAAGAAGTGCAAACTTAAAACGCGTTCGATAACTGAATGTTCTTTTATATCTGACCAGGCAATAAAATATACTCTTGGAGCAGTTCATTACAAAGAGTATCCCAGAAGGAAGCCTAAGTTATTGATCTTCTATACACTTTACATTACACGGAAAATCCGCACGCCCATGTAATGTTACGGACCCCAGTTTCAGCTCCGCTTTTTGGTACTGAACCTTGAATCCCATGCTGCAGTTAGAAGACCCACCATGAAATTCAAGAGGTCCTAACAGGGGAATGTGTGTCAATAGCGCGCAAGTCCATTACACGCGACAAATGCTTGTCTAGTGTCCGGTTAACCTTGCATTTAGTTCCCTGAACCAGCCACTGGAGATGGCTACTGACTTGCTAAGTGATTATTTCCGTCCAATAAGGGATGGAAAATACACCTCACCTATGAATAACAGACATACGGTGCAGGTAGTCAAGTCCATGTAACACCTCTCTCAGTATGACAGCGATCAGAGGTTCGGGCATGCCGTCAGGATAACTGGCCTTCAAAATATCCGCACATGAACCTGGCGACAGAGACAAGAATAGAACGACATGTTATTTTTACTTTTTGAACTTGCTTAAACGCAAAATGCGAGTAGGAAGCCCATTAATGTCCTAGACCGTGGGCTGAGGGATTAGTAGCGAAAGGAAGGGCGCTAATCAACTGAATAGACCTTTTCCGTTTGAGTGGGGGCCCTGTGGTTTTGCTAGGTCTGTTTTCCCAACTGGCACTCATGCGAAACAATGTCTTTTGTTTTCTTGTAATGCACGAGAAAATTCATTAATATTGATGTGTGGAAACAAAGAACATTCTACGCTTCAGCGCCAGTTGGGTAAACAAACCACAGGGCCCCCGGGAAAGGTCTATTAGCAGACCAATTATGGTGAATATAACGGTAGCGCAGCTCAACATTAACAAATCGAAAACCACGAAAGGCGCACCTTACAAACACGGAATGACTCGTGTTTGCCAAGGAGCAGTGTCGAAAATAGTATTTTGGAAGGGAGAAAAACCTTCTGCAGTGCATGTTCGCGCACTCTCGACCGCCGCACAGGTTGCGTTTCCTGAAGAAAAGGATGTGCACTTCGAAGCTACAAAGAGGAGCTTATTTACATACTTACCATACGAAAGTAACGGGAAGAGTGTCCAGAGTTCTTGTCTAGCGATAAATGCCGAGTGCAGGGAGATGATGTTGGGGTGAGATAGTGACCGTAACATTTGTACTTCATGCTGTATAGGATACAAACAAGGGTGGTGCTCAGTCGTGGAGATAAGAACATTTTCACATTTGAACTCTACATCTTGTTCTAAACACTACATTGACATCGCCAGTAAAAAAAATCTCGCTGAGTACCACTGGCATGCAGGTAGCGCTTTTGCGCACGTACGCACTCGTTCTTGTCTGGACCCCCATCATTCTCGTCAGCTGGCGGGGCAGGCTCCACAGACAGTCATTTAACGACGTTCGATGATTGGCTGAAACGGAGCGCATGCGTGCATAAAACAAGCTTTATTTCGTTTTTGAAAAACGTATCTGGCTGATAGCACCAACATTCATTTGCTAGTCGTCGTTTCATCTTAGCCTCCGAACTGCGTATGAGATCAAAGGCACCAGGGCCTCCCCCGTGGGGATACAATGCGAGAAGGCTTTGAGGACGAGAATGGATCCCCATATAAATTCCATATTAAAAGCCATGTGTCCAACTTGTGTGGCAATGTTATATACTAATCAAATACTGCAATAACGCGAATTGCCCAGGACTGAGAGTGTCTCAGTTGACAGATAGTTGTTCTAGGATACCTATGGAACATGCTAGAGCAATAAAATATAATATATACCAAAGTGCAAGGTGTTGATGGGTTGCCTGTGTAAACCCAGGCATGCGCATTAGTGCTACGTTGCACGTGTAGTTTCCGAGAAGTTATGGACGCCATGTTTGTATTATCACGAACCTTGTGTATCAACACAAGGTGTTGATGGGTTGCCTGTGTAAACCCAGGCATGCGCATTAGTGCTACGTTGCACGTGTAGTTTCCGAGAAGTTATGGACGCCATGTTTGTATTATCACGAACCTTGTGTATCAACACAAGGTGTTGATGGGTTGCCTGTGTAAACCCAGGCATGCGCATTAGTGCTACGTTGCACGTGTAGTTTCCGAGAAGTTATGGACGCCATGTTTGTATTATCACGAACCTTGTGTATCAACACAAGGTGTTGATGGGTTGCCTGTGTAAACCTAGGCATGCGCATTAGTGCTACGTTGCACGTGTAGTTTCCGAGAAGTTATGGACGCCATGTTTGTATTATCACGAACCTTGTGTATCAACACAAGGTGTTGATGGGTTGCCTGTGTAAACCTAGGCATGCGCATTAGTGCTACGTTGCACGTGTAGTTTCCGAGAAGTTATGGACGCCATGTTTGTATTATCACGAACCTTGTGTATCAACACAAGGTGTTGATGGGTTGCCTGTGTAAACCCAGGCATGCGCATTAGTGCTACGTTGCACGTGTAGTTTCCGAGAAGTTATGGACGCCATGTTTGTATTATCACGAACCTTGTGTATCAACACAAGGTGTTGATGGGTTGCCTGTGTAAACCCAGGCATGCGCATTAGTGCTACGTTGCACGTGTAGTTTCCGAGAAGTTATGGACGCCATGTTTGTATTATCACGAACCTTGTGTATCAACACAAGGTGTTGATGGGTTGCCTGTGTAAACCCAGGCATGCTCATTAGTGCTACGTTGCACGTGTAGTTTCCGAGAAGTTATGGACGCCATGTTTGTATTATCACGAACCTTGTGTATCAACACAAGGTGTTGATGGGTTGCCTGTGTAAACCCAGGCATGCGCATTAGTGCTACGTTGCACGTGTAGTTTCCGAGAAGTTATGGACGCCATGTTTGTATTATCACGAACCTTGTGTATCAACACAAGGTGTTGATGGGTTGCCTGTGTAAACCCAGGCATGCGCATTAGTGCTACGTTGCACGTGTAGTTTCCGAGAAGTTATGGACGCCATGTTTGTATTATCACGAACCTTGTGTATCAACACAAGGTGTTGATGGGTTGCCTGTGTAAACCCAGGCATGCGCATTAGTGCTACGTTGCACGTGTAGTTTCCGAGAAGTTATGGACGCCATGTTTGTATTATCACGAACCTTGTGTATCAACACAAGGTGTTGATGGGTTGCCTGTGTAAACCCAGGCATGCGCATTAGTGCTACGTTGCACGTGTAGTTTCCGAGAAGTTATGGACGCCATGTTTGTATTATCACGAACCTTGTGTATCAACACAAGGTTCAAGCGAAAAAAGCTAACTTTCTGCCGGACTACTTGAATATTATAGTAAGAGTATTCATAGTTCCGACCTGTCATTCAAAGCCATAGTTACTGTTGTTATGTCCCACAAACAAACCAGGTTTTTGCCTTAAAAACAGTCCAAAAATATTCCGATCCCGCTTAGGATTACCAGATATCCTTATCTTCAGATGATCTCAGTTTATACTGCCATAAAAGGCAAAAAAGTGCTGCACATCTGACTGATTTCGTAAGTCCTGAAATACTGTTTGTGGGACAAGATCAGTTCCCAAGGGAGAATCTTTCCAGCTCTGATTGGTATCTCCAGATAGCGTGAAATGGCTCCATTGTTTCATCGGAACTATGAATTAAGGCCCGTTTTGCTGCAATTTTTGTCGCGCGAGAAGCGGCGATTTTTCTCGCACGTACGCGTCAACTCAAAATCACTAATGTAAACTAGGCGCAACTCGGCGCGATCTTCCGCGATTTCTGTCGCGTGATGTCGCGGAGATTTCAAATATGTTCGAAACTCTTTGCAACTTCGTGCGATTTGAAGAAAAGAGAGCACAGAAATCGCACCGGATTTGCATCTCGTTTACAAAAGAGAGTTGGACTTGCAACTCCGCGCGAGAAAAATCGCCGCGACAAATGCAACAAAAATCGCAAGTGTAAACCGGCCTTTAGTCAGGCACTGAGGGGGCAATTGCCTTCACATTGGAAAATCCACAGCATTACGTCCCAGTCTGCCTAAGTAATCATACCTTTAGGTTTTCTAGTTGTTCAGAGTTTTGTACGTCCAAGTTTGTTCGTTTAACAACAATGAAGGTTGAGGAGGGTTTATGAAGGGCCACACAAACTCTTGATGAATTATAAAATCCTCGACCTGCAACATAAAATTATTTTGAATTTCTAGAGTTTCTTTGTATTTAAGAATAAATTAATTAAGGTATGAGTATACCTTTGCGCGAGGGATGTCACTTTTTCGCGAAAAAATCACTGTCGTGTCATTATTTACACTACAAGGGCCAATTATATATCGTTTTAAAGCTTATGGAACGGCCTTACTTACTAAGTGGTATATTTCTATGCAACGGTAATTTGATGGATCATTTTCGTCGTTTTGTGCTTCAAAGGAAAAGTACCAATTTTTGCTTTTTAAGAGTTCCTGCCACTTCCAGTTAATGTTAAAAGCTCCAGATTTCCGCAAAATGTATTCCTTAGAGTGCGATCTGAAAAAAGGTGTGCGGGATTATTGATATTTTACGTATTTGCGGAAATATCACGTAAAAAAGGTTGAAATCAGATATTTTTGGCAATGCTAACACAAAAATTAGCATAAAATATGTTTTAAAAGGAAAATCAAAAATCCCGCACACCCTTTTTTAGATCGCCTTCTAAAGAATAGATTTGCTTATATTTGGAACTGTGCAATTTAATTGGAAGAAGATGGAACTTTAAAAAAAAAGTCGGTCCTTTTTTCTTTAGAGCTAAAAAAATATATGTTCATGTACAATATAATGAAACAAAAGTATTAATCGGATAGAACAATCTTTTAGCTTTAAAATGATATATGAACGACTTTTGTGGTGTAAATTGTGACGCCAGACGAATTTTTTTCCCCGCGAGACCCCTCAAAGGTATACTCATACCTTAAATAAAGTAATAATTAAGAATTTCAGCCACCCTGTACCAAAGTTGAAAATTCATTTTAGAATCCCATAGCTCAATTCTTACGCGCGCGATGATTGGCTTATAAAAACGAGTGAGATTTAATATACTTATTATTATTAACGTGGAATCCAATGGTTGAAAGCTGAATTTGACAAAAACACAGCTTAACCCGCGCACAAGAAAGTTCAAAGCTCGAATCATTTCAATAAAATAATATCAAATCTTTGCTATGATGGGATTCAAGAAAAATTCACCACTCGAGTCGCGATATTGTTTTTCACGTGAAATTTACCGTGGAATTCACTCGTCATGTGATCTATTTATCGATAAAGTCCTCTTGTGATCAAGTTACACAGTCATGCTTGCTTACCAATAACTGTCATAAAATTGTAGTCATCAGGGTTAGCATGACATTCAATAGTGGATAGGCTGCCGCCAAGATGCTCAGATGACATATCAGAGGGTGGCTGGAAAATATGCAATAATTCAAATAAGAAATATGGGGCGAAACCAGCATTTGGGAAGGGAGAGAGAGGGGGAGGGGTCACAATTGAGAATTAGGTCCCAACTACTGAAAATATAATATGATTCCTCTGAATCTATACATATTTAGTACTGTATTTCTCCCAGATAACATCCTTGGACGTTTCTTACATATTTGTTGCATTTTCTACAACATCTCAAGATTTCTGTGCTCTGGGGGTTGATATGCATTGCACAAGTGGAAAATCACTAATCTTCAGGGAGACAATCTTAATTTGATGAGCACATGAGAGCATGTGCTGCTTATAAATGAGTTAAATGAGGAAGCCTTCTAGTAAGTCTGCCTAACAAGGCCATACTACAAGACAGGTAATGGCTTGAGCCTTACGCTTAATCAGTGACATAGCCTATATTGCCTTAAGGCCAAAAATATTCAATGTCATGACTAATAACACACTCCACATGTTTTCTCATTTTGATATGGATTCAACTTCCACTAAGGTTACAATAGCAATAGAGGGGGAATTGGGGGAATTTGTGGAAGATCTTATGGGACGTGATGGGATGTCTTACTGTCCCGCCAATACGTCACAAAAAACTTGGCAGCATATACAGTACTGCACTGTATTGTGAAGCCTTTTTCTTTAAATTCAGTATATTTTGAAAAACTGGACATACTGTATTATTTGTAGGAATAGTGCTGTGATATATCCAATGTACATAATGGTGTTTGCAAAAATTGAAAAACAAAATTTATTCCCTTAAAAAACGTTTTTTTTTTTCTGAAACAGAAAGGTCGCAGCCTCTCATCCAATTTCATTTTATTTCATGCCACAGACTAAGTGACCACAATGTCTCAAATGACAATATCTAATACAGAGGATAAACTCAGTTCTCACAACAAAAACGATTTCTAAATTAAATATCAAAACATTAGCATGATGAATTGACATTAGGTAACACACCAGACAATTCTAAAACATGGCACTAAAGAAAGAGAATAGAAATAGCAGCTATCATTTCAAAGAGTTGTAAGAGTTATTGAATTGCTATTTACACTTAATGGTTTAAATAATTCAAACAGAATGATAAAAGTACCTCATAAAACTTGACTTTCATGTAGTGATGCATAGTGATGATTACACACTATCTGCATAATGTTTTAACCTCTTTTCTTGTTAAATTCATCACAGAGCCTAGGTAGTGCTTGGTGGAGTTAAATGTACTTTAGGACACTGCAGAGGCCTCCAAGCAACTAAACCACCCAGTAAAAGTCACATAATATTTAAAATTATTGATGAGAATCAACAGTCTGAAGTTGATTTCTAACTCAAGGTGATTGGTTAACATAAAATTCATTCAGGTTCACAACAGGGTGCTCTGATTATTGGGTATGAAGTTACACTAGTTGTTTATTCTTTCCTTAATAAGGGACAGTATTTCATACTGTTTAGAGAAGGCTAAAAAATATTAATTGTACAATGGTAAATGAAGCCAAGCCCATCTTCTGTGCTGTGAGTAGAATTTACACCATGCAATACTAGAACCTGTACAAAATAAATAATTCTGTGTGCTAGGTTTAACATTTCTTATCAATTTTAGTGAAACGTGCACTGCTGATTTAAATTAAACGAAACTTGACTTCAGAGAAAGAGATGAGCTTAATTGAAAACAAAATACAATGTGAAATAAATAAATCAGAAAGTTGATGTTGAATTTAGTGCATGAAAACGTGGATGAGTAGAACCAAAAAATACAATTCTTCACTACATTTCTGATTATAGCAGTCTTTTTGCTTTATCTACTCCTAGATTTAGTAGTCTAGTAAACATGACTTTAAAATAGTTTATAAATTATGTATTGGTTCAGTTTTTACCATACTGATAAACATTTAATACACCCTTAATGCAATAAAAACTCTGGCTAGAAAAAAAGTTGAAAATGGATAGCAATAACACTGTAACAAATATGTTTCCTTCTTACAAAGTGATGATTCTGCAAAATGTCAATTTGGTTATTTTGCATGTTAAAATTTTCATTTTTCATGGTAAAAAAATATTTAGGTAAATGCTTGGCAATAAATGTGCCATCTTAGCCTTTGCAATACAAAGAGAAACCAAAAGAAAGACATCACAATCTAGATTTCACAGGAAAAAATGCTTTCAATATTTATTATTTTCCAACCTCACAGATACAAAGTATTTAAGGAATTACATGGATGGAACATTCTGAAACCACTGTTTAAAATGTTAAAAAAGAAAAGAGAAAAATTCCCTTTTGTTTAACATATTATGTAAACTATGTTTGAATGTTTTGTCTCCATAGTGTTTCTTTAGCCCTACATGTAACTTGCACCTGAAAAACTCAGTTCTTATTGGCTTAGAAGAGGCCAATGTTTTTATCAATGGTGGTTCAATACATTCAAATACTTAACACACTGTGAATTGATCAAGAATTAAAAACTTTGCTTTATTTAAAAATTAAACACCCAACAAGCACAGTTTGACCACATAGTATATTCAGGTAACAAAAACTCAGACCACAACAAGGATGGGGGTTGAATACTTTCCTGCAAATAAAACAGTCATGTAGTTTGGGAACACAGAAACAGCTGCTATATCTTGCACACATTCTTGGTGAGTGACGTTGGTGATGAAACCGATTTTAAGCAAACTAGGAGTAGAAGGCAAAGTGCTACAAAGTCTATTTTCATGACAATGACAGCTAGAACAAGCCTGGCAGATTTGGGGAAATTTGTGAGTAAGTTAACAAAAGGGAGAGTAGGGCCATTAAGTCCAGTAATGCAGTTTTCAATTTAATACATTTGTAATACAGTTAGTTGTTTTCTCTTGTAGAATATATTTTGTTAAGTTTCTGGAATTGACTTTTTATCATAATTGTATATATTTATTTTCTAAGGCCCTCTGTTGAACAGTTTGTATACCCTATGTTAAAACTCAACGAGACAGACTCTATGACAAACCCTTTTGCCTTAATAATGGCTTTGTCAACAAATTCCTTTCAAATGAGTATCTTTCTCACATCTACCTTTAACTGGCAAACTATTGGCAAGGCAAGCTATTTGTTTTGAAAGAGGAAAACCATAAAAAGAAGAAAAACCAACTTAGATCCATGGAAAATTTCCATCAAGATAATGATAAAACAACAAATCAATGATAAAAGTGTACTCTGATATATTTCTGTGATCATGTCATTCCATGTTCGTAAAAGTCCTCCCAAATTCAAAAGTACAGGCCGGGATAATTATTTTGCATTATGTTCCATAGAACAAAGATAATTTTCCAAACCAATATACTTTGTTTTTCTGGAAATTTCAGAAGGATGGCATTAGTTCTTTTTTGTCCCTGATAGGATGTCTATTTCTGTCCCACCCATGCAGGATGCTACTGTACCTTAGTGTCAGTTTGAGCTGGAGGTTCAGTGGTAGTTGGCCCAACAGCTATGTGTGTCCTGTCAACACATGCACACTACAAAACAAACAAAGCAAAAATGTGTTGATGTTTTACAGCCTCTGTGACTTTCAAATTTGCTACATGAAAGAGTAGACTAGAAGCAAACAGATTTGTAGTAGTTGGAGATTTTACTATACCAATGAAATTTTTTCAAAGTCAAAGCATATAAAATTCCTGTACACTGTAGCAAGGAGTGGCGCAAACCTGAAAATCGACAAGATACGTATTTTCACTCCCAGTAGAAATAAATCTCTGTCCAGTCTAAAGTGTCAATAGTCTGACATCATGATGGTAATGTTTTGTGCAAAGAGCTGAAAGTTTGGCAGTGGTAATGCACTGGTCGATTCCAGCAGTGACCACTTTGCTACAGTGTAATATAGCTTTCAACCATGTAATACAGCTTTTGCTGCTGTGCAGGGGCCAGCTTATATGGTAAAATGACATTACAGTCATATAATAAATGTAAAATATAGAATGCATACAAAATTTTACCCTTGCATTTAATTAACACTTATTGGATGAGGTTGAGCATGATAGTGAGATTTGGCAATGCCGAGGCGGTGAGAAATCTCACTATCATGTGAAAACCAACTTCAATAATTGTTTTATTATTCAGCAACCAGGAATTCTTACCTAGCTAAACGAAGTTGATGATGAGGCTTTGCAAGGCGAAACGTTTTTTCAACTTCAGCTTACGTCCATTAGTATTTTCCTCTTCGTATTCAATTCAAATAGCCATTGTTGATGTTTAGATATCCTGAGCAATGATCTCTCGGCAAAAAGCATAGCAGATTCAACGAGAATATTGGCAAAATTGGCTTTTGCCTTTGAAATGAAAACCAAGATGGCGGCCAAACCTATTGGCTTGCCTTATGACATCATTAGAGTGCATCAATCCTAATGTCTGGAGTTTGACGTCACGAACTGCATGCCAACATGCTTTCGCTGTGTACTCTTAGCCAATCAGAATCGAGATAGTGGCATGGCTGAATAATAATACACATTATCATTTTTGCAAAATATTGTCTGATTTAGCCAACTCAGGACTGTGTCCCTTGTCGGCTAAGTATCAGACAATATTCTGCGCAATCTTGCAGGATAATGGTTAACTATTCTGCTTACAAACAGTACAGTTTGCCCCAAAAGTCTATTAGATTAATTAGACTTTAATACACTGTGAAAAAGGATAAATTTGAATGAATAAATGACCCAACCAACATTTGAATGAATGTTGTTTGAATGTATCATAAGGAGGGAACCTCAAAAACCTTGAATCAGGCACAAATATTAGGGAGATCAGATGCCACACAAAACCTGAAAGGAATAGGATGAGTTCGTCACTTGACAGGATGTCTGAGTGGAATGGAAGGAGTCCATGCTGTACCCTAGCAAGGAAAGGGCAGAGCCAAACTCACCAAATGCGACATGAATCCATTTAGCGTTTGCAGACGAACCTTGAGTAGTCTGATCTCATACTTGTTATGTATTGCTTCCTCCCATTCAATCAACTGCAACTCTTTGTGTTGCCGCTCAAAACCGCCGCGCCGCCATTTTGAAAGCCCGTCCTTCCTTTTTGTCGAAAACTAAAACTTGCAAGGCGCTTTCAGCTTTCAGCAGCGGTTCTTGATATGCTTAGGACACGAAGAAGATATGGTGAATGTGATTTGAGAGTTTAAAGCTAGGAATTTGAGTAAATTAGTGAGAAATTTGTTGGCGGTAAAAACAACCTGGTGAAAAACACGGTGTCCTTCAAGTGGGAAACCGCTGTGCAAATCTACCGTATCAAGGTATGACGTAACTATTTGATATAAATACTATACTGTCACTCATCATTGTCAGCCAAGTCCTCGGTAGTATAGTGGTGAGTATCCCCGCCTGTCACGCGGGAGACCGGGGTTCGATTCCCCGCCGGGGAGGCTAATATTTTTTTTTCTTATCTTCCTTCTCCCTTTTTGGCCTTCTGCTCAACATTACTACATGAAAATAAAATGAAAGTGTTACAGTTTTTAGCAAGAGTGGATTAACGGGCCCAAGAGTTAGAATCTTTCGTACAGTATTTGTCCACATCACAGTCAGCAAAGTGTCTATTTTTAGATTTGAATTTCGCGCGCGAAAGTATTCGAATGCTCGTATACCCAATACACAACAAATAGAGAATATCCTACCTTATCTTTGCGACTTTAAAGGTTTTTCGATTGATCTGCGATTTATTTTAGGCTGGATCTCACGACTGTTTGCGTGGCGAGAAAGTGGGAACCCTGTGGATGACGAATTTTCGCGGCGATTCGCGGCAATCCTAGCTCTAAAAATAGACACTTTTCTGACTGTGATTCGGGCGTACATAGTAAATATGGAAACTCTTGGTAATCCACTCTTGATTTTAGCCATCTAATTAGAACTGCAGACCATGGAATGACTTCTTGCAGTCAGTAAAAACGTACAAGACCGGCGAGAGGATGGCTAGGCTACGTTGTTTTCGACCCTTTGTGTGGTCGAAACATATGTTACTTGATAAAAAAAAAATGCAAAAAGACAGAAAAACAACAACAATTCAATAAAAGTATAAATAAAGATTGTTGTTTGATAAAAAAAAAAACAACGGAAAAAAGCCTGGTAACGAACTTGTATTTTCCACAGCGACCCCACTTTGTGGCAGGACGAGCAAAATGGCGGACTCGACGAGTTTTGGGTGAGTTCTGATAACAATGTTGGTTTTAGCTTTGAAATACAGTATATCCTGTAAGATACGAGGCCTACTGCAAACACAAATTTGCTAAAATGATTCATTGCAAGAAGCATGTCTTGATTTTATACTATAGTACGGACTTTGATGGCCTCCTTTTCCGGGACTTTTGAAAAGGAGATGACAGCCGAAATAAAATGAACCCTTGATTCGTCCACTTACATTTTACAATGTAACCGAGATCACTGGGTAAACTTTGCAAATCTGTGTGGAGGTGCATATGAAATTATGTGGCCTATTCAGGGGCGTAGCCAGGATTTGAGAAAGGGGGAGGGGGGTCACATCTGTACAAATGTGTGGTGCCCTCTTTTCCAGCTTACCAAATTTTTTCTTAATGTTTACTGTAATTTCCTTCTAAAAAAGGGGGGTCGCAGGCACCCCAGCCTTCCCCCCTTACACCCCTGCTAGTGCATGCATTGCATAAACTGGGGGTTGGGGTAGGTGGGTTGGGGTGACCCCTTTTCATCAAGTTTTTCATCTATAGCTGCTTTTCAGAGAGGAGACTGAATCAAAATCTGGTAATTTAGCACCAAATGTTGATCCATTTCAAGACATCAGGCGCAGGTTGTTCAAAGGTGGATTAAATTTAAACCAGGTTTAGTTCTGAACAAATCCATCGAGTCACCATGGTAATTAATCCTGGATTAGTGCTAAACCACTTTCGAGCAACCGGACCCAGAGGCCTAAAATTTCAAACTTTTCCTTGGTGAGCACACCCCAAATTACCATTTGCATCTTTGCTTGATTATAGTTCTGAGCTGCCCATTACATATGTTGAAGGCTTCCATGATAAACAATCAGCAGCGTCCATGAAGTACCATACTCTTGGAAAAACAGGATTGCAGGTCTCAGTTTTGAGTTTTGGTAAGACATTTGTTGAAAAAATGTTCTGGTCCAAAGCCAGCCATGTAAAATGGCAATTTTTGGATGCATATATTTTCAAGTGATTTTCGTAATAGTTTCAAAGATGACTGGTTGGGGTATTTTAGCTAAAATACACTACCTCTCACTGAAGTCCACATATCAGAAACGTCAACTCTCCAGGCTTTGCCTTTCCCTGCTAGCAGAGGCCACTTCTTGAAGTGGTCTCTGCACACAAATGTCACAACTGTTTTACAAGAATGGTGTCAGTGTCTTTGCCTCGAAAACAGCATGCGATTCACAAGTGATTTTTTGTTCAATGACCAACACACAACATTTTGCTCAAATTTCTATAGAAAATAAAACGATCTCCAGCAAATTCTCAAAAGCTGCGTTTAAGAGCCTTTAAATTGAGTAAACGAGTCATTAAAGGATACAAAAAGTGATTTTGTGCAAGTTGTAGAGCAGATAAATTGATGTTTTCTTGCTCACGCACAAATAAAACTTGATCGACCAGTTTCTCCAAGCGCAATGCCATTTTCTGCGCGACAGAGAAATGACATTTGTGTGCAGAGGCTACTTTTGCATTTGAAAAACACAAGAAACAGTAAAAGAAAATGCAGAGAGATAAAAAGTAGCCTCTGCTCGCAGGGAAGGTTTGCCATACATTTTACAATGGAAAATTGGTCAGGAAATTTTGTAATTTCAAGGTGGTCTCCTGATATTTTTTAGTCCTGGGGTTGATGTCCCTGACAGATTGTGAATTGTCCTTTTTAAACACTATAGGAGCATCATCATTAGGAGGCGTATTCCATGCTGTGAAAGAGGAGGAGTCCATCCAAGTGGTTCATCATGCATTGAAGTCTGGCATTAACTATATTGATACAGCACCATGGTACGGCCATGGGAAATCAGAGCAAGTATTGGGAAAGGTATAGAAAACCGAAAACCGTGTACAAAGTGTTACACCTCCAAGACCACATCTTGCAGACCTGGGAAATGTGATTCCAAAATTTATTCATACCCTTCCCACAGGAGTGGTTTGAGACATGGCACCCCCAGGGGGGGGGGTACTCCCTTACAAGAGCTCTACAGGTATGTGCTGCCAAATGGGGTCCCGATTTCTTCCTCCAGCCGATAGAACAGGGTATCATTTAGAAACCGTCCACTAGAACGGGGTGTGATAATGAAGACCACCCAGGCATCTTCAAGGAAGCCATCACGTATTGTTTTATTAAATGTAAAGAATTCAACAAGCCTTGACATTCTATTACAGGTGCAAAAAATTGAATGGGGTATCTATTCTTTTAAAAATATTTTTGGAACGGGGTGCGCATTTGAAATTCGCAGCGGCACATACCTACCCTATATCAACCAAGTACCCCCCCCCCCCCTCCACCCATCTAGAATTTCCAGTCCCTGCTGTGGGGAGGGCATGGATTTTTTCTGCAATCACACATTCCTAAAAATAAAATGCAAATTAATTATTAATTCTTGGCAGTAATGCACAGGGGTAGTCAGGCTATGCCCAGGGGAGAGGTACTCCCTATATTCAGAGGGTACTTACTAGGTAACCATCATATTTTTCAGGGGTTAAAATCGGTGATCTGGTATTTTTTAGGGGTTTTCTGAACAAAAGTGGTACAGTGATAAAAATCTGGTATTTTTAGGGGTTCTTTGAACTACCCATAAATTGCAAGCATAATTGGTACGCATAAATTGCATGTAATTGTTCTCTATGTAAACAGGCTCTCAAAGGAATCCCAAGAGAAGCCTATATTTTGTCTACAAAGGTATGTGCTACTGGATTCTGTATTTGGATTCTTTACCTCCATGGATGATCAGAGCATTTCCTACAGGCTTCCCACACATAATCATCATAACGCTATAGACTGCTAGTAGTCATTAAAATGAGAATATTGTTATATCAAAGAAGGACTTGGACAAGTTGTCTAATCGGTGAGGGTTGAAGGGTAACACCTGCAGACCGTGCAAACGTTTCCTTTCCCTAAATGTGTCTTGTGTTTCCCTCTAAGTAAAGAAATTGCATGATGTTCCATATGTTACAGGTTGGACGTTACAAACCAGAAGTAGATCAAATGTTTGATTTCTCTGCTGAAAGAGTCACCAGAAGTGTTGATGAGAGTCTAGAAAGGCTTGGCTTAGATTACATAGATATTATTCAGGTAACACAATTATGATTTACCAGCTAGTAAAAACTTATTATTAATTATTAATCAAATTTGTTATTTTCATATTTTTGTATTTCAAAATTAATCAAATTGTTATTTTCATATTTTTGTATTTCAAACTCAAGGTTCATGATATGGAGTTTGCACCCTCCCTTGATGTCATTATAAATGAGACTCTTCCAGCCTTGCAAAAGGTAAAACATGTATTCCTGAAAAGGATTGGAAATTCCAGAGGGGTGGGGACCTCAATTTTCCTTTTATTCCCCATACAATCTCAGTATTTTTCGCTGAAAATTCTAGAGGGGTGGGGTCATCTCAAACCCCTTCCATTGGAGGGGTACCTATGTATGATTGCTGGATTGAATTGGAATCAGACAATGTTCATTTCCATATTCCATATAAGCACCCCTATGTTTTTTAAGCTTCCTGCGTCCCTCTTTGTAAGCAAAGCATTGTGTCTTTTGCATCAGGATGAGGATCCTAGTAAGCACCATCTTTTCCAATAAGCAAAGCTTCTTTGATCAAGACAAAGCACACAATAAAGTCATAACCTAAAGTTATTAAAATACATCATTTTGCAGGTGAAAGAGCAAGGAAGGGTTAAATTTATTGGTATAACAGGGTATCCATTGGAAAATTTCAGGTAAATCAAGAAAGTGGTTATAATGTGTTGATGTCTTTACTGCTGTGGACTATGTGAAAGTGAAGGATCTCTTTCTCCCTTTACTTTTTTCAGGACAGTGATAAACAAAAGTACAGTACCTATTGATACAATATTAACATACTGCCACTGTTCAATGCATGATGTAGGCCTACTAGAATATCTACCATTTTTCAAGGTCTGTTATATCATCAGCAGTAAATTATTTTTGTCTTCTTTACTTAATTGGCCTTGATGTTTATAACTGATGTAATTCCTCTGATTGCTGGTTATAGTCTCTGTGCAAGTATTTTGATGTTTGAGTGATGTTTTTGAAGAGGGACTTATAGAACAGGGGTGCTAAACCATAGAATTCTATGAATGAGGTTCAAACATGAAATCAATTTTATTTAAGGTGAACATTATGTATGACAATTGTAATATGCTTGTTTGTAGGAACATGGTGTTGGGTTAATTAATGCATCTCCAGTTTCAATGGGACTTTTAACTGAACGGGGTCCTCCATCATGGCACCCAGCAACTGCAGAAACACGGGACAAATGCAGAGAAGCAGCTATTTACTGCCAGGTAAAGTAATGAGCATTGAGTTGGAAGGTATGATGTATCCTCCAACTGATGAGGCATTCTTTGATTCTATTCTCTAAGAGCCAAAATGTTGATATATCAAAGTTAGCACTGCACTTCACTTTGCACATGGAGGGCTTGCCTACTACACTCATCAGTACAACAAGCATGATCAACCTCCAGAAGAACATAGACGCAGTTTCAGAGGAGTTGACGGATAAGGAGAAACATGCCCTGGAACATGTCAGAAACAAGTAAGTGGTGACTTTATATGCAAAGCAAAAGGGTCCCCTCCATCATTGATGCCATAAAAAGGCACCCACTGCTGCATTTTAGTTCTCAATTGGGCATATAGTTATAATGTTTTCTTTCCATTCATAGCATCTTCAAGCCAGCTGGCAATTTATCATGGGAAGGAATAGAAGTGCAAAACTACAAGGAAAAGTTAAAAGCATAGGACGAAGAATTCATTGTTCAATTCTTACATGCAAGGGTGGCCACACAGTATAGGTAGGTTTTACTATAGGGTTTTGAGAAAAGGGTAAATTATAGAACATAAGCAAATCATCATAGTGAATCACGAACTTACAAGAGTCACATAAACATGATTTTATTTGCAAAAAGCATCCTCTCAGGTTCAAAAATATTACACCCATTGTTTTAAGAATCCTTGGGATGTACTCCCAAGGTTTAGCTATGGTATGGACTAGTACAAGTATAAAATGCATAAAATATGAAACAAATCTAATTAATAAATAGCAGTAAACATGTAAATTCTGTTTTGAGGGATTGTGTGATTCCAGAAATAACCCATACTTGTTTTCCCATCATGGAGGGAATTTCCCAATCCCCTGGAATTTCCAGTGGAAAATAAGAGGTGTATTGACCCTCTTTAATTTTGCAATTATGGATCTTTTCTGATTTGTTTTTAGCTTCAGGCTGCAGACATTAGTTAGCACATTCAGACTGAAATGTTGGCAGGACTTCTCTTATAAAACATAAAATATATTTCCTCCTCTAAAATGATATTGTGCTCTAATTTTAAATATTTTAGAAGTCTGTTTAAAACAACTATGAGTCATGGAATCATAGTTTTCTAAATAACTATGAGGTTTTAAATAACTACAATATAATGGCACCTTACAACCCTATTAGATTTGACTTCACTGAGAACCAAGGCTAGAACTGGCCAAAACTCTGGGAGAGCTGTTGGCAGGTTGAGATAAAACCTGAGTGCAGTTAGGCCTCATCCTTGGGGACCTGACTTGTTTACAATCCTGCAACACACTGGATCCCTCAGAGGATGGTTAGGCCTTGGCTTTTTTTCCATCTGTAGCACCTCCTGGAAGTGACTATATCCTAGTGGACTCATCCCTACTATGGTCAGTCACTTCAAGCCAGTCAACCGTTTTATGATCATAAATATCAGGCCTGATTATTGGCTCAATCTTGTCTCTTTCTGGACACCAGGGCAGCTGCTTCTCTATCTGATGCATAAGAGCACGGTCTGTTGGGGGGCCTTTCCTGTATGGCTACAGAGAGAAATGGACAGACTATTAGTTCAGAGCAGTTTATTAACAGCTGCACGCAGGCTAGGATTTCTCCTCAAATTGTAATGCTAGTCAAAAAACTGCACTCACATTCATGCAGATGTCACTCTTTTCACAGGGGATAATGAACAAGCATCTTAAAATAATCAGTTTTGATTTCTTCTGTTTAACTGGCTTATTTTTAATCAAAGACAGACAAATAGGCTTACCCCTTTTGGTAACAGGAGAGTGACATCCCAGTGAGGGCTGGGAGGCTTGTAGGAGATCATCTGTTTATGGTAACCATCTGGACTTTGCATCTGAAGATCTTTGTATGCTGTGAAAATGATCAAATGTTGCATGTTATATACAATGCAATGCAGAAAGCAGGCCTTGCTGAACAAAACTGACCAATCAGATTTGGCATGAAAACAATCAATCCTTACTAAGTTTGTCCTACCATAAGTTTATATTATCTGCTTCCCATTTTTTTTTTTAATCCCTGGGAATGTTAAGGGGACTTTTGTAAACCGAAATAATGCTCTATGGCTGCAGTTCATAATGTGAAAAGCAAAGTTATTATAATCTTGAAGATTTACAGCAAGTAGAGGGAGGGACATCATTTCAACAATTCTCTACAATTTCTTTTTGCCTTTTGTGATGTCTAATGAATGCAACTTACTTTCACAAAGCACTCTCAGTCCATTTGCCTTAGCCTGTAGCCCTTGTGGGTCATGCTCATAAGATGTCTCAAATTCTGGATTGCCATACTGACTTGGAGGCACCAACTAAATGGGAACAAAACAAAAAACAAGATCAACAGCAAATTTCAATTTTGTTCAAATGTTTTCAATTTTCATGAAATTGTCTATTTCATCTATTTGAGTACTGACTTCCATTTGAAGTACAAACTTAATGGAAAAAATTCAACAAAATACAGGATTAACAGCAAATTTCAGTTTTTGCTCAAATGTTTTCAATTTTTATGAAAAAATTGCCTATTTCGTCAGTCGGCATGTTATTCTAAAAATAGATATTTGATTAAAGGTGCAAGAAATTAAGTAAATACTAAATAATTCACAGGAATCAACACCTGATGGTCATTACCGGGGAAATCCCACTAAAACACTTGTCACTAGATTGATTGTTATAGCAAGTGTATGATCAACTTAAAACGCCCAGAAAAGACTTTTCGGATTCCTTTTAACAAAACTAAAAGAGAAACTAAAAAAAGTCGTTACGTCAGTAAAACTTTATCAACACTTAAATGGTTTCTTAAAAACATCACAATTTTGTTACAAAGCGCACCGACGGGGCGCACAGATAAGGTATCAAATACTTACCGGTCTAAAATCGTCCCCTCTAAACTGGTGCGGTCCTGGGGTCTTGTACGGCCCTGGGTTGAATTTCCCGTCTCTTATAAACATAGCCTTAGCAGTGCTAGAATCAGGAATTCTGAAGGATGTCACAAAAGCTGTTTTAGCCCCCGAATCTTTTTGTAGTATCTTAGGCAACGGTACGCGCTCAAACGCCACTTTCTCTCTCTTTAATTCGCGTTGCTTTCTTCTCCATTCGTCCTCGTTGTAGCCTTTAAGCATGGACTCCTTTGTGTTCCTTTTCGGAGGTTTGGGCTGGTACAGTTGTAATCTAAAATCTGGCGGCTGAATGTCCCAAACTGTGCTTTCCTCGAGTGTCCTTCGTTCACGTTGTTTATCTCTAGCTCGCTTCGATTCAAGAAAGCAATCACTTCTAGATCTCAGTAGGCTTTTAGCTGCATCGAAGTCAATCAGAGCTTGAAAGCTAAAAGGTGAATTGAGAGACGCAGAAGTAGCACTAGGAATTCTCGGTCGTTGTTTCTGAGGCATGCTAAAGTTATCAACGAAGATCAACTCTGTTAGTAACTTTTTCAAATCTCATGCGGAGTTCCATTCATCGCCTTTTCATAACAATGACCAATTACCACATCATTTTGGGTTCTCTGATGGTGAAATTACCACCAATTCCTGAATACAGATACTAGGTAATCTTGAATACTTTGAAACTTCGCTAAAATGAAATACCGGCAGCCACGATAGGAAAGCGAATAGCTGTTTGGCGTACTGTATTGTCATAGCAACTTGGTGTTCAGTCAACCGTAGACATTTTATACAGGATCGAGTTGAAGTCATTTGTCACGACATAGTTCCGCTATCGATATTTTGTTCCTTATTGATGTATGTATAGCTAAAATTCTAGTACACCAGAATCTTTTTCATGATAATTATCGTCTTTTATACGGCACTCAAAGATTTTATAATTTTAAGAGCGTCCGTCTGTAAATATCACCTATAGTCTTCAGAATGCAAAATTCGAAATCGCTCAAATTTGGTCAGAAGTTAGGTCATGATGAACTATTCATGCTGTCCAACTTTCAGATCGATCTGATAAATACAGAGCGGGAGCGAAGAAGAAAGCCAATTCATCGAATTAATTATCGATTTTTTCGCATTTTTCACCTACTTCGAAATATGGCCAAAAACTCTTCTAAATTGATCAGCACGTCAAACAATCGGTTAATATCCTTGTAGATAAGATAACAAGCTTTCGATTGAGTGGTTTTAAAACTCTTTCTGGTTAAAGATAAATATTTTAGCGATTTTTAAACATTTTTTCGTTTTTTCCTAAGGCCCAAACCGGGGGCTTATATCTCCGATGAGATCTGGAATTGTCGAACTTTGAAATATTGGCGAGGAAAAGCAATGTTTCTGCTTTCAATTTATCAAATAAAATTTTGTGGCAATCAAAATCGCGAAGTTCTATGACGCGGAATTCAACCCCTGTTGAGCGCTAAATAGCGCTACGATATCCAGGAACTGGAGGTCACGAACTACAAAAACATGCACATACCTGGTCGCAAATCGCCAAAACCACGGTGAATAAACCCTCTCAGATGGCAAAACACTGGTATTGTTTCATTCCGAGACGATGCAGGACGTCCAGGCATAATTATTCAGCTTCTTCGAGCATTTTCCCCAAGACACAAAGTAAACAGATTATATCACCGATCGAACTCCTTGCTATTCGGCGCATTTTATGGAAATTGAGCCACTTCTAAACCCTCCCTAAGAAGAAAGAATACTTTCCTTCCTTAGAGTTAAAATCCGGAGCTGACTTTCTACGGAAAATCAGGCAAAGCAGCGCGATTCCCACGAGTGAAGATTCCCACGAGTGAACATGTTTTGGCTCAAGTGTCATGTCGTGTGATATTGCGTTACCACCACAGGAATCCCGAGAGCCTCGAAAATAAACTTTTGATGACAAGAGCTCTTGTGATGATAAACATCTTAAATATATCCGCGGTAAAAAGAAAGGAAGGACATTTTTGTGGGAAGAACAATTTGAATGGAAATTGCAACTCCTGATATTCGTACGACTAGTAATTAGCTAGGATCTATTCCTATGGCCGTCAAGTGCAACCACATTTCTAATTGTCACATTCATTCTTAGGGACTGTTCGTTAATTACGTCGCAGGGGGGGGGGGGGGGGGGGGGGGTTTTATAAGGGGGGGGAAGGGGGGGGAGGGGGGCAAATTTTGCAGAATCGAAAAATTTGGGGGTAATTTTTTAGAACACGCGAAACTTTTGCTTGGGGGTGCATTTCAGTGTCATGCAAATTTTCAACAGGCTAGGATTGAGATTGAGTGCGATTGCGTGAAACGCAGAACACTATATTCAATCCGGATGATTTCTGCTGAACTTCTCTTCTCTTTTCTTGCCATTTTAGAGCTTGTTCTACCGGTACATCCTCGTCAACAATCGTACTTACTTTAGACGCCATTTGGAAAATAGGAGTCTGATACTAGCTTTGGATTAGCGCGCAGGGGGAGGGGGTAAAATTTCAAATAGCCGTTTTTCGAAGGGGGTAGAAATTGAAACTACTTTTTTTGTACGGGGGTAGGTTTTCAGAAAACCTTCAAGCAGAAAAAACCACCAGCCCCCCCCCCCCCCCCCTGCGACGTAATTAACGAACAGTCCCTTAGGCGTGACTAGAATTATTAATATATATAATGAAAGGTCGACGAACAGCTTAAACGATGATTATTTAATAATGATTATTTGATGATTATTTGTTATTAAATAATCATCGTTTAAGCTGTTCGTCGACCTTTCATTATATATATTTTTCTCAGTTCAACTGGTTGACAGGTCCGTTTATCAGGATCCAGCTTGGCAAACACCTCCTTCGCGGATTTTCATATTTTAGTCTACTAGAATTATTACCCGTTCCCCGCGAAAAACAACTCCACATAGAAAGATATATGAACAGCATTTTATTGGCACCGCAATAACGTGTTCAGTAATGCCTAAGTTATCCACGCTTGGGCAACATTCTCCACCGACACAAGCTGCATAGTCGCAAATGCTCATTGTTCTGAAGTGCTAGTAATCTCTTACACACGTACCGAACAAGCGGAACCAGCTATTGCGAAAGAAAGATCTTCATGCGCCACCCTGCTGGGGATGAAACCCAAAGCCACTGTCGCGTTATATATATTTATTTATTTTTGCTGAAAAGCCAGTCTCGAGGCTCTATAGAGCGCTCTCGGGATTCCTGTGGTGGTTTATCATCACAAGAGCTCTTGTCATCAAAGTTTATTTTCGAGGCTCTCGGGATTCCTGTGGTGGTAACGCAATATCACACGACATGACACTTGAGCCAAAACATGTTCACTCGTGGGAATCTTCACTCGTGGGAATCGCGCTGCTTTGCCTGATTTTCCGTAGAAAATCAGCTCAGGAATTCAACTCTAAGGAAGGAAAGTATTCTTTCTTCTTAGGGAGGGTTTAGAAGTGGCTCAATTTCCATAAAATGTGCCGAATAGCCTGAAGTTCGATCGGTGATATTATCTGTTTACTTTGTGTCTTGGGGAAAATGCTCGAAGAAGCTGAATAATTATGCCTGGACGTCCTGCATCGTTTTGGAATGAAACAATACCAGTGTTTTGCCATCTGAGAGGGTTTATTCACCGTGGTTTTGGCGATTTGCGACCAGGTATGTGCATGTTTTTGTAGTTCGTGACCTCCAGTTCCTGGAAATCGTAGCGCTATTTAGCGCTCCGCGTCATAGAACCACAGGCGATCCAAGCTCTAGTCATGTGGGGTACTGTGAAAGAAACATGCAACGTTCGCTGTAAAAATTATACGTAAATGTAAATATTGAAATAAAATCATGTGACATCTCCTCGGGATGTTGTAGTTGTCAAATAAAGTGCTCCTGGAGCGATTTTATTGCATTTTGGGTGTTTTTTGTGCCTTTTTCTTAATACCCCTACCGTATGTTATAATAGATCTATTATAACATACGGTAGGGTATTAAGAAAAAGGCACAAAAAAACACCCAAAATGCAATAAAATCGCTCCAGGAGCACTTTATTTGACAACTACAACATTCCGAGGAGATGTCACATGATTTTATTTCAATATTTACATTTACGTATAATTTTTACAGCGACAACGTTGCATGTTTCTTTCACAGTACCCCACATGACTAGAGCTTGGATCGCCTGTGATAGAACTTCGCGATTTTGATTGCCACAAAATTTTATTTGATAAATTGAAAGCAGAAGCATTGCTTTTCCTCGCCAATATTTCAAAGTTCGACAATTCCAGATCTCATCGGAGATATAAGCCCCCGGTTTGGGCCTTCGGAAAAAAAAAAATGTTTAAAAATCGCTAAAATATTTATATTTCATCAGAAAGAGTTTTAAAGCCACTCAATCGAAAGCTAGTTATCTTATCTACAAGGATATGAACCGATTGTTTGGCGTGCTGATCAATTTAGAAGAGTTTTTGGCCATAATTCGAAGTAGGTGAGAAATGCGAAAAAATCGATAATTAATTCGATGAATTGGCTTTCTTCTTCGCTCCCGCTCTGTATTTATCAGATCGATCTGAAAGTTGGACAGCATGAATAGTTCATCATGACCTAACTTCTGACCAAATTTGAGCGATTTTGAATTTTTGCATTCTGAAGCCAATAGGTGATATTTACAGACGGACGCTCTTAAATACTGTTTTCACTAGTTGCTTCAAACACTGTATTATTGAAAATGTGTTCCAAATGATTCGCATTCAAATGATTCGCATTCAAAAACATTTTATTGTTTTTAGGAACTAAGCAAACTGTCTTCACTACATTAACGTGATAAAATAAGCACCTTTTTGCTCAATTCAAGTCACTTTTTTATTCTATTTTAAATCATTCACACCTCTGCCTCTCAATTTTCACCATAAATAAGTTAATTCAGATTAGGGACCGATCGTTTATTACGTCCACGGGGGGCGGTGGTTTTCTAAATTTATTGAATGTTAAAATTCGCACCCCCCTCAAAAAAAGGCGATACAAAAAATAAGCCCCACATAACATCGATGTTCTAAAAGCTTACCCCCACCCTGTAACCAGATCCCCCTGTTTGAACTAGTGGAAGACAATTTACAGGAAATTCTCTTTTCATTTCACCAACCTCAAAGAAAAGGTAGATGAACATTTCATTTGCTGTGTGTAGTAAGCAAAGACCGCAAATGACGTGCGTGAAGCAGGGTCCAAATGACGAATCTCTATCCTCGTAACTTCGAACTCACGCTTGCCTAATAATAAAGCTTCCTTTTTCGAACTGAGACAGCTCCGATGCTTATCACTGCAGAGCGTCTTTTTGGGGAGAGTTAGTTTCTTCTCCTGGCTAAGATACATTTTCTTGTAATGACATTCATAGCTATTCCATTGCGCACGTTCTCAAAGACTATATTGTACATTCCGATGCGCGCGAAGCGCGCCGAAATTGGCGTACTCGCTATATGGCGTAGTACTGTATGCCACGACGCGATAGCTTGTAAACATATTATTATTTAGTTTAAACCACAGTGTCTCTGAAAAAATTACCCCCTGTTTTGAGAGAGGGTGCCAAAAAATTACCCCCCTAAAATCCATGTCTTCTAAATTTTTACCCCCACCCAAATCCCCCCCCCCCCCCCCCCCCCCCCCCCCCCCCCGTAGACGTAATAAACGATCGGTCCTTTATACGAGATTAGTATGATACATTTGATATAACGATGCTGTTACTTTAACTCTCAATAAGTTACTTATGCTATTGATGTGCTGAAATGTTAAGTAAATCAGAGCTGGAAATTACTGTCCGTCATCGGACATTGTCCGATAAAAATCGCCAAATGTCAGACCAATTTTCAGATATGTCCGGCCAACTTTCCAGTTGCGACAACCAAAAAAAAATGTTTTAATGGAGAAATGTCCGATCAAGTAAGGCCTAGGGCATACGTCGAATTAGAGTCGCGTCGAATACATTTAAAACAATAGATAATTTGTTATTTGAAAGTATAATGAGCCGGTATCTTTTGAAAAAAATGTAATCGGTTCGACCTTAATCCGACGTATGCCCTAGGCCTAAGAACAATTATTTCCAGCTCTGTACATATAACCAGACCAAGGGTGTAACGAAATATCTTGTCGATTCTGTTATAGGAAAAAAAAGAGAAAACAGCGTTTTTTCTCAAACGTATTTTGGTGTTTGACAGCCAAATATAATTTAGCAAATACTTCAGTAGCAGCTTGCTCGTAAGATCTAGTGCTATTGGCTTTGATACACCTCATTGTTCTATTGTTTTCATTCTATTGTTGTTTTTCCATTGTTTAGCAGTGAGATGTATCAATCCAACAGTGCTAGATCTTGCGAGAGCTGCTACAAGCATTACTAGTAAAAATTACACGAGATTATGTAGCTAATATATCTCACGGAGATGTAAAAATATCTATATATTTTTGGATATTGGATACCCAAGTCTAACCTAATCGAACTGTAGACTGGTTTTTATGACCGGTTTGTGGACCTCTGCCAACTCGTGCTTGCACTTTGGCCTTGTGTGCCATACTGTCGAATGAACTAGAAGTGGAATAAAAAGACTATCAAGAGCGTGACCATGCTCGCCAGGATCGGGAGGTCCAAGAAGTACGCTGTTTCCTTGAGCATGGAGTGTAACCAACTCTTGGCAAGTTACAACATCAACTGAAATATGTGGGATCTGCCCAGGATTTCCTAAAGAGTGGTCACGTGACATGGATGGTACCCGCTTTTGCGCGCGGCTTTCACCAATGTTGCCTGCAGTTTCTCTCAGAATCCCAAAGCTCAATTCTTCCGCGCGTTGAGAGCCCCCAACCCCCTGGAATTTCCAGTGGAAAATACAGTGGAATAACAATTCACTAGTCATGTGATGAATTTATCTATATAATTTAGCAGGCACTGTTTGGATAGGTTTCCCCTCGGAAATTTCACATTCGAGTGTGAACATCAAATTTACTCTGTCGTCGAGGGTGACATCTTGGGATGCTGAATGGTACATTTATCTTGTAACAGAAGAAGGACTGAAACGTCGCACTTCTCATTGCATGTTTTGTCCCTTTCTCTTTTGATTATTCTTGTAACAGAGTACAAAACTGGCTAAAGACGTTCACGCGCCTCCTATCAAACGGCTGGATACAAATTTGCAGCAATGCGCGCATGCGCATACCTTTTGTATGTCTGTTCCTTGACAAGTTCTCGCACGGCCTGGGACGAGCTAGCAGCCTCACGACTCTAAATAAGTGGAAACAGTTACTATGGCAACACCTATAGTATCATAGTTATAATAATAATTCGTTTTTGCAGTTAGAAACTGAATTACAGGCTGCAACATCTATACACATATATACTAATATAATAAATACTAATGAAAAGCGCATATATATGAGGAATTTACGTATTTCATGGCCACGAACGAAATGACCATGCGCGTGTCCCCTGCCTGCGATAAAGCACTTTATACGAAAATAAACTTACTAATTTTCGAATCTCCTCCTTCTCAATGTTGACCATTTGACTTCTCTCGTCCTTAACTTCCAAATCTTCCTCGATCTCGCGTTTGCGTCGTTCATCATCTTCTTTTACTCTACAAAACAAGAGGCTCAAATGTACACCCATATTGAGACAACGAAAATAATCGGCGCACAATAATCAAAGTAGATTGCTTGCTAGCAGCCCCTACTTTAGTGGCGCTCCTCTGGCGTTCCTCTGGCGCTCCTCTGGCGCTCCTCTGGCGTTCCTCTGGCGCTCCTCTGGCGCTCCTCTGGCGTTCGTCGGGGGTCCGCGGGGACGTGTCAAAGTAGGGGCTGCTAGCAGTCTATAATCAAAGTCTTTTTCCCCGTTTCTCATTCTCATTCGCAGGACTAGGGATCATAGAATCTCTTTATGCAACAAAACTCTTAAAAGTCCCCCCGGCCGTCCGTCGCCTCTACTTCCAGTGGCCCTCCTTAAGACGATTGATGGGTCGTGCATCTTACCTTTCATAGTTTTCAGCGTGCTCGATCTGCTTGGTTATCAGTTGTGAACGCGTCTTCATTTGCTTTTTGGCCACATTCATTGACGCTACTGCCTCGGCACGCTTTAAACTCTGCGAAAATAAGCAGTTCAAATATGTTGCTCAATTATGCAAACATTGCATAGACCACCTTCGAAAGGCCAGTTTTGTCATCAATACGCAGAGGGCTCATAATCACTAGCTACTTGATGCGAGCCAATATGTGTTTTGAAAAGCTTTAGGTGAATGCAAAAAGGCAGAACCGCGAAGCCTTAGGAGTCGACCATATCTCTTGGGGAAAAAATCCAATGGCAAAATTGTGACGTATAAATCCTCTTTATTTTGTGAAAAAAATCCTTCCTGCTGCTAAAAAAAAAAATTTAATCTGACCTTTGACCCTGAAACTCGTACCTCTTCCCGGTATGCTTTGAGGTTCTGTTGCCAGTCGCTCAACTCAGACTGCATTCGCTGGAGCTCGTCGCGTTGCCGGTGAACTTTCTCCATTTTCTTGCGTCTAACAAATAAAATTAGTCACTCTACTAGCACGAAAAAGAACAAGTAAAAATACGGTGTTGACATACTCTCACTGAGCGCCAATGTCTCAAGCTTCACTTGGTTACTGAGTATTAACGAGCTTGGGTTTCTGGTACGCCCAGTTTACGCGCGTGACAACCTTTGTTAAGATCGCAGCAGAGGATTTTTTTTGTTTCTGCAGCGTTACAAAACGATACGCGCAAGTTAGTTTCCCACAAGACACCGCAGGGCACGAGTGTGATTGTACTCACTTGCTTCGCCTGATTTCTGCGTCTCTCTGCGCGAGTTGCGTCTCGTAGTTCTCCACGGCGCGCAGGTGCTTCTCGGTGATCTGCTCCCGGATACTCTGCTTTTCCTCCCTGAAAAAGACAAGCGCTGACGTAAGTCACGTGACACGGCGCTTGCGTAATGATGAGGACCGTAGATAAACGAGAGAAATGTGTCAGCGCGCGCCTCTGATCTGATCACGTGGAGCTAATAACACAGGGTAACCGCGTCATTGAAACGAGCACTTCATGGCGGCCTGAGTTGACAACTACGAAGTAAACGCCGCCAATTAGGTTGAGGGGCGTTTTCTAAGGCTATAAATCCGAGAAACTACCCTGTTAAATGAATAGGCGACACCTGTAAAAATACCTGGACTGCCGGGCGACCCTTTCTTTCTTTTCCGTGACCTTTATCCTCTCTTCCTCGTTTCTGAGTTTTAATTTCTGGAAGAAAACATGATACCAAGACCAACGGTTCATTTGCAAATGAAAGAATGGCAGTAAGATGCTTAGTGGATGTGACTGCACTGCGAATGGGAATGCATACAAAATTCCTTGACAGATTACAGCTATTTATATTAAAAGAAACGTTGTCGGAAACCGTCCGCGCCTAGACCACAAAGCTGTCTGGAGGTCTTGAATCTGCTCGCTGTTTGGGTGCGCGAGTAACTAGTTAAATACTAGCTACACGCTAGTTAATACCAGAACATTGGGCTGTTCCATTTTAGATCCATTACCCCCCTATCGAGGAGCCTACCCCGCAGGGGTCATTGTTTTCGACACTAGAATTTCCACAGGGCCTTTCTTCTTAGCCTGGAATTTCCACAGGGGTATAAGAGAATGTGGAATTTCCACAGGGGTTGCCGCAGGGGTTGTGCAGAACTCGATAGGGGGGGGGGGGGATATTTTGTTTGTACCGGTCTAGGCGCGTAGGCTCTAGCGTAAACGAGGCCGACACAAAGCCAAGCTACATACCAACTGTTCCTGCTTGACTTGTCTATTGCGCATGCGCATGGCTTGCTCGTGTTTGTCCAGCAGACTCAAGTAGCTCATGTTTCTCGCCATCTCGTCTTCTCTCTGCTTACGAAGTCGATTTTCCTCCTAGACCACAAACGAATAGTCATGTTGCCTTTTGACACGGAATATCATCACGGAAATAATTTTATTCAGGACTTCGTATGACTGTAAAACACACTGTCGCGGTCAAACGACGCGGAATCCACGATGAGCCAATCACAGCGCGCGAAGAAATTGATCACCCAATCAAAACGTTAGACACAACATGACAACATGCCTAATCGTTGTCATACACGAACTGCCTCAGTGGCAAGACGCTTGCACATGGAGGTCGTCCGTCTTACCTGCTGTCTCTTCTTCTCCACCTCCGTCAGACGTTTCAGTTGAATCTGGTTTGACTAGGAAATAGAAACATACAGTCGGGCATTGTTAAATCGAACAGAACTCCGATACTGGGGAGCACGGGTGGCGCAGCGTCACGGCGCTTGCCTCTCTCACCGCTGTCATCCGGATTCAAGATCTGGCTGTGTGGGGTTTGTTTCACAGCGCGAGACACACAAGTGGCTATGAAGGAGGTTTGGAGCTACAATCTTAGACAAAATGTGTTGACAAAATTTAGCATCTATTATGAATTCACTCTTGTTGCCGTACAAGACCTATAAGCAGACATTTCTCCCCTCCCCCAGAATCAATGTTGGTCATTTCAGTGTCAATTTGGGCCCCAGCCAAGAAAACAACATTGAAAAAGGGGGAGGGGGATTTGTCAGCAATCGCCTAGACGTTTTTGACAAAAAATGCCACATTTTGCCAACGCGCGCTGTTTGAGGGTTGTGAAATTTTGTGTCAACGGGCGCGCATGTTGAGGCCTGTTTCGCCTGATACTCGATCCGGCTAGAGCTGACTGTCGTGTTATCATCATACCTTGATCCGTTGCTGCTTTTGTTTCTCCTGTTCCCATGCCGCTTGTTTCGAGCGAATCGCGTTTTCTTTCTCCATTTTGGTTTTGATTTCATTCTTGATTCGTCGAGCACGAACTTGATGCTAACATTCGACACAAAAAAACAGAAATTAATCTTGCATTCATCTTATGTCAGCGCTAGAGTACTCTTTGAAAGCTTCGGCTTGTACCACTATCAGCAATTATAATTTGGATGCAAATAGAACGACTGATGGCGGCCACGATTGTTCACACAACGTCGAAAACAGAGGGTTTTGAAAAGGCTGTCGGCGTGACCAACCAAAACGTCTGGAAATAGGGATAATGTGAACGCGTATGATGCGCAAGTCTGAATTCAGGGAGTTGTTCACCCGTTTGATTGACGGAAGCCAAAACCGCGGTTCGCTGGTCGGTATAGAGATCGCAGAATTTTGAAAATCGCAGTAACGGCTGTACTACTAATACAAGGATGCGCCTATGAGGATTCCTGTGTTATGCTCTTTACCTGTTGCGCATCCTTAGCGGTGTGCTGCTCATAGATTTCCGCGCGTCTCTGTCGTTCCCGCGCCTGACGAAGCTCGTTTTCCAGCTGTTTTTGCTCCTCCCACTCAAGGTCGAGCATCATGCGGTCCTGTCTTAAGCGCTGAGCTTCCTCATGACGAGAAAGCATGAGGTCAATAATACGCTGATCCTATCAGGCAGAGGACAAAAAAACATTGAACAAAACATTACGCCATGAGACCTAATAGTGCAGTACCTAACACTTCGCGCCAAATAGTGAAGTTGGTCGCCATAATAGAAATGCTGTCGCTATCTTTTTTGCTCTTAATAATACTGTTGATAGCTAATTTTGAGACAGTTTTTGAAAACCTACTGACTTGACAGGTAAGTCGCCATTTGGCGACTAGGTTGACATTCTTGATCGCCAAACCCTAGATCTAGTCGCCACTAGCGACCATATGATCACAATGTCGGGGCTTGTTTGGTGTGTCATTTCGGTGTCAAAGAGCGACGGAATCTCAGATCTAGGTTCGTCCATTACTAATGGCGGAATGACAGTACCTTTTTCGATACGCGCTTCCCGCCAACAGCAGACAGGACACATTCGGTAGACATGGTGCGCTTGGGGGGTTTCTTGCCAAACCCTCCATTCATGGAGCTAGTTGATGCATTGCTTCCTCTCCTTGGCGCGCGCGGAGAAAGGGCGGGCGAAGATGGTTCAGACACATTCTTGGGCACAGACCACTGACTACGAACACGGCGGACTTGCGGGCTCAAGCACGTGTCGCCCGCATCAGAATCGGAAGTTTCGCCTCGAGTTTTGGCATCTCGGAAACTGAAGCTTTGACTTTTTCTGGTAAAATAATCATATAATCACTAAATGTGTTTGTAGTTGAAATGGCGTCTTTCATATAAGAACGTTAGTGCCGATAATCACTGTGGCGATAATCACTGTGTGTCTTTTAGGGGGTATAATTTTTTGGGGTGTTTCTTTGTATCAGTGGTTGATATTTATACTATCGCAGAGTGTGAATAAAAAATTGTGGCTAACACGCTGACTGTATTATTATTGCTAATGAATTAAACTACTTGAAGTTTAGAGACAACTCTGTCAAGTACAAGATTTAAAAACACATAGCAACATAAAGGGTTACAGGAACCTTTTCAAAAGCTTCTTTTTCATTTCATTAAAGTGAATAAAACTCTCTGCTGATGAAGACGATTTGGTGTAGTCTGTGTAAAAGGTAAACTAGCGCGCATAATTCCCCTTGGCCCTCTCACTGGGCCATCAGTCCCCCTGTATCTTGTACCAGAATGATAGCCTCGCCCACAGTCATTCTCATACTGTCAACCCCAGACGTTCTAAAACCTGGAGAGTTCGTCGGAACCATCTTGTTTCCCGAGTCTTTCCCGAAACCTTTCGGAATCTCTTCCATAAACGTCCGAACTCTCTCCGAATCTTTGCCGATGGCGCTGACTTCGGTTAACATTTCTGTGCCTGACTATGAATCATAGAATATGTTGAAAATCCGGGAGATTTGATGCTTTAACCGGAGACCGGGAGATTTGTTAAAAAACCTGGAGACTCCAGGGGAAGCCTGGAGAGTTGGCAGGTATGCATTCTTGGGAAGCCCTAAGCATGACTGCGAGAGGCTACAGTGGAAGGAATCTTACTGAGTAATTTTTCCGTAAGTTCTTTATAAAATGAGAACATTTTAAATGGATGTACTTTGTGTACTTCCCACTGTAATACCATTGGCTCAGGGGCGTAGCCATGGGGGGGTTCCAGAGATTCCGGAACCCCCCCTCTCCCACAGCAGAACCCCCCCCCCCCCTCGCCTCTGTTCTGGGCCGACTTACTACTAAAATTGTAAATATTTAATAGACAACAAATAAAAGCTCCAATAAAATGTAGCAAATTTCTTGAAACGCTAGTTTTTCCCCGAGATCTATGTGGAGTTTTTTATTTTTTTGAATTTTGGAACCCCCCCTCTCATAAGTGCTGGCTACGCCCCTGTGGCTAGTATGATAATACATACACTAATTTTCCACTTGGAGGGCGATGTGCTAACTTCTCAGTGCTTCCTCCAAGGGAACTATAACCATTGCTGATCTTGCCTGAATGTGTGCTCCTGGAAACAAATCAAAATGGTTTGCTCATCTTCAAATCGACCATGTAAATTTTTTTAACAGAACCAGCCATCTAACATCTGTACCTGGAGTGCTGAAGGTCTGGTGTTGACTGGCTGTTTGACATGCTGTTGAGAATATTTTCCTTGGCATAATCATATCTTTCTGGAGAGTGCTGTATGTTGTTCCTTCTTTCCTTGGTTTCTAGGCCATTATTTAATTGAGAATATGAACAAGGGAAAATATATCACTAAAATCAAACCTAACTGAAAATGTAGGATATGACATTCTTATGTTCTACTAAATTTCAGTGAATCTCATAAAAATGTAAAATCCAAGCCAAGCTAAGAGTCCTATAAATGTTTAATTAAGTGCTCTTGATGTTAATTAGAAGCTGATCAGTGTCAGCAATCATAAAGAGTGTTTTTTATTAATTCAGCATATTACTCATTATTGGTCCACAGATGTCCTCCTTTTGTGTACTGACAATTACTTTGTTTGGTGGACACTTTGTTCCATATCAGTTTATCAAATCACTTTTGATTATTGTTGACAATAGCTTACAAAGTGTGTCAAAAATAACCTTAAATAATAATAGAATGATAAGCATAGGATAGGGGAACAGGGGTCCTTTTGTGTTGGACACTTTGTTCCATATAGGTTTATCAAATCACTTTTGACTATTGTTGATAATAGCTTACGAAGTGTGTCAAAAATAACCTTAAATAATAATAGATAAACATAGGATAGGGGGAGGGGCACAGCTGCCCCCACTTTTTAGAAGAATTTTTCCTTACTTGCACTTTATAAAAGGCCTAATTTGTGTTTAACTTCAGTGTCCTATTATTTTGAGTCATGTCATTCAAATTCTTCCAATTTCAGAGGGCTGGTGGTGTCATATTTCAGCTCCTTCCGTCAGATGTATTAATTGTTTACTAAACTAGAAGTATCTATTGAGATAGTGAGTGCTCGAGCGGAAAGCTACTCTCTCTTGAAAGTGTTTTGTTTCCATCCTAGTGTATAAAAACTGAGTCGTCTGAATGTTGTGAACATTCCATGGAATTTAATAAATCATTCAACTGTATACATAATCAGGTTGTTGATTAGTATCTGAAGCCAGTGAAGGATGCCATAACATCAACAATTTGTAGCTGCTTCAGGAATGTTTCTAGAGTTCTCACAAACAGTCCAGAAAAAAGCACTCTTGTTACTACTGAACTTTGGGTCTGTTAAACAAAGTATTCTTTTATCATAGAATTTTACTCGTAACAATTGGACATAAACAGTTGATGCAACGTTTCTGCAGAGTGATTTGTATTAACATGTGAACATCTCCTGTGACTTCTGCTGCAGTTATCGAACTATAGGAGGGGTGTAGACACTTGCATGTTAAATATCAATGTATATGTATGTTTCTGTAATCAGGTTCGTGTGAATATAATTTCTAAAGCAGGATTTTCCATTGCAGTAGCTTCGTTTCCTGTTTTGGTAGAATATTCTAGCTGTGGGGCCATTTTCTTGATTCAGTTTGTTCCAAGTAAATATTCTTTGAACTTGTAATGCATAAGATACTCTCTTTAACCAGTTTTTAGATATTGTTTGACCAAGTCAGTCATTTCTGTTCTTGAGATAATTATTCCCATAATAATAGACACTGGTGTCTTACAAATTAAAGCTTGGTGTCTTTTACACTCTGTAAAAGCTTCCAGATCCTCTGTTGATTGTCTTCATTCAAATAATTCTGTCACAATTTTTCATAATAATATAACAACGTGGCGCCTTGTTCCATAATTGTACAACAACTTCTTGTACATATCAAATTTGTAAATGTTGATTGGAAGCAATGGTAACAGTTAACTTTGCCTCCTGTGACTGTTTTTTTTTCTCTCTCTCTCTGCCATGATAATAAACAGTGTCATTCCCTTGATTTGTTGCTTGCTCACAGGGCACCAGTGTACTATACATGTCCAGTCTTGTTATCATTTTCCATAGGAAAAATTCACCATAGGAAAAATTCAACTTGTGACCACTGCAGAGTATGTTGTTACGGATGGGGAGATTTGGTAAAACCAAACGTGTTGTGTTCGATGGCCACCGTCGGACTCGCAAATCGTCTTATTAGTCGTCGAGAAATCTGCTGTGAAAATGATCTCATACCAGTGAATAACATGCTTTGAAAGCTGTGATAGCTTTCAAGAATAGAACTAAAGTGATTCATAACGTTTATACTTACCGAATTCCCAGAAATTTCCACAAACACGTCGCTTCACTTCTGTTGAGTGTTGTGAAATAGCAGCAGAACACGCTTCGTCGAGAAACCAAATTATGGTATACCAAACTGCGTGGCCGACAGGACCTGGTAACAGGCTACTTTTGCATGCAATCAAACGGGTACCCTGTGGCATGTTGCCGCCAGCCCGCCCAAAATCTATTCCGTCTCACATATCATCGTACTGCGCATGCGCGAGAATCAAAGAGGGATAATGGCGAGCTCGTGAGTACGGTACAAACTGGTACGAAAAGAATCAAAGAGGGATAATGGAGAGCTCGTGAGTACGGTACATTTGTAAACTGGTACGAACTTGTAAACTGGTACGAAATTAGAGTTGCTCTCGCTCGCTGCGCTCGCTCGAGCAAAAATATCTGTAATGTAGGCATTGTTTACCTGTGGTTGTGCTTGATTTTGTGAATTCTCCAATCACTGCATCACTATCTCTTCTTCCGTGTTCTTGTATAATTCTTTCCCTTTCTTCACGACAGAGCTTAAGTTTTCCTAATACAATTGCAATTTTAACCTTAATAACCAATTCTGGAATGTGTGGTTCCAGAGAATAGCCGTCCCCCCCCCTCCCCAACAGAATGGTGTCGAAATGTGAACCCCCTTGTCACCCATATAGATGAGTGTACATGGATGAATGGGGCCAAATAAACTTTTTTTTAAAGGAAGAAGTGTAATTAAGATGTTATTATGTTGCCTTTCTGGAGGAGGAAGCACTCACTTACAAATTTACCAATGATTTTCTGCACTTTCTGGAATTTCCAATCCCTTCTGTGTGTGTGTTGTGGGGGGGGGGGGGGGGGGAATGGATATTTTCTGGTACCACACAATAGAAAAGTATGCGGTAAATACAAAAGTCTTGGGTTAGTGTCGTTTCTGATGTACACTTACTTTTCTCTGCCTCTCATGTTCCTGAAACACCTCCAGGATTGCTTCATGTGAGTAGTTGCTGTCATATATTGCTCGATATTCATCCAAAAACTCTTCATAAGACTTGAATAGCAATTCAACAGGCTGTGCACATTTAAACAAAGAGCAAATCACAAATCCTTATATGGCACCAAAACAGGCAAAGTTTTTAAGATCGAAGCCACATACCTTGATTCCAAATCTTGCACATGCCTGCAAAAAAAGCACATATCATGCAGTGTACTGGAATGAATGAATGACATTGCAAACACCTGCTAACTAAAGAACTTTAATTTATTTCATGTGATAATTTCAAATGAAATGGTAGAGTTAAACAAAAGGGAAAAATGATTGATTAAAATAAAAACCTGATTGATCGTTTGTGGCAGGTTTGGGAAAGTTTGGTGATAAGCGCCTTTATTTAAACCCAAAATATAACTGCATGTTGCCCCAGGGTAGTCCATTCAGAGAGGCTAAGCCTCCCTGCTATCAACAGCAGTCCTGTAGTATAGAATACAACATTTGATTCAAAGTTTTATATGGTCCTTAAAATGTTCATTAATAAGTATTATTCTTATCATAGGCAGAGATGTCAATCCCAAATAATACACAAAATGTATTACACTGTGAAAAACAGTACCTGTAACAAACCAACTGTAGAGTTTCTACTAAAATACAGGAGATTTGGACCTTATGTGGGAGACCAGAATGAAGTGAGTTATTATTAGACTGGGGTGTTGGAAAGTAATTTGTGTTATTCCCCTGAGCCTGGGACTCAAGTAAGAATTTTAATATATCAAAATTGGTCTATTGTCAGTGACAATAATACAGCCGATTGCGTTCGACCGTTTTACCCTTACAGTTCGCACGTTTTGTTTGAACGTTTGAAAGTTGCATTTCTAGAGACAAGATGTTTCTATGGCGAACCAAAGAGTTCTGTCCTCTCTGATTGGTCAGTGAACAATACACATGGCGGTTGCCCTAGGAAACATCCAACATTTTGTCTCACAACGCAACTTTCAAATGTTCAAATGTAACATGCGAACTGTTAGGGTAAAACAGTGAAACGCAATTGGCCATAACTGGTTGTTTTACCTCAAGCGACCTTGGACTTGTCAAGACATAACGGCTCTCTTCTGTGCCAGGCTCATCAAAATTATACAAGTCAAGATGATCAGGGGGAGCCTTTTGCCTTTTTGGGCTTCCTGTCGAAAGAGTAATACAGGGAAAACTAAGATATACTTAATTTAGGGATTTTATTGAATGCTTTTACCCTGCTCGGAGAGATTTCTTTTCCCTTAAAGAGGCCTCTGCCAGCAGGGTAGAAGGCTTTAAAACTTTAAACAGGATTTACAGCTGGAGTTGTTTAAACATGGCAAAAGTGCAACCACATTTTTTCAGCAAATAAATTGATGGGCAGGTGGCACACAAGGTAAAAAGAGTAATAGTGATAATAAAATTGTATAGATAAAAAAAGATCGCAAAAGTTATGGTTGTGAAGGATATAATTTTTGTTTGGAATGGTCTTGGTTAATAAAAGCTTTATCAACAAATTATTTATTTAGTAAATACAACCATGCAAAAACAATTTTTCTATCAGGTATTTCCATTGCTCGACGCTCGTCTTGATCATTAAAATCATGCTACCAAAAGCAATATAAAAACGGGGGGAAATCGTTTAGCGCGCGATGCTAGGGAAATAGATATCCTGCTATAATGCTAAAACCGGGGCCATTAGTAATTTACGTCGTAACTATCGGTGGTCTATGATTTCTTATGCATGCTTTGATCATGATTTGGAATCAGAAAATTAGCAGAATTTTCACGTAGAATTTTGAGAGCTTGTGGGAGTGCTATTAACATTTCTACGATTTGGGTTAATTCAGAGTAAACCTCCCACAGAACTTCTCCAGTTCGTAGCTCCCTGAATTTTTGGTGACCTTTTGATCTTGTCGCCAAAAATTCAGGGAGCTATAAAAACTACTAGAAGGGACAAACTACGATGAGGAATCATTCTTGTATGAAAAGAAGAAGGACAAATCCCCCATCAGAGAATGTTCTCTAGCTTCAGAAGGAAAGTAGCTTTTGCAAAACGTGTTCGTTGTTGTGTCAAATCTTGATTGTTTATGATAATCTTTGCATGTAAGACGAGAACTTTGTTGTCATGACTCATGAATGCGTACCTTTCACAACATAATCGACGTGTCTTGGTGGACTTGGATTGCGCTTTCCTGGCTTGGATACTAGAACAAGAAAATATAGTTTGATTTATTTGGAATCCAGTTCTAAGTACAAGTTACTACACTCTTTGGAACGTGTAATAGGCTATTTACCTGATTCATCTGTCTCAAATAACTTTCGCCACTCGTCACTATCGGAAAGGCCATCTTCCAACTTCTCCTCGTCAAAACCAACGTTTCTCGACATTTCCAGAGGATCTCTTCCAGGAGAAATCATTAAAAACTCACCTATTAAACATGCTAGGATTCAAAGAAATCGGTTGGCCCGAATATTTTCAAGAATGCCATATTTCATCTCGTTCTCCTTTTCACGTTTCGTCTGTTTGTGAATTTCAAATAAAGCAACACCTCCTTTCTAGTGCCCAGTCCCTGCCACTTCTCAAGTACGTCCGCGTTCACGAAAATCAGCGGAAAAACACTTAATTGAAATAAAATGGCTTTCAAAACTAATTTACAAAACGATGCACAAATATGGTTTGCCTCGCGTTTTTATTATACTGAGTTTTCCGTTCCCAGTTTTCACCTTACGTACGTACTGCAAGTAAACCTTTATAAACGCCGATGTGTGTTTTTTGTTTTCCGGGTCTGTGTTTTCCACGCACCCCTTATTTTTTAGTCGGGGATGATCGTCGTAAAATTTTTATTTTCAACCCTAAAAGATACCAAACATGGCGTGGCTCAAATAATTTGTTACCCTAAAAGCCCTAAAAGATGAGGCCTTATGTCCGTGTTTGACTAAAAGTGATGCCTTCTAATTGTCTTCTCGTCGAGTAATCACAGTTTTTAGAAACACCGTCATGAGGCAGAGCGGAAATGACCTGCTTTGACCACTAAATTTCAAATAATAAGGTCAGGTTAGCTCAGATAAGCTTGATTTTTTGCATACAGACTCCTTGTCTGATTAAAAACAAAATATCAAAAATGACTTTTTTCTAATGGATCCGTCTTTGAGATATTAGGCTTTAAACATTGGTTTCTGTACCATTTTATGGGAGAATTAATACTTTGATCAGGAATTATGCAAACTTTGCTCGATCATATCTAAAATTCATATTCTTCAATTTTCTTAAAAATTTGGAATTAAGCTTTTAGCCATAGAAACTCTTTGTATACAGAATCTTGAGCTTATATATTGAAGGCCCGCGCTAGCGGAGCACCATACCTAAGAGAAAAACGTATAGCATACTATCGAGGAACTATCGAGTTGATTTTTGAACGTCACGGGCATTATGGGTATTTTTGATGACGTCATTGATGACGTAAGGGCACGTGACTTTGGTGTAAAGTTCCTCTTATGGTCTTTGAAAGTTTGTCCAAGTTTGGCTTCTATAGAAGCTACCCTTCGGGAGATATGATTTTTTCTTTATTTTTCTGGTATTAAACCTATAGTGTACGCCGTCCGGCCGTCCGGCCGTCCGTCCGTCGTCTCCGTCCGTGTACACATCGGAACCCTGTGGTATGCAAAGAAAAAATTATATCTCCTCAAGGGAACACGCTAAGACAACCATACTTGGGATATTTTGTCTATGCCACAAGGGGGGTGCTGTAACCGGGACACGTGATGTGACGTCATCGATGACGTCATCAGTGATTGAAAAATGATATCTCGTGAAGGGAAGACTCTAAGACAGCCAAACTTGGGTAGTGTGTAGTCTAGACCACCAGATGAGCGAAATAAAGTGGTCACGTGATATGACGTCATCGATGACGTCATCAGTGATGGAAAAATCAATATCTCGTGAAGGGAAGACTCTAAAACAACCAAACTTGGGTAGTGTAGTCTAGACCACCAGATGAGCGAAATGAAGTGGTCACGTGATATGACGTCATCGATGACGTCATCAGTGATTGAAAAATGAATATCACGTGAAGGGAAGACTCTAAACAACCAAACTTGGGTAGTGTAGTCTAGACCACCAGATGAGCGAAATGAAGTGGTCACGTGATATGACGTCATCGATGACGTCATCTATGCTTAAAAAATTAATATCTCGTGAAGGGAAGACTCTAAAACAACCAAACTTGGGTAGTGTAGTCTATACCACCAGATGAGCGAAATGAAGTGGTCACGTGATATGACGTCATCGATGACGTCATCAGTGATGGAAAAATCAATATCTCGTGAAGGGAAGACTCTAAAACAACCAAACTTGGGTAGTGTAGTCTAGACCACCAGATGAGCGAAATGAAGTGGTCACGTGATATGACGTCATCGATGACGTCATCAGTGATTGAAAAATGAATATCACGTGACGGGAAGACTCTAAACAACCAAACTTGGGTAGTGTAGTCTAGACCACCAGATGAGTGAAATGAAGTGGTCACGTGATATGACGTCATCGATGACGTCATCTATGCTTAAAAAATTAATATCTCGTGAAGGGAAGACTCTAAAACAACCAAACTTGGGTAGTGTAGTCTATACCACCAGATGAGCGAAATGAAGTGGTCACGTGATATGACGTCATCGATGACGTCATCTATGCTTGAAAAATTTATATCTCGTGAAGGGAAGACTCTAAAAGAACCAAACTTGGGTAGTGTAGTCTAGGCCAGCAGATGAGCGAAATGAAGTGGTCACGTGATATGACGTCATCGATGACGTCATCTATGCTTGAAAAATTAATATCTCGTGAAGGGAAGACTCTATGCACTAGTCATTTGCTTCCACCGACCCCCAACCCCCGTGTCATGCGGGGATTTTGCCAGGCAATAGTAGGGGAAATATCAGTGGTTTGTCTTGTATTCGTTCCCCGATCCCCAGGGAGTTTACTTCAAATTTGCTATGGCTCAGATAACCGGCCGGGGGAATGGTGGGGGAAACAAAACATCTGTCTTTTCATTTCGGAAAAGACACTACTGGTTTTGATAGTATTAGGAAAGTTTCTTGTATCCATCTTGTGGAGGGTGGAATTGTCCCTTGGGTGCAGGAAATGTTTCCCCGGGGTGTAGGGAATTTGCCAAGGCGTTCTTCCCTGGTAGGCGGTGGAATTATTTAAAATTTGACAACATCTGTTTCATATTCCCCTGCTATGTCGCGGGGGTTGGGGGTCGGTGGAAACAAATGACTAGTGCATAAAGCAACCATATAAACCATGTATACATGGGAATCCCTTTCATTCACATAGAAAATTTTATAACCAGGAGCTCCGCTTTTAGCCAGTGGCTAAATCTATATATTAATTGAATAAGGAAAAAAAATAAAAATAAAGAAAAAAATAAAAATAAATAAAATTGTGAGAAATATAAAAATTACGCCGATCAATCCGTACGTCCCGCGCGAGACGTTTGTGTCTCTTTTGTTTTGCCTCGTTCTCGCGCAGGCTCGGATCAAAGGATCAAGGATCACGAGACTTTCTACAGGACGAGCAATCGGTGTCTCGGTATCAAACGGGCAGAAAATTATGCTCTGTTTTCTACTATTTTCGTCTCTTCTTCAGTTGTTAGCTGCTAAAACATGCGACAAAATAGACGTGTGCTCCTGCAAATTTAGTGATGGATCTGGTACGATAAGTCTTTGGGAACTTGATGGCAAGAGCGGACCCGCGTAAGTTTGTTCAATTGATTGTCACATTTAATTAGCTATAACACAAATCTGCAAATGTAGCTTGCTTGATATGGTATTGTATGAGATTGCATTTCTATTTGCACTATGCCGTGTGTGGGGGAGGGTTTTTGTTTTGTTTTAAATTGTTACGTCAAAAGGTAAGTTAATGCACAGGTAATGCACAGGTACCCCAAGCTACATTGTTGTATTCTATATTAAATATTTTGAATGAATAAATAAAGATTCGTCTTCAGATTTGTGTCTTGTGTGTCAAATTTAACAGTAAATATATGGGCTCGCATTACTGGTAACATTTCGCGCTGAAATAAATGTCACAAATCCGGAAAAATTATTCTTACCTCTTGTTTAGCCCGGCGTAACAAATCGATAAATCGATACCCCAATAAAATCGATATTTGTCGATACTGATCGATTTTAATCGATTGATTTTATCGGTAATCGATAAAGATTGATCGCTAGCTCTGTTGTGATTATCGATTTTTCAATAATTATATCGATTTCATCGATTTGTATGGACAAGCACAGGATTGATTAATGTATCAATATTCTTTGAAAAGATGCCTCTAATAGACACCCTGGAAACCAGAGGCTCGAGGTCCAAAGAATTAGAGATCTGAGTTTCCCGAGAAACAACGCAAACTTTAGCGGGCAGAGTTTCGGCCTCTCCCCAGGGTATGGGTAGTCCAGAATCTTCTCGGATCTTTGTCTAGCGGTATAGTTTGCTGCTCGTCTGCTGTGTTCCTCGGTCAAGACACAATACATTTAAATAACTTTTGTCTTTGGAACAGTGTTATGCTATACTTTCGATATCAAGTCAAGTGATATCCATTTTTATCGATCTGACGGGGATGGCTGTGACTATCGATTTTTATCGATTCCCGATATTAATCGATAATGATTGGTCAATCTGATCGACAAATATTGATTTATAGATCAGTTTTCGATGATCGATTTCTATCGATTTGTTACGCCGGGTGTTAAGGGACCGTTCATTTTTTATCAGGGGGGGGGGGTCACCCCCACAGCCTCAAATAATGATTTCTTCATTTGCGGCGCGCATGAAAAATATTACCTAAAGGCTCAGGAGCCCTTCACTAGGAGCTTTCATCTAACCTATATAATTAGCATAAAATGTCTTCTACTAGGTCAAATAGGGGACCGGTTCCTTAGTTTTGACAGAAGTAAGAAAAACATGTCATTGTTCTACCTCCCGGGGGGGGACTCTAAGGTTAAAATGCTAGGGGTGACCGTCGGGAAACTCGAATTTTGACCCTAAAAAATACCTGGTTGGAAAAAATTTCCACCCTAAAGAATACCCCTCAGTCTGAAATACCCTAAAAAATACCAACAATTTTGACAGATTACATTTTATTCGGGCCGTTTATTTAATATACATCTAGTTTATCCTCTCGACTTTCAAAATACTACCTTATTTGCGCGAGAACCCCCTAAAAAATACCTTTTTTCTTACTATACCGTTTTTTATTTAGAACCCCTAAAAATACCAGATCGCCGATTTCAACTCCTAAAAAATATGACGGTCACCCCTAGCATTCGAATATAGGGAGTCCCCCCCGGTTCTACCTACTGTGCTCACTGTGCCCTGGGTACGTACATTTATAGTACTTTTGCTCCCCCCCCCCCAAGTCATAGACAAAGATGTGTGTTTTGGGGATCATATACCAGAGTTTATACATACAGCTGTAGGTTTGTCCAATGGTGGAGATTTGGATAGGAAAAGGAGAACATGGAAACCCACCTAAACGATAGTTTGGCTACCATGACTAGAAATTTACACTTTAGTTGCCAATTGTTACAAAAAGAAAACAATGTCAGACCCTGGTATTTTTTAAGTCTAGAAATTAAAGCTGGACATCAAAAGGTCAGGTATTCGCCTTTTGTTCTTGTGAAGATCTTACATTTTGCAATTTATGGCTGGGGTTAAAGAAGAGCAAGTCCATTCCCTTCACCTAGATGATTTCTCCTATAATCAAAACATATGCATAATGCATGCTTTATGTTGTTTGTCTATAGATTCACAGGCATTCAAGAAGTGGGAAGCTTCTACACTTTTTCTTATAACCCTTGCAAGTCAATCAGTGACTGCACAAATTCTAATGTACGTAAAGTGCCTGTAGCATTAGAGGTGGTGGAAATGAGAGATGTTGAGATGGATCATGGATTTTGTCAGTTTTGTCACCAAATCCAAGGGCGGCGATGCGAAAGCAAACTCAGGTTTTTTTGACGAAAAAACTACTCTCCATTGCCTGGGTCTTTCTGTAGGCACCGGAGACTATTGTATTCTGTGTTAGCTTCGTTCTTTGTGTTACTTGGAGTCCTTTGTCTCTATTGAATTACATTAACCTCCGAAAGACATTTGTTGTCATATTTTCAGTTTTGTATAATTACTGAAGCGATCCACTCGCTGTTTGGTCGAGACATTGGGAATATTCTGCTATATTCACCTATAGGTGAATAAAACATTGACAGCATTGGGATCACGCGCACACTTATTACAAGAAACTTAAAAAATACCTCTAAGGGAGCATTCATTATTTACGCCAGGGGGTGGGCTGGCAAGATTTTTCATACAGCCCCAAAAACCTATTGACCCCCCTCCAAGTATCAATAAAAACCTCAAAACCCCTTTGGGCAATTTTTATAATAATGATAGCCCCCCCCTCCTCCATTAGATCAGGACGAAATGTTGGGACATCTAGATACTTAAGTAGACCATTTCCTGTATTTTTAGGACATTCCTGTGTGCATGAACAGTTTGTTGTTATTTTATAGGCGTGCATCCTCTTGTATCCATATGTTGAATTAAAGTCACTGCAATAAAACGTAGATGACCCCTCACAGTTGTTTTCATATTTTTCTGGTGACCCCCTACTTGAACGTGTCGAATTTAACATGGCCCCCCCTTAATTCTTGCCAGCCCACCCCCTGGCATAAATAATGAATGATCCCTAAACCCGATTTTTTTGGCAAAAATCATAAAAATCGCTTGAGTAATTATACTAAAACAATTAGTCGCCTCAGGCTCAACTTCGTCTCGATGGCTATTCGCCGATATTTACATCACCTTCGGCAACTAATTGTTAAATGTTCAGCTTCTGTAGATTCTCTTTATGCATCACTTGATTTGGTTCTTATAATTTGTGCAGGTATGTCAGGATGCTGGTGGTAATTTTCCATGTGGCTCATCAGATACTGGATTCAGTATAAATAGTGGTGGCAATGTAGAGATCAGCTATGGACAGATTAACTACCTAGATTATACAAGGTACAATAATAATGGTTTCACCCCCACTTTAACTTTCCAATTTTTTGTAAAAGATTCAAGGGCACATAGCCAAGGGAGGTGCTTAGGTGCATGTGACTCTCCTTTTTAGAAGAAAAATACAGCAAACGTTAAGAAAAAATTTGGAAAAAGGGGGACCTTATATTTGTAGACCCCTCCTTTCCCAAGTCCTGGCTGAGATTGATTCTAAATTCCAACTCCTATTTAACTATTAGACTACAAGTTCAAGTTTTCTATGAGTCAATAGATAGTTAAGGAAGTGCATAGCACTGACTTGACTATTTGACTCATAGAAAATGAGAACAAGTAGTGTAATTGTAATCGTAAGAACGCCACTAGTATTTGTTGTCGATTTGTTGCTTAAACAAATTTAATTTTAATGGTTTAAAAGAGTTTTACGCTAGCGATTTTACTCACTTTCTATTACGTGATAGATAGTGAATAGTGGAGCCAATCAGATTGCAGGATTCATGATAGTATGCAAGTGGGTTTCTACTAAATTCAGATATGGAACTATGTAATTTTTGAACATGAACAACAACAACCAACTTTTATCACTAGTTTGCAATTTCAATGGCACATGGCATCCTTTGTTATTCTTAACCAATTATCACCTTTAGTCATTCCGAATGTTTATCTGTTGCCTAGCAACGGCTCTACATTTACTTTATATACAGCCCCACTCCCTCTGTTTTCTCTCTTTGCTCCGACGAAGGGCTAACGCTCGAAACGTCAGCAAAACACCATTTTTCCACAGCGTTTAGCATAAATCTCAACCTTTGTTGTTGTTGTTCATGTTCACGTCTCCGCCGATGCAGACCACCTAGTTTTCCCGTAAAACTAGTCATACCATATGTAATTTTTGGCTTCCTAATTAATACTGGGCAGTCAGCATTTATTTATTTATTCATTTTTTTGTCAAGGTCTTCTACTGTTGAACTAGTTTGTGATCCATCAGTGCAAACTGGTACCTTTGGATCTGGCTTTGTGGAAACTCAAACCCCTCCATCCTCATCTGTGTATGTAAGTATCAATAAGTTAATGTTTGCTGTGTAAATTAAACAGTCTTTACACAAGTATTTTAGAATCTGTTTGCTGCTGTCTGTCCCCTTGCCAGCTATCTTGGTTGTCTCTTGTACCATCCGTCTGTCCGTCAGTCCATCTGTCTCTCTGTTTGCCTTTCTGTCTATTTGCCTTTCTGTCTGTGACTGTGCCTGCATTTCTTGATTATCGCTGTTTGCTCTTTTCAGTCAGTTACCATGACCTCTAGATGTGCATGTCCAGGTGTCTGCAAGATTCCCCACCCAACCAGCAACCCACCCACCACCATCCCACCCACCACCCCATCAAGTGGCCTTAGTGTTGGAAGCATTCTGCTAATAATGTAAGTCTGTTTTGTATGGTGTGTCATTGCATCCCAGAGCACAAACACATTAATTACCTTTTTATCCACTTGTCACATGGTGCCTGCATGATGCATTCATATCGCCAAAACCTTTAAGGTGCAGTTTGCTTCTATCTCATTGTTGTCAGGAACGTTTGAGACCCTTGAGAGCCTGCAGACAGACATGTCATGCCATTCATGTTATATATATTTTCACATCTCGTAAACAAAACTTCCACAAGGCACAGCAGGGTCTCATTTTGCAATCATAGGCATGGGCGACAGAACAGTTATTGAGAAGTTGGGGGTGGGGGAGAGATTGAGTTAACAGAAAACAAATGAAAATCTGCTCAAAAGGGGGGGGTTGAAGCCCCAGCCCCCCTGTTCTGCTTCCCATGATAGTGGCCTATGGAATTCGTGAATTAGGCAGATATATTGTACATACTACTCTCCTGAGAGTCATTGCAGGGAAATCTCAGACTGGCTGTGATGACAGCTCATTATCAAAATAATGTTTTCATCCATTGTCTCTTTTTGGGTTTTCAGATTTTTTCCTCTGTTAATTATATATTTCGTATTGGGCATCGTCATTAACGTGTTTGTACTCCATAAAGAAGGCATGCCAGATGTCATACCAAATAACAGTTTATGGACTGCTTTGCCGTTTCTAATCAAGGTATTAAGTCTAGTTTTAAAATATTACACAATTTCCCTAGGATCTCTTTAGCAGTACTGTGGTTTACTGTACTGCTTAAGGCCTGTTTACACTTGCTTGCGGTTTTTGCTGCATGGATCGCGCCGATTTTTGTTGTGTGCAACAAGTTAAACTTAGTTTATATTTGTGATTTTGAGTTGACGCGTACGTGCGAGAAAAATCGCCACGACTCGCGCGACAAAAATTGCTACAAAAATTACAAGTGTATCTCACTTAATATATCGCACATCTTAATAAAGCTTTTGTCAAAATGAATACAACATGAACACAAGAAATCATTGTTAGTTAACAAATAGATCTACTATTTCCATACGTCTGTAATTATAGTAGATACATAGATGACGTCACTGCGTGTCACCCCGCCTGTCAACCAAGGCTAACATGTGTACTTGTACGTTTGCCAAAATGATAAATACCTGTTCTTTTGTTTAAAGGATGGCTGTGTCTTCTCCTTTGAAAAGACTAAAAGTTGCTGCCAGTTCATTGCTTCAAAGATCAGCGGAGACTCGTACGCAAGAATATAGAGAAGTCTTCGAGTGATCAGGGTGTGTGTCGATCTAGTGTAAACTTACTATATTGTGCCCGCTGTGTACAATTTGAATACTGGTCGTGCTCCGAGCGAGAGTGGAAATGCGGTTCAAATTATGCATATTTAATGTGGAAGAGTTGAGTGCTACTATAGCGCCCGGCGTTTTGTCTATGTCATGTGGATGTGATTTCCCTTTCCAACTTCCAACTCGGCACCGCACCCAAACGCTTCTGCCCATCGCGAGTGTTGTGACCAATTTTAATGCGTTTTCTAGTCATCTCCACCCTAGAATCAGATGCTGCTAGGTTAGGATTCGTTCAAACTATAGCCTCCTGCAGGCTCTCTTCTGGTGTCAGAGCGCGCCGGAAATTGCAGCTCGCGCGCGCACGTTCGTATGGGATCCTGTGGGATTTCTGCACACTCTCGTTTTGTGGGTTTCCTGTCGACTCTTAAAGTGCTAGTATTACCAAAATTTGACTTCTTTTTTTACCATTTTTTTCCGGCCTAGTACTTTAATTTTCCACAATACATTCTTGCTGAGTGGATTTTAGCGAAAAATTCCGCCCGGAATACAACGAAAAACGTCTTCGAAAAGTACGGTTTTTTCGTCCGCCATTAAAATTCTATGTTCCAAAATACGAGCCTGTAATTAAAAATGACAGCGGTTATAGCAGCCTCGTTTTGAATCGTGACGCACTTTTATCCCCCCTGAGCATCCAGGCCTCTTATTCGTTATTGATACGGCTCATTTTGGAGCACACTGAACATTATGAGTGAAGTTTCAAGAAAGTGGTTGTTCTCGATCTTTTTGCATGTTTTTGAGGAGAAATGGGCGACCTTGTTTTTTACAATTTTGTTGCTGACTTTTTCACATCTGTTAATTGTTTATTTGCTTAAATCAGTTCAGCACAATTGTTCTTCAACAATGTCAGACAGCTCCGTTGAAAATAAAAGCGAAGGGCAATCAGAAATTGCTTAAATATTTTATTCAGTTTTCAGCAACATTGTTTTTGCAAAACAGAGCTGAGCGCGCGCTCTGTTGAAAGTGGCGTGATCTTCGTCAGCAGCGCGCGCGTGAACAACCTTTGTCAACAGCTGAACATTTACATCAAAATCCAGACTTTTGTTGCCTAATTTCTTCATGTTTTAATGTTTGTTTTACGAAATTCATCTTACGGAATGGTAAACAAAAGTTCATAACAATAGATCTGCAGGTGGAATGACTGAGCTTTTGCTACAGGAAAAAAAAAGATGGGACGGTCACGTTCGTGTGTAATATATTTACCGTTAGATTTTGAGATTTTTGTTGTTCCGGCAATGGATGGGGGATAAAAATACGTCACAAAATGTAGCCTGGCCTCTGACTTGGTAACCAGGTAGTAGGAACAGCCGATTTTAATGGCGACTCCAAAATGGCGGCCGTGTGGCCGTATTTTGGTGTTTCGGCGGCAGAAAAAATGACTAAAGAGTTAATGTTATCAACCAAAATTTGGGGGAGATGTTTTCAATGCCTTATAGTACAACATAGTAGATTTATAGGAAGGATGCAATTTTGGTCATACTCGCACTTTAATGAAAGCTTCTAGCAAAAAACTAGCCTCAAAACAACGTGCGCGCGCTTTGCCATTCCTGCCGCGTGTAGTCCGCCGCGCGCCCAATAAAAAACGAAAACTTCAACAGAAACAAAGAGAGCCTGCGGACTGGCTATTCAAACCACCATCCTCGCGCGCCAGGGTCCTCCTCTCACCTCCCCCCCCCCCCCCCCCTCTTTCCCCAGGGGGGAGGTGAGGACCCTGTTGCGCGAGGATGTCAAACCACTTCAACATTTGTATTTGACTTTTCTTTTGTTCTTCTCAGTGCGAAATTTCCAGCGATGCTTGTTCAATCATTTAAATTTTGGAAGCGATGGCTGTGAAGATTTGAATTAATTTGTACCTTGGCGTGTGCGGTTTTGTTTATCTTTATTGTACTTGGTGAGCACCCGCGAGCCATGGGGAAGGGTTCCCACTCTCCTTTGAAAAGCGTACGAAGGAAGTCTACAAAAGTCAGGGAAATCTGAAAAATTTTCAAGATCAGAGGGAATTGTCAGGGAATTTTGATTTCTTTTATCTAATTGTACATAATACAAATTGTTGATATCTTGTAATTTTAGATTTGTTTATTCAAGAATGTTTCTTTTAACAGTTCAGGAGTATTTCCATTTTGTGCTTATCCACTTCACTTATTTGTACACAACAATGCAGAGCGTGACAGATTTATCCCTTGCCATTTTAGAGTGGGAACCCTGGTAGTAAACCTGATATTTACGGATCTTTTTATTCACGAATGTTTAAAGATTCATTATTCTTCTCAATGTTCAACATGTCCCGGAGTTACGTTTTCAGCGATTTAGACAGCGTTTAAGGCATTGTCCACACTAACGCGTTTTCAAATGTATTCGTTTTCAAACTTATACGGATTCGCAGCGTGTTAGTATGGGATTTAGCTCCAAACAAGCGATCAGTTTTTATTTGATTTGGCGTGTAAAGGGCAGTCTGAAATTAGTGGTAGAGTTGACGTCATCGTTTTCGTTTTTATCCGGATTCGAACGTCCACACTAAAACGAGATGTATACGGATTCGTTTTGATTCACTATCGAGAGCGTTTTCAAACTGATACGGATTCGATGGAAAGGATCAGCGCGTTAGTGTGGACGGAAGGCCTAAACGCATCAAAAAGTATACGGATTCAAACGAAAACGCGGTGGACGGGGTCTAACATGCATTCAGCTACGGTAAAATTGCTCAACAAGCATTGAAAAATATCTATCAAGTTTCGTCGGGTTCTCAAAACCTATTCATTAAGAAATGTTGAACAAATGGGCAATTCCAGAAAATAAAGGTACCCTCCCCACGGGCGGCACTAGTTTTTGACCCCCCCCCCCCCCCCCCCCCCCCCCCCCATGCATCCAGAATTTCCAAAAAGGTTTACCCCCCCCCCCCCCCCATGCATATAGAATTCCGGGCAGGTTAAAGAAATCCAGCTTCGAAACCCCCCCTTGCAATCAGAATTCCGAGCTCTTAACCCCCCCCCCCCCCCCCCCCCCCATCCCATCGGAATTTCCAAATGCCACCCGTGGGGGGGGGGGGTACCTTTATTTTCTGGATGCCCAATACTCACAAATGTTGAATCGAATGTTGAAGTGGTTTAGGGACCGATCGTTTATTACGTCCACGGGGGATGGGGGGCGGTGGTTTTCTAAATTTATTGAATGTTAAAATTCGCACCCCCCTCATTAAAAAGGCGATACAAAAATAAACCCCCCACATAACATCGATGTTCTAAAAATCTTACCCCCACCCTGTAACCAGATCCCCCTGTTTGAACTAATGGAAGACAATACAGAAGTTTCTCTTTTGTTGCGCGCGAAGCGCGCCCTAATTTTATGCATGAACGCATTTCATTAAACCTAAAAAAAAGGCAGATGAACAATCCATTTGTTGTGTGTAGTAAACAAAGATCGCAAATGACGTGCGTGAAGCAGGGTCTCTATCCTCGTAACTTCGAACTCACCTTGCCTAATAATAATGCCTTATTTTCCTAACTGAGACAGCTCCGATGCTTATTATTGCAGAGCGTCTTTTGGGGGAGAGTTAGTTTTTCCTCCTGGCTAAGATACATTTTCTTGTAAATACATTCGTAGCCATTCCATTGCGCACGTTCTCAAAAACAATATTGTACATTCCGATGCTCGACGTAATAAACGATCGGTCCCTTTAGCTCCAATTACGTTGCATCAAAATTGGTGCCATAAGTATTGTTGTATAAAAAAGTTTATTTAATTTTATAATGATTAGAAATTTTTGTAAGAAAAGAGCAGAGCTCCAGAGAAAATATTGTTAGTAATCAGTGAGGTGCATGCCTTTTTAATAGCTTAGTTGGTGGAACTATGTGCAACCCTCCAAACTCCGCAAGGAGCATGAGGGGGTTTATATGAGAGAATGGACGATTGAATGTAATAAACGAACACATGGACCCACGCACAAACGGACATGCAAGCACACGGTTCGCATTGACCCATGAACGTGCGGACAAGTGCAAATCCGAACGAATGGGTGGGCAGACACATGGACGAACATGCGAATGTCCTAGCACACGAACGCAGATCCCCGGCCGACGAACATGCGAGCAAATGTACGCATGAATGATGCACGAGTGAACGCACGAGCGTACGCACGAATCACAGACAAACGAACTTCTGGATATATGAACGTATGATGAGCATAAGCATGAACGTACGCACAAACTCCCAGGGAATGAACACCAACAATGCAGCACAGGGGAGAACGGGCAGTAAATGGACAACCCCATGTACGAATGAACGGGCATGGGGTGCACAAGCACATGACCGGGCCCATGCAAGCAGGAACAGGTAGACATCCCCATGGGCGAAAGGCGCACGAACACACACATGAACGTGCATACACATGGTATATGAATGCTGGTGAAAACATGTGGGGTTATGTGAGTGTTAAATGTAGATGAATGGATGAGTTATGATAACTCTGCTTATTCTGAATAATCTGTTGTTGACATTAATGATACAAAATTTCAGCTATAGGTCATTCAAGGATGGAAAAGTGATAGGTGAAAATTAATGTTAAAATAAAACACAATAGAAAAGGATAATTGAGTACTAGGGGGAATTATTAACAGATCTATAGCCTAGTATAGATCTATTGATAGATCTATCTACTGAAATCCATGCATGGGGTTTCTAAAGAATTGTTTATGCCAACTGTGCATTTCACTCAGCTTTCGTCATCAGGGATTGGGAAGACTGAAGGACATTAATCCCAGGTTAGATTCCTGAGAGGGCCACGCGTTTCTGCTTTGGTACCAAGGCCCAACCCAACGCGTAAATGCAACAAGGCCAGTTCTTTAGAGGATTACTTAAATGGTCAAAAAAAGAGTCAAAAATTTTTTAATTGCAATCCTTAGTCATAAATTATTAGCTAAATAATAATCTGGCAGAAAATGAAACCTATAAATTATAACGTCAACTTTCCATTTTGCGTAGTTGTAAAACACAAGAAAACAATTAAAGTAAAAGAAAATGCAGGGAGATAAAAAGTAGCCTCTGCTCGCAGGGTACTGGAATCCTCAGTCTATACACGTGGACCGATCTAAACTGCTAAAGCCGGGGAAATACGAGGCACAAAATCCCTCAACTTGTCGCGCAACATTGCTGCGTTGCAAGTCTAATGTTTGTTGCTCGTTTTTCATCAAATTCACAACTTGTCGCGTAACATTTTGTTTTGATGATCACACATGCGAGACCAAGGCGAACTTGGCCCCTTAGCACTTCATTTCTATTGACCAACCAACTTAAATCGTAGGCAAAATGTTGCGCGACAAGTTGTGTGTTTGATGAAAAACGAGGAACAAAGCCAAAATTTGTGTCTCAAAGTAGACCCGCGCTCTACTTTGCGCAACAAGTTTTCACAACCTGCAACAAATGTTTTTGTTGCGCGACAAGTTGTGGCGCGAGACGAAAAACGCGCAACATCGATCATCAACTTGCAACGCAACAATGTTGCGCAACAATGTTGCGCGACAAGTTGAGGGATTTTGTGCCTCGTATTTCCCCGGCTTAAAGGACCGATCAATCCGTCGGACGTCCCGCGCGTCCCCGCGGGACGTTTGTGTTTTATTTTGTTTTGCCTCGTTCTCACGTTCTCACACAGGCTCGGATCACGAGACTTTTCTGCAGGACGAGCAATCGGTGTTACAGGCAGAAAATTATGCTCTGTTTTTTGCTATTTTCTTCTCTTCTTCAGTTGTTAGCTGCTAAAACATGCGATAAAATAGATGTGTGCTCCTGCAGATTTAGTGATGGATCTGGTACGATTAGTCTTTGGGAAATTGATGGCAAGAGCGGACCAGCGTAGGTTGTCATGTCTTTTATTTGAAGAGCTAACTGAATGAAATTACGGAGCGACTGCAGAATACCCCCTCGCACATAGCTCCACCTTTTCAAAAACTGGTCAACTCGTCAACTGGTTAACTTGTCAACTCGTCAACTGGTCAACTGGTCAACTTGTCAACTCGTCAACTGGTCAACGCATCAACTTGTCAACTCGTCAACGCATCAACTTGTCAACTCGTCAACTCGTCAACTGGTCAACGCGTCAACTGGTCAACGCATCAACTTGTCAACTCGTCAACTGGTCAACGCGTCAACTGGTCAACGCATCAACTTGTCAACTCGTCAACTGGTCAACGCGTCAACTTGTCAACTCGTCAACGCATCAACTTGTCAACTCGTCAACGCGTCAACTGGTCAACGCATCAACTTGTCAACTCGTCAACTGGTCAACGCGTCAACTCGTCAAGTGGTCAAATGAACTCTTTAACTTGTCAACGCGTCAACTCGTCAACTTGTGTATAGAGAACTAGTTCTTTCACGCGCATTTTTAGAACGAGGCTATGTGTATAGTGAACTAGTTCTCTCGCGTGCATTTGTAGAACAAAGCTATCTGTATAGTGAATTAGTTCTTTCACGCGCATTTATAGAACGAGGCTATGTATAGTGAGCTAGTTCTTTCAAGACGAAGGGCAAACGCTCGAAACGTCAGCAAAACACCATTTTTCAACGGCGTTTAACATAAATCTCAACCTTTGGTTGTTGTTGTTCATGTTAGTGAACTAGTTCTTCGCAGCGCATTTATAGAACAAGGCTATGTGTATAGTAAACTAGTTCTTGGCAGCGCTTTTATAGAATGCGAGAATGAGGCTATGTGTATAGTGAACTAGTTCTTTCACGCGCGTTTGTAGATAGAGACTATGTGTATAGTGAGCTAGTTCTTTCCAGCGCGTTTGTAGAACGAGACTATGTGTATAGCGAACTAGTTCTTTCACGCGCATTTATAGAACGAGGCTATGTGTATATTGAGCTAGCACTTTCCAGCGCATTTGTAGAACGAGGCTATGTGTATAGTGAACTAGTTCTTTCCTGCGCATTAGTAGATGTAGACTGTGTATGAGAACTAGTTTCCTCCAGCGCATTTATAGAACGAGGCTATGTGTATAGAGAACTAGTTCTTTCACGCGCAATTGTAGAACGAGGCTATATGTGTATAGTGATCTAGTTCTTTCACGCGCATTTATAGAACGAGGCTATGTGTATATTGAGCTAGTTCTTTACAGCGCACTTGTAGAACGAGGCTATGTGTATAGTGAACTAGTTCTTCGCAGCGCATTTGTAGAACGAGGCTATGTGTATAGTGAACTAGTTCTTTCCTGCGCAATTGTAAAACGAGACTGTGTATAGTAAACTAGTTCTTGGCAGCGCTTTTATAGAATGAGGCTATGTGTATAGTGAACTAGTTCTTTCACGCGCGTTTTTAGAACGAGACTATGTGTATAGTGAGCTAGTTCTTTCCAGTGCGTTTGTAGAACGAGACTATGTGTATAGCGAACTAGTTCTTTCACGCGCATTTATAGAACGAGGCTATGTGTATATTGAGCTAGCTCTTTCCAGCGCATTTGTAGAACGAGGCTATGTGTATAGTGAACTAGTTCTTTCCTGCGCATTAGTAGATGTAGACTGTGTATGAGAACTAGTTTCCTCCAGCGCATTTATAGAACGAGGCTATGTGTATAGAGAACTAGTTCTTTCACGCGCAATTGTAGAACGAGGCTATGTGTATAGTGAACTAGTTCTTTCCAGCGTAATTGTAGAACGAGGCTATATGTGTATAGTGATCTAGTTCTTTCACGCGCATTTATAGAACGAGGCTATGTGTATATTGAGCTTGTTCTTTCCAACGCATTTGTAGAACGAGGCTATGTGTATAGTGAACTAGTTCTTTCAAGCGTTATAGAACGAGACTGTGTATATAGTGAGCTAATTCTTTCAAGCGCATTTATAGAACGAGGCTATGTGTATATTGAGCTAGTTCTTTACAGCGCACTTGTAGATCAAGGCTATGTGAAGAGGTCTGTCAGTCTTCCCATGAGCACCTGCGCGAGATTTTTTGAAACTACCCGCCAAAACGGACAATGTTCCCGGAAAAAAGCCAGAAAACAGATGTGAAATCCCTCAATAAAAATCTCTTAAGAGCACCATTATATGCAACCTGATAAATATACATAAAAGTTTATGAAATGAATTCGTGATTTAGCTAAATTCTCACTTCATAATGTCAAGCAGGCGGAAAATAACAAGGGCGCGACTTTTCCGTCAAATCTCTGCACGGACATTTTGTCCAGGCGATGGCTTTGTTTACATTTTTCATTAACCAAAATCTACTATTTCTAACCAATTGCCCTCTGATTTTATTGAGTATTATACTTAAGCAAATCTCTTTGATTTTAAATCTATTTCATTATCAGAATTGCCCTCTCGATTTCTTGTTGAATTTGGGACTGGAAAGTAGACAACTGAAACAACGGTCGGCCTTCGTGAGCACTGCAAAACACGTTGAAAACCTAAGTCTCGCTCGCCGTCACCACTCGCGAACGGGGTCGATCCTGAACTTAATATCTAAAAACTGATTCAAACGCGATACATTTCTGCAATACAAAGTCCGAAATGGTTTCTTAGCTATATTTTAAGCAATATCTAATGTCAGAAAGATATTTATTCGCCGAAAAATATGGGAAAATGTGGACAGAAAAGTGCTAGAGCTCGTGCGAAAAGCCGTTGTGATTGCGCGAGAGCGCGCGCTAATCTAAGGAGAATTGAGATTTCATCGACGAAAAATAAGCTTTATTTCTTGCGATTCCTCCAGAAAGTCACCAAGAATCGCAATACAAAACGAATTGTTACGATTTTGATAAGACAATTCCACAATATATTGACGACGTTGGAAGAAAATAATCCTGCAAGCAATTTTTTTTTTTTTTGCACTGCTTGTAAACAAACAAAATCTGACTTCTTCAAGCGACGACGGGAAAAAACAAAATGTCCAGAGACGGTGCTAACATAAAGACACGTGAAACTTGTCAACCTGAAGTTTATACTTCCGTTGGCTTCATCGTAGCAGAGGTGCAATCGTTTTTTGTGTGAGAAAGGCCGGAGCGCTTAAATTTGTGAGCTTCACAAAATCCTCCTTGTTCAACTGCCGAATCGCGCGCGCGTCATCCGGCCATTTATAATATGGCTCAAAAGCGATGCATTATGGGAAGACTGACAGACCTCCTCTTGGCTATGTGTATAGTGAACTAGTTCTTTCACGCGCATTTATAGAACGAGGTGTATAGTGAACAAGTTCTTTCACGCGCAATTGTAGAACGAGGCTATGTGTATAGAGAACTAGTTTTGTCGCGTGCATTTGTAGAACGAGAACTAGGTCACTATACACATAGCCTCTTTCTACAATTGCGCTGCGAAGAACTAGTTCACTAGAGTGATTTCATCCGACGTGAAATAGATACTAACAAAATACGCACTGCTATACACTACGAAAGTCATTTCTATTTTATTCCCCTTTTTAATTATGACTAGTAGACACTATTAAACACTGACTATTAGGTTTTGTTTCACAGCCGGATGAAAACCGCTCTATACACATAGCCTCCTAAGGCTGCCATCAATTTCCGTTTTTTAGAAAAATATACATAATGAAAGGTAGACGAACAGCTTTAAAACGATATCATTTGAAGCTGTTCCTCGACCTTTCATTATATATATTTTTCTAAGTTCAACTGGTTGACAGATTCCTTTTTTCAGGATCCAGCTTGGCAAAATACCTCGTTCTCGGATTTTCATATTTTAGTATACACTCCGTGTTTTTAGACCGACCCGTTGACGTGTTGACGCGTTGTCACATAGCCTCCTAACGCTGCCATTAGTTACCGTGTTTTTATACCGAACCGTTGACGTGTTGACGCGTTGACATATCGCCTCGTCGACTTAGTGTGGTCGCGTTGACGCGATAACGCGTTTCTTTTAGGGTATAGCTATACGCGAGGGGGTATTCTGCAGTCTAGCCGAAATTACAACTCTGCAACTAATTTGCTTGATGTGATCTTGTATGAGAATGCATTTCTATTTGCACTATAAAAAAACTTATAACTTAGTGAGTGTGAGAGGGGAACCATCCACGAAGTGGTTACGTCAAAGGTTGTCCTTTGGGACTTTCTCAAATTTTTGTACACACTTTCCTACATTCTCCACAAATTAATTAAGATTTTACCTTTTTGCCAATCTTGATAGAATGGAGGTATTGTAATCAACAGGTTTTGAGGTATTTTGCATGCTACCACAGCATTTCCCCATGGGGGGGTTGGGGGGCTCTGAAACCCCTAAAAATACCTGAGTCCCAATTTATATGTAGAACACCCCTATCATGTCAACATGGGAAACGGGGGATTCTTCACGTGTGCTGGCAGCCCCCATTATTCAGCCATCGACATAAGAAAACAATCGGTATTAATTAACAATATTAGTCGTTGAATGTGACATGATTATCTGCAAATTTGCAGGGGGATATGAGAGTTCGGGCAAACCATACTAATCTTCTTAAATTTTTGAGTTTTGAATACCTGTTAATCGATCAGTTTCATTGCGATTAACACCAAACTTCAACATTTTGACTTCAATGTTCAGAATTTTGATAAAGGTTTCACCTCAGGCACTCGCAATAGCTGTATAGAGCAGTTTTCACATGACTGTCATGAAAACAATTGCAATTGAGCAATCACTAGCCAATCAGAATCGAGAGAAATCACGACTTGCACCTAAATGGCTTTTTTCTCAGCCAATTGCAGGCCAAACCAATTGCCAAGTAATTACACAATTGTATTTACTACAGAATTTGATTTGCTGAGAAAAACAAGTAGCCAATGAGAACGCAAAACAATCGCCATTACATATCAAGTCTTGACAGTCATGTGAAATCCACTCTAAGGTGATTGTCCAATGGTGTGGAGATTTAGATAGGAAAGGAGAAAATTGGAAACCCACCTATGATAGTTTTGTGACCAAAGTTTCTTATTTGGTAATTTTACACTGGAAACTGGAAATCAAGGGGTCAGTTATTTGCTTTTTGTTCTTATGAAAAGAGCCAATAAATTTTATACAAATCATATAATTTTTACATTGTTGCAATTTATGTCTGGGAAGGCAGGACAAGGCCATTTCCCTCACCTAGATGATTTCTTACTAGAATCAAAATGTATGCACAACCATGCTTTATGTTGTTTCTCTATAGATTCACAGGCATTCCAGACTTGACACACTCCGACTACCATTTTTCTTATAACCCTTGCAAGTCTGTCAGTGATGGCTGCACAAATGCTAATGTAAGTGCCTGTAGCATAGGAATTCCCAACTGATCGCGTGCAAGAGGCAAGAACACACACTTTTCACTTTTGGCACAAAGAGAAGTTGATTATCAAGATCAAATAGAAACTTGAATCTACCAACAGTTAACCTCTCTGCCACCCTATACAATATATATCCCAGGTGGGAGGGTGGGAATAAAATTTAAGAAGTTCCCGTACGGACGATGAGGCTATGCTGCATCGCTGCAGGAACGCTAATTTGCAATGCACTAAACGCTGCATAAGCACTGCAGCATCCATGCTTTCACTGCACTGCACGAGTTACGAAAAATGACTGTACAATTGATGCATGAGCAATGCTGAGCGCTGCACAAAAAGCCACACAAAACCCTTTAAAAATCATAGCATTGCTGCCGCAGTGCTCAGCATCGATGCGTGAGCACTGCGCCATCAATACAGATTGTTTCTAAATTCTTAGCATGCACATCAGTCGTCACCTTTTCTACATCAATTATCACACTGGCTCTGTTTACTCAAACGTCACGCACTTTACACCGTTATATATCTGCATATCGGGGCGTTTTATCCCTTACAGTGCTTGTCCAAGAAAATTTGCGTTAACCAAAGATCTTCAAGTTGCCTCTGTGTAGTAGTCTCTTTACAGTGCGTGTCCAAGCCGATAAACAAGTCGTTCAAGTCGCCTCTTTGCCGTGGTGCATTTGTTCCGTATATTCAGTCACCCGCAGTCGAGGGGTACATGAGTAAATTGCACGACTAAACTTAGCAGTTTTGTTTTCACCTGATTGTCAAGTAAAGTTTCCTATTGCTTTCTCGTCTTTGGCCCATTTTCCTTCTCTTGAGAATGATCCTGTGGTTTTCTTTGAGTTTCTTTCCAGTTTTAGGGAGTTCCGCTGCATCTCATTTTCGGTTTGCTTTCTCTCAGACGAGCTTCAATAAGTTTAATCATGTATCTTATTAGCTCCGCCTTGATTTCTGCAAAAAAAATCAGTTAAACATTAGAGACCAAAAGCCGTCCTCTTGTCCCATATATCCCTTGATTTCTAAATATTTTAGATGACACATTGTAGCCGGGCACGTCTTTCCTTCGTGTTTCACAGTTTAGCCAAGCGAGAAACATTGCTGCGCGCGACACAAAGAAATGTTTCTTCGCAAGACAAGAGTCCCGAGACAAAAGTGTGTACGATGTTTCCGAGTACTTAGCCGCTCGGCACATGTTGAGCACATCTTAGTGTCACATGTGTCCTAGTGCCGTAGCTTTACACACTTTTGACTGACAGCTATTCAAACCGTTAGTTCAGTGCGCCAGATCAAGAACAGATTTTGAAATTATTGAACTGTACGCAACGCTTTCTTTCTATTTGTTTTAGCTTCAGGCCGATGAATATGAATGATTTAGCTTTTAGTAACAAAAAAGGTATTTCGTAAGCGGATATATATGCTTGTTTGGTACCACCACAACAACAGTGTTGTAACAAAACATGTACAAGAAAATGTGAGTTTTGAATCGTACTAGTACTCTCGCTTACCTCCGATTTTGACCACTTTTGTCTGCCACAGCTTCCCCTCCGTTTCTTGTGCTAGCCAATTAGATTCAACTGTTGTGTAAGTTATCTGATCCCGTAAAATTCCTCAAATGATTTCTGTAGAAAGCGTGATAACATATATTTGAGTTAGTTCTGATGAAGGGATCTTTGATACCACCCAAATATATGTTATCAATGAGAGGCAACATTTTTCCTTTAGAAGGTTGCAGTACAGTTTCAAAGCATTTCCACTACAGAGATAAATTTCGTATCTCTTATCTTCTGTCAAATCTCTCACGAGAGTTTCGCCTTCAGGAGACACGGACACAAATTCTCCGCAATAACCCTCAACAAATAGGTCTTAAAGGGCAACCCAGGCTTCCTACGAAATCCGATAAAAGATGTCTTTGTTTTTTTCTAAATAGGCGAATGTTCTTGTCGTGTTTTTCTTATCCGCGGGGAATTATTCTTGGGCAGCGAAATCCAATCTATAACCGCGTCAATAACTTGTTAATAGCCATCATTCATCAGCACGTTATAAAACCCAGTACACTAGAACTTTTCGAATTAACCTTTATGAAGTACACATTGAGCTTTAATTACCTACCAACCTCAAACACCGAAAAACGTTTTTTGCTTGTAAGAGAAAAATAAAGCGAGAATTATCGTGCATTGCGCACTCCTAACAGATAATTATAGTAAACTGATCTCGCCCGTGTCAATCGTCGCTCAACGTTTCCACAGAACGATCATAGCGCACGGACTAAAGTGCACATAAAGACCGATTTCAGGAACATGAATTCCTTTTATCTGGAAGTAATGTCATCATTTCAATGGCTTCTGGGCACGGCAGTTTGTGTTCAGTGTGTCTTGTACAAATTGCGGTTTCTTTGTGTACTTCAAAACGGTCTATTTGGTTGTCACGAAAACTTCAGGGATAGTCGCGCAATTTTACGGGTAAGGAGGGGGCGTAAGGGGGGTCGAAAAACCGCAAAACCGCATCAAAAAAACGAAAATACCGCAAAACCGCATCGAGGTTTACCGAAAAACCGCAACCGCAGCAAAATTATAAGAAAGGAATTCAAGAGAAAGCTATATAAACACCTTTAAAGAACGTCCATCCAAAGGCTGAGACCCCGTCTTCACTACACCGTTTTCAAACGAAAACGGATACTTTTTTCTCCGGATACCGACGGCTATCGTCCACACTACAACGCCGAAAACGATCGCCGAAAACGGCGAAAACAATACGAAAACGATAAGTGTGGACGCAAATGTTTTTGAAAACGGAGCAAAAAGTATCCGATACTTTTTGCTCCGTTTTCAAAAACATTTGCGTCCACACTTATCGTTTTCGTATTGTTTTCGCCGTTTTCGGCGATCGTTTTCGGCGTTGTAGTGGACGATAGCCGTTTTCGTTGAAAGCAGTGTAGTGTGGACGGGGTCTCAGGCTCAGATGAAGAACTTGTTATTGTTACTGCTTGAAAATAAGAATAGGTCATAGGCCTATTTCGGTTAAGGACTTCAAGGAAACATGAATTTCGTACGATGACAGCTCCGAATAAAAATCAGTAAAATTTGAACGACTACATGTATAAACGTAAAAAGTCTGAAAAGTACGTAAAAAGTGTCATGATCTTCAAACACGAGCGCACTTCAGTGATCTCCGATTACTTAGATTTTTTATAGACAATAGACACAAAAGGAAAAGGTTCACGACTATTCGACACTTTTCTCCGGTCCTATCTTCATTCAAAACCTATTCTTATTCCTGACGTTCTCTCCACCTTTCCCTCTCCGTAACGAAAGGGAAACTGCATTTACTATTACACCATATTGACTTTGTCGTTCTTCTTTCATGGCCGTAGCAATTAGCCTCCAAAAACTGAGGGGGTAGTTTTTAGGGAAAATTGAAACTTTTTTGCGCGCCGTTGATATGCAGGGTGCAAAAACGGGAGTTTTAAGGATTGTTTGGAAGAAAACTGGGGGGGGGGGGGGCGCTAAGAGCGCTACGGCCCTGTTTTTTGTTCTTTCTCGTCCGGGATTTCTGTCAGCTCCTTTGTCGCCATGTTGTACTGAGCCCGAAACCGTCTTGTTTTGAACCGCAAAACCGCAGGTCTGAAGAGAAAATACCGGAAAACCGCACCAAATTTAAGGCAAATCCGCGAACCGCAATGTTTTGAAAAACCGCAATACCGCACAGAAAAAAGGAAAAAACCGAAAAACCGCACCATATTTTAGGCAAAACCGCATCACCGCAATCCCTTACGCCCCCCTCGGTAAGGTTAACATTCAAATTCTTGAATTTGTGCTCATTTCATATAAAAACTAAAGTGGCAGAGTTTACGCAGTTATCGGCAGCGATGATTTTTCAATGCATGTACAATGCTTTCTCTGCAAAAGAATCCGAGTCACATAAAAGAGACCCAACCTAGATGTTTTTCGACTGCAGCGTTAATATCAATGCTCAAGAAATGCTTCCTCTGCAAGCAACTCTAGGTTATCTGTGCAGCGTTGCAATTTTTTCGATGTCTGCCCAAGTAATGCCTGATCACTGCATAATCAATGGCTAATCAATGCGCAGTCAAAATTAGCGTTCCTATAGCCTCATTGTTCGTACGGGTTCACTCTACTTGCTATTGTGTGTTTCCAAAAAATATCCATACCCCCCCTACGGAAGGGATTGGAAATTCCAGAGGGGTGGGGGGGGGGGGGTCAATTTACTCCTTTCCATACAAATACTGTATTTTTCTTTGGAAATTCCAGAGGGGTGGGGGGGTCATTTCTCAACACCCTTCCGTGGGGGGGAGGGGGTGGATATTTTTGGAAACACACATTGTCTCTCTGCCTCTACTGTCTAACAAAGGCCCATAATCAACCGGGAACCTTTGCGCTTTGTTTTTAATTGGATCTAACAGCTGTGATTGGCTGATACTGTAGGTCTCAAAGGGGTTCCTATTGTTCTTCACATTTCACAAGTTCAAACTGAAAATTTGCATCAGGTTTTCAACTGCGTTTTATTCTTGTGAGCCTGCAATGTGACTTGGGTCATTATGGGCCTTTAAACTAATGAGTGTCACATGTCAGTCAGGCAATTAGTCCCTTTGAGCAAGTGACCAACTGATCATGTAAGAGGCAAGAACACACACTTTTCACTTTGGCACAAAGAGAAGTTTATTATCAAAATCAAATACAAACTCGAATCTACCAACAATAAACCTCTCTGCTACCAAACTACACAGCCAAAATTGAAGTCTCGCTCTTAAATTTTTCAGCCTTGATCTCTCACTGTCTTGGAAAATGTCGCATTTACTATTTGCCACCCTACCCATGATGCTTTGCTTTGCCTTTGTTGACATTCAGTGCAACGATTTAGCTCAAAAGATTTGTACATGTCCTCAAACTTTTCACAGTTTGTATGGTAATTGGGTTAAATCAGCAGAAAAGGGAGAGTTTGCTCAGTGAGTTTTGATATCTAAAATGGTGACAAAATAGTGCATTATGGGTAGACTGATTGATTTTACACTATTTATGACCTTTCAACGTATAAACAGTGCACAAGGATGTGATGAGGGTGGGGGTGATGTCAGACTTCTATCCTAGGAGACGATATGAATACCAGTACCACTAACATGAAGCATAAGGGCAGTTAAAGTTAACTTTAAATGAATCATTGTTTGCCATTTATTTTGTCAATCCATCTGACCATGCTTTTTAGCTTACAATTATTCTTAAATAGTTATCTGCTATGATGGTTTTATTAGTTTTGCTGATAATTCAGAGATCGCTCCTGGAGCATGCGTGTACAGGCTTCCTTTAAATACCTCCTGTACAAATATGAAGGAAAAATATTTGCACCTAAATATCTCCTCTAATTTGAAATGCATGCAGATGAAGAATGCAAATTCTCTTTAAGCATCAGTTGATCTGGTTCTTATAATTTATGCAGATATGTCAGGATGCTGGTGGTTATTTTCCATGTGGCTCATCAGTTACTGGATTCAGTATAAATAGTGCAGGCAATGTAGAGATCAGCTATGGACAGATGGTGAAAGATGGTTATACAAGGTACAATGATAATGTGGTAATGGACCCCCCACTTTAATTCACCCTGCATGACTTGTTTTCACATTTTTTGTAAAAGATTCATGGGCATAGAGCAGATTTCACATGACCGTCGTAATTTGTTATGTAATTGCGATTGCTCTGCGTTCTCATTGGCTACTCGTTTTTCTCAGCCAATCAAATTCTTTAGTAAATACAATTGTGTAATTACTTAGTAATTGGTTCGGCTTGTGATTGGCTGAGAGAAAAGCCATTTAGGAGCAAGTGGTGATTTCTCTCGATTCTGATTGGCTAGTGATTGCTCAATTGCAATTGCTTTCACGACAGTCATGTGAAATCCGCTCTATAGCCAAGGGGGTCATTGGGTGCATGTGACCCCCTTTTTAGAAGAAACATGCAGCAAACGTTAGAAAAAAAATTGAATAATGAAAAGGGGCACCATATATTTGTACAGTGTATGGTGTTAATACGGAGCATGATAGTTAGAAAAATACCACCGGCATTCACAACATCCACTGAATATGAGCTTTTCCTTTTTACTAGTAGCTAACTGGCTATTTTGTAAGATTTGAATTGTAGGGGCAAAGAATCGGATGATATTATCACGGAAAAACTTGAGACTTTCGCCATTCGATCGTGAAATGGGGGAATAGACATTTCAAATGAAGTGTGGAAGCTAGAGCAGATTTCAGACTGTGAAAACTGGCGCGGTACTGTCGCGGTGGCGGTACGGAACCTGCAATTGTGGCCTGCTGTAGATGGAATGAAATCGCCAATGAAATCGCGTAGTCGCGGTACGGTCACGATCGCGGCGCGGAACAACTTTATCACAGTACTTTTCACAGTCATACGAAATCTCAATGTGTTTCCAAAAAAATATCCATACCCCCCCCCCCCCCCCCAAAAAAAAAATAATAATAATATAATAAAAAATCTAGGGAAGCCATTCAGTTGTTCCCTGATCGTGCGAAATGTCACGCCTGATTGGTTTCTGAATGTTGGGGACGCGCATCGCTAGCGTAAAATTAATTATTTGACCAGAATGTTTAGAGTTTTTCTTTGATATTCTAGACTATTGACAAGGAAATACTTGAGACTTGGTACAAGAAAGCCAAATCACAGCTTCTTTAGGAGCAAATCACTAGTTTTCTCGAACGTGTTTAACGTCTCTTCAGGGACGTGTGAAGAGATGGACTAGCAACTGAATATATTAAAGGCGAATGACGCACTCTGATTGGCTAAAGCTGTTCAAAATCCTTGTTTCGCGCCATTCCCATGAGACCCGGGCGTGAGCACTCATAGTCCGGTCAAATTAGCCCGAAAAAACCCCGAACCTGGAAAAAATTGCAACATGGGAAATTTTTGGTACTAATTGTCAAGAACATATCTGGGAATAACATAGCCAAATTTCGTAGAAATCCGACCGGGGGAAGTTGGTTAAATTTTTGGTTTTACCGGCGAGTTCAAGGGCGCCTTTTGTTTTCGGCGGCACTAAGACAATGAAAACACAGAAACTGGGAGGATGTTTATAGACTGTACAGATGAAACCGGGGAAGATTTAATATGGTTTTTCGGTTGAAACAAATAATTTCTGAGCGATGAGTTACGGCTGCGATGAGTTTATTTCTTTTAGCGTGTAATATTCGAACTTTAGTGTATCACCACGCGGGAAATACAAGGATCATATGGGTTTTGTCAAAACTCAGGATTATTTTGTTATTATTTTGCAGAGTTGGTTATTAACAAACACAAAATTCACATCTATGCAATCACATTCTGCAGTAGAAAGAAATTGCTCGATATCTTGTTCAATATCACACCGAGTTCCGGCTCTACAGTCTATAGCCCTCCCTTCGAATTGTTCCCTTTCATTGTCTAAGTGCCACCGAAAACAACGGGCTTTCCTTCGTGCAGACGGAAACCCCCAAATTTAACCAACTTCCCCCGAACGGATTTTCACAAAACTTGGACACGTATTTCTCACATATGTTCCTGAGAATTTGCTGTATAAAAATCCCATGTTGCAATTTTTTCCAGGTTAAACGCTAAATTGACCGGACTATCACAACTTTGACTGACTAGAGCAGCTGAGAGGACAAGACGCGCGATTTTCAAATTTTCAAGTAAAAATTAGTATATTTGGATTCTTTAGTTATAAAAGCGTGACATAGCTGAGTTATTTTGGCGAAAATATCGAGTGCATTGCGCGATCAAACTATATTAACGGTTTTCGCACTCGAATGTCTCGGTGTCATTACTCACTTGCTTCGGCCGAGACAACAACACGAAGTGATCGCTCCGAAATACATGGACTCCTAACGATCGCGCGTGCAATAAATAGACTTCAATTTCACGATTTTACCGAGAAAGATTGCATTAGTATACTTTTGTAAGACTTTTTGGCACAGAAGTCGGTTTCTTAGTAAAACCTGAATGATTGCCACACGCCGAGCGTAGCCTGTCGAGATGATAAAGCCGCTACAGCGAGTGATTTGATACGTTCTTACGTTTAATTAATATGTTTTTGTGCAAAGTAATAATGTCTACGAGTTTTAGGATAAAAGTACTTCTGCTGGTTTTGGACAAAGTGAAACCTCCGTATATTTTACCGTATTATTTGTTAACATAACTACAGAGCAATCTTGTTCGTGACTAGAACACGCGTCCATTTCGCGCTGAGATTGCTCTCACGTCTTGACTTCTTTGAGTTAATCCAGGAAATAGGAGTACTTTCCAATGTACTGTGTTGTATGGCTTTCGAAGAACATTCGACAACATTAAATTCCCAAGATATCTAATAATAGGGCACTCGAACTAGCTTCATTCGAAGATGAATCCCGGGGATGAATCGTCGTGTCCCACTGGCTCGTCACAAGATAATAGCGATGGCTAAATGGTCCATTAAACCAGGAAAACTTTGCATGTTTTTGGTCTTGAAGTAACATACATTAATATCCAGCCTATTTCTAACTCAAGCAGGGATAAGGGATCGAATCTAGATGGAAAAGATGCCCGTATTGTGAATGGAGTGCCCGGAAATGGTTTGCAATGAACAACAACTCACGCCAATTTATGCTCGATGTTTGAAAGGGTCGCATTCATCGAAACCTGAGTACATAAGAGTACCTTTGACTCCTTAGCGTTGTGTGACCCTTATATAACAATATACATGCAAAAAATCTCTAATGTATCCAATCATAAGAAGGCTATGTACATTTTTAACCAAGGGGTTGAACGCGTGACGAAGTCACAAAGGCCGCAGTTGTGTTATAGAGTGCAAGAATAATCGTCTCGGCTCGTAACTTGTTCGCAACAACTGCTGGCTTTTTTGCAAAACATAGGTAAAATGCAAGTTAATGAATGTGTATATACCAAAATATACGCATATCAGTGTCTAGATACGACGAAAAACGCTCTCCAAAAGTGACCTAGTTTTGCCGCGAAACACTCGATTTAAGTAACGCATGACTGGTGTCAAGTGAATAACTTGGGCGCGCTAAGAATTATGGGACCTTTATATCCTCCTTGAGCCGGCCGCTTGACAACAAACCAATCGAAGGGAAAATTCAGAATGCAAGCATTTGGCCCGAGGGGGGGACTCCCAGATTTTTTGACCGGGGATGATCGTCGTATCTTTTAGGGGTTAAAATCACGGGGCCTTGGTCTCTTTTAGGGGTGATCTTAATCTTCAATAAAATTAGGGAGATTGGTATCTTTTAGGGCCGAAATATGTGTCCAAATTACCGTGTAAGAAAGAGAGATTACTCGATGAGAAGACGATAAATTAGAAACAAACACGGAAATTTCTTGATGGGTATCTTTTACCTGTTACCTGTCTCCTTCGCGCCTACTTTGCACATAAGGCCTCATCTTTTAGGGTATCTTTTAGGGTAAGAAATTATTTGAGCCACGCCATGGCCCGCCATGTTTGGTATCTTTTAGGGTGAAACTGAAAATTTCCGACGATCATCCCCGGTCAAAAAATATGAGAGTCCCCCCCCGGGGCATTTGGTCACTTACGGAACACGTTTTGTCTTGAAAATCGCCTCTAGCAAGCCCCGATTAGTATATTTGGATTATTTAGTTATAAAAGCGTGGCATAGCAGAGTTATTTTGGCGAAAATATCGAGATGAAGCGAGAAATAAGTAGAATTGGATGTTTGGCTGGAGCCGGCCGCTTGACAACAAACCGATCGAAGGGAAAATTCAGAATGCAAGCATTTGGTCACTTACGGAACACGTTTTGTCTTGAAAATCACCTTTAGCAAGCCCCTCTCCTCTCTTCACACGTCTCTGGTCTCTTCGACGAATTTTGCGCGGAGGATTCTAGACAACTAACACGCTTCTTAGGGGCCGACAATTTAACTTTTTTTTTGGGGGGGGGGGGGGGCTTTTTTGTCAGTGCAAGATTTTTTTTATACCTCTGTTATGCGGCGAGAATTTTTCTTCCAATAAGAAAAGAGGGTTTTAGTCACCATTTGCTGTGCAGGAATTTTTTTTTTCAAAAAAGCCCCCCCCCCCCTCAAGAGTTAAATGGTCGGCCCCTTAGCAGTTTCGCTACAGAAAACAGAGGGATTCTCAAATGTAAAACCTCCTTGGTCCATGCAAGCTCAACTTATCCTGTATCGCCAACATCCTTTATATTAATTACAAAGTTGAACCTGATGCGTGATTGAACTAACAGTCGAAATCAGTAGAAAATTATAGAGATTCTGTCTTAGAAGGGACAAGTACGAACTGGCGGGGAGACCTTTATTTTCTGGAATTGCCCAATTTGAGGTTCCTAATTACAGTGCTGCTAACTCAACCGGGACCGCTTCAAGATATGTAAACATTCAGTTTTGCATTCATGCACCAATCCTATAAGATTTGTCATTGCTTTGTAATAGAGTCCCTGCTGAGCTAGTCAAAAAATATCTGCGGTACTGGGCACAGCATTTATTTGTTTATTTCTTCATTTTGTTGTCAAGGTCTTCTACTGTTGAACTAGTTTGTGATAAATCAGTGCAAACTGGTACCTTTGGGACTGGCTTTGTGGAAACTCAATCCCCTCCATCCGCATCTAAGTATGTAAGTATTATGAAGTTATTGTTTGCTGTGTAGATTAAACAGCCTTTACAAAAGTATTTTAGAAGTTAAACTCACCATCTGTATGTCTGTCTGTCTGACAGCTATCTTGGTTGTCTCGTGTACTGTCTGTCTGCTTGCCTTTCTGTCCGTCCGTCCATCTGTCTGTCTGCTTGTTTGCTTTTGTCTGTCTGTCTGTGCCTGCATTTCTTCATTATCGCTGTTTGCTCTTTTCAGTCAGTTACCATGACCTCTAGATGTGCATGTCCAGGTGTCTGCAAGATTCCCCACCCAACCAGCAACCCACCCACCACCATCCCACCCACAAACCCGTCAAGTGGCATTAGTGTTGGAAGCATTCTGCTAATAATGTAAGTCTGTTTTGTATGCTGTGTCATTGCATCCCAGAGCACAAAACACACTTACCTTTTTATCCACTTGCCACATGGTGCCTGCATGATGCATTCATATCCCCAAAATTGTTAAGGTGCAGTTTGCTTCTATCTTATTGTTGTCAGGAACTTTGAAGACCCCTGAGCATGCAGACAGACATGTAATGACATTGACTTTCTATATTTTCACTCTCATAAACAAATCTCCCACAAGACACAGGCTATCCTTTTGCAATCATAGGCATTAGCGACAGAACAGTTTTTGAAGTGAGAGGGCCCTGGGGAGATGATGCACCCCAGTCCCCCTGTCCTGCTGTCCGTGATAGTCACTGTGGTATATGCTCGGTCTATGGACTTGTGAATGAGGAGAAACGTTGCACATACTACTCTCCTGAGAGTCATTGCAGGGAAATCCCAGACTGGCTGTGATGACAGCTCATTATCAAAATAATGTTTTCATCCATTGCCTCTTTTTGGGTTTTCAGATTTTTTCCTCTGTTAATTATATATTTCGTATTGGGCATCGTCATTAACGTGTTTGTACTCCATAAAGAAGGCATGCCAGATGTCATACCAAATAACAGTTTATGGACTGCTTTGCCGTTTCTAATCAAGGTATTAAGTCTAGTTTTAAAAATATTACACAATTTCCCTGGGATCTCTTTAGCAGTACTGTGGAATCGCCATACAATTCCATTCTCTTCTGCCTCTTGATAACACGTCAAAACAACCTAGAATTGCATCTGTCTAACACTTGAAAGTTGTTTTTATTAATCCAAAGGATTATTTTGATTACTACGGGCAAATGTACATGTGTTTTCACGGTTACAATTTTACTTATTTTATGTCCACGGTGGACGAATATTAAGCGTGCGAGAGCCCCTTTAAGGCCGATTTTTGTTGCATGTATCGCTTCGATTTTTCTCGTGCGAATTGTAATTCCAACTCTCTAGTGTAAAAGAGATGCAAATCCGCTGCAATTTTCTGTGCTGTCTTCTCTTCAAATTGCATGTTGCAAAAGGTTCGAACCGATCTTGTGTGCAACAAGTTAAACCTAGTTTATATTTGTGATTTTGAGTTGACGCGTCATGCGAGAAAAATCTCCGCGACTCGCGCGACAAACATTGCTGCAAAAAATGCAAGTGTATCTCACTTAATATATCGCACATCTCAATATAGCTCTTGTCAAAATGAAAACAACATGAACACAAGAAATCATCGTTAGTTAACAAATAGATCTACTATTTCCATACGTCTGTACTATTATGACACTGCGTGTCACCCCGCCTGTCAACCAAGGATAACATGTGTACTTGTACGTTTGCCAAAATGACAAATACCTGTTCTTTTGTTTAAAGGATGGCTGTGTCTTCTTCTTTGAAAAGATTAAAGGTTGCTGCCAGTTCATTGCTTCAAAGATCAGCGGAGACTCGTACGCAAATATATAGAGAAGTCTTCTGAATTATCTGGATTATCTCCAGGGGCCAGCCATTACAAATTCTTCTCAATTCTTTTCGAGTACTCAGGGTGTGTCGATCTAGTGTAAACTTACTTTATTGTACGCGCTTGAATACCGAAGCTTCCGAGCGAGAGTGGAAATGGGGTTCAAATTCAGTGCATATGATAGTGTGGAAGAGTTGAGTGCTGCTAAAGCGCCCAGCGTTTTGTCTATGTCATGGTGATGTGATTTCCCTTTCCAACTTCCAACTCACCACCGCACCCAAACGCTTCTGCCCATCGCGAGTGTTATGACCAATATTCTTAATGCGGTTTCTGGACATCTCCACCCTAGAATCAGATGCTGCTATGTTAGGATTCGTTCAATTCACCATCCTCGCGCGCCATGTTCATCTCTTACCTCCACCCTCTTTCCCCAGGGGGAAGGTGAGGGTTCTTCCCCAGGGGGGAGGTGAGGGGAGGATCCTTGGTGCGCGAGGATGTCAAACCACTTCGACATTTTTATTCGACATTTTTTTTTTCTTTTCAGTGCGAAATTTCCAGCGATGCTTGTTCAATCATTTAAATTTTGGAAGCGATGGCTGTGAAGATTTGAATTATTTTGTACCTTGGCGTGTGCGGTTTTGTTTATCTTTATTGTACTTGGTGAGCACGGGCTGCGAGCCATGGGGAAGGGTTCGAAGAAATTTTACAAAAGTCAGGGAAATCTGAACATTTTTCAGCGAATTTTGATTTCTTTTACCTAACTGTACATAATACAAACTGTTGATATATTGTAATTTCAGATTTGTTTATTCAAGAATGTTTTCTTTAACAGTTCAGGGAGTATTTCCATTTTGTGCTTATCCACTTCACTTATTTGTACTCAACAATGCAGAACGTGACAGATTTAACCCTTGCCATTTTAGAGTGGGAACCCTGGTTGGTATGGCGTAAACCTGATAATTACGGATCTTTTTATTCACGAATGTTTAACGATTCGTTATTCTACTCAATGTTCAACATGTCCCGGAGTTACGTTTTCAGCGATTTAGACAACGTTTAACATGCCTTCAGCTACGGCAAAATTGCTCAGCAAGCATTGAAAAATATCTATCAAGTTTCGTCGGGTTCTCAAAACCTATTCATTAAGAAATGTTGAACAAATAGTCACAAATGTTGAATCTAATGTTGAAGTGGTTTGGCTCAAATTACGTTGCATCAAATTGGTGCCATAAGTATTATTTTATAAAAAAAAGTTTATTTAATTTTATAATGATTAGAAGTTTTTGTAAGAAAAAAGCAGAGCTTCAGAGAAAATTGTTAGTAATCAGTGAGTGCTGCAATTTTAGACCAGAACAAAGCGGTAATTTATAAATACTATTATCTGAAATCAAAAATTGAACTCATTGTAGACCTTTCCGAAGTTTTCGCCGCCATCTTGGAAAGGTATGCAAACTTTGGAGGCGCGGTTACCAAGCCTAAACAAATTCGCCTTGGAATCTCTTGACACTCTTAATTTACGAACAATTTTACGAAGAAAACGCTGTTTTAAACTCGCCGATTTCAAAGATTATTCAAGGTAAGACACTCTAGAAGGAGTTTAGCTAATCTTGGAAGCGATCGGGCTTGATTTTGTTGTATTTTGAACGAGTTTTTTCGGACTGAATTGTCAAGTCGACCAAACAAGAAAGCGATTTCTGCAAACTGTACCAGCGTTGTGAATAAAATTCGCTTTCCTCCAACAATAGCGTGTGTTTTGTTTATTTGAACTAGCTTGGCATATTTAGTGTTCATATTTTTTTGTAATCTCATTCATTAAATATTTGATCGGAGACGTTTAGATCGAAAATTATGGCGTCTTTCTACGAGCGGACTCTGTTACTCTTCAGCTCGTGAAACATCCAGAGATCAATCATCAAACAACAGTCTATTCTCAGTCATCGTTTAAAAATAAATCTAAGTAATTTGAACTAGAATTATCATTACTGATTTTCCAGAGGAATAGCTTACAATAGAAAATGAACTGAACTCAAATACTCCATTAAAATAACATAGAGTTTACAAAGTAGTTTCAGGTAGGTAGTCAGGTAGTTTCTGTATCTTTTCTTGGATAAAATTTATTGCAGGTTAGTTATGACAGGACTGCCACCTCATGCACGATGTTGTGTTGGGCCATGTGACAACGATGCACGGTATCCAGAGAAATGGTTAGTTCACTCAAATGTCAGGGAGATGAGATTTTTCAAATTCACAACAAACAGTGCTAAAAGACCAGTTTGGATTTCCAATATTGCTAAAGGGAGGAAACACTTTAGCAGCCCGGGAGGTGGCACTTTTGTCTGTGCAAATCATTTTGTTGATGGACAACCAACCCCTGACCATCCCCATCCAGTCTGGTTTCTCACAGAGTCAGAAGCAGGCAGTCCAACCCCTGAAAGGAAAAGGATGCGACTAGGAAGGACTGCAAAGAGAATCACACCTTCCCCTAAATGTAAAACCCAACTTTTTGATGTTAAAATGGAGATCCAGGAAGAGATACCAGCTCCCTCTGATGCTAGGCCAGACATGAGGTTTGAGTACCTCACAAGGGACAGTGATGTTCGATTTTTTACGGGGCTTGACAACTCCAAAATGTTTAAAGTAGTTTTTAATCATGTCAGCTCAAAGGCATTAAATATGAACTACTGGAGAGGAGACAAGAACTTTGAAAAATCAGTTCTGAAAGAGTCTTCATCGAATCGCCTCTCTATGATTTTTGCATTTTATGAGGAGGCAGGCACTGATGCTCCATCGTTCAAAAGAGGGCCTATCAGAAATCTTACTTTGGAGCAAGAGCTCTTGCTAACATTAATGAGACTCAGGCTTGGTCTTTTAATTGAAGATCTAGCTTTTAGATTCAAAGTGTCACCTACAACAGTAACAGAAACATACATTACATGGACAAGGCTACTGTCTAAAGAACTTGGATGGCTGATATCCTGGCCAACGCGTCGGCAGATTCGCCATACACTTCCATATTCTTTCCAGCGCATTTTTCCTAGAGTGCGATGCATCATTGACTGTACAGAGGTATTCACAGAAACACCAAGTGCACTTGATGTTCAAGCAGCCCTGTGGTCGGAATACAAACATCACTGCACAGTCAAGTTTATGGTTGGCATAACCCCAACTGGGGCAGTATGCTACCTCTCTCCAACATATGGGGGGCGTGCTTCTGATAAATTCATTGTCAGAGACAGTGGGTTTCTAGAACAAATCGAGCCACACGATCAAGTTTTGGCAGATCGTGGGTTTAAGATTAAGGATGAACTTTTGCTGAGGAGAGCATCGCTCTGCATCCCACCAAGCTGTCGCACCGGTGTTCAAATGGATTCATCTGCTGTCAAAGAAACATCTCGGTTAGCCAACGTGCGAATTTATGTTGAGCAAGCAATTGGAAGGCTTAAGAATTTCCGAATTCTGAAGGGCAATCTACCGGTCAATTGCCTTCCCATATGTGATGATATTTTCAAGGTTGTTTGCATTTTGAGCAACCTCCAGAATCCATTATGTAAGTAGATCAGTCACTAGCATTAGGATAAATGTGAACATATGACTGCTCTATTTCTGCATGTAACATTACGGTAGGCCTGGCTAATAAAAACTGAAAGTGCTTGGGGCATAGGGGGAACATTTGACTTTAAGGGATGGTTTGGACATTTTCACAAACAATTATTAAAATATGCCATCAACCAATTTGTTTCAGTTTTTAAAAATGTATCTCTGACAAATTTCAACCAGTATTTTTAAAGTCAAATAGTCCCCCTTGGCCACCTTATGAATGTGGTCTTACTAACTGATTTAAAGTACACATATGGCATTTCCTGGAGTGTCACTGGTCATATCCATCAGACAGGGGCTGCACACCCAATCTTGGTTATCATCAAGATGCTTAAGGTGGGCACAGCTGAAATGGTACCAAGCACCACAGTGATCGCACTGAATACTGTTTTGGAGAGTGTCTGAAATTTCTTCTGGCTCTAAAATGACCTTGTCACATTCAGGACAGTGAAAGATCTCTCGCAAGTTTAATAAAACATGAACCATGAAGGCCTTGAAGTAGACATCTAGATTGATAAGAACCCTTGACCAAAAGGAGGGATCAAATTTTATGGTAGTAACATGTAGTTCTTGCGGTGTCCATATAATAAAGAAACACTGGGCTGCCTTTGTTACACCCATTTGTCCTGTTACCTGGTAATAATACTTGTGTGTTTTTTTCAGTGTTATTTTGTTTTCCCTCATTTCAAGGAAATCTGTAGAGTTCCAGCCATCACATACTTTCAAGTGCCGTATGGAGTATGGACACTTGATTTCCAGTGATGAGACTCCACAGCAAGAACATGTCAATATGCCATCTGGAGTTGCTGCAATGTATGGTCTATTTTCCATCACATGAAGGCCGGATTTTTGCAGCTTTGCATCTTTATGCCTGGACAAGGCATATGCATGAAATTCTTGGTATGCCTTGTCCTCATTTTCCAAACCCCATTTTACTGCTGGAATGTTTGCCAAGGAGGGTCCTCCAGAAACTAGTTTACTTAAAAGGGGGGTTGTTTTAGGTTTCACCTTACCCCTCGCTTTGGCTAAATTGTCTACTGAATTTGAAATTTCTTTGAAATTAGAGGCAGTTAATCTTCCTTTTCGTTCCTCTTGCCAGGTGGCAAAATTAGCTTCTCCTCGTGTGATCTGCTCGATTTTTGAGGCTTCCGAACATGTTACAGACAAGCTTTCCAAAAATCCATTTACCAAGTCTGTCCCATTTTGATGTGAATGAGTTCTTATATATTCTGCAGCCCGGTCCTTCATTTGAGTTGGAGATTGGCTCCCCACAGTTTCAGGTTCATCAAAGAGCTGTAACACTTTGGCAGAGGGGTTTACTTCTCGTATGTTGCTTAGAAGAGAAGCCTTCTGTCTTTCAGTTACTACCCTTTGCCCCTCTTTGCGAGGATCAAACGTTTTCCAATTTTCAGACATCAGTCCTTTGGATTCATCAGTGTTTGTACGTTTATCTTTCCTGACATTCAGGTCACTTAACCTGCATGCTTGAACATCTTTCCTTGTGGATACATTCCAGCCACAAGGAAGTGAAGTGCAAGCTGGGTTTGTAAACCCATGTGAATGCGCATACTCTACTTTGTACAGGGCGGCAATCATATGGTTACAGGTAGCACTTGTTCCTGCTATGCAAGAACACCAACCACACACCACATTGCCATCTTTCTGTACAGCTACCCAAACATCTTTTTGTTCCTCTCTTATATTCTGGGAGGGAGTTACTTTTGTTTTAAAAAAACAAATGTCATCCTTGCTCTCTGCAATATATATAGTGTCTACAAAATTACTCTTCCAATAGGAGTAAGCTTTTTGATCTTTATATTTCCCAATGTAGTCTAAATCAAATTCCTTTTTGGAAATTATGTAACTGAATATTTTGCCAATGTCAACAGATGGCCATTTGCTAACATCGTCTAACCAATGGTCATTGGGAATTTGCTTTGGATCTTCTAAATTATGTGTTTCTATCCTTGATGCATACTCCCTTTTAAGGCGTTCAATGTGCTCCTCCTGGGAAAGTTTAATTGGTAACTTTAGCTCACTTGCTCCATAAGCTTTGGCAACAAGCTCGATCTTGTTGCCATTGGTAGGAACACCTCTCAGTCCTAAAAGTCTTTCAGGTTCCCGACTGTATCTGACAGAAAAGACTCATAGGAGCAGCTCGCCATTGCAATCTAAAATGTGAAATAAAGGATGCTACACTACTTTGTCTGCCTATATTCACTTTACTGTTAGTTACTTGTTCCATAGATGTTCTAATAAAACAGGTTGCATAATAAAATCTGCTGACTGACTCTATTAAAAGCTGTTTTAGGGGGGGGCTCCCTATATTCGAATGCTAGGGGTAACCGTCGTATTTTTTAGGGGTTGAAATCGGCGATCTGGTATTTTTTAGGGGTTCAAAATTAAGAAGTGGTATGGTAAGAAAAAATAGGTATTTTTTAGGGGGTTCTCACGCAAATAAGGTACATAGGCCCAAAATATTTGATACATTTGATATGTATATCAAATAAACGGCCAGAATAATTAATCTGTTAAAATTGTTGGTATTTTTTAAGGGTATTTTCAGACTAAGGGGCATTTTTTAGGGTGGAAATTTTTTCCCACCAGGTATTTTTTAGGGTGGAAATTCAAGTTTCCCGACAGTCACCCCTACCATTTTAACCTTAGAGTCCCCCCCCCCCCCCCCGCCCCGGAGAAGAAGAGTATAAAGGTCTTTCTAATACTCCTAATACTGGTTAATTCTAAGATGCAGAAACTACCTGTACTTCTACTTTGTAAACTCTGTTTTTTTAATGGAGTATTTGAGTTCAGTTCATTTTCTATTGTAAGCTATTCCTCTGGAAAATCAGTAATGATAATTCTAGTTCAAATTACTTAGATTTATTTTTAAACGATGACTGAGAATAGACTGTTGTTTGATGATTGATCTCTGGATGTTTCACGAGCTGAAGAGTAACAGAGTCCGCTCGTAGAAAGACGCCATAATTTTCGATCTAAACGTCTCCGATCAATATTTAATGAATGAGATTACAAAAAAAATATGAACACTAAATATGCCAAGCTAGTTCAAATAAACAAAACACACGCTATTGTTGGAGAAAAGCGAATTTTATTCACAACGCTGGTACAGTTTGCAGAAATCGCTTTCTTGTTTGGTCGACTTGACAATTCAGTCCGAAAAAACTCGTTCAAAATACAACAAAATCAAGCCCGATCGCTTCCAAGATTAGCTAAACTCCTTCTAGAGTGTCTTACCTTGAATAATCTTTGAAATCGGCGAGTTTAAAACAGCGTTTTCTTCGTAAAATTGTTCGTAAATTAAGAGTGTCAAGAGATTCCAAGGCGAATTTGTTTAGGCTTGGTAACCGCGCCTCCAAAGTTTGCATACCTTTCCAAGATGGCGGCGAAAACTTCGGAAAGGTCTAATGTGATCCGAATGACGTGGATTTTTCCCTTTCTTTTTCTTAGTAAGAAAAGAGGTTAAAATATCGTTCTTATAGCATGGCACCACATTGTTTTTATTTCCAAGCACAACAGAAATTTTATACGTATTGAAAAGATTTTAAATAAAATAATAGATAGTTTGCTCTTCGATGACCTCATCTTTTTGTTCCTTTATCTGGCTAGCTTACACCAGGGGGTGCTCCCATATTTGTCGGGGGGGGGGGGGGTATGCTGAAAACGAGCGGGGGGTTGACCGCTAAAAGCGAAGTGGGTGTGGTACCGTTACCCACATTTAACAAATGTCCTCTGATTTTCCGTGGTATGTCCTCTTATATACCACGGAATGACGTAATAAAGTGGTCAAAATGTTGTGGACTCACGAGGCGCAGCCGAGTGGGTCCGCAGTACATTTTGACCACTTTATTACGTCATTCCGTGGTATATAAGAGGACATACCACGGAAAATCAGAGGACATTTGTTTTATACCACAACAAAAAGGCAAAAATAAAAAGGCAAAAGCAGCGCGCGCGCAGCCAAACGGTGTTTTTGTTGGTTCTTTTTAGCGCGCGCGCTTATGATGGCGCGTTCTGTGGTATGTCCTCTTATGTACCCATGGCTGAGAGCCAATCAGAATTCGAGAAACGCGCGCGTTGTGGTATAAACACATTTGATGTATTTCTACGTGCGCGCTTTATTCACCTACGTGCCTTGTTTATGGTCTCGAATTTGACGAAACAAGAATATATAGAAGGCTAAAAATACGGCTCAAGATCAAGAGTTAACAAAGTTACGTTTATATTTATTAACCATGGAGTTTTAAATTATATAATTAAGGCTAAACCTAAATTGCACTGGTACGGTAGTGCGATACCGAGGGACGCTGTGACTACGATCTTGTTATAAAGATTCTTTCCGTATTCCAATCCTGATATTCCAATTACAAGGCCATCCCGTACTTAAATCGTCAGGAACTGAGAAGCCGGCAAGTACCACAGGGAATTTCTGCTTAAACCCTGCATTTCCTGCTTTCTGCTTAAACCCTGCAAAGCTGCATTTCCCATGTAAGTGTTCGGATTTCCCATGGCTATCCTTGTGAATTCCGAACACTTCCCATGCGTGTCCCTTGGGAAATTCAGCTTTTCCCACGGGTGGGTTTCTGCGTGTACAGAGCTGCAATGGCACCGCCAATGATGCTTTGCGGTCGTAGCACGCGCTTCTCCCCTCAACTCCCCCCAGGGGAGGCACGGCCTCAGTGGTTTGCACGCGGGAGCAAGAGAGCATCATCTGATCCTTTTCCTTCCCCTGGGGGAGGTGAGGGAGGTAACTACGTTTATGCCCGGGGGGGGGACTCCCAATATTTTCAGACGGGGATGCTCGTCCTATCCCTTAGGGTATAAATTGACAGACGTGCTATCTCTTAGGGGTGTTTAAAATCAGACCTATCCCTTAGGGGAGTCTCAGACCAATCCTTGCCCAGAAATATATTGGTACTGACACCAGAACCGATATTTACAAAGGAAACTTTGTTGAAAACCCTAAAAGACCTAAAATTCGCTTTATATTTGTTTTCACCTGCCAAATTTGCTATCTTTTAGGGGTAAATTCGGCGGTCGCCACGCCAAATTTGCTTTCTTTTAGGGGTTAATTTGCTGTTTGCCACACCCATTTTGCTATCCCTTAGGGTCAAAATCAATTTTCCCGACGAGCACCCCCGTCTAAAATATTGGGAGTCCCCCCCCCGGGCGTTTATGACTTTTCGGAGTTATCTCGGATCACGAGACTTTCTGCGGGACGATGTATCTGAAGGCGTCAAACGGGCAGAAAATTATGCTCTGTTTTTTGCTATTTTCATCACTTCTTCAATTGTTAGCTGCTAAAACATGCGACAAAATCGACGTGTGCTCCTGCAGATTTAGTGATGGATCTGGTACGATTAGTCTTTGGGAAATTGATGGCAAAAGTGGACCCGCGTAAGTTCTTTGACTTTGCGTTTATAACTGATAACTTAAGACTCTGTTAACTTACCTTACAATTGATTAATTGTTGTCAAACCTTAGACCTATTGAAGAGCTATTAACTTAATGAAATTACAAATCTTCAACTAACGAATGCATTTCAATAGTGTGTGTTGCAGTGGCGGATCCAGGGGGGTTCCACGGAACCCATACCTGCCAACCCTGAAAGCTCCAAAACCTGGAGATTGTGTTTCAAATGCAACAACTGTATGAGAAAATCCCAAGAAATTTACCCGGGAGACATACAGTAAATATATGGGAAGTTTCAACTTTTTTCCAGGGAGACCAAGGGTAAAAACCTGGAGACTCCCACGAAAACCTGGGGAGTTGGCAGGTATGAGAACCTCCCCTCAAGCATCTGAGATTTAAAAAAAAAAACATGTACATAGATTAAGCTTTGCACCACCGCTATTGAATTGTTGGTCCTTTTTTTTTGTTAACCGAGTGATTCATCATCATTTACTGTGCGACTACGTCAACCGGGCCATCCCATTATAAAAAGTTTGTCATAGAGATTCAAGCCATTTTAAGCAAATTTAATCACAGGTGACCCAGGACAATTGTTTGTGTACTACAACATCGAAGTATTGACAGTAATATAGGGTTTATATGGGGATTGTGGTAAGGGATGTTTGGACCTGGAAATTTTTAGGAGATTATCAATAAAAGCTACTGAAACTTACCATGTTGTTAGTTGTGGTTGTCCTTGATGCTCATGTGAAGTGTCACGGATCCCTTCCGTGGGGGGGGGGGGGGGGGGGGGTATGGATATTTTTTGGAAACACACAATTTGTATGAGAAAATCGATGTCTCAGATCTCAAGAAAGTCAAAATTCTTTGTTCTGTACTCGCTTTCTGATTGGCTAACTTCTTACAAATTGGCCTGGTTGACATAGTCGCACAGTAAACAGTAGGTATTACACAATAAGGATTTAACTGCATTACCATGACGACTGGGGAAGGCAGGGCAAGGCTTCAAAAAGTGGAAGAAGCTGGAGGGACTGCTGGGGATAGATGCCCAGCAGCTCAGGAGAATGATGATGGAGAAGGAGAACTTTTTGCACTTCATTAATACAATGAGTGCACCCTCCAGCATGGGAAAACGATGATGATGATGAAGGCTGTTCCCCTCACCTAGATGATTTCTATTCTAGAATAAAAATGCATGCATAATGCTGCCATGCTTGATGATTTTTCTCTCTAGATTCACAGGCATTCCAGAAATGACACAACCCAACTACTCTTTTTCTTATAACCCTTGCAAGTCATTGAAAGGCTGCAGAAATGCTACTGTAAGTACCTCTGTCCCTTGGGGGGACTCCTCTATTTTTGGGGTGGGGATGCTTGTCTTCTCTATGTTTGGGGTGGGGGTGCTTGTCGTGAACTTTTGATTTTACCCCTAAAAGGTACCAAAAAGGGTGTGGCTTAGTTGATTTTGACCTCTACAAGGCACCAAAAGGACCTCTAAAATGTTTTATTGATAAAACCAGTGTTGCTTGATTTGCTAGAACAAACCCATATGAGGTATCATCTATAATCTGGATAAAAAGTTTTCAAATTTTACCCCCTAAAAGTACCTGAGAAGCCTGAACCCTAAACCCTACCTGAACCCTAAAAGGTACAATGAGCACCCATGCCCCAGAAATAGGGATAAGGTTACAAAAATCAAAGCCATTTGTAATTGCTGTCAAAAAGAAACTTCTCCCCTACATGTGGTGACATGAAAAACTACATTGGTATGATGGAACAGTTTAACAACACAGAGCAATCTAATAGTATCATGCTTGCTAATCACATTGTGCATTTCCAGAAAATATCCATATCCCCACCACGGAGGGAATTGGAAATTCCAGGGGGTGGGGGGTGTCAAAGCCCCAGGAACTTGCAGGGGGTGGGGGGATGGCTGAGGGAAAGAAGTTCCATTGGGTCGTTTCACCTTCAGATTGTTGTTTGACTTTTGGAATTCAACTTTGTCGGAAATGACTTCTTTTTCTCACTGCTTTGCAATGACAAAAAAAAGTTCATTGGTCAAAACTTTCTTTAAACATGTGAAAAATCTTACAAGGCTGTATTTCTTGTAAAATAAGTCTTCATATATAGTACGACGAGCAAACACCTGGGGTGCTTTCCATTTGGCAGAATTTCTGGGAATTTCGGTTCGAATCTAAATAATGGAAAATGCCATTTCCCAGAAAAGATTTCTGAAAATTCAGGACAACCTCGCGAAGTTTCTTCAAACTGCGTGGAAGCCAGTTTTAGAAAAAACTGTATATTTCCAGAGGGGGTGGAGGCTTTTTTCCAAGCTCAGAAATTCCAGGGTAGGGGGTCAAAAGTCACCCCCTGGATTGGAAATTCCATGGGGTGGGGGAGGTCTCTAAAAACATTCCCTGTGTGGTGGGGGTATGGATTTTTTTCAAAATCAAATGAAGCATTGTAAAGCATGCATGTGCTCGTATAGTGTGGCCAACCTTCCCAATGCAATCTTTGTTTAGCTGAAAAGCTTTGCATTCTTGAATCAAAAGATCTATGGGCTCTACTAAACATTCAAATGGTCAGAATTAGTTACCAAAATAATGCAGGATGAAAACACATTTTATGGAGCCAGCCTTCTCGGCAGCACCATCAAGTAAGTCAAACATGAAAATGTTTATCTAACCCCTTTCACACCAAAACCATGTTTAGTTAAACAAGGATTTTCTTCGCCTGATAACATTGTGCGGGATGACAAGTTTCTTACTGCAATTACTAGCTAAATGATCACATGGTAAATGTAAAGTACAGTCTATTCAGTTTTGTCCTTTGAACAGTCTTCTCTTGGGAGATAAGGATTTAAACCAGTTTAATTAAACCACCGTTAAACTAGTTTAAGCGGCAGTGTGAATGGGGTATTTAGTCTGAAGACCACTTTGGCATGAAACCGTAGGGGTTACTAAAAAAATTCCATTTTCACTATTGTAATTGTTGTCATATGTGATTATGTTCAGTTAACTGTTAACACATTTGTATATATGATTGTACATTCTTGATGGACAGGTCCAAATGAAACTTATTTAAAAAGGAAGGAGAGTGTGATTAAGATGTAATTAATATGTCTTCCTGAGGAGGAAGCGCTCACAGTAATTTATCAGAAAGTGAAAGGCATACCTTGCCAACTCTCCAGGTTTCCCCTGCAGTCTCCAGGTTTTACCCTTGATCTCCCGGGTAAAAAAGTGAAACTTTCCATTTATTTTCTGTATGTCTCCAGGGTCCCTGGATTTTCTCATACACTTGTTGCATTTGAAACACAATCTCCAGGTTTTGGAGCTTTCGGGGTTGGAAGGTATTGAAAGGTGACTTAATCAGACAATTTATGGCTTTACCTCTGTGTAAGAACCTCACAACTGACGTCATCAAGCTGGTTTCGTTTTTGGTGTGCTAATCGCTATATTCTTTATAATATTCTCTATATATTCTCTACATTGGGATTCCTTTGTTTTGTACTATTGTCGAACGGCTGGGACGACTGGGACAGCTAGCTAGGACGGCTGGGACACTTGGGACAGCTAGGACGGCTGGGACACTTGGGACAGCTGGGACAGCTAGGACGGCTGGGACACTTGGGACAGCTAGGACGGCTGGGACACTTGGACGGCTGGGACAGCTAGGACGGCTGGGACACTTGGGACAGCTAGGACGGCTGGGACAGCTTAAGGACGGCTGGGACAGCTAGGACGGCTTGGACAGCTAGGACGGCTGGGGCACTTGGGACGACTGGGACACTTGGGACGACTGGGACACTTGGGACGGCTGGGACAGCTAGGACGGCTGGGACACTTGGGACAGCTAGGATGGCTGGGACACTTGGGATGGCTGGGACAGCTAGGACGGCTGGGACACTTGGGACTGCTAGGACGGCAGGGACGGCTAATAGTGACGTAAATATTGTCGCTGATATTTAGTCGCCTTCGGCAACTAATTGTTTTAGTATAATTACTCGAGCGGCCTTTAAGATTTTTGCCAAAACAAATTGGGTTTAGGGGTATATATATTTTTAGTTTCTCATAATAAAGTATGTGCGCGATCCCGAATGCTTTCAATGTTATACAGGTGAATATAGCAAAATATTCCGAACGTCTCAACCAATCAGTGCGCGGAATCGCTTGAGTAATTATACTAAATAGAGGATATTACATGAGATGTCCCAGCCGTCCCAAGTGTCCCAGCCGTCCTAGCTGTTCCAGCCGTCCTAGCTGTCCCAGCCGTCCTAGCTGTCCCAGCCGTCCTAGCTGTCCCAGCCGTCCTAGCTGTCCCAAGTGTCCCAGCTGTCCCAAGTGCCCCAGCCATCCTAGCTGTCCAAGCCGTCCTAGCTGTCCCAGCCGTCCTAGCCGTCCTAGCTGTCCCAGCCGTCCTAGCTGTCCTAGCTGTCCCAGCCGTCCCAGCCGTCCTAGCCGTCCCAGCCGTCCTAGCTGTCCCAAGTGTCCCAGCCGTCCTAGCCGTCCCAAGTGTCCCAGCCGTCCCAAGTGTCTCAGCCGTCCCAAGTGTCCCAACCGTCCTAGCTGTCCCAGCCGTCCTAGCTGTCCCAGCTGTCCCAAGTGTCCCAGCCGTCCTAGCTGTCCCAAGTGTCCCAGCCATCCTAGCTAGCTGTCCCAGTTGTCCCAGCCGTTCGACAATAGTACAAAACAAAGGAATCCCAATGTAGAGAATATATAGAGAATATTATAAAGAATATAGCGATTAGCACACCAAAAATGAAACCAGCTTGATGACGTTAGTTGTGAGGTTCTTACACGGAGGTAAAGTTTATTAAATGACTTGATCTGGTTCTTATAATTTGTGCAGGTGTGCCAGGATGCTAATGGAGGTCTTTTTCCATGTGGCTCATCAGATACTGTATTCAGTATAAATAGTGCGGGCAATGTAGTGATCAGATATGGACAGATGGTGAAGGAATTTTATACAAGGTACAATAATAATGGCTTCACCCCCATGTTAATTCACCCTGCATGACTTTTTTCCCACAATTTGTTGTAAAAGATTCAGGGGCATATAGCCAAGGGGGTCCCCCCCCCCCCCAGTAAACATTAAGAAATCATTCAGAAAGATGGAAAGGGGCCTCATAGATGTACAGTGGTGTGACCTCCCTTTCTCCTGGCCACGCCCCTGAGATTGACTCTAAATTCCAACTTCTAGATTCAGATATTCATGCAGATAATATGTAATTTTGGCCTTTCTAATTAATACTGGACACAGCTTTTATTTCTTCATTTTTTTTTATTAAGGTCTTCCAATGTTGAACTAGTTTGTGATCAGTCAGTGCAAACTGGTACCTTTGGGCTAGGCTTTCTGGAAACCCTACTCCCCCCATCCTCATCTGTGTATGTAAGTATAATAATATATTTTTTATAGCGGAGCTCCGCTATAATGTGTGGTTCCAAAAGATATCCATCCACCCCCCCCCCCCCCCCCCCCCCCCAACGGAGGTGTTTGGAAATTCCAGAGGGGTGGGGGGTCACAAACAGGTACACAAATCGGAAATTCCAGGAGGGTGGGGGGACCCAAATCGGAAATTCCAGGGGGGTGGGGGGGTCATTTCTGAACCGCCTTCCGTGGGGGGGGGGGGGATGGGATATTTTCTGGAACCACACAATAGGTGTAAACAAGATGCTAATGTATACTGAAATTTCACCTTGTTTTGAAACACAAATATCTCATTTTCTGTCTGTCTGTCTGTCTGTCTGTCTGTCTGTCTGTCTGTCTTTCATTATCCATTTTGCCCTTTCAGTCAGTTTTGCCCTTTTTCAGTCAGTTACCATGAAGTCTAGATGTGCATGTCCAGGTGTCTGCATGATTCTCTGGCCTTAGTGCTGGAAGCATTCTGCTAATAATGTAAGTCCCTTTTGTATGACATCCCAGAGCCCAAACTCACACCCTAATAATTTTTTATCCACCTGCCACATACATACATACATATACATGGACTTTATTTTAGTATGGTAAAACGCAAGCATCAGTTTTACTCTGTCCGAGCGCCGCGCACTGGCGTGCGAGCGATTCTTAGTGAATCTGAGGTCTTCATCTCCCTGCATGGCAAGTCTGCGCCCAACTGGCTAGCACTTCCCACATATATAATACCAGGTCTGATGCAGCTAGGCAGCGTGCACCAGTCCATAACCTGCAGTGCACAGATCGTTTCGTCACCTTGAATTATTGTTAATATTTACTATTTATTCGTATCTATTCGTATTTGTATATATTCGTATATTTAAAGTGCTGACCCCTCTTGTAATTTAATAGCTGCTCAATTGAAGCTACAAAAAGAGATATGAAGTTATAGGGAAATGATGTGTACTTAAAATTGCTCAGAAAAAATCTGAGCCCCCAACAGGAATCGAACCTGCGACCTTCCTGATGCCGGTCGGATGCTCTACCACTGAGCTATAGAGACTCATGTGGAGAGCGGTCGCAGGTAAGGGGTATAATTTATAACAACCCGCATCGCGCGAGCACATTAAATAAGTGTAACACTCAAGGTTCAAGAGAACTACCCGCATCGCGCGAGCATATTAAATAAGTGTTATGTACACTTAGAGTAAGTTGGTTGGCTTACTCTAAGTGTACATAACACTTATTTAATGTGCTCGCGCGATGCGGGTAGTTCTCTTGAACCTTGAGTGTTACACTTATTTAATGTGCTCGCGCGATGCGGGTTGTTATAAGTTATACCCCTTACCTGCGACCGCTCTCCACATGAGTCTCTATAGCTCAGTGGTAGAGCATCCGACCGGCATCAGGAAGGTCGCAGGTTCAATTCCTGTTGGGGGCTCAGATTTTTTTCTGAGCAATTTTAAGTACACATCATTTCCCTATAACTTCATATCGGCTGGTTGGTTGGCTTACTCTAAGTTAGAGTTAATTACCGAGATTCGAGGCAATAACCCCAATACATCCCAAGGGCCGTAGGCCCGAGGGATGTATTGGGGGTTATTGCCGAGAATCGAGGTAATTAACGGACTTAGTTTACAGTTGACAAGGTTTTCAGAAAACAGGGACAAATGAAATGCATTCTTCTCATTGAATTTAACAGTTTTGAAAAGGAGTACAGTTTACAATTGAAAAAGATAGCGGATTCCAATAGGAACTATTGTTAGTTATTTAGCTGCTTTCATAGAAGTGGGTTCCCCAGAGAAACTCATTGCAATTAATTTTTACCATGCACAATAAAGTTGTGATGCTGAAGAAAATGAATGACAACTTTTATTCAACTATGATTGACAAAGGTTTCCAAACACGAATTACGTCTTTTGTTTTCGTACAACAGCCAGTCCAATCAATCAAGCGGCCTTTTGTAAAAGCGCAACTCATTAAAGCGCTGTTATTTTGGTCGGTACGTAGCTGCGTAAAGCTCCTCTCTGGTTGGATAATACAACAATACCCTACCTCACACAAAGAACGAGGATAATAGACTACAGACAAAAGAACTCCTTTGTAGAACGAAAATAATAGAGACAAAAGCAACTACGTCCTTACTGGTTATTTTCATTTGTACCACGCCCTGACAGCTTACAGCTTCTACAGCTCAATTTGCATAACGTTGTGTCTAGCAAAACGGATGGAACTGATTCAAGATGGAGAAACTGAAGGCAAGTTTCAGGTATTTTGCGCTCGTTGGTTGCTCTCTACGATTAGATATCCAATTAACTTGGGCATGATTTTATCTGTATTTTCAGGTTTACGTCTTAAACACTCTATGGGCAATGAGACCAAGCAAGTAGACTGGACAAACGCTTCTCAATATGGTTCAGTGAAGGCGTTCTCGGAAATCGTGTTTTGTGGCGTTCAACGGGATTCGCATAAAGGATAATCAGAAGCAAATATTGGTTATAGACAGACAGTCAGCATAGATGCATAAACTGAGATTATTCGATGTTTTTTTTCTCGGGGTAAGTGTATGGATTTGAATTCCCTAGTTAAATGTTTGGGTTGATAATTGAATTAGTCATTGTGAAAGGGGCAACTGTCATGGTCTATCATGGATTTGGTCTAACTTGGGGTCATTTTAAGTAGCTTAAATGCAGTCAAACTCCCTACAAATCAACAAAATAATGGTCTACGTTTTATACCTAACCTTTCAGCTGCTAGATCAATACAAATTTGGAGTATTTTCGTGTATATCGAGCGGATGGAATTGGATTGCTAATTGGCATTTTTGATTTTCGAACAGGCTGAACAAGTTTCTTTTTCTTTTTAAGACTAATTTGAAACAGAATATAGGTTCGGAGTTGTTTCTGTAGAACACTTGTCTTATTTTAAAATATTTTGATGAAACAAACGTGACAGTGCCCCTTGATGTCTTGGTAAAAATGGCTTATTGTGTGGTTCCAGAAATTATCCATAGGAAGGATAATAGGAAAGGATATATTTTCCATACAAATACTGTATTTTTTCTTTGGGAATTCCAGAGAGGTGGGGGGTCACTTTTCAACACTCTTCCGGGGGGGGGATATTTTCTGGAACCACACATTATTGATTTACAGGTAAGTATATGGCTTATTATGGATTCATAGGTAATAACTAGATATTTACCTATTAATCCATAATGAGCCATATACTTACCTATTAATCCATAATGAGCAATATATTTACCTAGAAATTCAATTCAATTCTATTGATCAACCCCAACCTTTCCCTGGAGAATTCAAATCCCTCCCCGACTTTTAGTTTGTTGAGAGCCATTATCCGAGTTAATTCCCTACGAATAACAATGGAAACCGCGTCAACTGTAAACTAAGTGTACATAACACTTATTTAATGTGCTCGCGCGATGCGGGTAGTTCTCTTGAACCTTGAGTGTTACACTTATTTAATGTGCTCGCACGATGCGGGTTGTTATAAGTTATACCCCTTACCTGCGACCGCTCTCCACATGAGTCTCTATAGCTCAGTGGTAGAGCATCCGACCGGCATCAGGAAGGTCGCAGGTTCGATTCCTGTTGGGGGCTCAGATTTTTTCTGAGCAATTTTAAGTACACATCATTTCCTATAACTTCATATCGGCTGGTTGGTTGGCTTACAAAAAGAGATATATACATATTATTATTATATTATTATTATTACTAGTACAATACATAAGTTTACACATACATACCGGTAACTAGATACTGTAACTGGTTTACATGTTTGCCATGCACGGGTCCGGAACTAGAATTGATGATCAAATGTTTACTAGTGTATATGGTACCCTGCTCTTAAAGGTGCAGTTTGCTTCTGTTTTTTTTTTTTCTGTTGTCTGGAACTTAAAGGGAGGCTGTCAATATACATGCATGTTCCAGGAATAATCACTGAGCAAAAATATTTAGACCATCCTATCAGAAAACTATTGAAGAATATGTAAAACGTAAACATTGAGAAATAGCGAGATTAAAACGGATTGTTTTCGTGGTCTTCAGCCTTCGCTAGGCAATCGTTACGGGATTATCCTTCTTTGTTTTGAGATAGGCAGAACAGCTGCGCAGGTTGTGACAGCCTCCCTTTAAGACACCCCTCTCTGCAGACAGACTTTATGTCATCATGACTTTCATTTTCCATGTTTTTTTCTCATTCACTTTTTCCATATTATTTTCACATTCACTTCGTCAAGAAAGAAAAAACTATAACATAACACAGGATGTCAATTTTGCAATCATACAGTAGGCATAGGTGGTGGGGGAGGGCTGAAAATTAAGAGACAAAGAGATAATGTATGGCAATAAGTGGGCTGTGCTGTTCACAGAAAACAACCATATGGAAATCTGCTGAAAAATTGAAGCCCCGAGCCCCCCCCCCCCGTGACTTTTTTCCTTGGTTGATTATACATTGACCGAGCCCCCCACCCCCCTGTGACTTTTTTCCTTGGTTGATTATACATTGACTTTTTTGCCGTTCTCAATGAAGGTAAGTCTAGTTTATCTTAAAGACATAAAAATGAAACCGAATTTGCCTAGAATCCATTTAGCAGAACTGTGGTTTACAATGAAAATGTCGAAAATGATAGCCAAGCAGGCCCCTTGCTCTTTTTTTTTAAGGATGGCTGTGTCTACTTTTCAAGAACTCAGGCTGCCGTCTCGATTTGTGATGTTGTAATTACCACTAGACACCTATTGTAGAAAAGGTTGCACCCACAACTGTCTGCTGTAGCCCATGACTGTTTTTTTAGGAAAAATAGCCATGCACATTTCCTTTCTTATGCCAAATGATTCTAGAGTACATTGCTCGTGACAAATTTTAAACTTAGTCAACTTGGTCAACACAAGAATTTTCGGAAACCCACCCTGGAATTTTGGCTCAAGTGCCAGCATACCCACCCTGGAATGCCAGTGCTTTTTGACGACCGCCTACCATCAACCTACGCTGGAATTCAGAGGTCCTCAACTGCCCATTATGTTGCGTCAAAGCCGGTTGCTATAAGTACTAGTATATTGTATAGAAACGTTTGTTGAATATAGTAAATGATTATTGATTTTTCTTTAAAAAAAGGGCTGCAATTTGAGACCAAAACAAATTAGTATTTGTTTTCAAAATTGATTATCTCAAAGCAAGAAATGTTTTAAAAAATTAGATCAAGAGATTAAAATATCTATTGTCAATGCCATAACAATCAATTGTATCTATTTCCAAGCAATCAGAAATTTTTCGCGTTTTATATATTTGAAAAGATTTTTAAATAAAATAATGTTAGTTTGCTCTTCATTGACTTCGTCCTTGTTTCTTCTTTTTGTTCGTTTATCTGGCTTACACCGAGTGGGGCGTCGTAGTTGCGCGCTGGAGTTTTTTTTATTAGTGTAAACACCACATAAGCTTGTTTACTTGAATTTATTAGTGTATCTGCGCTGGTAATGAATGCGTGCTATTTATGGCACAGGTAAACCAAAATCTGTCAGTTCTGTTCGAGTTTGTCTTAGGGGAGCAGGTGATATAATCATTTTACATGAGAGGTAACTACAATACTACACTTATTCTACCAGCTGCCGGTTTCGCTTCTCTCTCGGATAGAAGGAAAACGACGGAAATTACGCTTCTAAACTATTTGTCAAGTTTGGAATTTTATAGTTAAAAGAAAAAGAACTGGCGAGCCTTCTCAAGACAAAAGCAATGAATGTAAGTTTTAATTTTTTGCCGCGTTTGATTATTAGTGCCAAGTTTTAGTTGTGGTTGCCATAGTTTGAAACCGTTTTGTAGGAATTGACAACGCCGAATAAGACGAGTCGCATTTGTGGTTCCATGCAAGTACAGTGCATGGCTCATAGTGAGAAGGGAATTTTTTTTATTGAACGTATATTTTTCGAAAGGCAAATGGATTAACTCTGTTAAATCAATTGAAAGGTGTCGTTTTTGTTTAGTTAATAAGAATACTTTTCATTTTTTTTTTTCACTCTTAATTAATGCAAATCAGTGTTTCAGGTGTGAAATGCTATGCTATCATGCGAAAATTCTAGATAAATCCTTTCACATTTCGTTCATTCCACAAATCCCTCGCACTGAACTACCTGGGCAGAGTTTTCAATTCTATCTTTAGCTATGATATGTGTTACCATAGTTTACTATGGTGATACACTTATCTTAAACAATGCACCCCATGTTATGAATCCTAGCTATTTTTGGTAGTTTGTTTACAATTGATACGGGATCGATTTTCTGCAACGAGTTAAGCCGCACACCCAGAAATTCGCAAAAGCTACCCAGAACCTCGCAACCAGTTTTGGCGAGCGGATTCCCCCCCCCCCCCCCCTCCACACACACACACACACGACTTCGCGACCAGCGTCCTAGCTCCATAGAACTCTCACTAGCGCCTGTGTGCAGGCTAATCTGTGTTGTAAAATATGGTTCTATTTCTCATTGCTTTTCTCAGCAAATCAGTGCCAAAATTGTCCATTAGATAAACCAGCTGTGAAAAATAACTAAGTGACTCGAATATGAATACGTGGTGGACCTTGCACACTTTAACAATGTTGATTCATCTGAGTCTTGATGGCCATTTTTCCTCCGCCCAACAATGTAAATCATCAAACGGAGTACCAGGATTTAAACTCCGTGGGTCCTTGATAACAACACGCACAAGCGGATTTGAAAACTGCGTTCTGAAGTGCATAGAACTGGCTAACTGCTACAGTATAAACCACTGCAGTACAACTGATATTTGTGAGCTTAATAACAAGACGAGAATATGGACTACAATTGAGGATTTTCATGCTGCAGTCGGTTGTTTTTACATGGAGATTTTGGAGCGTCAGTTCGACCCGTGCCTGGTGGAGAACCCGTGCACGAATGGTGCAACCTGCTCCTCGGTGTTGAGCACGGGTAAAATCACGTGCCACTGCAAGAAAGGATTTACGGGAAAGACATGCGAATATGTTGAACCTCCTATGATAGGTAAGGCGCTGGACACGGGGGGCTCCGCTAATAATAGTTTGACCGTCAATTTTAAAAAGGAAGCGAAGGACTGGTTCTCTATAGAGCCTGGTCTGTTTTGAGAAATTTCATATTCAAACTACCAACACCTTACGGATTTCTAGTAATGGGCTAGGTAAAGAAGTTGCCTGGAAAACGAGGAAGTTGCTGCGCATAACAAGATGTTTCTGAATTCAGCTCGTGCTTTATTAGGTTTCAATTGATTGATTGTTTTTTGTTTTGTTTGTTTGATGCAACGCGGGAATGAAATCATTTTCGTACCCAGAGCTCTCAGGTTAAAGAGCCATTTGAAGATCGAACCTCGTTGATTGGCTGGTTTTAACGTTGAGGCATGCGCAGAACGTTCTCTCGACGGCTCTTGTCGTACCCAGAGCTCCTCTGGCTCGTCACCTCGCGGGGTGGGGTGGTCGTCGTTCAGCTTTCAGGGTTAAAATCGGGCCTCTGGTTCCTTTTAGGTGGTAAAATTCGAGAGCCGGGGCGGTGTTCTTATACGAGTACGGGCCAAAACGTACGGTTTGCGTCGTCTAGTCCAAGCTTTGTCGTGCTTGGGTCTATAAGTAATTGCAAAATGCTTTCTTTACAGATGGAAATTACACGTGTAATAATCAAACGTGGAATCTTGGGTACAGTAAAACCATGTTCGCCTGGCGTTTTCGAGTGCTTGGTCCCACGATAATCGAGTTGATTGGCTGTACAGCGGATGACGTCACAGGCATTCAAGAAATGCTGTTATTTGTCAGCCGTTCGACTCTAGAGGATTATGGGAAGTATGAGATTGTCCGTGTCATAGATATCAATGGGTGAGTAGAGGTATGTCTTAGCGATAGCGATAATCGAGTTTATTGGCTGCAGAGCGGATGACGTCACAGAATTCAAGAAACTGTTGTTATGTGACAACCGTTCGGCTCCAGGGGATTGTGTGAAGCATGAGTTTGAGTGGAATGATGCCTTAGCGAAGTTCCAAAAATAATCCCACATTCTAGGCCAACAGGGACGGCGGAACAGTTTTCATAGTAGGGGGGGGGAGGCTCATTAGTAAGATTTCATGGCAAGGTACGTGGGGGAGGGGGGCTGAGTTTAGTGAAAATGTATGAAAACTTGGCGAAATGTGGGGGTCTAAAGCCCCCTAGCCCCCCCGGCTCCGCCGACCCTGACAAATAATTTTATCACTGTCATAAAACCGAGTGCACGTACGTATACAGTGGTACCCTTTATTAGCGGCCACTTTTGAAATTGGCTCGGTCCCGAGGGTGGCCGCTTAATAGAGGTACCACTGTATTCATCTATCGGCATTTTTTTCTTCAGCTGTAACGCAACCTTGCCGTTTCCGCTCAAGATGACAATCACTGGAAGTCCTTGCGAACTAACTGCTCAGCGGATTCCCTATTTTGATAAGATGGCTCTGACCCAGTCGTGCATGGTTTATTCCCGAGCGAGCGACCCAGGCAATTTCGGAAAAGTTGGTAGCGGAATTCTGGCATTTAGAGCTAACAATCTTTTGATTGACAGCACCTCAAAAATAGACGTCACCGGAAAAGGTGAGCAGTGCGATATATCATTCTCGTCCCCGGGGTCTCTCGGTCATGCTGACTGTCGTCAGAGGAAACCTCGTCCCCAGGGTCTTCTCGGTCGTTTTTCAAATGGCGGTTGACTTGGGAGAAGACCCTGGGGGAGGCTGAGTCACGTGACCGTTTCGAAACAAAGGACAACCTCGTTCCCATGTCTTCAAACAGTGGTCATGTGACTCAGCCTCCCCCAAGGGTTTTTTGCTCGACCAACCGCCATCTTGAAAATTACCCAGAAGACCCTGGGGACGAGTTGTGTCCGAGGCTCTGGTGTCAAATTCTAGGACATCCATATTTGGTAATTCTCTCTCCGTCATTTCAGATTTCAAAATGGCGGAAGAAAGTATTAGCCAATCAGAATCGGCACCTGATTGTCCGACAGGATGTGTGTTTATTATGGCTAATAATTATGGCTAATAATAGTCGCTTGAACCCTGGCCACCTGACATAGTTTCTTACAAGTTTTAGAAAAAATACCCTTTAGCTATAATAGCTAATTGCTACTGAACAACTACCTGAATGTTTTTCGTGTTTTATTTTCCTTTTTAATCGGAAACTGAATACTAGACCTCTTTACCTTGGGCGTAATGTTGTCCCATTTCAAATCACGTGACATTCATTTGAATATGTTTGTGTTTGGGCTCCTCCACTTTCATATATCCTTCGGTGCGTAGCAGAAAAACAAAGAAATAATACCCATTGGAATGCCACATGATCTGGAATGGGACAACATTACACCCAAGGTAAAGAGGTCTATTCCCAGAAAAGCAGGCTAATAGAAAGCGGTAATGAAAAAGCTCAGATGGCCTCGGTTTGACGCGCATGACTGTAAATAAAAAGTGACTTTATTTCCCCTTGCCCACCGATTCTATTTTGTTCATTTATTTGGTTCAGGATTCAGGAAAGGTGTTGGTGGTTCCGGTAGCGGTGGGGGTGGTTTTGGTGGAGAAACGTTCTCCTGTTCTTCGTCAGATTATGGAAAAGGGGAGACAAAGGCCAAATTGGAAACGCTGGGGGTGGAGGGGGTGATGGTAAGTGACTTTCAGCAGTTATTTTCTGAATATTATGTATTCAGCGCAACTGACCCGTGCTTTTCTGTCGTAGGTAGAGATGGTGGCCCTGGTGGACTGAACGCCGGAGGGGGTGGTGGGTCCTCGAAGACGGATGGTGATGAAGGCGGTGGGGGAGGGGGTGGAGGCGGACATTTTTCAGGTGGAGGGGGAGGTGGTGGAGCTACTGGATGTCACAGCTATAATGGTGGTTCGGGAGGAAGTGCATCATCTACGGTATGTGAAAATTGATCACATAACGGCTGACACGAATATAAGCGCAAGCGCAGGACGTAAGCTCGAGGCAAATAACAGCGGCGCAAGCGCAAACTTAAAATCAACATTAATGAGTTTGCTTGCGCTGGCGCTCCCTTAATTCACACTAGACGCAAGCACAAGCGCTTGCATCTGCGCTTGCGTCTGTGCTTGCGTCTGTGCTTGCGTCTGTGCTTGCGTCTGTGCTTGCGTCTGCGCTTGCGTCTGCGCTTGCGTCTGTGCTTGCGTCTGTGCTTGCGTCTGCGCTTGCGTCTGCGCTTGCGTCTGTGTTTGCGTCTGTGCTTGCGTCTGCGCTTGCGTCTGTGCTTGCGTCTGTGCTTGCGTCTGCGCTTGCGTCTGTGCTTGCGTCTGTGCTTGCGTCTGTGCTTGCGTCCGTGCTTGCCTGCACTCAAATGGCTATCGTGACTTTATGCACGCCGCACGCTCTAAGAACCAATCAGAACAGACTTCGTTACCGTGCTCTCTAGAGAAAAATTAAGGAGGCTACCATGTAACGATCACAATCTTACTCACACAAGTGTCTTTCTTGTGTATTCTTGTTTCCTGAAGATCGGTGCATTCGCTGGAGGTGGAGGGACATCAAGTTGTCCAGGAGGCAGTGGCGGAGGAAGTGGATCCAGAGGAGGCGAAAGTGGAGGCCTAGGGGGCACCTCGTCCCGGGGAGGGGGAGGAGGTGAGAGTACACTGACCTCTGACCTCTGAGTCATGTTATTGGATGAAACCTACAATCTTGCACAGAACTAGCCTACCTTTAGAGAAAATAACTGAAACCGCTCGTTTTTCGTTGTCCAACCCCTCCCTCCGAAGCAATGTTGCAAGGAAAGTGTCGAGGGTTAGACGCCCTTCATCACCAACATTGATTTAGGGAGATGGGGATAAATCGGGCCATAAATTGCTCGAAAATTTAAACGATTAGTGGTTTGCAACGTTTTCTCTACCGCTTTGTCAAACATTGTGGCTATTTAGAATGGAAGGTTTCTAGGTTTTCACGATAATTACAAACGAGAAAGACGGAGCCAGATGTCAGACAGGGAGAAGGAAAGCACAACTTCAAAGAGGGTTAGAGGAACCTTTCTTAGAGTACACATAAAGTGATTGGTAGGGAAGCAACTTTAGAAACATCGTCCAAGCTTTACTTACAATTTAAGACTACGTACAAACACAGCTTTATTTTCTTGTATCAGGTGGATCTATATCCGTACATTATGGAGGTGGTGGAGGAGGCGGTATGTCGAGTAGAGCTTTTCATGTGTTGCGCTTGTAACTACCCCCCCTCCCCCGGTAGGGTAGCCATACCGAAATACATACCTTATCAGAGACCAAACACGCGAAAAACGATACCCTACCGACCCCCCCCCCCATTACTCTACCGCATACCTCAGGAGCCCCAAAACCATACCCTATAGGGCGGCGCATACCCGTATATCATATATGAGGGAGCGCCCTCATATATATCCCCATTTTTAGTGCCTGAGGGCTATTTTGTGAAGGAATACGTGAAACAAAAAATTGTGATAAAAGACTCACTAATGAAGCAATCCAGTTCGCTTGCAAGTTTGAACCGAACTGTTGGATGCTTCACTACCTAGGACGAACATTGGAATGTTTAATTTTCTATGTGTGTTGGCGCTACTCTTGAAAATGTGCGCACCGCGCTCGTGATAATTTAAAAGTCTTTGGTGTCTCATTTTGGGGCTTGTTAAGACGATAGCTCAAAAACTTGTCGTGGAAATGTCTTTAAACTTTTTTTTATAACAGAGGAATCATAGTCTTATCAAAATGGTAAAATAAAAAATGGGGGTACGGAATCGGTGCCGTATTACTGGAGTATCGGTCCTCCCCCAAATTCTACCACACAATGACTGACTTCCAAGGCATTTCATGCTTCTCAGGTGGAATGCAGTTCGGAAACCTTGATTACAAAACCCGTCTGAGTATGGGAGGGGGCGGGGGAGGCGGAGGGGGTGTTGATATCTCATCCAAGGCCGGTGGCCGCGGAGGATCGGGCGGAGGGCTGGTGTTAATACTGGTTAAAACGCTGACACTTCATGGGACGATCCATGCGCAAGGTACGAGAAACTAACGCCTTTTTTATACTTAACAATCCAGCTGAGTATGTTATGGAGAATGGTGAATAACACCCCCGACATCTGAATAATTTTCCAGATCATACGAAAGCGGAATTCCTTTTAATTGTTTTATTATTCATTCAAACATTTCATTTTTTTATTATTTATTATTATTCAGTCAATGTTTGAAATCTTGCTACCATTTTTCCGCTTTACCTCTCTGAGAGAGCAGGCAGTTGGCCAGTTTACAAAGGCGTTACGTCACGCGTCGCACGCCCCTAAGATAATCAAGAATTAGGCGGTGGTGCTCAACCACCAGCAGAACAATGAATGATAATGAATAATATACACTTAATGACTGCTCCCGGGGGAAACGGAGTTTTGTTTGCCCTGGAATCTCGAGTCAACAACAACAGTACAACTTTCTCGCCGAAATTTCCCGCTCTAGCGATGTCGCCCGATCGGGCAACAATTTTTGAATTGTAGCCCGCGCGGGCTACACCTGCGTTTGTACTTTACCACGTGACCATGATAGAACCAATCAGAGCGCGCGCTTTGATCGAATAAACACGAGCTATATAACAATTATTCCTCGAGTCCAAATGGGCTCTGAGTCAATAGCCCATCATGAGGCCAAAGGCCGAATGGGCTATTGACTCAGAGGCCATGAGGGGGAGAGTAGGTCAATTTAGTAGGTCAATATATATATCTGATCTGGTCATTTGCCTATTTTCTGGCTTTCAAATTCGACACTTTTCGCTACTAGTATATAGGCTATAACTTATAGTCTACTAGTAGCTCAACCAATCAAAACGCAGCATTGACAATAGACCACTAGTGTGATTTGAAATAATAATAATATTACTTAGAGCGGATCTCACATGACTGTAGTAAAACCAATTGCAAAGTGATTACTTCAATTCTCAACAAAACGTATAGGAGTAATTACAAAGTAATTGCAAAGTACTCACGACAGTCATCTGAAATCCGCTCTATTCCCCTCTGTCTTATTGTGTAACACAGGTGAATGGGGCCAATGTCCAGAAAATAACGCAAACTATCGAGGGGGCGCAGGGGGTTCTGGGGCGGGCGGTAGTGTTCTTATCTATGCTGACAACATGAGTTCAAGCGTGGCGGGGAAGATCCTGGTGTCAGGGGGAGGCGAGCAGACTTGCTATAATTTTATTGGAGCAGGGCGAGGTAAGTGCTGTGATCATGGGTTGTGAGTGGGTTTCTTATTTTGCGCTCACCAAACTGCATGAGTACAAGAGTAGCGGGAAAGATCCTAGTTTCAGGGAGAGGAACGTAGAGTTTCAGGGAGAGGAACGTATAGTTGCTATAAGTTTTTTGGAGACAGGGCAAGGTAATTAAGTGCTGTGATCATAGTGCTGGGTTGTGAGCGGGTTTCTTATTTTGTGCTCACCAAACCGCCTGTTACTGTGAGCTGGACAATTGAACTGTTAGGGGAGGTTCACAGGTCGGTCGTCACACAGGAACGGAAGAGGGGAGGGGAGTATGTTTTGTTATGCCAGGGCACGGAAGCGAGCAGTATCTCTAAACCATTTAATCGTATCATGAGAAGCATGAGCTGGAAGAGCATCGTATCAGCAATGGTTATGAACTTGCAGTGCGCGGTTATCCTAACCTGTTTGAGCTTTTGACCTAACGTTAATATTATTCATAATTTTTCAGGGGGAGCAGGTGGAACAGGACGCTATGTTGTGGTGACGCCGTCGGGGTTGTGAAATCCGACTGACAAGTTTTCAGCATGAGGTGAAACAAATCGACGCCGACAGCTTGGCGAGACCTTTCAACGAGCCGCGCCCCCCATAACAAAGGAATTTGTGCCTTGGAAGAAGCAAAATCATCAAGTGCTCCTTTAACTAACAACCTACTTCAAACGAGAGGCTTGGCGGGTGATGGTCATTGAAGATTTCAAAACTGAAATGAATTAACGAGCCCAAACGAAATTTGCCCCGCCTTATTACCGACGTCTCATTGTCCTCCAGTCAGGCACTATTTGTGTGTTTGTTTCGAGTTAGTTTCATTATGTTTTACACACCAGTTTTGGACACAGGTTCACGTGTAGCGCAGTGCTTTTCGTTCTGAAGGGCAGATCGACCCTAATGGCTGGGCGTATCTAGCTTCCCCTATGGCCGGTACGAAAATGATTTTTATTGCGATACAAACAATAAGACTGACAGCTTAGCCAATTGCAGGGCTTAAATGAAATGTTGAAAATGGCCAGTATGCAAAAACCAAAAAACCAACAAAATATAGTCAAGTGCATAATCAATATACAAACACCCTGAAGCGAATTTTCTTTGCAAAACAGAAAACTGTCCGCTAGATAAGTAGATAAGTCTTGAATTATCCTTAAATTATCCGAAATATAAATGGTGATGGCTGGTTCTGAAATTTGTATGGCCGAAAAAGTGAGTCTTCACATCTGTCGAAAAACCTTACAGCAATAGTTCAATGGACGCATCTTCAGGATGTAAACATTTGCGAAAGAAGACGTGTCAGATGAAATCAAACAGGAACCACTACACAAATAACCATGAACAACTAAAGGACAAGAATAAAGCATGCAATTATAACCTATAGCATTAAATTGTGAAATAAAAAACCTGAGAGAAAGCGCACATACTTGCAGAGTTCTTCCCAAATGGTAAGTGATATCAGTTATTCAACCTTGTATCATGCGTCCGGATTTTACTTATTTCTGACTATAATGCTTTTCCAAGCTCAATATTTTTTAGGGTCAGTATAATTTGTTAGCCTGGCCAGTGAAGAACGTCATATTATAATCAGTGTTGCACGCACGCTTGATTGTCACTAGATTTGATAATTTTTTTCAACATGAAAAGGTATGATTTTAAAATGATGAGAAAATGACAAGAAATCAGCTATTATGTAAAAGTCAGCTCTTAAAGTGACGTTGCAATGGATAATACGCAACAGCACTGTTAACATGTCGATTTGTACTGAACAAATATGTTGTTGTATGAGCGAGTCATAATAAAATCGCAAGGTATAAAGAGTAAAAACTCTAGCCCCATCTGTCCTTGCTCTCTTTTCTTCTTTATTTGGTAGGATTTGACGCGATATGTATATTGCCCTGAAACAAGACTAGAAAGTTTAGCCGAAAAACTTTATTTGCACAAGAAAATTAAAAAACGAAAAACTATGTATCCAATAAATAATGCAAAATGATGGCCTTATTTCCATGATCATACCCAACAAGTATGTACATGATTTATCTCTTATCTGTTTCCATGTTGAATTGTTTTACACATAGGTAAGAATAGCACTTTTTACGGGACTTATTTCAGTTATTTTTTCCTTGTCTCATTAGGACGTAAACAATTTCACAACGGATTTCAACGCAAGCAAATCTCCATTCTCATCGGTTCCTATGGTAACCGATGTCCAACTCGTTGCCATAGTAACATCACACGTCATCATAGGCCTGGTCACTGTGCTGGGTAACAGTATCTGTATAGCAACGTTTGCCAGCTCAAGATCTCTAAGGAGAAAAAAGTTGTCGTATTTGCTGCTCAGTCTTGCATGCGCGGATCTTTTGACGGGCATATGCGCTCTCATGGCTGGACATCTATTCACAATACTCGTCCGTGGTATTAATCCAAGTGGGGTGTGGTTTTACAAGATATTAGTCAACAATCTCGCAGCATCTAGTGGTCTGGCGTCTATATTGACGCTTGGCAGCGTCTCCTTAGACAGATATCACGCCGTCATTTACCCATTGCGTCACCGAACAGTCACCATCAAGTTTTATATCTTACTCACTGCGGTCCCATGGTGTTTGGTCATGTTAATAACGATATTGTATAACTTACACTTAGTGTGTTCATCCCTAATACAAGTAGGCACTTCTATGCTCGTCTTGCTTGCAGGTAGTGCACTTACAGTCATGGTATTTTGTTACAGTTCAATCTTTCTCAAAATCCGTCATAGTAGAATCACAGTATCTCAGCTTGGTTGCATACACCCACTCAGCAATCAGCTACTGCGTGACAGAAAACTGGCTGTCACGCTATGTGTCCTAACAATCGCATCTCTTGTTACGTGGTTTCCATATATAGTTTATCAGGTAATTGTTGATTTCTGCAAGGGTTGTGGGTTTTCCACTCCCTTGCCAACTTTTATCATCGTTTTGATACAGTATACCAACTCAACAATCAACATATTTTTCTATATAACGAAATGTCAGATTTTAGAAAAGCGATGTTAGCATTGCTTCTCAGAAGATAATAGTTAACGGCTCTCACACAGGAGAGAACTGAAACCGAGAAAAACGCCTTAGAAAACTGACGAAGAAGCGACATAAGCGGGCATTGTTATTATTATAAGCGACAGTTTTTTAAAATAATTTTATCATGGTATATTTTAATGAAATAGTGGTTGTGACTTTTTTAACAGTATTATTGTAAAGCGCTCAGGATCTATAGGAATGGAGTGCTATATAAGCGTGTATTATTATAAAACAAGGTACGATGAGCGGAGCCGAGGTGTGGTTGAAAAAGAATCATTGAGATTAAGTGGCAAATTGTATGTAAATAAATATTAGTTTAGTTTAACAGCACTGTTTGTAAAATCTGTTTATCCAAACATATACTAGTAAACATTGCCTCATCGTGAGTTTGTTGTTGATGGAATTATTTTGAAACATTTACCTAACAGTTATCACCGACACGTGTCCGCTTTTGGTTGAATTTGAAGATTCTTAATAGGACACGTTTTATCCAATGGTTTTTTCCTTTGTTGTGTATCGTGGAGGGAGAATCCCACTCTACACTTGTATTTTAAGTTTACACACACTCGCCTAGCCTCATTCTCATGCGCCTCTTGGGTTGTAAGGGGGCCTCCTGTGGCAAGTTTCGTTCCTTGCTCATAACACAGGAAGCCACAGGAAGCCCGAGACATAGACTTGCCACAAACCGACCTCTCTAAGGATGCTATCAAAAGCGAGCAAGACTTTGAGAAAGTCTACGACAATGCTTTCGCGTTTTTCTCTCGTTTTCTTCCGTTCTGCGGAGGAGGCTAACTGACGGGCGCTGAAACACGAATGGCGGGGATATTCGGTATTCCACTAGACAGCATTGCACACTATTTCAGTAACATAATAGGTTTAGCTGTATTCCATTAGATATTATAAAATGTAAATGTATGATATTCACCTAAAAATCATGCTATAAATATCAAGATTTCTTAGAAATTTAGAATCATTACGTTGTCTATATTCATTTTAGTGCAGGGGGCCAAAGAAGGAGGAGTTGTTTGGAGACATCCATTCATGGGAAAAGCTGGATTTCCTATGACACAAGTTGGGAAGCTTCCCAACTTGTGTTGTGTCATAGGAAATCCAGCTGTGTTCGGCTTCCCCATGCATAAACACGCGAATTCATATCACTTCCCATTCTTGTGTCATGGGAAATTCAGATTTTCACATGAATGGGTTTCTGCAGAAATTCCCTGTGACGTTACAATGTAATGCGTCAACAATAATTTTTATGGCGCGAAACCCGGGAGCACCGCGCACGTCCAAAAATACAAGATGGCGCACGCGATCGCTATGCGCAAGCCCGGTGCACACTAGCGACATAAGGACGTTATGGTGCAGCGAAAAAAGCATGAGAAAATAATTTAAATAATCAATATTTTCCATGGATCATCATTAGATTACTTCACCATAGCAATCTTATGTTATTTTTTGTGGACGTTTTGAAACCACTAAATATTGTTCGCATATATTTTTCTTATGTCGTTAGTGTCGCAAGTGTGTACCAGGCTTTATAAAAACTGCACACCTCCTACATGCAGGTTATGTAAACAGGGCCGTATCCAGGGGAGGTTCAAGGGGCACTGGAGCCACCCCTCTTTAGCTCAATATACATAAAAAGTAATAAGGAAGCGCGAAACAAAAATAGTTTAAAGTGTTTAGCATATGGTAGGTATTGAACTCCCCTTCCTCGAGAGGCTGACCACGGCCCTGTGTACGGCGAAGAAATGGCAACCAATGGAAATATGGTTGTAGTCTAAAATGAAGTAAGTTCATTTGCACTTTCTTTCTTTGCCTCCTCTTCTTTCCAGTTTGCCTCGACATCCTTAGGACCGTTCTCGACTTTTTTCTCGTCCTCAGTCGGGTTGTCATCCTTATCAGGAAGAGTATCCAAGCCTATAGCCACGTTAGTAGTGAGGTCTGCGTGATCGGAATGATGCTCTGGAGGATAGTAAGGCAAGAAGGGGATATATCTGGAATACTTCCAGTGGCCCAGGTTTTTAAGACAGAATGGTAGATCATATACATGGATAGACGCTACTTGGAACTCCTCTCCGTTCTCAGATTCCTCTGATGCTCTTGATTTCCACGCTATAAGCCCGCGTTCCTTTGGGGTTCCAGGAATGGTGTTGTCCAGGAAGAGAGCAATAAGGCCACCCACAGCGATGTTTGTTGTCAGCAGTACCGTGAGGATCTGGTCGAGTTCTGTGTAGCCTAAAGAGGAGTTACAATGTAAACAAGTTTCACTTTGGGTATACAACTATTTCAAACAGCATTGACAGAGAGCGCTGCAAGTTCGTGTAACACCAAAATGGAATTTGGGAAAACGCCTGGAGAAGCTGTGAAAATATTTAACAATTATTCCTCGAGTAGGCTAGACTTATAGTTATAGCCTACTAGTAGCTCAACCAATCGGAACGCAGCATTGACGATAGACCACTAGTGTGATTTGATTGATTTGTGATATCGCCGTTGTCAGCTTCGTGGAGTTTGGGTTTTTCTGCACTTTTGGCTCACGCGCGGTTTGATTGACAACGCAGAAAACCCCAACTACAAAAAGCACAGTTTTTAATTAACTTGATCGCGTGTAGCTTAAACAGCTGAAACAGAGCAAGTTAACTACCACTTTTTTTCTGTTTCTCTCATAGTTGACAGCATTTCCTTGTAATGAAGTCGGCTTTTCTTCGACAAGCTTTACGGAAAACGTTTGAACAGAATCACAGGTTACTAGAGATGCTTACCTGTCTTTAGAAGGTCTTTACTGGATTCGAGCTTGAGGTAGAATGGTAGCGCCATTCCGATAAGTAAAGACACGCCCACGATAAACATGTTCCGAGCGGACGTCATGTCCACGTACTGTAGATTAGAGATTCCCACGGCCGTGATCATACCAAACATGACCATGAAGACGCCGCCCACAATAGGCTCGGGGATGGTAGCGAACAGGGCTCCGACCTTACCCACCACGCCCATTAGCAGGGCCACGCACCCTCCTACCTGGATCACGCGGAGGCTACCAACCTGACAAACAGTGCTTAAGATACGTGATGTATTTCATAAAATGCTGTCTGCCCAAATAAGCTGAAAATATACATTTTTGCGAAATTTATTTATTAGGGTAATACAAAAACGCAAGGCAAGGGACCGCAAAAGACATTTTGCAAATAAGAATATCAGCATTTCTTTGAAATTCCTCTGTCCATATCACCTTCACTGGCAAGGGAGCCCCTCCCCCTCCCATAAAACGGCGCGTCCAAGATTCACACGCCCCTCCCTTTTACAAACGCGAACTCGGATCGTTAAGATTCTGTTTTACAAAAATGGATGAAAATAAACATCAACCGCTTCCCCTTACAAACGCGGTTTTGGCAGTCCTTTATTACCTTTGTGATTCCGATAGCGCCTATGTTCTCACTGTATGAAGTCGTGCCACTTCCTGTGCCCCAGGCCCCGGTGATGATGCAACCAATCCCTTCCATTCCGATACCACGGTTGATGGCGTGAGTCGGAGGAGGAGGCGCACCGCACATGCGCGCGCATGCGTAGTAATCACCGACGGACTCAACGATGGACGCTATAACTCCTGAGAGCATCCCGAACACCGCAGCAACACTGACGGTGGGAGTCCCCCACTGGCCTGTGAAATTAAAAGATCTCTGAAGTCGGACAGAGGATAGGAAATAAAAACATATTCATCACAGAGCTGGAAATTGTTTATTACTTTATCGGACATATGTCCATTAAATTGGTTGTCTCTACTGGAAACATTGGCCGGACATTTGACGATTTTGATCCGACAATGTCCGATGACCGGCAGTGATTTTCAGCTTTACATCGCCGATCCTCTAGTCATGAGGTACGATACCTTGTTACCATATAGATGCCCATGTTTGCCTGATGTATTGCACCAAGCAAATGATTCGAGCTAGGCCCAAATCAGGCTCTAACCTCGATTACTTCACAGCAGCAGCAGTCCAGACAGGCCGCTGAGGGGTCGGAGACGATGACCCTTTTGGGGAGCGCACACGGCTCGAGGGGGAGGGGGTTCGGTCTTCATACATTTCTTGTATGATGAACTTGCCATATGAAAGCACGCTCCGCGCCCTTGAGAGACCTTCTCACCTGGATAGGGAATCTGAACCATTTCGCTTCTCTTAATGTAGCTGCGCTGTAGTCAGTGCGTGCGGGAGAGTTCTTAGGGAAGGCATCCGCGGCAGTGACTATAAGACAAACTATCCAAGAAACACATATCGCCAGCACGATCTGGAAAATGAAAACAAAAATCGAAAACTTGTGGAAATACAAATAACACAAGCCAGACTTGCAAATGTGATCATGATTATGAGCAATATCATAATTGTAATAATATATATTGTCTTTGATGTTGATCATGTTTGTGATGTAGCATGTCATTATATTGATGTTGGGAAAAGTGGTGATGTTGGCGTCTTGTTTTCTCGCTATGAAAATTCGAGCGGAAAATAAAGGTGACCCTTTTGGGAGCGCACGCGGCTCGATCACAGAATAGTTAGTGATACATTACCGGGAAAAGTCTAAATAGAGGATATCGTCCAGCATAACAACCGCGATCTTTTTTGTAGCTTGGGACAGGGATTCTGATCTTGTACATGTACTGCGAGAAGAGCGCTATCAACACAATGGTCCTGCGGAAGTACAAAGAACCGACCATGAGCATTCATCTTTCAACTTAGGGCGCGGTACGTAGTGACGGACTCAGTAACATGACAACACAGAACCGAAAACGTACTTACATCATGGAGATCCCCCAATGAGAACCTGTGAAGCGAACATGAAACATTAGACTGTTTAATGGCAACAAAATCAGTGGCAACAGAGCTCTAGTATCTGTAAGCAGTCGACAAACGTTGCTCAGTACTCGAGAGCAAGTCCTACCGGATTTAAATGCAGCAACCTCAAAGAGAGCCAAGCCGATAAGTGTTATGGTAGGTGCTATGGCAACCGGCCCAATGAACCTCATGAGAACACCCATCAAACCGGAGAAACCGATCAAGACTTGGAAGAGGGAGGAAACCATGATAGCACCTTGAATCTGAAACATTAAAAAAATGAATTGTTTAAAAAACCTCGGATAATCGGATAAAGGGCATAATATCTCATGCACATCTACTTACCTCGAGCATGCGCGGTTTCCATATTTCACCCATGTGTTGCCCAGAACCATTGACACCCGTGGTCCCGTTAAGGTAAGAGGCTTAGGCAAAGAAACAAACACAAGAATTTATCAGATTGTCGACCTTTTCGCAGTCTTCTTTGCTTTCGTTTTACTGGTCGATTTACCGAGTTTAAGGCCCAGCGCACACGTCGAACTTCAGTCGGACTTCTTCTGTCGAACGTTTCCTTTTTCAAAGGATGCCGCTTCATTAGACTTTATAATAAAAAACTTTCTATTGTTTTGGATTGGAACGGCGCGACTCTGGCACGACGTTTGCCGTAGGCCTAACATGTTAGTAATTTTCCTTGACCAAGAACAGCTGTATATTTTCTTGACGTGGGGCTCAAAACTCGGCATGTTCATCTGTACACCTTGGAATAATCAAACTCATAAAAGACACAGTATCAGACTCAAGTCGAGTCCTGGTAGATTTACCTGGGCATTGCCATTTATCCAATGACAAAATCGCTATGGCTGGGGCGATGAACGTGAATGTTGAACCCTGGACGATGGGAAGCCTGTGGAAAAATTCCAAAAGCTTTATCTACAGTTTACACAATAATGTGAAAAAAGAGTTCAAAGAGTAGCAATGGACTTCTCTGATTGGTGAGGATGGTCTCATTCCGTTTTTTACCAACGCAGGAAATCTTAAGATTATTATCTTCCAGTTTTACGTCCCTGCTAGAGCCTTTTTGAAAAAAACTTCCTTTTCTGAACAAGGAATGATGTCAAATTATTAAGCTATACTTTTCATTTTAAAGTCCCCATGACGAGCATATCTGTTTTTCTTCTTTTTCTCCTCGGGATGCCCTGGTAACAGTCATTGACGCATATTGTAATAAGCGAGATTTTATTCTTGACGTTTAATTTAGAGCCTCCCTCGAGGTCCCTGAGAGAGGGGGAGCTCTAGTTTTAGTAAGCGAGATTTCATTCTTGACGTATAATTAGAGCCTCCCTCGAGGTACCTGAGAGAGGGGGAGCTCTAGTTTTAGTAAGCGAGATTTCATTCTTGACGTATAATTTAGAGCCTCCCTCGAGGTACCTGAGAGAGGGGGAGCTCTAGTTTTAGTAAGCGAGATTTCATTCTTGACGTATAATTTAGAGCCTCCCTCGAGGTACCTGAGAGAGGGGGAGCTCTAGGCGCGAGAATGCCTGCTGACCGAAAACCGATGGCTTCTGGGGACGAGATCTGTGTGCGTCAGTATTCGATATCAGCCAATCAGCGAGGGCCTAAACATGGGCTGTCACAATCTCGTACCCAGAGCCCATCATCTTTTGGCCAGCGGCAAGTTTCAGGGTTTCCGGTTTGAACGTTGTATGAAAGTTCGTTACGTTTTTGACCTACAACGCATGCATGACTGAGGGAATCCGATTTGTGAGCATGCGTGGTAGGTCATAAACGTAACGAACTTTCATACAACGTTCAAACCGGAAACCCTGAATCTTGCCGCTGGCCAAAAGATGACGGGCTCTGGGTACGAGATTGAGACTGTCATGAGTCATTCTCGAACCCAGAGCTCCCCGGCTCGTAACCTCGCGGGGGAGGCTCTGGTGAAGCCACTGACGCATGCGCGAGATCTAATACAGAGCTGCTGAGAGAAAAACCTTTCAGCGCATGCTCCAACGCTCAAAATCAGCCAATCAGCGACGGCTCTCAAATGGCTGTCCCCAGAGCCTCCCCTGCGAGCAGACGAGCCGGAGAGCTCTGGGTACGAGAATGGTCATGAGTATCAGAGAGCTAATTCTGCATGCGCACCTGATGCCAAAGGTGGTCTGTAGAATGGTAGCGATACCGGAAGTGAAAAACACCGTCCCCATGACTTCACTCAGCGCCAGACTGTTCTTATCAAAACACATCTTGACGCTGAGTGCGATGGGTACAGCAAGATTAGCACCAAGCATCGTAAGGTAGTGCTGTGGAAAATCAAAACCAAAATTGGGTAAATTGTGGATACAGAAGGCAGCGGCGGCGGAGACAGTGTGGCGTAGATTTTTCAATGGTGTGCGCAATTATACTTCGAAATCTAAAACCGATACAGTAATAACTGTTGGGGGGGGGGGGGGCTAAACAAAACATTACCGTGTGTATTTCACGAACATGTGTGGCTAGCTACACCACTGGTTTGTTATCATTTTAATGATAACCTGGGAGTAGACCAGGTGAATTCCGCTCCATTGTGACACTTCCCGAGCTTCAAATTACCAGAGATTACGATTTCAATAGGTATTAAACTGATATACTGGCATCCTTAGATGATCTTTCAGGGAATTATTGGTCGTCTGTTCACAGAAAATAAAATTAGATAACGTGTGTGCGCATGCGCAAACGGACAACTAAAAAGAAACTCATTCCCGTGTCAATGTAATGCCTACTACTGGAATATGAGTAAAAACAGGCCAAAGGGCAACTGTGAAAAACATTTCTGCATTATTGGGAGATAAGCTACTACTAATTAAAAAGAAAACCAACAACGTATCCCACATGGAGCTCTAACACACTCTTCAGTTCTATAAATACGTTCGTGATGCATAATAATTAGTTGATTGTTCACTAACGGTACAAGGGCATCCTTATATGGTCTGGTGGCCGGGCGTACTCTCACCCATAGGTATCTAGCTACTGAGCAATTCAACACCAGGATAGCGACTGTCAGGGCCGAAATCTCTGGCGTGGGCGTAAGAACCGTACGGTCGCCATACGACGCTTCAGCTCTTTGTCTGGAAGTATGGTCCTATTTTTCTTTTTACTTTTTCCTCAATTCAGGCAAATGATTTATAGAAGTTCAAAATTGTTTCAATCATTTTATCACAAATAACACTGAAATGGCCTTACCACCGGCACCGAGTTAACCTGTGAAACCTATCCACTCCGCTCCATGCAAAATTCCTCATTAACCATAATGGGAAGCCATTCAGTAAACAAACCAAAGACGCAAGAAAGGCAGATATGCGGTTAGTCATGCACTGGCAGCCAGTAATAATAAATACACACTTTTCAGTGCTAGACCTCATTTTCATAGTTTAACTTATACTAGGTTGATATTATCTTAGTTTTACCGATTACCGACAAAGACCGCACATTTTGGGTCACTGTCACTATATTTAATCTTGCGCATGCGCCTGAGAGAGCGCCCACATATTTTTCCCTCGTGGCTTTTTTCGTTTTTGAAATTATCAGAATTATCAATGCTTGGACATTCGGAGTATTCATGTGAGGGCTGGATATCCGAGATTAACTTTCCACCAAGCTGGCTTTGTTGACGCGTGGCAACATTTTAACAATGAAGCGTCGAGATACATATCCACCACCGACCCTGGGGAGGATAGCTGTTTTAGTATATCCCAAATCACTCCAAATCAGTAGAATAAAATACGGTAGATTCAAATATTGAAAACGCAGTATCGCTCGCGAAATTAACGAGCAGTCATTTTGAGGGTATTCTCAAAACAGTAAATAGTGCTGCATGGATATATACTATTTCAGGGTCCAATCAGAGCGCGCGAAAATTGCTATTCACTGATTTTGTATAGACTAATTATTGCTATAAATAAGATACCGATAATCCGTTTTTACCTGGAAGCCTAGGAGGATACAAAGATACCAAGGTGGATTCTCATCGATAATGTACGATAAACCTCCGACTCGCTTTTTTGACTTCTTCGGCGCTGCTCCAGGTAAAACGTCATTCTCCTCCTGAAGTTTAGTGTATAAACACCAATAAATTTATTAAATATTAGCCTAATGCAAGCACGCGCATAAACTAGCTCATACTTTTACTAGATTACCGTCTAATGGTCACTGTGGGGAGTTGGAAAGATTTCCTCTGAATTCATCTCAAAATCAAAGTCCAAAGGGCGTCCGTTCGTAGACCCACTCAACACCAATTTAGGCCAAGTAAAAAAAACATGTTTATCGTATCGTCCGGGGCTTTCCAAAAAGTGCGCCCCTTTAATTTTTTATAATTTTTGATTTTTGATTTTTGATTGAACAACAACTTCTGTACACCACCATTAGTTTTCCTGCCAGGCTAACAAGTTTAGTACACCAGTCAAGTGCATCTCAACGGCATGCCGTACCCTGTACCCGTTCAAAGATTTGCACTTTCAGTTTTTGTCCTCTGCCATTGGATAGATGTCTGTTAGCGTTGTCGCATTCAAGCCAGCTCTCGCCTCTGATTATAAACATCGGCCTGATTTCAGTGCCAAAGTCACGTTGGCGCGCAAAATTAGAACTTTTGAAGAAACGAACAACAAACATGGCGGTGGAAATGCTTGCTTTAAAAAAATCAATAATAATAAAAAAAATTTGATGCGGCCCTGAAAAATGAGGCGGGCGGGGACGATAAACATGTTATTATTTTTTTTGAATTGACCTTATGTATATCTCTTTCTTTAGTATTCGCTGAAACCAGCCCATGCGTGTTTTTTTTTTAATTCACATCCCCCTTAGTGTTGCCTTGTAAAATTATTTTTCCAAACTTTGGAAATTCGAATCAGCAGTAGGTCCTATGTACAGCTACTGAGCTCGGGAATTTACAGCGGGCGCGGGCTGTGTATGGTTGCCGGCCGTTGTCGGGGGGATGGGGATAACAATTGTCCCTTATATGGACATGACAGGCGTGTCATCAATGCCAAAATATTCCACGAGTTGTGTGTCACCTAACTTTATTTTCGTATCTTAAAATTCAGTTTTGAATAGTTAACCATTCCTGTTCTAAATGTAATTTTTGTCAGGGAAATTCAATTAGCAACGAGTCATTGTGCTCTAGTACCGAGCGTTATTTTAAGTAATAATTTCACGCCAAAAATGACACTTGACACTTCATAGGGAGCTTGAAATCCAAGCAATCTGTCAAGCTAGTGTTGCTTCTAAATGAGATTGTCAACCCAATTGTTTGTTTTCCTTATTGATTAAAATGCCATGATTCCAAAATAGAGTATTTTTTCTTTAAAAAAAAGGCGGCGCCATTCGCAAATTCCTGAATTTCTGCCGTTCCACAACGCCGATCTAAAAACTGCTGGTACGCCTCATTTTATTCTCGACCGGTGGGTCAGAAAACGCTAAAGATAAAAATATTAATCAAAAGTTTTGCAAATATCCCGGAGCGGGGATCTTGAGAGAGAATGATTGTCGGAAATTTGGTGCGTTTATCTTTTTACATCTGGACTTTCCAATACAGTCTAGATTTTTTGATATTCACACGGCTTTCCGCGCTTATAAGATACAATGTTAGGTCAGCTGTTTTTCTTTTGTTTGTGTCTCGATGGTTCTACCTTTTCACCTCTTTACTAAAGCAACATGCTGATTTTTCAGATGACAAATTATCAATAGAGAAAGGATTATCCTGGATCGGAAATTTGCAAAGTTGGAGTGTCATCCTCGATCATCCTCGGTCACAGATTCTAACCAGGTGAAGGTGGCGTGGCGAAGTGCAATTAATGTGAGCATGTAGCTTCTTTTGCGTGCCAAACAAATAATAACTTAAGATAATATTGCTCAATATTCTATGAAGAATGGAATTTCAAAAAGTTTTTATTGAAATAACAAGTAAACACAAGCCCCCGAAATCCCAATTCAGCTTATAATTAGGATCAAAATATGTTTTACCCATCGCACATGTACTCTGTGATGAACTGCCAAGTATGAGTTCATGGATTATTTCTTCAGTGCTTTTTTTGGGATACGAGAGTATTAAGCAATCTCAATTAGTAATATAAATCAGCATTACACCAGCAAACATTCCTCCAATTTGTGTTATTATTATTAAAATGACATTCTAAACTTTGTTGAACAAATCAACCTACCATAGTTGTTGTGTAGTACTCTCTAGAGGTAGCTCGCAGGAATTTCGTGTTTCAGCTCTCTGCTAGGTCAAACGGCTGTTCGCTTCAGCTCTAACGTGCCCAGTGTTTCAGATAACCGAAAGCTCGCTGATGCAGTCAACCACAGTGGTATACTATTAGCATTGAAAATCTACTTTTCGTTTGGAAGCTTCAGGGCATTTGCTACGCTCACTTGAAATCTGTTTATTTAGCCTTGGTAGCCTGGCCAAGTCTATTGGATGTCAATTTCTAAATTGCTTATCGACAGGCTAAGGGATTTACTGCTGAAACGTAAAGTATCGAGTAACGTAAAGTATCGAGTAACACAGTAAAGCCATGTGTCTTTTTCGCCGTGCGAGACTAGTAGTGCTAGCAAGGAAATCTTGGGGGAAAATCTGTTCAGATCCGTATATCTTGAAGGGAAATCTATATCCCTAAAAGAAAGCAAATTTGGCGTGGCGACCGCCGAATTTACCCCTAAAAGATAGCAAATTGGCAGGTCAAAATAAATAAAAGTGAATTTTAGGTCTTTTAGAGTTTTCAACCAAGTTTCCTTTGTAAATATCGGTTCTGGTGTCAGTACCAACATATTTCTGGGCAAGGATTGGTCTGAGACTCCCCTAAGGGATAGGGCTGATTTTAAACACCCCTAAGAGATAGCACGTCTGTCATTTTATACCCTAAGGGATAGGACGAGCACCCCAGTCTGAAAATATGGGAAGTCCCCCCCACCCCGGGACATACGCCGATCATAAATATAAACTACTTAAAATTTCTCTCGAATGAAGACGTAGCCCGTAACGAATGTTTTGAGCTACGAATTTGAAGATGATTTCTTTTTTCGCAATGGCACCATCTGTACTGTGTCCTCGGGGTCCGTCAGAAACAACGTCCTCGTCAAACTAGACGGAACTAGACGGGCCGGAAAAAGCGTTTCCAAACTTTCTTTCTTTCTTTCTTTGGTTCGTTCATCCCAAAAGCGCGCGCTTTCTCTCGACCAGCGCGGCGCATAATCAGCGGACGACTTTTTCCATGCATGCGCTGACAAGCACAAAATTCAAGATGGCGGCCCGCATGGCTCATTTCGCGGCGCGTAATACTTTGTCTGGAATCGCACAATCTGCCAAGGTATCTACTGTATTCATTCATTCCTAAAGCTGTTCATTTGAAAATGTTGATCTGCCATCTTTATCCTCTATTTCAGCGGGCGAGTTGTTTACGAAGCAAAGCAATCTCTGGAGTCTGTGGAGATCCCATCGCAGTTGCCGTGAGGCGTTGTGTACCCTCGCTATCTAGTTTATCTGCTCAGTCAAACTCCCACGGATCACTGTAAGTTACTCAACGTGATAAAAAACGATTCAGTTCCACTACCAGCTATGTTACAAGTGTTTAATTGGCCATGGTTTCCCTGCTAGCAGAGGCCTCTTTCGGCCTCTTTCCTTTGTATTTGCTTGGCTGCTCTGGTTTGGAAGCCCAGGGGGATACTCCCTCATATATGGTATACAGGTATGCGCTGCCCTATAGGGTATGGTTTTTGAGCTCCTGAGGTCTACGGTAGGGTATTGGTTTTCACTTGTTTGGTCACTGATACGGTGTATGTATTTCCGTATGGCTACCCAAGTGCAAACAAATTCCAATCAAAGTTGTGTCACAATTAGTGGAAAAGTGGTTTATTTTGAAACCTTTTCCTGATTATCAAAATACCACTTTGATTGCGACCAATTGGACCACCCTGGTGACTTACTTCAGGTCTGCAGTAAGGTATACAGGAGGATTTTAGGTATTTGATAGGGTCTGGTTTTGGGAGCTCTTGGCAGCACACCCCTACCCAAAAGTCAGTGGAGTACCCCACACCTCCAGGTTTGAAAGCCCCTTTGTTTTGCTGCCCTTCACAATCTTGGATGCTTTGCTGACCATTTCTAGAGCCCACTATATGTGCATGCATACAGATATTTTCCACTGACGTTATTTGAGCAATACCTGCCAACCCCATAAAATACAAAACCGGTGATTTTTAGGTGAAAATGATAATTTTTGTTTCCCAATAATTTTGACAATTTGACTTGACAATTTGCTGGGTTACCAAGAATGAAAACAAAAAACTATATTTGCAAACATTTGGTTAAATATTTTGTATTGACTTATTTTCTTTTACCATTTTCAGTGCACAAGTGGCATCAAGACAATTCAGTCATTATCCACCAACAAGCAATTTGCTGTTGTCTTCCCAAATGGCAGATGTCAGTGCAGGCTGTTCGGACTCACTAGAGGAAAGCTCAAGTGAGGGAGAAGATGAAGCTACGAATGGACGAAAGCGTATAAAACCCCTTGAACGGCATAAGGATGATCCATAACAAAGACTACAGATAGAAGCTATGTTGCTTTTTTAACTGAACAATTCAAATGCAGTGGGGATTGGATGTCTTTGCCTGTCCTAGGCTTTCCAGGATTTCCAGGATTCTTCAATGGAGCATCAGATTATTTGGGGTTGCAGCCAGCATTTGGGAAAGGGGGGGTCAGCTGCTGAAAATGTGTGATGACTGACCATTTTAATCTAATTTTCTTTAATCGGGTCACAGGGTGGTCACATGGAACCTAGGACCCCCTTTCCTAGCTATGCTCCTCTTATTTCCATTGAGGCTATGCCCTGCTCCTCACATCAAGGGCTTGGCATTGAGCGCATGCTCTGTTGGTACCAAGTGTGAAGATAAAGACATCTCATCTCATTTTCACCAATTCTCTTTATTCCTTTTTAAGCCCTGTGTAAAAAATGTCAATAATTCATAAGACATTTGAATAATGATATGACTTACTGTGCGACACGTCAACCGGGCCATCCCATAAAAAGTTTGTCATTTAGAGATTCAAACCATTTTAAGCAAATTTAATACCTGCAATACATCTGACGATGAGTAATTAAGTGTTTTGGAGTTATTTCTACCCATAATTTCCACAATTTTTATGAGAAAAGCGATATTTCGGTGTCTCAGATCTCAAGAAAGTCAAGATCGTTTGTTCTGTACTCGCTTTCTGATTGGCTAACTTCTTACAAAATGGCCCGGTTGACATAGTTGCACAGTAATAGTGAAGATTAATTTCAACCTAAAACAGGACTTTTTTTATTTGTTTTGACAGCTTTAGGAAAAACAGCACACCAATGGAATTGGTTCAGCTGTTGGAAAGTATACAGTGATAGATATCTTGTATTGAAATCAGGGAGTAGGAAATGGACCCAGGGTATAACATTAGCAATAATCATGTTTTCCCTATAACGTTGTACCGGTATGGAATGTGAAAGAGAATCAAAGGCACCGAGGCCTCGGTGAAATCGTGGATACTGTATCCAAGTTTTGGACTTTTGATCCTGTTCCCTTTCCGAGATATCAATTTTCTAGTTGTGATGACGTCATCGATGACGTAAAGTCATGTGAGTTTGTTGGTAAGATAACTTTGTGCAAGTTTGGTCATCAAGCGATGTTTTGTTCTCGAGATATTAATTTTTCTAGTTTTGATGACGTCATCGATGACGTAATGTCATGTGACTTTGTTGCTGGACCCCCCTTGTCACTAAGATAACTTTGTCCAAGTTTGGTCACCTAGCGATGTATCGTTGTCGAGATATTAATTTGCTTAGTTTAGATGACGTCATGAGCTAACACTTGAGTTATGAGTGAGCGAGCGAGTGAGCGAGTGACGTCTGGCCCATCACAATAACTCGTGAATACGCTAACGCGTATCCACGATTTAAAAATCATAGAATGAAAATTTCTGAAAAAAATTAAGGCGGTAGTCTTTTAGACAACAAGCAAATATTTATTATTTATATGCATGCGTTTCTGCCAGTGACGGATCCAGATCAAATTGATAAGAAAATAATAAAAACATACACAACATGGGAGAAAATGGAACCACTTTTTTCAGTGGATTTACCACTGTCTGAGGTATGCACAACGGTGAATTTCGGAAATAATGATGCACGAAACTTCCTGTACCTCTGTACTAATCCCTCTCATTCTAAACGTGCTGGAATAACCACTTGTGAATTTGTTATTTAATGCCCATTATTCAACTTACATTTTGCTTATCATGTTATAAAATTTAAATAAAACTTTAAAGGGAGGTAGAAAGTCTGATTAAAAGCTTTCTACACAGCCTTGTGTACATGTCTAGGCACAAGTGAAAGTCTTTGGGAAAATTTTCAAGCTCAATTCATTTTAAATTGGCCCTCATTTTTGTTTGTAACAACTCAGGATCAATATACATAGGCTTTTAGCGCCTCTTCTATTGGTGTTTCAAATGTATGTGTATAATAGAATAACTAGACATTCAATTTTACTATTTTAAAACACTCACCTTCGCTAATGCAAAGAAAGCGTTAGTGAAACAGGTCTATGTGACATCCAATCACAACGATACAAGTATTCTTTGCAAACTATAAAACTACTGCAAGTTAGTCTGTTTTGCATCAATTTCTCGTGTCTTCAGCTTGCGGATACGAAGAACTAAAACCTTTCAAGGTGGGTAAATAATTCGAAGGGCCCGAATTTTAGGCAAATCTTTATAAGATGCAATTTAATACCGTTATTTGCCTTTTTGACTAACCAGCCAAAAACGCATTGTGCAGAAACAATCCATCCTTCACTATTCAATTACCCTTTATGCGTTTCTTCTCAGGTCGTTTCATGATAAAAATGCGTTTAAAAGGACCCTATTCGTTCTTGGAATTTTGGGAGTGTTCATTGTCGTCGCGAGTGGTAAGCATATTCAATTTCGTGTTACCTGATTAATACCCCCCTCCCCCCTCTCACACCCAGCTTCTGAAGTCCCAGGATCCGCCCCTGTATCGCCCTGCATAAAGTGGAATTTTTCTGTGCTATGTTTTGATATTCTCCCCAGGTGGATGCACTTTTGAAGGCAAACAGTACAAGGTCGGCGAGCAGATCGTCGACAAGGGCTGCTCGTTGAATTGCTTTTGTGACAAGAATGGAGAAACTCCATGCATGCCCCTGTGCCCTTTGATTGGACTCCCCGTATGTGGCCCTGGTCAGACAATAAAATACGACGGACTAAGGCCAACCTATGGAGGGTGTACTTGCCCGTATGCATACTGCGCATGAGGTACGACTTAGCAGTGAAGAGCTGGTTATAGGAGTGGTAGGGGTTCCAAGCGTAGGGGGACTTAGGTGTGACATGAAAAGTACATAAGGGTGATGTGTTGCTCATTTGCTATAAGTTCCTGACTCAAAATCTCTCCCAACCACGCTCCCTCCCCTCCCTTCGCCTGATTTCTGCCACTGGATTAAGTAAAATTCATTTTTATACTTGCTTTCATCTAATATAATTAATGTAACCTGACAACAAGAGGTGTTGTCAAAGCAAAATTTTGCAAGTTCCACGGGCAATCTGGACACTCTAAAAGCTACATCACTTTTTGACTTGTAGCCGAGCTATTGTCAACCGCCTTTGTAACTTATCTGTGTTTTTCTCTACAGCAATCCTGATGACTTGATCTCCTGGGATGTGAAAAGTTCAACTTAATTATAAATTTAATTATAATAATGTGATTATATAATTATACACACAAAAAAGAAATAAACTTGAGCGTTCAATCCAAGGTTTCATGTTCTTTCAACTTATTACTTTACCTAAGTATCAGGCGCAGTTTCGTCGTTCTTAGTCGGACCTCGGACAAGCGCGCGAAAATCGAAAATGTGACAACAACGTGCGAGAGAGAAATAGCTCATAAATGTGCCCCTGGTTTTCATCCGACACTGAAAATAAAATACACACTGCTATGAAGAAGTCATTTTATTGTATTGTACTTTTTAGTTAGGACTAGTAGACACTTAAGTACTGACTATTAGTTTTTGTTTCAAAGTCCGGTGTAAACCACTCTTATAGATACTATCTATTGACTAATAGCCTAAAGTTGGCTAATATCGGTCGACTAATAAAATAATTTTCACCATATCTCGGTCGGCCGTTATCAACGTTCGTGAGATGATTGATTATTTTATTTTTCGGGCGCGTGTACTGAGCTAACTTTTCGCAAGGCCCCCTTTCTCCGCTTTCTGTAACGTCGAGTGTTAGTCAAGGGGTGGGGGCTTTACTAACGAATTTACGAACACCAGTTCTGACTGCTCCCTAACCTAACCCTAAACCCTAAACCCTAACCCTAACCCTAAACCCTAAACCCTAACCCTAACCCTAAACCCTAAACCCTAACCTAAACCCTAACCCTAAACTCTAATCAGGTAAACTCTGTACTAATCTATCAGAGAACACTGTGTTCGTCTCGATTACGTTCTACCCGGTACTCTAATTAAATATGCCTGCCTATAGACACAAGACAAAGTCTTTGGGAACATTTTCAAGTTCAATTAATTTTAAATTGCCCATCATGTTTGTTTCTAACAACTCAGGATCAATATATAATGCTTTTAGCGCCTCTTCTATTGGTGTTTCAAATGTATGTCTATAATAGAATTGCTAGACATTCAATTTTGCTCTTTTAAACACACCCTTCTCTAATGTAAAGAAAGCCGTTAAGTGAAACAGTTCTACGTGGACGATCCAATCACAACGATACAAGTATTCTTCAGATTCTCGACAAACTATCAAACTTCAGCTGCAAACTAGTCTGTTTTGTATCAATTTGTCGCATCTTCAGCTTGGCGGGATACGAAGAACTGAAACATTTCAAGGTGAGTAAATAATTCGAAGGGGCACGAGTCCCCGAGTCGGTACTGAACAATTAACACCGAGGATAGCGAAAATCGAAATCTCTGCCGTGGGCGTAAGAACCGTACGGCCGCCATACGACGCTTCAGCTCCGTCTGGAAGTATGGTCCTCGTAGTTTTGGTTTGGTTACCCAAACGAAATTTCGTTAACAAGCCTTAATGAAAACGATTTTACAGCTAAAAGATTCGGTCCAGGGACCTAGGTGAGAGAACGCCCTGGCCACCAGACCATTAGAGTAGTGAACAACTAACGGTATCTGTGCATCCGTCTAGGTATAGGTCTGATTGAAGATCGCGTGTTCCATGTGGGACACATGATTGCGTTTAAAACTTCATCAGCTGTCGACTTGATTCATTCTCCAATCTTTGAAGATTATTCGGTGTTGTTTTTTTATCATTCGGAGTTGTCTTTTTGAAGGCATTCAAATTCTTCATCTGGACTTCTACGTATGTGTACTAATATTCAAAATTCATTACAATTGCGACGGAGGTGTATTACAAATTGCGACGACTTAAATCACAAATTGCGGTAGGTATTACAAATTGCGACAACTTTATTACAAATTGCGACAGGTATTACAAATTGCGCCACTTATTACAAATTGCGACGTACATACGTTTCTTATAATTCTCCTCAGGTCGTTTCATGATAAAAATGGCGTTTAAAATGACCCTACTCGTTATTGGAATCATGGGAGTGTTCATTGCCATCGTTGGTAAGCATTTGTACAGTGGGAAGAATGGATATTGAAGGTTAAAGTGACACATAAGTAAAGGCGTTTTCCCATTTTTCAACTCGCTTACGCCCAGGCTTACGTCGCGTCAAAATATGGTCGGATACGTTTTGAGCTCTGAATATGCTTAACTTCAACCATTGGCGCTTTTACCCATTTGTTCGAATTTATTATCAAGACCCCCGTCTGCCTATACGAGCGGATACTCACGTGCGCGAAGCCATCGTACAGATTTTTTGAAACTTCTGATTTCCCAAAGAAGTTCCAAAATTAGAATAAATTTGCCAGGACACCTGAATTGTTTTAACAGCAAAGGTGAAATACAAAAGTGTTCAAAGCAAGAGGCTTTCTGGACTTTTTGCGAGCCAGCTGCGAAAAGGGGCGAGGTACAGGTAGATTGTATGTCCGTGGCTGTTGTGATTGAAGTTTTAAGGACGACACGCCCCAAGTATTAACATTCTTCGCCCTGCAATAGAGCAAGCTTGAGTTCTGTGCTAATATTTGATGTTCTCCTCAGGTGGATGCACGTTTGAAGGCAAGAAGTACAAGGTCGGCGATAGGCGGATCGCCAGCAAAGACTGCTCATTGAGTTGTTTTTGCGTAAATCAAGGAGTGGCTTGCATGCCCATGTGCAGTTTGTACCGACGCCCAAGATGCAAGCCTGGCCAAACCTGGAAATACGGGCAAAGACCTCGCTTTGGAGGGTGTACTTGTCCATATGCCTACTGTGCATGAGGTACGACTTAGCAGTATGGAGAGCTGGTTAAATTATAGGGGTGGCAGGGTTGAACATTTCCAAGAGTAGGGGGATAACATGAAGAGTACATGTTGCTCATTTGGTTTAAATTCCGACCCAAAAAGCGCTGCCTCCTTCTCGCTTCATCCCCTCCGTTCCCCTGATTTCTGCCACTGGATTAAATAAAATGCATTTTTTCATGCACTTGAAAAGTTGTTGTCAAAGCAAAATGTTGCAAGTTTCATGGGTAATCTGGAGACACTAAAAACTATATCAAATATTGTTCAGACCCGTAGCCGGGGGGGGGGGGGGGGGGGGGGGGGGGGGGGGGGGGGGGGTCCGCAAGCACCCCCCACGCGATAAAAAGGTCCACATTCAAGGGCTTGGTATTCAGACGGGGCAAAAGAGCTTATACTATATACTATGCGAATTTTGACTAGCAGCATCTCAATAAAAAATAAATCCCCCCCCCCCCCCCCCAATCCACACACACACCTGGCTACGGGTAGTCGAACGATGGTTAACCGCCGTAACTTCTGTTTTTTTTTTTTTCTTTTTTTTTTTTGCAGGACAATCCTGATGCCTTGTTCTCCCGGAGTGTGTTAAACGTAATTATAAAATAAACTAACTATCACAAAAAAAAGAAATAAACTTGAGCATTCAATCCAAGGTTTCTTGTACTCTTCCTTTCCTTGTTTACGCCTCTCGCTGCCTTGTTAGTATTTCTATGAAGCTAATACGTCTCCTTCAGCATTCTTTGTAAGGATTTACGACAGTCTTCCCTACATACCCCCTTCCCATCCCCATCCCCTCGGGCGCTTTACTTATAAGAGATTATCAGATAGCACACCATACCGCATTTTTATCACTGCATGCATTCAACCATTCATCAAATATACCAAACGTCAATTGAAAACTTTTCTATATCGGTATATTATAATCAAGAGATGGGTAATAATGCTTAAACTATGGCTATTTGCCTTACAACAATTTCGCGGAATGTTTTCGCGGTCACGTGAAAAATTTTAAAAGTCGAGAGCATTATTCTCATGTGTTCAGTCTTGGTTTAGCATAAGCATCGTTGGGAATACTGACGGAGAATAGCTTTCTTGTGTGTGGATATTTTTACATTGGCATTTGTTAACAGTAACTTGACACGAAATTGTTTTCACCTGAAAATGTTTCACGAAGGAAAAGGATGTATTTTTTACTCACGGGTATTTGGGAGTGACCCAGTGAGGTCAAACCTACCTCTCTCTTAGCAATAGCCTCTTCCCTAGTTCATAGTTAGTACCTGACCAGAATTGTAAGATTACCTAGAGACACGAAATGGTGAACGCGCTTGAAAAACAACTGCAATTTAAAATGCTATGTGGTTAATAAAACCTAAAAAAAAATCCTCGTCTAACTATCATGACTATAATGACTTCTTACTTTACATTAATAGCAATATATTATCTATACCTTGCAAACAAACTATCTGAACTGGACTACACATGTATACTAAGCACAGGCACTATGACGGATTTCAAAACGTACACAATAAACACCCGAATATAGAAAGCTATACATTTGGATTTCAGCCTGACTCCATTTTATACATATTTATTGCTAATATCTTAATCCAGTTCCTATATACGAGTTTGCTGTAACTTATGAGCGTAGAAAAAACGGTACAAAAAAATATGCAGTATTATTTACGCGGACGTATTTCACGGATCAATATTGAGAGGTTGTGTTCACAAATGGTGAAATTATTTTTATCATCGGTGCGCCACAAGGGGATGGAATAACACTGTTTTGCGTATGTTGTATCCCCCCTGGCAAGCTCTTAAAATTAACTTACCAAATGTTGTGCAACAACTCACAAGTGACCGCCCAAAACTTCTTTTAATTGCGCAACCCAAAGCATCGCTAAACAAAATGGAAACTATTAAGTCATTTATATTTTGACTTGAAAAAATAAACTAGCTTTTTCATTTGTTTTCTTTTTCTAAAAGTATGAAATTCATTAGTCGCGCTATCTAACAAGACTTCAGTTACTTCCATACTGTACATGATATTATCAACTCAACTTGATACCCAAACTAGGACATACTAGGACATACTAAGACCATTTGGAAACTGTAAAAAAATATATGTACAACTCTAGAAAATACAGAGACTTTTATAGCGAGTGTCCTAAAAAGTGGTAGGAATAAAAACAGTCATTAAGGTGATTATAATTGATTTTATCATGCGAATAGTGAATATTTGTCCCGAATGTAGGAGGCGTGAACCCTACGAACTGTAGAGAGTCCTCAGTGGTCGCTCTAAAGACATCGTTCATTCTCCAACTTTCTTTGTTGAAGACAATCTCTAGCTTATCATCTGTATGAGTACATGTTTCCAACATAACCCGCCACTCTAATTAACTATGCCTATGTCTAGACACAAGTAAAAGTCTTTGGGAAAATTGTCAAGTTCAATTCATTTTAAATTGCCCCTCATTTTTGTTTCTAACAACTCAAGATCAATATACATAGGCTTTTATTCGTGTTTCAAATGTATGTCTAATAGAAGTACTAAAAATCAATTTTGCTCTTTTAAACCTTCTTTAATATAACATCCAATCACAACGATACAAGTATTCTTGACAAACTATAAAACTACTGCAAGTTAGTCTGCATCAATTTCTCGCGGCTTCAGCTTGCGGATACGAAGACGACGAAGAAAACCTTTCAAGGTGGGTAAATAATTCGAAGGGCCCTATAATCTTTTAGCTGTGAAATCGTTGTTCACTGAAGAACTCCCTTAATGTTTCTGTTGAAGCTTAACAAAAAATCGAGGACCATACTTCCAGACGGAGCTGAAGCGTATGGCGGCGACCGTACGGTTCTTACGCCCACGCCAGAGATTTCGGCCCTGACAGTCGCTATCCTCGGTGTTAATTGTTCAGTAGCGACTCAGGGACTCGGTCCAGGGACCTAGGCGAGGAACGCCCGGCCACCAGACCATTACATGTAAATAGACGCCCCTTATAATGAGAAGTGAACAACTAACGCGGTCTCCATACATCCGTGTAGGTATTTATAAGTATTACAAATTGCGATACGTTTCTTAATTCTCAGGTCGTTTCATGATAAAGGACCCCATTTGTTCTTGGAATCATGGGAGTGTTCATTGCCATCGTTGATAGGCATTTGTACAGTGGAAGAATGGGCATTGAAGGTTAAAGTGACGCATAACAAGTAAAGGCGTTTTTCCCATTTTTGTTCAACTCGCTTACGTCGCGTCAAAATATGCATGGTCCGATACGTTTTGAGCTCTGAATATGCTTAACTTCAACCATTGACGCTTTTACCCATTTGCTCGAATTTATTATTAAGAACCGCATTTGCTTATGCGAGCCGATATTCTTACGGTGGTATTTTTATAAACGTGCGCGAAGTCGTCGTTTTTCTGGAACTTCTGATATTTCCAAACAAGTTCCAAAATTAGAATACATTTGCCTGGACACCTGTTTTCACTGTTTTACCAGCAAAGAGGAAATACAAAAATGTCCGAGGGGTTTCCTGGCCTTTTCACCAGGCAGCTGCGAATTATACTTGCCAGTGGCTGTTGTCGGTGCATCTTGAAGATTAAGGACGACACACCCCAAGGTCAACATTTTCCAGCCCTCGGTCACAGTTTTTCCCTTAACGGACCGAGCTAAAGCCGGTAAATAACTTAGTTATTTTTTTCAGCTCTAAAATTTGAATTTTTCGGTGAAAACAAACGCGCGCAAATGGTTACCGTGACCTAGGATCAGGGAGATAGGAAAATATATCCTCCCCGCACGCGCGCTCTAACAACCAATCAGAATGCAGAATTCGTTACCGTGCCCTCTAGAAAAAAGAAAATAACATACAGTGGTAACTCTATTAAGCGGCCACTTTTCAAAGTCCCAAAATAATGTATTGCCACTCACGTACTGTATTTACATACCTCCTTACCTCCATTCAGCGGCCAACCTCTATTAAGTGGCCGATTAACAGAGGTACCACTGTATTTCCTTTCCCTGCAAAAGAACAAGCTTGAGTTCTGTGCTATTATTTGACGTTCCCCCAGGTGGATGCACGTTTGAAGGCAAGCAGTACAAGGTGGGCGATCGGATCGCAAGCAAAGACTGCTCATTGAGTTGTGTTTGCGGAAATCGAGGAGCGTCTTGCATGCCCATGTGCAATTTATACTATCGCCCAAGATGCAAGCCTGGCCAAACCAGATACGGGCAAAGACCTCGCTTTGGAGGGTGTACTTGCCCATATGCCTACTGTGCACGAGGTACGACTTACGAACAGCTAAGGTGTGAAATATGAAAAGTACATAAGGGCGATGTGTTGCTCATTTGCTTTAAATTCCGACTCAAGGTGCTGGCTTTTTCTCGCTCCCTCCCCTTCGTGTGCCTGATTTCTGCCACTGGATTAAATGAAATTTAGTTTTACATTCACTTGACACTAAAGAGGTGATGACAAAGCACAATGTTGCAAGTTTCATGGGCAATCTGGAGACACTAAAAACTATATTAAATATTTTTGTTTTTCAGTACAGTGATAGTCGAACGATTGTTAACTGTCTTTGTAACTTCCCTGTTTTTTTCTTTTGTTTTTGCAGGACAATCCTGATGCTTTTTTGTCAGTCCCGGAGTGTGAAAAGTTAAACGTAATTATAAAATAAACGAATATCACACAAATAAGAAATAAACTTGAGCATTCAATCCAAGGTTTCGTGCACTTCTCTTTCCTTTGTCTCCGCCTCTTGCTGCCTTGTTAGTATTTCTATGAAACTAAATACGTCCCCGTCAGCTGGTCAAGGCTCTCTACTCTTTAGCTATCAATGAAATACAATCAGAAACAAATTTGGCGAACGCGTAGTGTCGCTGAGTAAACGACAATGTAATTTTCCGCGTTTTCATTATTATTTTGTCCCGAGGGGCAAGGCGATTACATTTCATTCATTCATTCGGTTTTCCGAATGAAAGACATTTTTTGTTTGTTTCCTCAATACATACAGCCGATTGCGTTTGAGCGTTTTACCCAAACAGTTCGCACGTTACGTTTGAACGTTTGAAAGTTGCGTTGTGAGACAAAAAGTCGGACGTTTCCAAGGGCAACCGCCATGTGTATTTTTCACTGACCAATCAGAGAGGACAGAACTCTTTGGTTCGCCATAGAAACGTCTCGTTTCATCCTAGAAACGCAACTTTCAAACGTTCAAACATAACGTGCGAACTGTTAGGGTAAAGCGCTCAAACGCAATCGGCTGTATGTGCTTTCCAAAGATTGAGGTTGCTGGCTTGCTAGTCTTCTGCGTCCCAGTCACGTGCAATGTGAGATAACACTTCGTTGTGACACAAGACCCATTTATCCACTGCTTGTCCCCGCTGGCGCTATTCCTGCCTCGTCCCTGGGCGTGCGTCTCAATTAGTAGGAGCTCGCTAGCATCGTCACCACGCTACTTTCTGGCTACATGTCTGTTAGTGACGTCACGGCTGATTTCCGCTTACCCAAGGGGAACCCCAAGGGGCAGCTCGAAACACCGTGTTTGCGTTACTATGGAGACTGAACACAAGACGCCTGGGGGAGACGAGCTGGCTAGCTGCTCGCAAAATATTCCGCGACTGGTAGGGATGACCTTTGTAATTTTTACGGGGTTGAAATAGTATTTTCTAAGGGTCTATCCAAGCAAAATAAAATCTTTAGGGGAATATTTCGCGAAATATTGCCTAGAAATTGTTGCAAACTGCAAGAAATTTCGGCGATCCCACAAAATTTGGTATTTTTAGGGAAGAAAAACGTTCGAGGATTTCTGTGCTCAGCTATTTTTATCCCTACCTAGCCCCGATTCTTTGTCCCGTACGAAGAAAAAAACAAGAAGACAGAGAAAGAAAATCATCTTTATTCAACTTTCAAACAAGCCCACATCCCCTAAAATTCATTTAAGTCTTGACACAAAAAGAGCTTTTCCAGATAGAATAAGTTTGGCCAACCGAGAACGAGGATCTCTTTTAAATTACTAATAAACTTATATATTCTTGACGTTCTTTGAGGGTGTGACTAGAGAGAGAGGTTCGAACGATCATATCAATTGAACCATCCATACCGCATTTTTATCACTGTATGCATTTAACCATTCATCAAATAAACCACACGTCAATTGAAATTCATTTCTATATCGGAATATGATAATCAAGCAATGGGTAATGTCTAAACTATGGCTATTTGCCTTACAACAATTTCGCGGAATATTTTCGCGGTCACGTGAACATTTTTAAAAGTCGAGAACATTTTTCTCACGTGTTCAGTCTTGGTTTAGCCAGGGACGTGTCTGGTTTAGCATAAACATCGTTGGGAATACTGATAGAGAAAAGCTTTCTTGTGTGTGGATTTTTTACATTGCCATTTGTTAACAATAACTCGACACGAAATTGTTTTCACCTGAAAATGTTTCACGAAGGAAAAGGATGTATTTTTTACTCACGGGTATTTGGGAGTGACCCAGGGAGGTCAAACCTACCTCTCTCTTAGTAATAGCCTCTTTATAGTTCATAACATTTAGTACCTGACCAGAATAGAGTCCTAAAGTGATGACGTCACAAAAACAAAATTTCAATTTAGCACTATTTGTTCCTTGATCTCGAAAGGGCATATCGACTGAAAGCTACACACCAAAATGAGGTGAATCGGTTGAAACGCGACCGAGATACGGCCCGCTGAATACATAATTTTCTTTAACAAATCACTGTATTTTTGGTTTAGTTCATAAAGTTATGAACTGAGTCCAAAATACAGTGATTTGTTAAAGAAAATTATGTATTCAGCGGGCCATAGCTCGGTCGCGTTTCAACCGACTCACCTCATTTTATGCATGCAACGTTCTTCGAAGTTGGTCTTTCATTATCCGTGGACTAAAATCTGGAATTCAAAATGTTTCAAATTTGTGACGTCACACTTTAGGACTCTATTGTAACATTACCTAGAGACACGAAATGGTGAACGCGCTTGGAAAACAACTGCAATTTTAAATGCTATATGCTTAATAAAACCTAAAAAATTCCTTGTCTATCTATCATGGCTATAATGGTTTCTTATTTTACATTAATAGCAATATATTATATATATACCTTGCAAACAAACTATCTGAACTGGACTACACATGTATACAAAAGCACAGGCACTATGACGGATTTCAAAAACGTACACAATAAACACCCGAATATAGAAAGCTATACATTTGGATTTCAGGCTGATTCCGCTTTATACATATCTATTGCTAATATCGGGTAAATTCCATTCAAATTCAGCCCGAAGATTCCTAATCCAGTTCCTATATACGAGTGTTTGCTGTAACTTATTGGCGTAGAAATGGCGGTACAGAAAAAATTGCGGTATAATTTACGCGGGCTAATTTCACGGATCAGTATTGAGAGGTGGTGTTCACAAATGTTGAAATTATTTTTACCATCGGTGCGCCACGAAGGGGATGGAATAACACTGTTTTGCGTGGAGCAGAGACTAATGTTGTACCCCCTGGCAAGCTCTGAAAATTAACTTACCAAATGTTGTGTCACGACTCACAAGTGACCGCCCATCTGAAAAATAGTCACTATCAACCTTAACGAAATTTAAATGGAATCCTAATTCTAAAAGCTTTCTTACGTATGGTAAATCTATAAACTTCTCTTAATTGCGCAACCCAAAGCATCGCTAAACAAAATGGAAACTATTAAGTCTATTTTGACTTGAAAAAAATAAACTTGCTTTTTTATTTGTTTTCTTTTTCAAAAAGTATGAAATTCTATAGTCGCGCTATCTAACAAGACTTCAGTTACTTCCATACTGTACATGATATTATCAACTCAACTTGTTACCCAAACTAGGACATACTATTCAACCCTTTCGACATACAAATGTCCCTTACCTAACATGTTATAAGACCATTTGGAAACTGTAAAAAAATATATGTACAACTCTAGAAAATATAGAGACTTTTATAGCGAGTGTCCTTAAAAAGTGGTAGGAATAAAAACAGTTAAGGTGACTATAATTGATTTTATCATGCGAATGGGGAATATTTGTCCCGAATGTAGGAGGCGGGAACCCTACGAACTGTAGAGAGTCCTCAGTGGTCGCTCTAAAGACATCGTTCATTCTCCAACTTTCTTTGTTGAAGACAATCTCTAGCTTATCATCTGTATGAGTAGATGTTTCCAACATAACCGCGTCTTTGAGTCCAATAACGACAATTATGGAAGAAGTGTGAAGTTGCCGGTGTCCAGCATCCAGATCATGATAGATTGGAGTCCACTCTGTCACGTAGAAACTTCCCACATACGGGATCCCGCAGAGGTTATAATAAATTGAATGTCATTTCGCTTACTTCGTTATTGTCCTTTATAGGGCATGCTATCCTCTAGTGTGTTGCTAACGGCAACGGCACGTTAGCACGCGGAAATGTCTTCGAGTTTTCCAAAGAACTAAGCATTCCGCTGTCCTCTTTTCATTCCAACGTAACAATCCACGGGCGTTCCTCGTTTTCATCTGGTATTAATAACTTTTTAGTTAGTCTTGGGTACGTTATGTTTTCGCTGCGTTGGCGTTCCTTTCTTTAGCTAAGATGGCTTCCACTTCGGCTTCAGTTATATTTCCATCGAACTTCTTTCGCTTGAAGAATCCAAGCTGCAGAGAGCATAGAGAGATTCATCAGTACGCATATTGCATATGTTCCTCTCTCGACGAAACCATGTACTCGCGAGTAAATATTTTACAAATGAACTTTGTGTAAAGCAGGCGCAGCTCTTACTGTGAGGTGAGCCGAGACTGGAAACGATGGCCCTGGCTACGATGGCCCTGGCTAAGTAAGGCGAGAACACATCCTAGAGCAGTGCGCTTTGGGAAAACCGCGTGCATCAGACTCGTGCAATCGCTGTAATGGCCCGCATCGGATTGTTGAGCGAATATCGAGGCGCGCAAAGGTTTGCGGACCGGGAGAAAGAAAAGGAAGCTTCATCCTCCCATAAGACTTTGCGTCTGCCAAGTAACGCAACCCCCAACAGTAACACAACCCCCAACAGTAACGCAAATACGCACGAGAAAGTACAAGTCTGAACCTGCACATAAACATGGCGTGGATTAACCAGTTTATACGTACCTTCCATAATAACAAGATAACAAGAAGGAGAACGAGAATCGCTCCTACGACAGCTACAGGGATGACCCAGTCTGCTATTTTTTTGGACGGTTGAGGAGGCTCGCTTGCTACAAACTGTGAATATACCTGTGCAGATAGTAAAAAAGTGATCACATTAAATATAAAAATACGTTAAATTGTTGTGTACTGTGTGAGCTACGGTTTAAGGGGCCTGTAGATGTAAACGTGTTGGCAAAAATGTCTACCGTTTGCTAGGCCTAAACATGTTTAATTTCAACAATATTCGCAAAAGGGTCAAATATCGAAGACCTCCAATAAAGGTGCTATACTCCGATACAGACAGATGAGTATTTCTTTCCCTATCAAGAGAAAACCCGCCAGCTGATGGATGTGAGATGATCACATGATAATCGAAAACGTCACGCCACATTATCATCTTAGCTGACATCATCAATGACGTCATGTTATGGACGTCCTTGTCGCACCTATTATCTCCACAATTGTAACAAGTACAATTCCAATAATGTGAGTCCCGCTTAACCTTTCACCCGTTGTCGTATTACAATGGAGTGAGTGATAACGAGCCCTCACGATAACCCCTTTCTTCGTATATCCACGAGTCAAAAACACAAGAGTTTGCTCGTGAGCTGTTAACTATTTCGTTCTTCAAGAAGGTATTTTTACTAACCTTAGCTTCGTTATTATCTGGATTCACTTCCTGTACAAACGAGACCGCAGTGCGAAGTTTTGCTCTGGATACTACCTCTACCTGGTCGGACTTGTCCGTGGGGAAATAATAATCCTATAGCAAAGAGAAAATATTGTCATGGAGTTATAATATGCGTTTAAAGTCTGCCCAGGTCAGTACTGTTAGCGTTACTCATCTCTAAGAACAATATTTGTGTACGTGGATTTTTTTAAAAAGCATCTTAAGTCCATTTGTCATTTCAGTCTTACCTCTTTTAGAGTGGCGTTCCAGATGCGTGACCGCACTACAAAGGATACCTCGTCGCCTTTCTTGAATCTCTCAATTGTACATGTGATGGGCGTGCATTTAGCCGAGCCTTTTTTGCAGTCCTAGAAATCACAACAATTCAGCATATCTTTAATTAAGCTCTCCAACTGGAGGTAAAGAGCCGCAATGGCGTAAAGGCGACCCAGATGGGGACCGGATATTTTTTGTTGCCAACTTCCCCATCCGTTTAGAATTTTTGAGGAAGTGTCAAGTCGTTCATATTGAATTATTTCAAATAATTTGTACTCCATACACTGTGCAGTAATATCTAGTCAGTGGCATTAGCAAATAGACCTTGGAAACGTTTTTTTTTTCATTCTTACCTCGACACCACAGGATAACTGAGACAATTATGTCGCTGCAAGTGAGAACTTCATGAGGCTATATTTATTGTTCGTGTCTCATAGATTAAGTAAATAAGCAAACGTTACCAAAATTTCGATAGCTTGTCCGAGTTTCTTCGTTTCTCGTTTTCCCTTTGAACTGGCGGCAGGACTGGGCTCATCCTCAACTTCTCGTCTCACTCTCCTTGCTCTCTCTTCCAGGATATCCCGTGACGAGATATTTTTAGAAGCTGACGAGCTTTTCGGCTTCACCTGAGGAACAACAATGATCGGTGTACATAATTAGTCATGGTACCAACTGCCAAAGACAATCTTGATGGAGTGCAAGTGTTTGTTGGAAATCTGAAATATTTTACAGGAAGTTATGTCGAGATTTATAAAGCTTGCGTTACTTTTAACTTCTAGTTTGCACAAAAAAACAAGGATTGAGTAATATATCAAACACGAGACAGTATGTTTCATCAGGATTTCCAAACACAGAGAAGTGAGTTGAAAAACGAGGCAAAGGCGAGTCTTTTTAAACGACTTCGAGGTGTTTGCAAATCCTTATGAAAAACACTGTTTAGTGTTTCATATAGTTTCTCAAAACGAATCATTTAATGTAGAGAAAAAGAAGGAATAAAATCTCAAAATCTATGCAATTTAAGACCGTGTACCCAGACCTCTTTCACGCTTATGATTTTGTTTGTTTAGGCTTGATGAATTATTAATGAGTTGGAGAATGACATTTAAAATCTAGCGATTCAAGATGTATTGATTACTGTGGGGAAGTGATTGTTATCGATGTGCGTGTAATTGGTGTTACTAACTAGACTCAATAAGTGATTCAAATTGGGTTTGAAACTCCGTAAACGCCCTATTAGATCAACCTTCTTACCATAAGTCCCAGCAAATTGATTTGGTCGGGTTTGAAGTCACACTTTGCTTGGCCGCTAACCTGAAACAAACACATTTGGAAGGCGCTGAGAAACTCGATTGTTTTGTTTTAACTTATACTATCAATTCTGAAAAATATTGTCCTTCAATGTAAGCCCTGTAGTTCCACTGTGTGTACTCTTTTTCCTTTCTCCATTCATATGATTTCTTTTCTTCACAGTTGTTTGATTCCAGTTTCCTATTGTTCTTTTCTCTTCTCTTCCCTCTGCACTAGCAAGCTATTGTTAATATCCCGTCAAGTTCTTATTGAATGCACATCCATGTTCTCACCTCTACGTCCATCAGGTACAAAAGATGTTTCCCGCTCTTCGCTTCATACGGCCACTCGATCGTGACTTCCGCTTTGGGCACGAAGTCTGGCCCTCTGTTTGTAGCCTGTAACAGCAAAATTATTCATCAATCGCGGGAAATTGAGCGACTAGGCAACCAAGTTAAAAAGTAAAAAGAAAAAGCTGAGCTATGTAGAATTTCTCGACTAAAAATCATAATCGGTTAGTCAAGTCACGGCAAACCGGTTAGCAAGCCTGTATGACCACTCATCTAGCAAAGGCATGGGAACGAAGCAGAAACACTCAATGCTTCACGATTAGGATACGTTTCCTTCGGGAGTGCAAAACTCCAAGTTGCGCCGTTGATGTCAAAGTTTAATTATCAACTGTAACAATCTATTCACAATTCTAGAGTAGCTTTCAACTATTGCGCAGCCAATCAGAATTCACAAAATGCCATCCAAATGGCTTCCTCAAAAATCGCGGAACCGGTCACGGTCGCGGCGCGGTACAACTCTTTCGCGGCACATTTCACAGTCATACGAAATCTGCTCTATAACTCACGATGTATGTGTGTGTGACTTCATTTCCGATGTCTTCTTCGCTTCGCATGGCGCTCTCGCCTTTAATCTCTCCGCCATAATAGACTTGCTCGTCTGAAGTAGACCTAGAACAAAGGAATGTCCAAAGATTAGGTGACGATCGCAGCTACCATATTAGATCGCACAACAAACACAACATCAACATAACAAACAGATCATAACATTTTCACACCATCGAACACAGGGTCTTTCATATGGTACGAAACGTCAAAACAACTTTAGCTTGCTGTTCTACCACTACATATCACTTAAAATAAGTTATTACTTACAAGACATTGCTTCAACATGCCAATTTTCTTAACATGATACGTTATTGTAATGAATAGTCAGGCCCGTAGCCAGGGATTTTTGTGGGAGGGTGCTAATTTAGAAAAAGAGGACCAATGTGATATGAATTCATTTTTTATTGAGAAACCGCTAGTCAAAATTCGCTAGAAAACGCAAGTATAATATAAGTACTTTATATACTGTGTACAAATGTAAACCTTTTTGTCGCATTGGGGGGGGGGGGGGGGGGGGGGGAAACCCCCGCTGGATTTAGGCCCGTAGCCGTTACCGTTTTTAACTCTACTACTTCTAAGCTTTCTGTCCGTGAAAGACAGCATTTTTGTGAAGTTGTGAGTTGTAGTTTAAAAAGCCACGACAGTGAAGAGCAACAATGCAAAAAGAAGACAATGATTGCTATAACAGGTTTAAACGTACCCTAGAAGTTCAAGATCCGCCCGAGAAACAATTGTCACGTTCAAATAGGCGAAGTTGTTCTTTCGTAGTTCGGGTTGTTCCTTGTTGGAGCTGCAACGATAGCAATTGATGTGATTAGGACTGAGATCTTGGTCCCACCTTAAGGTTAATGGAATTTTGATGGGAAAAGTGGAAGTTGGATCCTAACCGTCATATTACGAGAATTAGATAAGTAGCTTCCTTGGACAGGGGCGTATACAGAAATTGTAGAGTGGAGATACAGAAAACCATACTTTACAGATGACGGTCTGATTCAGCATAAATTGTACACTATATTATTTTAAAAAGCGCGGTTAAAATCGAACTGGAATTGTATGCCTGTTATGTACACTTTACTAGAGTGCTTGACTGGCGCTCAGCTACTGTTAATGAAAGGTTTTTTATAGTGTTTATTCAAATATTTCATTTCCGAAGTGCTTCACATAAACTGCTCTCCCACAAATGGCTTAGTGTAGGTAGGTGACTGAAGGCTGGTTACGCCCCTGTTTGGGTAAACAAAAAGTCCGTGACGGGCCCCGAGTGACCAGTAAAACACACAACCACTTACTTACCTGGTCACCTCCAAATCGATCGGAAGAAAGTCTTGAGATTTGCTGAACAAAGCTGTTTCCAAATAAACTTTGATGTGTTTCTGAGGGAAAAGCACAAGTCAAAAGCATCGTTAGAATTTTTGAATTTCAAATATGAATTTAACTGTATTAGCCTGACTAGCCTCGAAGCTTTCACAAGCTTTGGTGTTCTTTAGGCTAGTCCAGTGAAGAAGAATAGGTTTTCAGACTGGACGCCACATTCGAATTCGTTAAATGTCAATGAATTTTTTGCCCAGGGATGATAAAGAATGAACGATTCCAGTTATAACGCACGCGCGCGCTGCGTGTCGGTAGATGTGGGACATTTGTCGAACAAACTGTTAAAAAAGTGCGCGCTGCATTCTGGTAGTTGTGGGACACGGCTTGGGGGTCATCTCCAGTGTAAGAACCATTCCCTGAGGACATCTTTGTGTTTAGTTACTATTTAATCATGATTGGTTCAACCTTCGTTCTACCAAACAAAGAAAGCTTTGTGACGCAGCTGGTGAGTTCTTACACTGGAGATGAGCCCGGCTTGGGCATTTCTGAATAAATAAGAGCGCGCGCGCTTATTAGACTAGACGAAATATCAGAAAATTGCAATATTTAAGGCGCATGAGGCATTTTTTAGTAAAAGCTGGCAACAAGAGTTTTCTTATGTAATTTTTCACGCTGAATCCGAATTTTCTTGTTGCCATCCCTGATTTTGCATATCAAGATAGTTCCCTTGAAAAAGTGTCGACTTTCTCCAACTTCCTTATAAGGAAATATCTGCATACCATATTTGGAATCCCAGTAAGTTTTTCACTATTGCTATTGGCCTAGAAAGCTTAAAACTCAACCAAAACTCAAATATACTCGAGGAAAGATGCTATGTGCATTTTCCACTGTGTTGTTCACGGTCAAGAGCCTGGCAACAAGGTAACAAGATACCACAGGAAGCCCGGAAAATCTCTAGAAAGGCGACACTGCTATCTTGATATGCATTTTAATGAGTGAAAATGACGTCATCATGATTGACAGCTGTTCGCGAACACCTTAAAATAGTTTTGTCGCTATATTTCAAATTCGAACGAATATTTAACTTGAACAGGATAGTCTAGAATGTTCTATACGAATGATTGTCGTATTATTCGGATATGGCGCTGCTGTGATATTCAAAATGGCGGATCCAAGATGGCCGCCATATCGTCAAATAGAAACTATCAGTCTGGTAGTCAACAAAGACATGGAAATAAATACCTGACAATGAATTCAAGGTATCACAGTATGAAATGCAGTGCTGCTGGTCGAATGAAGCCATATTAAATATATAAAAGGCAAATCAATATGAAAAGGTGAATCAGATTCACCGCCGCTTGATTTTACGATCTAAACGATATCACCATTTTTCGATGATCATCCTTAGTCCCGGAAACAAAACTGTGCCTTTGACGTCCTTATATCAAAAGTTCGTTCACAACGATCATGCAATCTGCTGACCCCGTGGCATAATCGAAAAATAGCGGAAACCTCTCAGGACCAGCAGAAAACCTCAAAAGGAAACCTCAGACAAGAAAGGGGTTGGAATAGGATAAGGGCTTTGAAGCATACAGAGGAAAGCTACTCCGAGGACAAATTAAAGTCTTACATTCGCTACTTTTGTTTATAAGTTCAAAGTTGCTACCACCAGGCTATAAAAAGAATTCGGAAAAGGCTGGAGCAACGCCTAAATTGCCATAGAATGATTTCCCCCTTTATCCCTGCTTTTTTCTTATCATTATTATTCCTGTGAGTGTAAGAGGAATATTCTGCATGCATTTAAAGCAATAGTCGTAGATGTATTTGAATCAGTGATAGGCTTTGAAATCAATAGTCATAGTGAGAACTTTTACAGTAGGGACGACTAAGTTGCTATAATTTTGTGGATTGCGCTTCCTACCTAAATTCACTAACAACAATCATATATTTGCCTATATATTATTCTCTTTCCACCATAATCGTCAGTTGCTACTTTTTATGTATTGCAAAATCGTTTAAGTTTTGTCTTTTATATTTTTTTAAGTTAACGTGATGGCCTCAAACAATCAACAGATATCCAAAATGGCGGCACGGCGGCCATCTTGGATCCGCCATTTTGGATGACGTCCTACGCCCATCAGTCACCCTATCCCATAATATAGATACATTTTTTTGAATATCACATTGCCACTTATACATTTGAATTTCACTGGCCGTTAAAATTTGAAAAGAAAAATCGGCGAAAAATTCATTGTAGAGGTTTGTGTGACAGCTGTCAATCATGACGTCATTTCACCTCTTAAAATGCAAAATATGCGTTGGTATGCGGATTCAGCGTAAAATTTCGCATAAGATGGCACTTGTTGCCAGCTTTTACTAAAAAATGCCTCATGAAGTACGATTTTCCGAAAGTTCGTCTAGTCTATATAGCTGGAATCGTCCATTGGGAACGCCTTATAAACGAAGTTGTTCGACCCGCATTCCGATCTTCTATCGATAGAGTTACCGAAAGCTAATACTCTGGTTCATTCTGAATGTCAAAGCCATTTTCTATTGTCATCATGAAATTGCATATACGAGGTTACAGTATAATTCTTCCACATCACTCAATTCATGTCATGGGCGACAGAAAGATAAGCAATCAAAGTGAATAGAATGTTACAAACAGGAGACTAACAGGATTTTTTTGGGAAAGCACGTCAAACCGGCATTTGGTGGGCAACAGGCGCCAATTCAGCAGCATGTAAAGATTATTTTGAAGAAAACAGTGCAGCAATTCAAACAATTCCTGTTTCCAAGCAAAAATAGCAACAGTGAAGGACAAAACTTGAATATATTTTAAGGTGTTTTTGTTTTGTTTCAATGACAATGATAATGATAGCGATAAGAAGTAAATCAATCTATACCTCTTCAAAACGTCAGGAGGTCGGGCAAAATTAAAAAATCAATTAACAGAAAACTTGTCACATTTACATTGATAGAAAGAAAGATCTCTTGGCTAAATCTTTTCACGAATAGGCTACAATTAAGAACATAAACATGAGCAACCTTTCTAAAAATTAATGCAGCATTATTAATAAATTATGAAGGACGAACGTTTAAGGAGGAGTAAATAATGCTGACAAGGAAGTTTTAATTGTACGTTGATTGCATGCTATAAATGTGAAGAGGTCTCTACGGGGATCATTTCACCGAAAGTGATGTAAGAGTGATGACGGGGCCGACAGAGCAGAGCATTGAACACACAACTGGATTCACGTGGGATGCAAACAGAGTTAACAAAAAGGTCCAAGTCCTTATTCAAAAGGCTGGAAGCATCTATCAAGACAATTTCTCGGATCTGAACATGAACAATTCGAGCCCTTCCACACATTTTCTCCCCTATGTTGTAGAAGAGAATAACGAGGGGGAAGAGTATAACAGTGATATTGAATACGAATATGAACCTTTCCTTACGACTATTGCGCTACTTCCAGGAGTTTATCACTTGTTATTCAGAGTTTACGACAAAGAGAGCAAATCGTTTGGGAAACTAAGAACTCTAGACTTCTATGACACGACAACCCTCGCCTCAGGACGCGTGGTCAACTATATTGAAGTTTCGGGTTCTCCAGACAACAGTGTGCATGAAAATAGAAGCATTGGTTCGAAAATCCAACGTAAGTTTTCCTTGCTTACTTTTTCGAAAAATGTGGTTTTCTGTGCATGAAATAAAATACATTGATGGAACTGGTGTACTTTCGTGCCAACGTGAATACAAGTTTTGAAAATTGAGACGACTTTACGATCCTTTTTGACGACCAAATGTAAAAACGTGCACGAAACTGGAAGATATAGAAATATGCAAACTTAAAATTAAAAATACTTCTGCAACTTCTTGAAAGTTTCTTTTATATTTAATATATTTGCACTTTGTAGATTTGCAAAGGTTAGTAGATCGTAAACCCCAAACGTCCTGGTGGTGCAAAGCCGGGATGACACCACTAATTAGGCCATTTAAAGTTTAAGGAAACTATTTAAGGTCAATCAGTAGCTCGCAGTGAAGACATTGTACATCGTCCCTGGATTTAGGAGTTACATTCAACCCTTGTTAGTGGAAACTTATAGACGTAAAAGGATAAAGAGTGTGTGTAAATGTGATTTGTTCTATATTTTCACACAGGTGTGTTCAGTCGTCAGATTATGTCATCAAAGCAATCCTCGAAACAGTCAAAATCAAGCGAGAAACATCCACTGCTTGCCGATCAAAGTGGACAATACCGGACGAGTTGCATAAAAAAATGCACGTGTACCATATTATAAGTGGAAGACGAAGTTATGGTATTCTACTACAAGCTCAGGGGCAGCATTGCAGAACGAGTTTCTTGGTTTTTGTAGGCCTGGTTCATACATCCACGACAATAATGCTGGCAAGGATCCGAGCAGGAGTCAAAGGTTGGGTCAGCTCTACCTGGAATAGCAGGTTCTGAAGAAACTGGATTGTTGCAAGGAAAGATGATCACCAAAAGATGAAACATCTTTAAACATTTGAGACTAGAAACAAATGCAAGATTAAAAATATTTGTATAAAAAGGCATTCTGAACGCAGGGCAATTCCTTCTCATGACGTTTTAGTTTGAAAACGTTTCACTGCATTTTTGGAGGAGAGAAGGTGCTTCATTTGGAAGAATAAACATGATGACTCTTTCTGTATTAGTTTAACTTTCTTATGGCTGATTGCATTTTTAAACCGCCCGGGGGTTGTGGAATTTCCAGAGTCCAATACAACCCCCTTGGAAATTTTCCTCAAACACCCTCCCCCCCCCCCCCCCCCGGTGCGGTTTAAAAATGCAATCAGCCTATGCGTATTTCAATACAACGTGGACTTAGCACCGCTTATAACGTGTCGTTTTCGCCTCCTCAGCGCACTGCTTTCACACACAAAACAGTTTGTCAGTCTCTAACCAGTGTAAGGAATTGTGTTGAGGAAAATCAAGACGCTCGAAGTGTAGTCACAAATCGTACATTGCTCATAGAGGATCGGGGGGGACTCATAGCGAATCCGAGGGTGGGGAGAGTACCTAAGAGTAGAGTGGACATAATACCTCTTTTAGCTTATGACGTCTCTGCTTTCAAATCCCCGCTCCCCTTTTCAAAATCTCTAGGCCGGCACTACTTACTGATGTAGACGTCTTCATAGGGTTACCAATGGGTATTCGAATGACGGTACTGTTATCGCTTGCACGAATTTCGGTGGACACATCATGGCCAATAGAAAACGGTTCCTGAAAGATGTTAAATGTTAGTATATTATCACTTACCACTGTTGCTCTACTATATTTGAGCGAAAAATGAAATATTATGAAGAGAAAACCTACTTGGGTAAGCAGGCGAGAGTTCATTTATAGACCAAATATGGTCATAAACTCGCTATGAATAATCCACAGCTTGGTTCGCCGTTACATTCTTCAACTAAGTTATATGTTTCTGGCAAAACCTAACCATTTCTTCAGCTGATTTCAGTAGTATTTTTAATTGAAGTAAATTATTTCTGCCAATCAGAAAAGCTCTTCGCACGGACGCATCGCAGAGGAATAGTTTACATAGATAATGATGTTGAAATGTCGATAGAAATCTGAATATTTTTGCATTTAAAGCACCCGAAAAGATCTGCAATCACGAGGGCACCAGCGCGAAGATTCCCCTTCCACTTAAAATTCGTATTGACACTCGGTCCGAATCCACTCTCTTACCCAGAGCTCCCCGGCTCGTCTCCTCGCGGGGGAGGCTCTGGTGACAGCCACTGACGCATGCGCGAGCTTTGATACAGAGCCGTTGAGAGAAAGATCTTTCTGCGCATGCACCAACGTTCAAAACCAGCCAATCAGCAACGGTCCTCAAATGGTTGTCACCAGAGCCTCCCCTGCGAGGAGCGAGCCGGGGAGCTCTGGGTACGAGAATGGTCCGAATCAGACACTGCGCGCATGCGGACAAGACCACTCACTTTGTCTTTGTCTGTGGCGTCCATAACCTTATGAAGTGTCACGCCCTCTGGTACAGTCACCGAGAATTCCGCGTTGTAGGCAGACTCGCCTGTATTTGATATCGTCGCGTCCACTACATAGTCCTTCTCGCCAACAGCCAGGGTCCTGAGAAGAGAGGGAGGGAGAAGTATTGGTTATGAGAAAAGGGTAGTTTAAGAATTACACCTGCTTGATCACTGGACGTTTCTCAAAATACTTTATTTGTGATTTCTTTTAGGTGTCGTGTGTGCAAACAGAAAAAATTCAAATATGAAGAAACGTCAAGCGGCGTTGTCAACTGCATTTGACCCTTGACCGTAACCTCAGTGCACCGTGCAGATTCTTTGCCAAGTATACAAAGACGTCATTGTGATTCGACACTCGCCGAAAACACGGAAGCAAAGATGATTGAGAGAACCCCGAAAGGATGACCGAAATTCATGCTACCAGCGTGCTAGGAATTGGGCAACGTGGAAACGAACGAGCGAGTGTGAATGTTTGCGGCTAAGCTGAGTTCCCATTACTCACTTGTCACTCTTGTGAGAAAGTTGAAGGTCGGGTTCGCACTTGACGCAGTCTCGTTTGAATTTCAGCTGGAACATAAACATAAAGATGTAAACATCTACGGACGTTATGAAGTGTGAAAGTATGACATTGACAGGTTTGAGCACTTCGTCAGCGGTTGTGAGCGCCACGTAAAAAGCGCAAAAAACTGACAAATAGATCTTACTTTTCCTTTCGTCTGTACTGTAATAGATGCACAGGAGACGTCAGAGCGTGCGACGAGCAACAGTCAAGCCACTCGCTCACCACAAGCTATGACGTCAATTGACCCGTACGAGCACCCTTACCAATGCAGTCGAGAACATGTCTTTGCGCTCTTCAAGCATGGCGTAGTCCTTGAGTGACGGGAGGGATCCAGGAGAGGCCGTGGGTGGGTGGAGGGTTCGTGCATTTTATAGTTGATCCTGAATGTGATGTCAGGGTACACGTCCTTCACATTCTCCTATACGAAGAAGTGATGGAAAATGTTAGAGATCAAGTGTATAAAAAGTAGAGACTGTAGATATGTCTGGCGTCTGTCTGTGTGTCTGTAGCTGTCTCTCTGTCTGTCTGCTCGTAAATCAGATCATACAGTTATTTCAATATAGGTTGTCGGCCTTGTGTGCGCTCTAGCCAATGCGTCCAGATCCAAAGGCAGTATGAGTAGTCTAGAAACAAAACATCATATTTTGGTCTGCTAAATTCTACCAAACAGAGCTTTATTTAAAGCTAGTAATGCCCGGTAGTTAACTAGTAACTCGAATACTCAAACAGTGAACCTCTTACACAGACAAGTTTGCCGCGTTCGACAACGTTTGAAATAGCTGTCAAGAGTACATAAATAAGAGTGTACAACATGACAATAGGGCGTGAGAGAACCTTTAGACAGACCTAGTTATTTTTAGATTGGCACTTAGTCTTCTCTATACATCCCCTAAGGCCACGCACGTCAGAGAACAACAAAAGCAGACAACCAATAGGCCTAATTAAAGAATACAGTTTTGCAAGAGCGTGCATATCGGTTGTAAATACCGACGTTTTTATGAGCTCCTGATGAAATGAATTTGATTGGCTACAAAACAATAGCTTTGCAATTTGGCGAGAAAAATAGTTCTAAAAATAACTAGGTCTGTGCAAAGGATCTCTCACGAATACCATATCGGAGTTGTTCACTCTTAATTATGTACTCTTGAGCTGTATATATTTTGTCCCACTTACAGAAACACAATCATTGTCATCTAACTTACTCTGAGAAAGACATCTTCGCTAAAGCACACTTTGTCTTTAGACGAATGAGGCAGGTTATTAATAGTTTTGTTGACCTCTGGCCCTTGACTCCTTTGGAACAATACACGAGCCTGTTTGGGTGTTCTTGCGTTCTTTGTATACAAAACATCGGCTTCCATCCTTAAATCGGCACCTGTCGCAAGAAAGAGTAGTAAATTAGAGAGGGGTCTAATATGGGAGATTTTCACTGTTAGTATGGGCTCTTGATTCACATTAGATGACACGTTCTTGATGTACTAGTCTCTACTTGTACGGGGTTACTTACTGAGGAGTTCGTGAGTTCTGTTCTTCCTCTCGGAATAACTTAGACAGACGGTAATGGCAATGCTGAAAGATAAAGATCAACAACACTTTTAAGGTCTTCACATAGAACCATCACCCAAAATGTAGAATAGGTCATTATAAAACAATTTCAAGAGTAACCCGACCATTTTTTCCTACGATTCCGACCAGTGTAACCAGTGTTAATTCGCTGACATGGGTCACTTGCTGCTGCGACCATTTCACGCTATTACCGCGACCCTGCCCAAGTTTTACTGCGACCAGTCTAAATATTACTGCAACCTGTTCCCTATGTTACCGCAACCTGTCCCCAATATTACCGCGACCTGTTCCCAATATTACCGCGATTTGTTCTCAATCTCACCGCGACCTGTTCCCATTATTACCGCGACCTGTTCCCAATATTACCGCTTGATCTGTTCGCGATATCACCGCCGCGACCTGTTATCTATATTACCAAGTTGTGTTCCCTAAATTACTGCAATATTAACACGCCAAAATACCCGCGACCACTTCACAATATTACCGCGACCAGTTCAAATATTACCGCGACCAATGCAATATTACTGCGACCAATTCCCAATATTACCACGACCAGCTTATTATTACCGTGATTTGTTTTCAATATGACCGTGATCAGAACTCTTCACGAACCAATTCGACAAAACGCTTTCACAATAGTATGATTTCACTTACCAGACACTTTTGATGGATTTGCCTTTATAGTTTACGGTACACGTCTTATTGTGAATGTTGAAGGGGTTTGGTTTGATGGTAATTTTCGCCACCATATCAATTATTGGACGAGACCTGTAAAAATATAGATGTTAATACTAGCTGTACGAATAGCGCGCAAAACGCTGTTAAGAATGTTGCAGAGATCGAACGTAGATAACTAGTATTCTTATACGTTAAACTAAGAGACAAACCTTAAAAGGACAGCTTTGTTTGCTTCATAAGCTCCAATAAGCAAATCTGAAAAAGATCAAATGCAAGAGGTTTACAGCGAATCATATTTCACTTCACGTGAATGGTCCCTCCTCTCTCCCCCCTTCTCTTACAGCCGTTACGTGGGAGCCTGCTAGAACTCTGGGCTTACGTCCAAGTTTGATCGTATCATTAAAAAACTTAGTTTTAATTTCTGAAAATTTGTGAGAGTGAATAGAGTCATCTGTCAATTTGTATTCTCAATCTTTAATCCCGAGACAGGAAACGTGGGTTTCCTGTGGTAGGGAGCAGTACGAGAGGAGCTGAATAGAGGAAGCTTGTTCCTAACACAGGGAGCCCGGTTCTGATCTTTCTTTCCGCCAGACAAACTACCTGCTAAGGGTTTAATTGAGGTGTTTTACCTGGGTAGCCATTTAGATCCATGTCGAGATCGCCAGATATTGAGTACCCGAAAGTCTTGATGGCTTGTTTGATATCCGATGGCTTGATTATCTGATGACGGGAACACACGCGTGTGGTCAGATAACTCAAGCGTTTAATCTTTGATGTCTGTTTTTTTAAAACACTTAGCTTGTCACTACAATCTCTTCCAGTTGTTGCTGCACCACTAATGAGGGACTAGCGTGCCAAAAGGCATTTTGTAGAGACGCGAGTAAAAATTGAAAGGTTGGAGGTAAAAGAGGCAAGGGTGTTGACGGCGCAAACCTGAGCAGGTGTCTTGCTGATCCCCGACGCTGATCCGTTGAAAATATACACGACACCATTACCGTCTTCGTATGGAGCGCCTACGGCAAAATCTACAGAGAAATGACAACAGGAAAACAGTATAAGTCAACAATATACCTGAAATAGTGTGGAGTAGCTGGGCAAGATAGCTGAGGCTGCACGCTCTTTGTTCCGTGAACTGAAGGTGGGAGACGCATGCCGTCTCGAGTATTGTTGAACAAGGAATTGATTTAGGGATTTCACGCGACGTTTATCCAAAGTGGCACCGAAATACAGGATAAATACGGGTTTATGGTACACACCTTCAAACCCATCCTGGTCCAGATCCCCCGCCTTAGCGACCACATGACCAAACCGAGCGCCCTTTCGTGAAGACGTCGGCATGAGTTCGGTCTTCTTCGTGAATGTTCCGTCGCCATTGTTAAGGTATACGTACACTCGGCCTTCATTCGGGAAGTTCTTGGTAGAGAAGAACGGAGCTCCAACTATTACGTCCGTCCATCTGCGACAAGAAAACATAACTGAGTTAAAGATTGATGATATGGAACACTTCATAACATTCTCTTGAGTGATAACAATCAACTCCTTGATGCATTTACCACTTGCAGCCCCCTTAAATTTGACAAACATCCTTGAGACCACAAACTTACATTCACGCTGAAAATTGCAGTTCTAAAATGGACAATTGGACCAGCTATAATGAATGCGCGCGCTGAATGTCGGTTACAATTTCAGGAACCAAGTGCCTTGTATGCGCGCGTTGCATCCTGGTAGTTGTGTTACATTTTAAAGGAATTTCTGAAGAAAGCTGGAATCTTGGCAGAGATGGCAGCTTTCCAACTCTTTTGCTGGGACCTCCCGCATTTACGACCTGTCATCTGCAAAAATGTTTGTCAACACTGCCATACATTTACCGGTTCTGTATTTTCCTGCACATTTTTACTTGGATCTGGAGCTTCGCCTGGAATATCCTGCCTTTTTATTACAGTAAAATTGGAATCTGCGCATTCACCTCATGATGATTGCAATATTGTGCCTTTTTACTATCAGTTTTCGACAATCACAATATATTTTGGTACTTAGCGTTGCCATGAAAGATTTGACTGCCTTGACACATAGCATCAACCCAGTGCAGCTACTAGTTCTCTGATACAGTATATAACATACCCATCTCCATTGACGTCCACTCCAGTCACAGAGTAGCCAAACCCTGACCCAGGCTGGGGCTTGCCTTTCGACACAGTAGGATTGATGATCACTTGCTGTTTGAAGCTTGGAGGGTTTACAACAGTTGACTCAAACACTACAACCTGTCAGAGTACAAGGACTATTAGGACCTCTTTCACTTAGGGTAATATTTTCCTATTACAGATCACGTGGTAAAGAAAAACGTGGTAATCATTTGATTAATCTTTCTTCGTTTGTGATGCAACCACATTTATATATCATCCAGTGCGTAGCAGAAAAATAATGAAAGAATACTCATGGGAATGCCATGTGAACTCAAATAGGAAAACATTAGGCCCAAGCGAAAGAGGTCTATTAGCAGAGGTAACATTGAAACTGTTCCAAATTGACCCTGCCATCTTATCACGATGAAAGTGAAGAACAAATGAACAAGTGAAAAGTGATTGTAGCAAGGATACAAGTAAACATATTGGAACCACTACCTTTGGCCCTAAGGGTGATATGGCCCTCCTTCTGCTTCATATGCAGCCTAGAGATGCACTTAGCAATACTTGCAGATACAAGACACTACACAGGGAACACTATTTAACTAATATTTTTAGCATGCAAATAATTTCCTCAAGTTGATTCATAACATACCATGCCTAGGTGATTATATCGGGGTGCTCCTGTCACAAGATCTGTACATGAAAATAAACAATAAACATTAGCTATTTATTTATCATTTTCTATTTTCATTTTCATGTATACTGCTGCAAAGCTTTGGAACAATATAATATTCAAGCACTGTTGTTTATCCTATTATGATATTTTCACAATCTACACACCAGTTTTATCTTTGTTGAAGAAGTGTCCTATTGAAGTTGAGTAACCTTAAAAAGAAAACAGAACAAATCATCTTCTGTTATAGCCACTTGGCATGTTACAATATTATTACTACTCAAAATATTAATCATGCCCTTCAAGGAATTGGATTGGTCATTTTTCCTACCTTGGTAACCAAGTGGGGTTTTCTGTGACCGCACCATAGTTTGAGAAAGTCCTCTTCCCTCGTAAAATAGAACACCTAAAACAGAGTCACATTTAGTCATGGACAAACAGACACACTGAACAAACAGACAGACAAGGCCAGAAACACTAGGGCCACTAGCCAAGCACAAAGATAGGCAGGAAGGCAGACAAGCACACAGACATAATGCCAACAGACAGACTTGACTGAAAACAGGAATATAAGCCAGAGTGGGAATAATTAACTGGTATAGCATTTTGAGTACCTTGGTAGTTCAGAGAACCTGGTGCACCAAATACAGCAGCGTTTTGTTCCTGGTCACAAAAAGAAAACATTTGTTACTTGTTGCTCTGAGGTACTTTGCCCAGCTGCATAAAAACTACAAGCACACAGACATGCCAACAGACACAAAAAAAGTGAAATATGTCAAAGGTATGCTACTATACTAGATTTGCTTACCTTTATGAATGTGGTGCTTACTCCCATTTGACAATACAACTGCGAGTCATATGAGGCAAGCTCAACACCTGGGACGTCTCCCTTTGCTTCAGCTAAAACACAAATTATGCAAGATGATGATCAGCTTCAAAAAGCTTATTTATTACAAAATATAAAAGGACAAACTAAAACTAAAGTCCAAACTCTCTTTCTCAATAACCCCTTTCATTCACACACATTCAAATTAGCCTGATGCCTTTAAGAGCCTTGAAGAGCTTCACAATTCCTACAATCTTGGACAAAATTGTTGGCAAAAAGTGCCATTTTTTGTCAAAAACGCCTATGGACTGCAGAAAATGTGTTCTATCGTCTAAAATGTATCCCCCTCTCCATTTTTCAATGTTGTTTTCTTGGCTGTGGTCCTTCAAACGAATTTATGCTGTAAGGGCCAACATTGATTTGAGATATGCACCACCCCCTATAACATGATCATTGTATAATGTAATTAGTTTTGGGAAGAGGCAGGTTGGAATCTGGAGGGAGAACAATATGCAATGCAGTACCGCTAGCTACAAATGTTTGTATCGGGGTGGGGGGGGGGGGCAAGCATTGGTCATCCTTTGCTTTTGCTGGGGGGGGGGGGGGCAGGGATGGGGTTCCCCTTGACACAAAATTTTTTACCTTGCTGGGTTTTGTTATAAACTTTATTAAATAGAGGGGTGGGGATAGAGTCATGACTGTTCATCCATGATTGTTCAGGAACAACCCTATGACTACAATCATCATATAATAAGAAACCTTTATGAGGTGCTTAATCCTATTTCTTACCAACATTAATTGCCTTGCATTGTTCATGTGGAATTATTGAGCGAGGGTTGAGTGATGCTTGGATAGATACACACTTTCCAGGATACATGTGATAATTGACATTTGGACCATAGTATAAATATCTGTGTGCACATGACTGTGGCAAGAAACAATAACACCAAGTTATCACACATCAATCATAATAATATCCTTCTCTGGAATCTATAATTTTCATAGACAGAATACTTGCTACCCTGCAAGAAGAGGTTTTTTCTGCCTGTCTATATTAGCTATCAAAGTTGTTTGTGGCTGTTTTGTTTCATTCATTATTCATTACTTGGAGATATGAAAGTTATCTTGTTGTGTTCAATTTTGATATCAAAATTGGAACACTCAAAGATAAATTCCATATCTCTGCATGCCCATGTATTATTCTATATTTTTTTGACATGAAAAGGAGTCCCTGCTAGCAGGGAAGGAAGCTCCCCTGAGATGATGTTCGAACATGACTTATTCTTCTTCTTAAATGAAATACTAGGCTCAAACCTACCACAACAGTGCCATCTAGACCAGAGCTGTGGAGTGACACCCCCATCCACTGGTTGTCTTTATTTTCTAAGGCCTTCCCTTTATCTTCCAAGTTACCTATTAAAATATACAATTTACTTACATGAAATCATGATAGGAAATGTCAGAATTGCATGAGGGAAAAATAATCATTTAAAAATCCTCCTTCCTCTTCCCTCAAGGGAGTTGAGTGTGGTTGCCGGCCCTCTTGAATTTCCAGTGAAGAATAAAGTACTAAATCGTATACTTCCAACCTGGAATTTCCAATCCCTTCTGTGTGTGAGGGGGTTGGTGGGGTGAAGGGGTACATTTTAATATATTGCATTCATCCTTAACCTTACAGAAGAAAGGCACAGCTCACTGAATATTAACCTTTTAGATAATGAAACTCTAAATTTTAATTTCTAACCTCCCACAGGGAAACATATTGAAGAAAAAAATAAATATAAATGCAAGTATAAAATAGAAAACAGAATGCTGTGAAGTGGCACTTCAATCTATTGAACCAAAGTACAGAATGGAGACCACAAAATGGAAAGCACTAAGACATTTTGTTATTTAATTAATGGCCCTCAAACACATACCAAAAAGGCCATAAAATACAATAATTTTAAAGCATTCTTTGTAAAAAAAAAAAAAAAAATGAAATCGGTCACAAATAAACTTAATGGAATAAGATTAAGTCTGGAGTAGATAACAATAAAAACAGTGTTTCACTTTTACATGAAGCAAGTCCCCATAGAAACTCTAGGAACAGGTGCTAGACAAAAGATCAGTGGAACAAGCAATATCTCACATCTCTTTGTCTGCCGATAACAACCCAGCAGGGGTGGGCTAACAATTATTGTTCTCTTGACAACGGCTGCTCCTAATCTTCCATTTGTATTCATATTACAGAATGAGAAAGCGACATAAATGTGTATGTTATGGGTTCTAGGGAATATATTGATATGATATGTAAGTTGAGATAATTACATAAAGATCGGAGCCCCACTGGCTAAATTAGGGACAAGTTGTAGCAGGGATCAACACATGAATTGTGCTAAAACCACAGAATTACAGCCTTCACAAGGAAAAATAAGCTATTAGGAATTCTTATTGATACAAAAAGTGTGGACTTAAAAGAAGAAGAGATCTGGTGTATTAATTATCCTTCTTCATTTGATATGGAGCTAAGAAGGGGATTAAAATATAATGCCTTTCACGTCAAGAGTTTCAGTTGATCAAAATATGAAAAAAGATATTAATAAATTCTTCTTTATTATTTTTGTGGCGTGCCGGAAAAAGACCTGTAGATTATAAACAAAGCGTTTTTCAAAGGAAAAAATCTAAACAAAGTTTGCTGATCAATTCTGAAATAAATTCGCGATGAATAGGAATACTGTGAAATTCGAAATTAAAATCTAACGCTGGGATTTTGTTGTTGTTATTCATTTCAAAGCTACTTCCGAGGCGCGAAATAGATGTGTGTGGTTAGGGTAAAGTGATAGAAAATTAGCCCCCAAACACAAACGCCGAATTTGACACTTGTTCGAGAACACATGATCATTCCTTGATTTAAAAAAAAAGGGAAGAAAAATATATAAAAAAACGAAGACCTGAAGTCGCGGTCTTCGATATTATTTAATAGAATGTCTGGCATAAAAGAAAGGTGAAAATTAACAAAGGATTGAAACGAACATGATGACGAAAAGTAAATAATTTATCGGTAATTTCAAAAGTCAATAAATTCTGAGTTTTTCGAGAGCGGTTCTGACAGAAGAAAATATATTATATTTGCACATGCTTGATAACATGTCATTCTAAAACTGCAAATGTACGCATTTCTTTGAGAGCTCCACTAACCTTGAAACCAAGAATACTACATTGGCGCCTCTGTAGTATTGAAATTCTGTAAACTGACGAGATTTTCCTTTCTTTCGCGCGTTCCTTCTTGAAACCCTATCAAATTACTGGAAGTATTTTAGGTTGAATATCATAATGCTTCAAATCCAAAAAATCAGAAATTCTGGCTTGTTATTAATAACTCTTTAACGCAGCAACAAAAGTTGTTAAAAACAAACTGAAATTGCGAATAAAAATAATTTACCCGACACCGTTCCTAGGGAAATATTGTTTTGTTTTGTAAATGTATGACGGGTTTAGATTTTCAGCGACTTGTGGCCTGGGGGTCGTGAGACTTTGAAAGAAGAGTAGAAGTAGGAACATAAATATAACAATGATAAAACTTTGAAACATTCTACCGGAAAAAGAGTTAGATTCTTCGAAAAAAAATCACAGCATGGAGCCGCGAATTGAGCATAAGAAAGAATTATGAAATGAGAAGTCCGGAAGAGACGACTTGGTGCTTCACAACAACAAAATTATAGGAGACAAGTTCGTGCGAAATTTTCTATTGAGGCACCGCTGATAAAAATTGAAAGGTAATAAGTTGAAGGAGGATAAGGAATATTAGTATAACTAGGATTTTCATTAAGCTAGCAATTATCAGTGAACAACGCTAGCAAAGTATTAAAGAAACAAAGTCAGATAGTGTCCTGCAAGCCAAAGCTCGAAAGTTGTCGTGACCTGCAAAGGTGTTTAGTAGTTTTACGTTATTCAAAGAGAATAATAAACCCGCTGCCGAAAGACGGATTATTTAGTTAGCCTTGTTAGGAGGCATGCATATTTAAGTCAAATTTGATGATGTTGGCTCCATACAAACCTTGATTGTCAAGCAGAATTTGCTCACAATCACTCCGACTCAAATCGCATTTGTAAATCGCTCCCGGATTCACGATGTTTTGACTCAGTAACGCGGACACATTGGCTTTTGGAGCTCCAACCAGTAGCCTGCAAAATACCACAAGGAATTAATCCGTGAGTGAATTTCCACAACGTTAGAACCTCCCAAGCTGAAGTACTTAAACAACAAGTAGATGGATCCTCAATAGTTCATACCAACTATCGATCTTGTTGGTTCGGCGGTTCTTTGCTTGGTGCTGTGCGACAGAGAAGCCGAAATAGCTGCCTGACTGATCACCTTGCCTAACTAGAGGCAAATAGTGTCGATATTAAATGCTATACAGTATTGTAGAGATGCCAGCCATAGGAATATGGACAACATTTTAGCGAACTAGCCAACAGTTATTATTCCTGCAGCTCGGCTCTAGTAAACCGCACTGAGTGGAGCGTGACAGCGTTACGAGCACGCGCAGACGTCACATTGTTCGCATTCCAAGCGTGACGATACCGCGCCTAAAATACCCCTACGCACCGGAAAACTACCTAGCAAGAGTCACTATGGCTCTGAATCATTCTACGAATCGTTTAAATGTAGATTATTATGATTATCTGCCAGAGCAAAGCCTTAGCTTGCTTTCAAATAGCGCTCTAAGGAGGCTCAGAAACAGCGCTTATATATAGTCTATAGTTAATTTAGCTGATTAGCATGCACGCTAAAGTAACGCAACATCTATAAACGATAAACATATAACACAATTGGAATAAAAGCACTTTTGAAACGGGAAACCGTTTTGACAGCCGCCCTTTATCGTGAAAATGAGCTTCCGGAACGCGGTTTGAGTATGGGTCATGGCATAGCACGGATGGGAACGAAATGATGCAATCAGACGAATCGAGACGGCGGATACGAAAGCCCAATTTAGCCGCCCAGAATATGAGAATTTATTGAAAAAGCCATAGATAGGCCACGGAAACGCTATGGTAGGGCTCAGCAGGCGTACCAAAACACCGTGACCTATAGGATCAAAACATCAAAAGTCTACAACACACAAAAAGCCATTATCAAATAAATATGGTGAAATATTCCACGGGGGGCTGGCCCGCTCGGAAAATACACGCTGTTCTGTGGGACTTGTTCAATTTATGAAGGAGAAATAATCAATTGATGGCACCAGGGATCTTATTTTCTCTAATTAGTCACTCATACGCTAGGGAGTTCAACAGAAATGGCTTTATGATAAATTTGAAATCGTGGCTGAAAAACAGCACAATTTTTGCTCTTATTTACAGTTTTATCGCGGCACGTCCTCCACCCTCTCAGCCAGCAAACTGATATGAAATTCTTCGTGCTTTTTGAGAGGCACGAGTCGTACATTCATTATTTTTATCACTATTCACATTACCTTATTTTCCAAAACAGTTAAAAAGCCATTTGGTTACGATCTTTGTCTCACATCACTTACGGGCGATAACGAAGTTTTCCAACAACTTGCCGGCGTAAATTAATGGTCTTCTACTTTTAATTTAGCGTTCGAACTAATCACTGTTTGGCATGTAAATGTAAGGGTTCGCAGGTGGAATTATGAAGCCTCAAGCTAACAGTTGAATTGCATAAACTGGACTTTGCGAAAAAACAAAGAAATACATATATTCATGTTATCTGATTCCAGTAATGACCAACACGTGGATTCATTGCTCCATCTGTCAACAAGACCAGCACGAAATCGCTACTTGACGAATTTTTGCAACTGAAACAGCGAAAAGAAAATACTGTTTACACTAAAATATAGAATGAATCTCATAACTAATGTTTTCGGTATTTTTCTTCATATGATATCATTCACTTTGACTCAGAGTAAAATATGGTTCCATGAAAGTCTTATGCGCTATGCCCGGGGCAAGCAAATACTCCAAAGGGAGAATAACCATACTTGTACTCGTACTTGTGACTTTATTTAGAAACAGTTAAAAACATCAGGGTGTAACTGAAATTGTAAAAACAATTCAATAGACCTATTATAACACCGGCATCTTCCCCGACGAATGAAAATGTTATTCCTCTATTCAACAAACAAAAAGAGAGCGAACTGACCATGCATTTTGAGCGAGGGAAGAATAAGGCGTGTGTTCAGTGTTTGTTACTCACACCGTCTCACGGACAAGTTCTTCTTGTGTTATCTACTCGCTCCATTTTCATCTCAAACACAGAAAAAAAAAAACGAATACTAATGTTTTTTATATTTCAATTGGAGCCATATAGCTTGCCGGAAATTGTACCCAACAAGCTATCTAGACTTGTCGGAATTTTCCTGTTCAGTCGCGCTTAAAAGCTGTCAGTAGTGATAGTTAAAAAAACTTTACTTTGCGACATCTTATCGCGAGGGGATAAGTTATGAGAAATGCGTGAGATTACAAAGCGCTGAATGTCCAATAGAGGTTTTTACAAGAGAAATTTGATCCCAGAAAATGGGTGTGCCATATTTTAAAAGATACCGTTACATGCGAGATATCATGATAAAATAAACCGTATGAATTGGAAATTGACTTCAAGAAGTAAACTTTAATGATTTTTAAGGCAATTTGATGATTTTAGGGCTTGCCCCTTGTTTTCATCTTTCATTTTGTACAGTGACTTGCACTTTGTAAAGTGAAAGTGAATTTAGTTTTACATTAAAATTTCATCCTTTTTTAGTTCTACTGATAAATGAGAAACTAATATAATGCATGGCCCCACTCAACCAACGCATGTGTCATACACTACAACAATTCAGGTTTAACATTCAAATAAATCTAGCTCTGAGGTCCTTGAAGCAACAAAACGATGTGCTTTTAGCGGGTACCAATGCATCCGCGTTAAAAAAACCTCTTCAGAAAAACGTGGTACGTCCTTCATCGCCTGTTTCTCTCCTCGTGCAGTAATTATCACCAGTTTTTTTGGTATAAGAACGGCCTTGTTTGTCATGTTAAAGCTGATAGATTTGGGTGTGCCATCCTACATTCAATTTCACTGACTTCGGTTTTAGTTTCGATAAACAGACATTATTTGAAACTGACATGAGTAATGTGAAAGCTCATTCTCCCCATTTATAAATGAATTTATTATTTGCTTTGTATTATTCACCCTTTATTTTTGGACTCGTTGAACTAAAGAACACTGTATAGAGTCGATATAAAGAACGCTCGAAATCCTTGGCCAGCGGTTTCAAGCGAAAATTAACGTTCTCATAAAATAAAAAAACGCCGTAGTTCGGTAGCGAAGGAGATATCAATCACACTTCATGGTCTCCCTTTAACCATAAAATCCTCCAATGTTCGGCTTGTTTATAGAATTTCTCACTATTTGAAAACGTTCAAAACCATAAAAGGCCAACCTCGCTGATGAAATTGCCATTTTCCGACACCGGACGCAACCTGACACGCGGTCAGATAATTGCTCAATATCGGGAACACTCTACTTGAACTTATGGTTATTGGTGCATTAGCTCCGTGGCGGCAACCTTAACACAGACTAGGTGGCCGAAAATCTATCCGTTATCTTAATAGAGCTGTCTAGTCTTGCAGTTTTGTGTAAGATCTATAACACTTAGGGGGATCCACCTTAGAATGACAGTCGCACATAACTGTTCACACTGGCAAGTCTTGGTGGTCATTACCAAATGGGATTTCGAGTAATAACTAGGCACCGACAGAAAGCTGACGATAAAAGAGGCCATTATAACGAACCATTGAGGCTGAGCATAACAGGAATTTTGACGCTTTCATTTTTAAGAGGATAATTCTAGGGTTAGCTCAGTCTCTTCTCGTATATAGCCTACGTAGCAAGCGTTCCTGTGCCATCCCCAATTGTTTTGTTTTTTTGCATTGGAGTCCACGGGAGCGACTGCTATATTACGCGCGAATTCTGACTCGTGTTGCTTTTGTTTTTCTTTTCACGGTCTTCCTGTGGTGTCAAAGCCGTGGGAACACAAGCCGGGTCCCCAAGCAGCTTTGATTTTTGAATAGCTCAAAAGACAATACGATTCAATATACTTTATTTGATATAAAAGAGGATGGTATATTTTTAACCTGTTTAATGCAGTTCCTAGCCTGTTCCGCAAGGCGCGCGCGGGTTAATCTTGCCAGACTATTATATATAATTCTGAGTTGCCGGCGGCCAGTATCTAGTCTGTAATCCATATTCCTAGTCTAGTCCAAGTTCCTAGTCGACTGGCGCGTCCCCTCAATCTAAAGAACAAACCCGGCACTTTATCCCCTACACTGTATGACAACGAGACGATATAACGGCCGCGTATAGTACAAGCCCGCACTCGGAAAGGCTGCATTGTGCGCTATATAAGCAGCCTTTCGGAAGCTCATTAGTAATGACGTCTCGCTTCATGTGCAGTTAACCCAATATGCATGAGTAATGTAATCTTGTGTCACGGATGTTCGGCAAAGACGGGTCCGTGGGACGAGGCACCCGCGTAAAAAAGGTACCAAAGTATTTTCAAGAATAAATGGGTTTGCAATGGTGGCTTTAGATTGCATACCAACATATGTAAAGCAGCGAGGAGGCTTCAATAAACGTATGATGATGATATGTTTATTATTATCATTATTGCCCCCGAAAAAGATTCCTGCAGGCAAATATGGGACATAACCGTATAACCCTCTATATTCTGTGAAACTTTTGACCAACTATTGACCCGTGTATATTTTTATTAAATCCCAGACTTAGCAGAAATTTTGAAACGATTTTTACAGTGCTCCAAACTCATCCTACCAAGGGGGTTTAGTGACCAACCAAGCTCAGTGCCGAATGTCGCTTTGTTTAGCTCAACAGGGACCACCTCAAGAAATGTTTGCATTCGAAGAGCTAAAAATGCTCATAGGAGGTGTGTGCAAATGACTGCAGGGTTTTAATTGGCAAATAAACCTGGGTAGTCCCGGTTGAGTTAGCAGCACTGTAAGCGAAAATCTTTGGTGCAAATGTGATCTTCATCCAATGACAGAATTACACTTATAAGATCGTACACGGCACCGCAATGGAAAATACTCGAATGGACACATATTATATTTAAATTTAAGAAGCGGAGAGTATATAGCAATGGGCATAAGATGTAGATGAGCTTTCAGGGCCGTCTGTTCGCGGAAAATAAAATGAGACGAGATGACGTGTGTGCGCATGCGCAAACAGAAAACTATATAAGAAACCAATTCCCGTGTCATTGGATTATGATGAGTAAAACTGTTGGATTATGATGAGTAAAACATGCTGAACGGCAAATGTGAGAAACATTTCTGCATCCATTGGATAAGCTAGTTAAAAAAAAGAAAACCAACATGGAAAACCACATGGATCTCTTACACACTCATCAGACCTATAAATACGTTGGTGATGCATAATTAATATGTTGATTGTTCACTAACGGTACAAGGGGCGTCCTTATATGGTCTGGTGGCCGGGCGTACTCTCACCCATAGGTATCTAGCTACTGAGCAATTCAACACCAGGATAGCGACTGTCAGGGCCGAAATCTCTGGCGTGGGCGTAAGAACCGTACGGTCGCCATACGACGCTTCAGCTCTTTGTCTGGAAGTATGGTCCTATTTTTTTTTCTCTTTTTCTTCAAGTCAAGTAAATATGCTGAATTCGCATATTCGAGTAACGCGACTGTTGTTGAGACGCTATGATGTCTTCTGTGAAATCAAGCGACGACGCAAGCAACATTGTTGATGTTGATTTTTGGCTTGTCCTTGCGCGTGCGTAATCATGATTAACACTTGCCTTGCGCTTACGTCCTGCGCTTGCGTTCATGTGTAAGGCCTGGTTCACACACGACGCTAGTGCAAGCACAGGACGCAAGCTCAAAGCGAGTGTGAACAATGGCGACACCAGCGCAAGCGCTACGCTAAAATTAACATTCATAAGTTTGCTCGCGCTTGCGTTCCCTTAATTCACACTAGACGCAAGAGGACGCAATGTCTCGATTTTCTTGGGCTTGCGTCTGCGCTTGCGTTCTAGTGTAAACCACATCAGGGAAAAACATGATATGGCGTTGGCGTTCCAGTGAGAACCAGCCTTTAACCAGCCCTGTATATCTATTATCACACGAACGTAAGCGTAAGCATCAAACGCATAAATTCCCCTTATGTTTTACACTAGAACACAAGTGCAAGAAAATATTGGCGTTGCATTCCCTTGTGCTTGCGTCTAGTGTAAATCAAGCGAACGCAAGCAAACTAATTTATGTCAATAGCCCATGTTTAAGTCGATTTTAGGCTTGCGCTTGGTATGACTAGTTTTAAGGGAAAACTAGGCGGTTGCGCTTAGGCTTGCGGTTGCGTCGCTATGATTCACGTTGAGCTTGCGGCCTACGCTTGCGTGTAGACCAGCCCTTACAGTACAGATGTATGGAAAATACGATTTTCTCACGACCAAAGCCCAAACAGCGCGCGCATTTCAAACTCGATTTTGGTAGTAGTATGTGTGCGATGACAGGCAATCGTGCGTGGACTCGTACTGCAATCACACACGTTCCACCTCTTCGTCCTGCAAATGAGTTTTCATAAAACGTTTATACAATTCATAAAATTGATAAATTGGTCACTTTCCGCCAAGATTAGGATATGTTCTTTTATGCTCGTACCATTTTACTGCCTTTAATCGTTCGATTGGCTGAGACAAAGCAAATGTATAGCGTGGTCTCCCTGTGGAATTAGTAAGCGATCACTCCGCTGATCATGATGATCGCATTACCAATATGGCGGACGAGTTTGAGTTGTGTCTCTGCAAATGCTTCTAAAAAAGCCTTTGCTTCTTCATCATATGCTTGGGAAATGGCCCTACCATGGAGAAGTCTACCCTGTACTTTATCTCAGGTTCGACTGGAGGTAGTTTTAACTGCTGGGCAGTCATTTCGCTGGAGAGAAACACGCGAGAAAGAATGGACGAGCGTTCTTCTTGGGAAAGTTTGGAGGCTCAAACAAGACTCGACTGGTATCCAATACCAGGTTTTTGAACCAGAAACGAAGAACGCCAACGAATTACAGGAGAATCAGTCAAAATATTTGGACTCTGAAAGAAACTCAGAAAAAACGTCCAAAAGAACTAACAAAGTGGAAAAACTAGGCGATGATGGGACACAAGATAGTGTTGCTAATAAAGAAGAGTACGTTTCAGTTTCAAACTACGAACATGTTCTCCGAGACTATTTGCAGCTAGATGTTGACCTAGAAGATCTGTACAAAGAATGGTGCAAGTCTGATCCTAATTTTTCCAAAGTGGCTCAATCCTTTACGGGAATTCGAACTCTGCGGCAGGATCCAGTTGAAAATCTTTTCAGCTTTATTTGTTCATCAAATAATAATATCCCTAGGATAACAAGCATGGTAGAAAAGATGTGTGTGAAGTATGGCGAAAAGTTGATGCAGATCGATGGTGTTGATTATTATAGTTTCCCTGCTGTTGCAGAATTAGCTGGTAAAAATGTTGAGCATGAGTTGCGAGCTGCAGGATTTGGTTATCGTGCCAAGTTTATAAGCCAGAGTGCTCAGGCAATTCTAAGAAATGGTGGTGAGCAGTGGTTATACTCTTTACGTAATGAGAATTACCAAGAGGCCCATTCTGGTGAGTACACTCTGCAATCCTATATAATGATGTTTATTTTCCTATCTATCCCTAAAAGCATGTTTTGAAGATGCTTAGCAACTTTTCATACCTGGTTTATTCAAATAATGACAATTATTCTATACTTTAATTGATTTAATTTGTTTTTCCCAGCTTTGTGCAAGCTTCCTGGTGTTGGCTCCAAGGTGGCTGACTGTGTATGTCTAATGTCTCTTGACAAGTCTGATGCTATTCCAGTAGATACACATGTATGGCAAATAACAACAAAATACTACATGCCTAATTTGACAAAAAATAAGTCACTCACAGACAAGCTATACCTACAAATAGGTGAGATGCTTAGAAAAGGTAACCTCCTTGAGCCTTTGCTTCAACTAACCATTCCCAAGATTCATTGCACGACTCTCTACCAGAGCTGTGCACTCGCTAGGTTTCACTCGCTAGGTTTCGTATTGTTGCGACCTCTCTCTGCTCCTACTAAATAGAGACGTCTAGGGATGAGGAAGGGCAACCTCCATGTACATTGAAATTTGAGCATGTTTTTTTTCCTGATAACCGCTTTTTGAGTGAAATTAAGTCATGCTTACTTCAAGCACTAAATAATGGGAGAACCCATCCAAACATTTTATTTTTGTGTTGATAATATTTAGTACAATCAGAAACATATAAGTGAGTTGAAACGTGTAACAGCACGACAACCTGCGAACAACTCGAGATCAATAAACACCATATTTGGAAAGCACCATTACCATTTTTATAATAAAATAAATTTATATTGAAAGTCACCCGCAAGTAGCACTACGGCTAATCGAGGCGGGTGACTTACATAATATATACATTACAACATTTATATATTTATAGTTCTTTCTCTCTTTAGTAATATATATATATATATATACGTCTTGAAACCTGTATCCAGTGGCGTTCAGAGTGCTCAATACTTCGCAGTAGAGCTTTATAACAGAATACAGTGGTTGGTGTATCAAGTTCTCATTTTAATGCATACAGTACTGTTTCGTACGGAGTCGCAGACCGCGACCCGCACTCCTCAGTGCACAAACCCCAAGTGGTTGCTTACAAATAAATCGCTATCATTTAGCATTCTAATCATTTGACATTCTTGAGAAGGTATTTGTCCTTATGGCGGCATTTACTGACTAGCTCATTACGCTTATTCAGCGTGGCTGCACCGGGTTTACATAGAATGAAGTACTTCTCGCTAATACACAGTGCGCAGCGCTTTGACACACTTGAGTAGCTGTGTGCGTGGCAAAGAATCTTCCAATTGATCTTATAATGAAGGTTTCTTTCTTTTAGGCGCCAGATGTATTTACTTAGCTCAGTTGCGTTGCGCTTCGAGGAATGTAAGAAAGAGGCTTTGTGATTTGCATACCTAGATTTGAATTCAGTTGCCTTAAGACCTACATATGTTTCTACGCTATCTTCTGATGTCACAGTGGCTTGATACACGATATTTTTCGCTAGGCATTCGCCTTCTAGCGGGCATGCATCGGCGTCGGCGCAGTTACATTTTCTTTCTGGCTTGGGATCCCTGTGTGGTTCGGGATCCCTGTCCTTTCTTAGCTTTCTTTTGTTTTCATTCTCAATTACGCGAGCAACGTTAGGCATACAACTATAAGAGAGCTTAACAGTGTTTCTATTAAAGATCTTATGCAGTTTGTTATTAGCCGGGAAACATTTATCGATTACTCTAAGGAACTCCCTGCCTATGTTGGTCTTGACGTTTCTGTCGTATGGCGGATTGAACCAAATAATGCTTCGTTTCCTGCTGGTCCTGCGTTGCTCTTGGTGCTCAACATAGTGTAGCTTGTATTTGTGACCACTCTCGTCTAGAGCCCTCTGGTACTGGGGGGCGGCCTTGTTGAACTCGGTCTCGTTCGATGAAATTTCCGACAAACGCTTGTTTATGCCTTCTGGGACATTTTTTAGCACTGTTGGCGGGTGGTTGGAATTGACATTGACGTAAAGGAGGGTGTTGTTAGGTTTCATGTACGGCCTATATTGCTCCGTATTCAAATCAAGTGTAACGTCAAGAAAATTTATCACCTTTTTATTAGCTTCGATTGTATGCCGATTAATTAGCCCAACAAAATCGGAATTGGGGCAAGTTAGCAAAGTCATCCTAAGCAAGTTAGTGGAAAGTGTGATAGCCGCAACCCGCGTGAACCTTTGGAAAAGCACAAGAGAGGTACTAAGCTGGTATCGCGACATACAGGACAAGAGCGAAGGAAGTTTCATCAACTTTGATGTAGTCGATTTCTACCCGTCGATCTCAGAAGACCTTTTGATACGGGCCATCGACTTTGCAAGTAACTACGCCATTGTACAGGAGCGCGATAGAGACGTGATTATTCACGCCAAGCGGACTATTGTGTTCAGTAATGGGAGTGCATGGAAGAAGAGAGAAAGTGACACTGGATTTGATATAACCCAAGGTAGCTACGATGGAGCGGAGTCTTGTGAGCTTGTTGTCTGCTACATGCTATCACTTTTGCAGTCCAAGTATGGCAAGTCTATCGGCCTCTACAGAGACGACGGGCTGGGTTTTTCAAGAACACACCTAGGAAAATCGAAAACACCAAAAAAGACATCCGCAAGACGTTTAAGGAAAACGGCTTAAATATAACAATCGAAGCTAATAAAAGGTGATAAATTTTCTTGACGTTACACTTGATTTGAATACGGAGCAATATAGGCCGTACATGAAACCTAACAACACCCTCCTTTACGTCAATGTCAATTCCAACCACCCGCCAACAGTGCTAAAAAATGTCCCAGAAGGCATAAACAAGCGTTTGTCGGAAATTTCATCGAACGAGACCGAGTTCAACAAGGCCGCCCCCCAGTACCAGAGGGCTCTAGACGAGAGTGGTCACAAATACAAGCTACACTATGTTGAGCACCAAGAGCAACGCAGGACCAGCAGGAAACGAAGCATTATTTGGTTCAATCCGCCATACGACAGAAACGTCAAGACCAACATAGGCAGGGAGTTCCTTAGAGTAATCGATAAATGTTTCCCGGCTAATAACAAACTGCATAAGATCTTTAATAGAAACACTGTTAAGCTCTCTTATAGTTGTATGCCTAACGTTGCTCGCGTAATTGAGAATGAAAACAAAAGAAAGCTAAGAAAGGACAGGGATCCCGAACCACACAGGGATCCCAAGCCAGAAAGAAAATGTAACTGCACCGACGCCGATGCATGCCCGCTAGAAGGCGAATGCCTAGCGAAAAATATCGTGTATCAAGCCACTGTGACATCAGAAGATAGCGTAGAAACATATGTAGGTCTTACGGCAACTGAATTCAAATCTAGGTATGCAAATCACAAAGCCTCTTTCTTACATTCCTCGAAGCGCAACGCAACTGAGCTAAGTAAATACATCTGGCGCCTAAAAGAAAGAAACCTTCATTATAAGATCAATTGGAAGATTCTTTGCCATGCACACAGCTACTCAAGTGTGTCAAAGCGCTGCGCACTGTGTATTAGCGAGAAGTACTTCATTCTATGTAAACCCGGTGCAGCCACGCTGAATAAGTGTAATGAGCTAGTCAGTAAATGCCGCCATAAGGACAAATACCTTCTCAAGAATGTCAAATGATTAGAATGCTAAATGATAGCGATTTATTTGTAAGCAACCACTCGGGGTTTGTGCACTGAGGAGTGCGGGTCGCGGTCTGCGACTCCGTACGAAACAGTACTGTATGCATTAAAATGAGAACTTGATACACCGACCACTGTATTCTGTTATATATATATATATATTTTGTTTTTTTTTTTTTTGTTTGTTCGTTTTGTTGCTGTTTCTCATAATTTGTTTTAGGGATAATTAAACTACAACATTATTTTTTTTTATAATTTCGGTAACACAAGCATAATCATCCTCCATTTCTAGTATGTCCCAGCATCAGGTTCTTCGTTTAGCCAGTCAGCAATGGGAGATTTGATTTGTCATATTTTCTAAAAATAACGTGCACAAACTCCTCACAACAGAACAGAAGCACAAAATGAGTTTAGTTCACTGTTTTATTTCCATGATTTTTTATCTTAACTTTTGCTGTTCTTGTAATATAATTGGCTGATTTGCCATGGTAAATGAGAGTGCAGACAACGCTGTTTGCATCAACACGCACACGCGCTTCTAAACCAACAGAAAACAGTTAGAATGTGTGTGCAATCCCAACGGAAAAGTCTTATGTGAATTTTGATTGGCTGCACGCAAGGGCATTGTTTTCAAAATTTGGTGTTTAGTGATTGGGAGTTGTTTGCTGGTTGTCACATCAGATTCATTTGTCTGTTACATGTTTCAACTAAGTTATATGTTTCTGGTACAATACAATAGCTTGTGAACAAAATATGTTCTAGATTTCCTGATGAACAGAATGGTATTTCACTCTTACCCTGGTTTGTCCTAATCTGCCAGTGCTGTCAGAACAAGCCATTGACCGCTGGAGCTCCGCTGGCTTCTTAATATTTTTTTTTACATTTCACATGCAAGCTACTTTTCACCGGATCCCAGACAAAAGCATAATTGAGCCACTGAAATTAGCCAAGCTGGGCCAGCTACATTTTTTGAATAACCACCTGCTTAAAAACATTCTGGCAGCACTGTCTGCTCTGGTCTATTTAGTTTGATCTAAAATATTTTTGGCAACAAATCTCTGTCACTCTGAACTTGCTAGCTGGCCACTTCAAAAGATCGTTTTAAAATTATAAACCTTGACTTGCATTTTCACTTTTTAGCTTTTGTTTTTTCATAGGAGATCATTATAGAAAATTGTTTGGCAGATATGCAGGCTGGGCCCATTCTGTAAGTATAGCTTGCATACCTTGTTCAAATCACCACTTAGAAGAGGGGAAGCTATGTTTTGTTGTTATCCCATATTATTTTTAATAGACAAGATTTTAAACTGTCTCTCTCTTGAATGTAGGTGCTTTTCTGTGCTGATTTGAAAAAGTTCCAAGAGCTACACACCACTTCCTCAGCTGTTATAGAGAAGAGTCCTGCAAAACCAAAAAAGGTAAAAGATGATATCTATTTATTTATTTACATGTATCTTATGTACATTACACCTTTGTCATACCTGCCAACCCAGAAAACTCCAAAACTGGGACATTGTGTATCAAATACAACAACTGTATGAGAAAATCACAAGTAATTTACCTGGGAGATGTACAGTAAATATGTGGAAAGTTTCAATTTTTTCCTCAGGAGACTGAGGGTAAAAATCTGGAGTCTCCCTCGTAAACCAGGAGAGTTGGCAGGTACACTTTGTTATTAGCCTTCTGAAAATGTGAATATGAGATCATTATTTTTTCTTTCAGAGGGCCAGCCCCCAAAAGTCAACAGAGAAAATCCCCAAGAAAAAGGCAAAACCACCAAGCAGGAAAACCAACAAGTAAACAACTGTTTCCAGGGGTGTGTTTTTAGTGATGGATTTATTTTCTCATTTTTTTTCAACATTCTTATATATTTCCATGTATTTATTGTTTTATGATTACAATGAAATAGTGCATGATGTCATGTGAGTGTGTGTATGGTGTAATGGTTGTGTTGTGTGTTAAGCTGTTTTTGTCATCAGTTGATAGATTTATATGAGGTCAGTATGTGTAGGTATGGCAGCTGAATCAATAGTTAAGGTAACATAAGTCCCACTAACTGAAAACGTGTGTTTCCAGAAAAATCCCCTCCCCTCCAGATATGAATGTGCTACCCCTCTGAAATTTTCAGTGGAAAATACAGTGAGTACATAGGAAATGAGACCCCCCCCCCCTGGAATTTCCAATCCCTACCTTGGGGAGGGGGATAAGAATTATACAGTATGCAAATAATCTGCAAAAGGAAAGAGTGCACAACATAGAGAAAAGTGCACAAAAAAGAAAAGGGCTTAAAGGGTCACCCTGTGCAATGATGACATTCCAATGTGTGGTTCCAGAAAATATCCATACCCCCTCCACGGAAGGGTGTTAGAAAGTGACCCCCCCACCCCTCTGGAATTTCCAAGGAAAAATACAGTATTTCTATGGAAATGATCAGGTAAATTGACCCCCACCCCCCACCCCTCTGGAATTTCCAATGCCCTTCCGTAGGGGGGGGGGGACCACACAATGCATCCAATTAAAACAATGACTAAAATAAAAAATATAACTTTCAAAATAATAATTGTAAATGCTCTATTCTTTTTAATTATCTCCATTGGGACAACGCTGATGTAATTTTATTTTTGCATGCACAAATAAAAGCAATGTTTTCAACTCACACCTTATTATTTTGGAAATATATTGTTAGATTGATTAGTCTGATTAGATTGATTAGTCAGCCACTTAGTCTGATTGCTTTATAAAAACTTCTAACCATTGCAAATAACCATTGAGTTATAAAAAGTTGGGTTTGAGGTGTGCGTTTGCATCTCCTCAATGTGCGTGTGTAACCTTTTAGGACAAATGCGCGCGAGACCGAAAACTGAGGTATTTCCTGGATGTTTCTGTTGGTGGCAACAAAAATAAATGTCAGTGGCTTGTACATAGGTATGTAGACGCCTTGTTTGCCAAAAGAAAGGTTGTCTGGTTTTTTGCTCACCTGTTTTTTCAGCAATATTTTCAGCCTTACAACTTTAAATGCTATTAAAAATGGATTACCCAAAATAAAGCTGAATGCTAATTCTTCGAATTAATATGGCAATGTTGAAATGAGACCATACTCATCCCCAGTCCTCTTGTTCTCACCAACGCGCGCGTTGCATCAAAGGAAAGGCCCCATAAGTCTTTGCGCGCATACTCATTCAAAGTAAAGCAATAAGTAACGCAAGTACATATGCAACAAAAGGAAGTAACTACTGAGTACGATTCCGTTAGAAACTGAAACAGAGTGGATCCAAGTTTTCAGTCACGATAGGACCCAAAAAGAAAGAAAATTCAGAAAAAAAATCCAAGAATGACGGCGAAGGGAATCGATGTGTCACTAGCGATAACGATAAGCCAGCCATGCTTTCCTAGATTCCAGTTCCTAGATCCCAGTTTCCAGCATCCAGATTTCAGTTTACTTATTGCAGTTTTTTTTAGCAAATATGCAACAATTTTTTTACCTGCGTTTAAAGGGGCCTTGTTTATGGAACGTTTCACAACAATGGAGGCCTGTGCACCAGCCCCTTGAGAAAAGGGCTCTCTTCACTAACTGCCAAGTTAGACTTCTCACTTTCGCCTTGTTGACCCACTGTAGGTGGGTTTATTTGATAACAAAGTAGTCAACGACTACATCACAAGGAGTAGTTTTACTTAAAGCTAATGCATAACTAACTGACCCAGTTCAACTGTTCTGCCCGTTCGTTTTTCTTCAGTAACTGCCAAGTTAGACTTCTCACTTTCGCCTTGTTGACCCACTGTAGGTGGGTTTATTTGATAACAAAATAGTCAACAACTACATCACAAGGAGTAGTTTTACTTAAAGGTAATGCATAACTAACTGACCCAGTTCAACTGTTCTGCCCGTTCGTTTTTCTTCAGTAACTGCCAAGTTAGACTTCTCACTTTCGCCTTGTTGACCCACTGTAGGTGGGTTTATTTGATAACAAAGTAGTCAACGACTACATCACAAGGAGTAGTTTTACTTAAAGGTAATGCATAACTAACTGACCCAGTTCAACTGTTCTGCCCGTTCGTTTTTCTTCAGTAACTGCCAAGTTAGACTTCTCACTTTCGCCTTGTTGACCCACTGTAGGTGGGTTTATTTGATAACAAAATAGTCAACGACTACATCACAAGGAGTAGTTTTACTTAAAGGTAATGCATAACTAACTGACCCAGTTCAACTGTTCTGCCCGTTCGTTTTTCTTCACTAACTGCCAAGTTAGACTTCTCACTTTCGCCTTGTTGACCCACTGTAGGTGGGTTTATTTGATAACAAAGTAGTCAACGACTACATCACAAGGAGTAGTTTTACTTAAAGCTAATGCATAACTAACTGACCCAGTTCAACTGTTCTGCCCGTTCGTTTTTCTTCAGTAACTGCCAAGTTAGACTTCTCACTTTCGCCTTGTTGACCCACTGTAGGTGGGTTTATTTGATAACAAAATAGTCAACGACTACATCACAAGGAGTAGTTTTACTTAAAGGTAATGCATAACTAACTGACCCAGTTCAACTGTTCTGCCCGTTCGTTTTTCTTCACTAACTGCCAAGTTAGACTTCTCACTTTCGCCTTGTTGACCCACTGTAGGTGGGTTTATTTGATAACAAAGTAGTCAACGACTACATCACAAGGAGTAGTTTTACTTAAAGGTAATGCATAACTAACTGACCCAGTTCAACTGTTCTGCCCGTTCGTTTTTCTTCAGTAACTGCCAAGTTAGACTTCTCACTTTCGCCTTGTTGACCCACTGTAGGTGGGTTTATTTGATAACAAAATAGTCAACGACGACATCGCAAGGAGTAGTTTTACTTAAAGCTAATGCATAACTAACTGACCCAGTTCAACTGTTCTGCCCGTTCGTTTTTCTTCAGTAACTGCCAAGTTAGACTTCTCACTTTCGCCTTGTTGACCCACTGTAGGTGGGTTTATTTGATAACAAAATAGTCAACAACTACATCACAAGGAGTAGTTTTACTTAAAGCTAATGCATAACTAACTGACCCAGTTCAACTGTTCTGCCCGTTCGTTTTTCTTCAGTAACTGCCAAGTTAGACTTCTCACTTTCGCCTTGTTGACCCACTGTAGGTGGGTTTATTTGATAACAAAATAGTCAACGACTACATCACAAGGAGTAGTTTTACTTAAAGGTAATGCATAACTAACTGACCCAGTTCAACTGTTCTGCCCGTTCGTTTTTCTTCAGTAACTGCCAAGTTAGACTTCTCACTTTCGCCTTGTTGACCCACTGTAGGTGGGTTTATTTGATAACAAAATAGTCAACGACTACATCACAAGGAGTAGTTTTACTTAAAGGTAATGCATAACTAACTGACCCAGTTCAACTGTTCTGCCCGTTCGTTTTTCTTCACTAACTGCCAAGTTAGACTTCTCACTTTCGCCTTGTTGACCCACTGTAGGTGGGTTTATTTGATAACAAAATAGTCAACGACTACATCACAAGGAGTAGTTTTACTTAAAGCTAATGCATAACTAACTGACCCAGTTCAACTGTTCTGCCCGTTCGTTTTTCTTCACTAACTGCCAAGTTAGACTTCTCACTTTCGCCTTGTTGACCCACTGTAGGTGGGTTTATTTGATAACAAAGTAGTCAACGACTACATCACAAGGAGTAGTTTTACTTAAAGCTAATGCATAACTAACTGACCCAGTTCAACTGTTCTGCCCGTTCGTTTCTCTTCAGTAACTGCCAAGTTAGACATCTCACTTTCGCCTTGTTGACCCACTGTAGGTGGGTTTATTTGATAACAAAATAGTCAACGACTACATGACAAGGAGTAGTTTTACTTAAAGCTAATGCATAACTAACTGACCCAGTTCAACTGTTCTGCCCGTTCGTTTTTCTTCAGTAACTGCCAAGTTAGACTTCTCACTTTCGCCTTGTTGACCCACTGTAGGTGGGTTTATTTGATAACAAAATAGTCAACGACTACATCACAAGGAGTAGTTTTACTTAAAGCTAATGCATAACTAACTGACCCAGTTCAACTGTTCTGCCCGTTCGTTTTTCTTCACTAACTGCCAAGTTAGACTTCTCACTTTCGCCTTGTTGACCCACTGTAGGTGGGTTTATTTGATAACAAAATAGTCAACGACTACATCACAAGGAGTAGTTTTACTTAAAGCTAATGCATAACTAACTGACCCAGTTCAACTGTTCTGCCCGTTCGTTTTTCTTCAGTAACTGCCAAGTTAGACTTCTCACTTTCGCCTTGTTGACCCACTGTAGGTGGGTTTATTTGATAACAAAATAGTCAACGACTACATCACAAGGAGTAGTTTTACTTAAAGCTAATGCATAACTAACTGACCCAGTTCAACTGTTCTGCCCGTTCGTTTTTCTTCAGTAACTGCCAAGTTAGACTTCTCACTTTCGCCTTGTTGACCCACTGTAGGTGGGTTTATTTGATAACAAAGTAGTCAACGACTACATCACAAGGAGTAGTTTTACTTAAAGCTAATGCATAACTAACTGACCCAGTTCAACTGTTCTGCCCGTTCGTTTTTCTTCACTAACTGCCAAGTTAGACCTCTCACTTTCGCCTTGTTGACCCACTGTAGGTGGGTTTATTTGATAACAAAATAGTCAACGACTACATCACAAGGAGTAGTTTTACTTAAAGCTAATGCATAACTAACTGACCCAGTTCAACTGTTCTGCCCGTTCGTTTTTCTTCACTAACTGCCAAGTTAGACCTCTCACTTTCGCCTTGTTGACCCACTGTAGGTGGGTTTATTTGATAACAAAATAGTCAACGACTACATCACAAGGAGTAGTTTTACTTAAAGCTAATGCATAACTAACTGACCCAGTTCAACTGTTCTGCCCGTTCGTTTTTCTTCAGTAACTGCCAAGTTAGACTTCTCACTTTCGCCTTGTTGACCCACTGTAGGTGGGTTTATTTGATAACAAAATAGTCAACGACTACATCACAAGGAGTAGTTTTACTTAAAGGTAATGCATAACTAACTGACCCAGTTCAACTGTTCTGCCCGTTCGTTTTTCTTCAGTAACTGCCAAGTTAGACTTCTCACTTTCGCCTTGTTGACCCACTGTAGGTGGGTTTATTTGATAACAAAGTAGTCAACGACTACATCACAAGGAGTAGTTTTACTTAAAGCTAATGCATAACTAACTGACCCAGTTCAACTGTTCTGCCCGTTCGTTTTTCTTCAGTAACTGCCAAGTTAGACTTCTCACTTTCGCCTTGTTGACCCACTGTAGGTGGGTTTATTTGATAACAAAATAGTCAACGACTACATCACAAGGAGTAGTTTTACTTAAAGCTAATGCATAACTAACTGACCCAGTTCAACTGTTCTGCCCGTTCGTTTCTCTTCACTAACTGCCAAGTTAGACTTCTCACTTTCGCCTTGTTGACCCACTGTAGGTGGGTTTATTTGATAACAAAGTAGTCAACGACTACATCACAAGGAATAGTTTTACTTAAAGCTAATGCATAACTAACTGACCCAGTTCAACTGTTTTGCCCGTTCGTTTTTCTTCAGTAACTGCCAAGTTGGACATCTCACTTTCGCCTTGTTGACCCACTGTAGGTGGGTTTATTTGATAACAAAATAGTCAACAACGACATCACAAGGAGTCGTTTTACTTAAAGCTAATGCATAACTGACCCAGTTCAACTGTTCTGCCCGTATTTACAAGTTTAGTAGCTTGCTTTCCGGCTTCTGTTGGTTTATCGGAAAGGTTTGTTTTCGGAGTTTCGGGATTCCTGTGGTCCGCAGAATGCGACAGGAACCCCGTAAACAAACATAAACCCACACGAGAGCCGGCATGCAGGGCACAAGAGTTAGGCAAGTATTGCTTCTAACAATTAACCTATGAAAAGAGCCGGGGAGCTTGACGTCACGGGAACCGTGTAACTGGGCCACGTGACCTAAATCCAATACATTCTGAGTAAAATCTTGAAAATTCAACTCGCTGCCATTTGCTCCAGGTTAGAGATTTTATGCTGAAACTTCCGTTTCTGACTAATATCAATTGGTTCTTTGTATTTTTGGAATTGATTTTGACAAAACATCTCGTTAAGAGGTAGTTGGGGTCACATGACCCAGTTAGTGCAAGTGGCCTATTAATAAGCGGAAATCTCTCTCATCTTTCTGAGATGTCTTTCCAGACTTTCCACTACACGGTTTATACTGCTTGGCCAATTTTAGCATGAGAGCAGTTCTTAAAATAACTCGAGATGAAAACTGCTAGTAACGCCAACTTATGCTTCTTTCGATCTTCTCATAATCGGTAACGGTCTTCTGACTTGATTCTTTGAGAGTACTGTCGATTTCTGCAGAAACCCAATCCATGGGAAAAGCTGTATTTCCCATGGTAGAAGAATGGGAAGTGTTATTCAGCTTTTCCCGTGTAGTGACAGGCTTGTTCGAGGGACTCGCGTACAAGGTACGGCATGACATGACTTGCATTCATTTCAATTCGATTTCATGTCTCGGTTTTTCTTGCTAGCAGAAACCACATCTGGTTTTGAAGTGTCCTCTGCACACGAATGTCACAACCTCGTTCAAGATTGCAGTTAAGCGGCCAGCGAATAAAATGCGATCAAATTTTGATAGAAAATAAAACAATTTCCACTGGATGTTTCAACGCCCACTTCAGAGGCACGCTTCGAAATCAAATTAGCTATCTAAAGGCCACATAAATATAATTTTGCGTAAGTTTTCCTGGCTTTTGCCACGATTATTTCAAGGTTCTTGGTTAGGTTATGAGGTAAAACGTTTTTGGCTTCAAGGGGCTCGTTGGAATCTTTCCAACAGGCCTGGTTGTAAACCTGATAAATTGACTTTCTTGCTCGCGCACAAATTTGATCGACCAGTTTCTCCAAGCTCACGCCATTTCCTCGTAAATGCGCGAAATAGAAATTACATTTGTGTGCAGAGGCTACTTTTGCAAAGTTGAAAAACACAAGAAAACAAAAAAAGTAAAAGTATATGCAGGGAGGTAAAAGCTGTAATCATGGCATGGCATGGCATGGCATGGCATGCCACCATACCATGCCATGCCAGATCATACCATGCCATGCCATGCTATACTATACCATAGCGTCTGCTCACAGGGAAGTCTTTGCTCGCATAGTGCCAAAAATATAAAAACAGGTTAAATATAACATTTTAACATGCGCCTTTTTGTAGAGGACGTGGCTAGAAATGTTAGATATATTGTGAACACATTCAAACATCAAGTCTTATTGTCAGTGAGATTTTACTACATTCATGTAATTTACAAGAGAAATGTACATATTTGTGAACTTTTTACACAGAATGCAGAAATGCTTACAAGCCTTACATGTTGATCATTACTTTTTATCATTACTATTATTGCTATTGTCATTTGATCCAATCATCTTTAGCCGACAATGGCTGGCTAAAACCAAACAATGATTTTCGTTATTCACATTAAAAAGCTAATCACTTGCAAACTCAGCCCGGCTACACTAATTTCAAGTGTCTCCGTCTTTTCGGAATATTCATTTCTTTACGAGTGGAGTCCCAAATGCAAAATGGGAAGCTGATATTCGGTCCTCTTTTCTTCACACTATAAATATATACTTATTGAATATTGCAGTAGGTTCCCAAGAAATCGAAAAACGTACAAATTAAGGACAGAAGTGACACCCAAACACGGTGCAAATTGCAATATAGATTTTTCGACTTGTTGGCCGTCAAAAAGACTCGTATTCGTGGAGCCTTTTGGACTGGTTCCACCTGCTGCAAAAAACCGAGTTCGTTATTCTTAAAGTTAACAAACTTTCAACTGCCTTTTGTTAATACTACTGATGGTTAAACATGTGGGTCAACAATTTCAGGTCGTAGAAAGTCCCTATTTATTGGCGGCCATCTTGGATACTTCTTGAAGAGTTTTGTAGCGCTTAAGTTTCTCAACAGACGTTTCATCGCTCTATTGATACGAAAGAACGTAGCAATATTTATTCTTGCCAGTGTCTATAAATATTTCCTAGAGAAAGAGTTCCTGAATAGCAGAAGTAAGGACCCAGTAAAGCACTTGATTGTCTGTTGGCCAACACAACAGTTCTGTCGCTACTCAAAGAGACATGGTCACCGAAAACTTCAGAAGTTTAACATAATTTATAAAAATAACAACTCAAACTAGTGAAGAAGGCTTTCAACATAATATGGTGAAAAGCTGAGGCCTTTTCGACATAAGATTGCAAAGATATGAGCGGATTTTGATTACAGCTTACATGAGGAAAGTTGACTGATTTGAAATCGGGGGACTTTTTCAAACCCCATAAATTTTCAATCTCAGCTCGCTCAAATCTTAGCAATCTTTCATCGGAATCCCATAAATTTTTCGTACTGCTTCCTTTAACTAACTCTTTCAATTTCAGAGAGAATATTTTTGTATTTTGCGACAGTAATTATATCTATATGTGACCATGTCCCTTCACTGATGGTGAAACGTTGCTTGATCATCAACTTTCGATCTACTTGAGTACCCGGTCAATTTTTATCCATTTCTAGGTGCTGGCACCCTTTCTCTCGTATCAAGAGACCATGATCCTCACGGATAGGCGTTGCTCGGAAACAACCAATCAGTGACGTACCGTACCTTGAAATAGCCCCAAACTCCAAAAATAATATATCTGCTCAATAGCCACGTACACAGGTATGAAGGGCATATTCTCTGAGGATCGTGGCCTCTTGATGCGTATGCATTTCGTAACACATTTCAACGTGTTTCGTCTGCAAAATAACGATTTTTTTTGTAGACAGAAATGTCACAATACTTTCTCCTAGTAATAGTATGCTCGACTTTGCTCCATTTTTTAAAATTATTGGTCTCTGAGTATCAGGTGAAAACAAAACAAGAAGTAGGGAAGAAAAATAAAATTGCGCCTACCTTCTCGCTTTAGAGTGAAGCGGGGAAAACGGAGAGGTTTTGGTACCTTAAATTATTTGCATGATAATTTCAATAATTGCTCTCTATTTCGTTGACTCAAGTTTCCGTCAAGTAATAATTCAAAACCACGATGCATATTTATTATTAATCTCTCTATATATTCTATATCATGGCGGACGTATAAAAGTTCTGTGGTACGTTGTGATTGGCTGGGATACCGCTAGATGCAGGCTGGCCTGGATTATTGCTCATGTACGGACTATATTCCTGAGACGGATGATGATACGCGGACGGCGGGGGCGGAGGAAGGAGCCTGGGACCCGATGAACCTATCGCGCATGCGCCGTTCATCATATTACCCATCATGCCATTCATCATGTTTGGAGGCTGGTAGTTGGTCCGACCAATGGGCATGCGCATATCAACAGCAGGCTGTTGCCATGGGTTACTGTTTATGTAATGGGGTTGTGCTGGCGGTGTTGGCGGCTTGTGCGGTTCTTCCGGCGATGGCGTTTTCCTTTTCACCGGTTTGGGCGACTGCTTTGATTGACCTTTGCTCATTTGCCTCAACTTTGCTCTTCTGTTTTTGAACCAGACCTTGAGAAATAAAAAAAAAAACAGTATTGATTGTTCAGAATAAATTTGTGAACTGGATTTCCCTGCTAGCAAAGGCTTCTTGTCTCTCCTGTCCGTCAGTCCAACGAATACAAAGGAAAGGGACCTCTGCTCGCAGGGAAGAGCTGGATGAAATCTAAACAGTGCTGACGCAAATTTCCCGACGGATTTATTATGCATAATAACTTAATGATTTCACCGAGCCTGCAAAGATCGATTTCTGTAGAGTTAGTCTGTAAAATGAATAAAGTGGATCGGATTTTTTCCACAAAGTTTTCACTGGTGCATCATCGGAACCATCGCTACCTAAAGGCTGATGCCATTCTCGTACCCAGAGCTCCCCGGCTCGTCTGCTCGCAGGGGAGGCTCTGGTGACATCCGTTTGAGGGTCTTCGCTAATTGGCTGATTTTGAGCGTTGGAGCATGCGCAGAAAGTTGTTTATCTCAACGCATTCTCGATCCCAGAGCTCCCCGGCTTGTAACTTCGCGTGGGCAATCTCGTACCCAGAGCCCGTCATCTTTTTGGCCAGCGGCAAGATTCAGGGCTCTGGGGGAATCGATTTTTTTAAAACCCAGATTCTGGGTTTCCGGTTTGATTGTTGTATGAAAATTCGTTACGTTTTTGACCTACCACGCATGCTCACAAATCGGATTCCCCCAGGGCCCTGAATCTTGCCGCTGGCCAAAAGATGACGGGCTCTGGGTACGAGGTTGCTCGCGTGGGGGGCTCTGGTGACAGCCACTGACGCATGCGCGAGATTTAATACAGAGCCGCTTAGAGAACATTCTCGTACCCAGAGCAGTCCCCAGCTTGTCTGCTCGCAGGGGAGGCTCTGGGGACATCCATTTGAGGGCCTTCGCTGATTGGCTGATTTTGAATGTTGGGGCATGCGCAGAAAAGTGTTTATCTCGTCGGCTCTGTATTAAATCTCGCGCATGCGTCAATGGCTGTCACCAGAGCCTCCCCCGCAAGGTGACAAGCGGGGAGCTCTGGGTTCGAGAATGCTTAGAGAAAGACCTTTCAGCGCATGATCCAACGCTGTCCCCAGAGCCTCCCCGGCTAGCAGACGAGCTGGGGAGCTCTGGGTAAGAGAATGGGCTGATGCCAACTTGACATCGTCAACAATTCATTCCCAATTCATTCTTAAATTAACCGTAACAAAATCTCATCTAAAAAACTTTCCATAGCAGCCGCTGAACTCTTATCTTGACTTGGATATTATATTTAAATCTGGTTTTTCTATTTTCGTGTCCTTGCCCACCTTTTTCGTGTTTTTTGCTTGATAGGATATAGTCTGTCTGTACACGTTCAACTGATTAAACTACCCTAGGTCTGTCAGTTTTTTGTCGTCAAATTGATGAGATAAAAGGTCAAACGGATATAACGGCTAGATAGACAGAAAATAGTAACCCCCTCATAATGCTTTTCTTGGAAATTCTTTTTTTCCTTACAAAAAGCGCCCATTGCTGGGCTAAAAACAAATCCGCCTACTATCAAATCCGCCTACTTCGGACGAAGACGTGGTATCCAACTCTTTTTCTCGTACTCTGATAGATATTGATATTGCAGTAGTAAATATACAAAAGTAGTTAAAAAAGTGAATAGGAAATTAACTTAAAAAGATTTTGGAAGGCACTGATATAGTTGTTCGATTATAGATTGTACAACCTTTTTTACGCCTGCAGTTCCCACATCAAAACTAGAATTGTAAATATCAAAAAATAGTGTTGTACCCTGTGTAGCTAGGGATAGCAGGAGAAAAGCAAAGAAAACTCAACTCCCTCCCTTCTTCATTTTTCGCGCGAGTTTCTCATGCCTGAAAATAACACATGAACGCTTGCTACGCAGGCTCATTTTGGTCTTGGTACTTTTTACAAGTATCCTTGTTTATACAAGATCGAAATGTCTGGTAACGTGAAAGTCCTGTTTACCTGTACTCTTGACTCTGGAAGGTTGATCTTTATGGCGACTTCTTCTCTCATAAAAATATCAGGATATCGCGTCTTGGCGAACAGTTCCTCGAGAATTTCCAGCTGGTTCTTTGTAAAAGTGGTGCGCTCTCGACGCTGTTTTCTTGGTGGGCCTGAAAGCAAAGATAGGAAGTATTAGAGACACTAATTAGGACGTAACTGGGATATTCAAGTGCAGGTTACTTTAGAAATGTGTAAGGGTTCCTCACGGAAAAAAAAATTGAGCTTTCAAAGCGAATTTCTGGCACCAGCAAGGTTTCTATTCTGGCTAGCTCAGCTTTCTACTTAGTGGTTACTGATTCTAACCCCCTTTGTAACTGACATGTTGTCATTATATAGCTTTCCCCGTCAAATATGTTTGCTGTTTCGATAGACACCTAACCAAGGCTATTAGGGCTAAGAGAAGGCTTTTAGGCTGGGTGGATATCTATTCAATAATGTTCTCGTGAACATTATTCAGAAACCGACGGAACTCGGTAAATATGTTCAATGCATGTTCCGCGTTTAACGTTTTACAATGTATGTTTATCGTTGTCTAAATCACTGAAAACGTAACTTCGGGGAAAGCGGGATCATGTTGAATCAAGTTGAACACCGTGTTGAATCATGTTATGATGTTGAACCGTTCAACATTTGTGAAAAAGATCCGTAAAAATCAAGGTTCCAGTAAAATGATTCATTCCAGTAAAATGATTCAAATCCTATCTTTTAGCTATGCCTTCAACTGATTTGAAAATTACTCAGTATCTACCTGAGCATCTCTGAACATTTTGCGTTTAGAAGAACAATAGGCATGTACAATGGACATGTACCTTCAAAAAATGGAGCTGCCAGTTATTTTTAATTCTAAACGAGATTTACATATTTTTACCGACTACAGACTTCATCATCAGAAAATGACGTCAAATTTGCGCGTACAGAAGTCTAACGAAAAGGCCTTGAAGGCCGCGGAAAAAATCAAATTCAACTCCGAAGTTCAAGAGATTTGAAACTCTGTTAGTTTTTTGTGACCTATGTGTAAGGCAATTTTAAGTTCAATCTGTTGTTTGATTTCTCTTGGCCGCCCAGGCATTTTATTTACCTCTTTCCAAGACTGCTTGACAAGATCCTCATAAGTGTAATCTTAGAAAATGAAAATATTTTCATAAACTAAAGGGGGGTCAGGTCTGCTGTTAAAACTGTCGAGGTCTTAAAAAGACTTGAAGTTGGAACGGACAGCTCAAGAATACCACTTTCAGCGAACAACTTGGCCTTCAAGACAAGAATCCTTTTTAGTTCTGGATTTATTTTTTTATGATTGCGTCCTTCCTTTAGAAGTGATCATTTGTTCATATTTTTCCTGGCTGTTGCAAGTAAAGTGTGCATCTAGATGGCCCTAAAAAAATACCATAGAACTGTTGTCCGAGCTATGGAACCAATCTTAGAAATTATTACTATTTTACATACGAATTTCAAATATTTACTTCTAAAAATGCATTCATTTTAGATTTTTATAACCAATCGCGTAAGCTTAATAGTCAATATTTGCAGAGTAACAAATACAAGAGCGCAAAATGGAATAGTTATAATGAATATAATATATTAGTAAAATATTTTTTTTACATTATGTAGGAAACCCCTAAAAATAATGCTAGTAGTGTGGGTACCGCGACGCTTATAAAAGAGGACACAGTGTACAGTTTCATGTCATATTAAACAGAAAAGGTTTTCTGTTTAGAGGAATTTCAAGATTTGGTTGGAAATAGAGTAACTATATGAGGTATTTAAACGAAGGAACGCCGGGCAAAATGCAGTAAATACATGACAATTCAGAAAAATCTGCCCGGGAGGTGAAAATTCTCGAATTTCCCAGCAAAAACGGGTGAGGTGGCATCCCTATCCAATAATCTTATGGATAGTACCAGAACTGAATTCTACGTATAAAATATCCAATTTCGTCATAGTAAATTCTGGAGACTTCTACAAATCGTTTTGTCCCCACTTGTGAAAATAAGGTGGTGGAGCTTGGCGTTGGTTGCACTGACTTTTACTTGATTAAGTGTTAATGTTTTAATTGTGCACGTAAACGGGACGAAAAGAATACGTTTTACGCGGGTTTGTCCTGAGGACATCAACAACGCCAATTCACTGGGTTTCATTGCAATATTTTTTATAGTCCTTTCATAGGTGTTTTTCGACAGAAAGACTCAAAACCCGCCGATCATGCAACTCTTTAAATACTATGGTTTTTGCAAACTTCTTTAAAAGTGTTGTCTGAGAGGCTAAAAAGCAAAGCTGCAGTGTTCCTTGGATTTTTGAGGCTTTCAAACAAATTTTCAGCGTCTAGAGAGCGGCCATATTGTCTACAACATAAGGAGATGTGGACTCCTAGCGAGTCACTCAGCTCCTGCCTCGAGTAAATGGATTTGTCAATTTGTCTAAGGCAATTAGTTTTATGAGCTTAGATTTATTAGGAAAAAAATTCCCTTACCAACATTTTGCTTATAGGAAAGCAAAGATTATTAGGAAAGATTGCTGAGCTTCCTTAGCTGACAATGGAGTGGAAAAACTACCCCTCACTTACTCCGCGAAATGATCCCAACACCGATACACAACGCCGAAGATGAAATGCGCGATTTTGGGTTTCTTTCCTTTGATTTTCTCTCTAGTAACTACCTTAATTAGTTTCCCCGACGTTCATAAAGGAAGAACAGCGTCTTTTATGTGAAATGCGGCCAAAGTTTGGCTGAGATAAGCCGGGTTTTATATAGCCATGGCGGTTGGGTGCATTTTACATTTTGAATAGAGAGGCGGAGTAGTGCTAAGAGCATCTCCGCCCATCTTATAATTATAATTACAGCAAACACAAATATCTGATTAGGCAAAGTTTAAAAAGCATTAGAAGCGTGTAAGTGTATTCAACGAGTTTCAGAACATTTCCAAACTATATGAAACAATAAACTTCAGAAAAGGCTAAAAATCGCAACAAAGAAAGCTGCATAAGCGTAACAATATATATATCTAATGCACTGATGTTTCTACTCTCCGTGCAAGTGTCTGTTTCACTCATAGATGAGTATGGGTTTCTTAGTTTAGAGCTAGGAAAAACTCTTGCTAAAGTTATATGGTACATCTTTCTTTCTTTAGAAGTCTGTCGATTTCCTAGACGCCACATTTTAGCGATCTTTGTTCTTCTACTCATAAGGATACCCCATAAAGAATATCATGTTCAATAAATCTTATAAAACATGACACAAACCACTAAGCAGGGAACACAAGTTCTAACTAAAATAATTTTTGTTATAAAGCTACTTAAAGACCACTGTAGAAAAGCAGGCCGGTATATCTGGTGATTTTTTTTGGGTTTTAGTCTCGGATTCCCAAAATATAAACGAGTAAAGGACAAGGCTCTCAGGTCCGTACAACAAGAGTAATCATTTCAAATCGCCCGAGGTCTTTAAACCTGGTGTGAAACTTTCTCAAAGGAGCAAAGAAACTATTTAGCAAAGAAAATAGACGTTACATTTTTGGCAAAACAGTGTGTGAAAAAGCGTTTTTAAGAATCATTTTGTTGGATAGGCTGTTGTTAAGAAACGTTGAACAAAAACCTAGACAGCAGCCTTCCTGTATCAAAGAAAAGGCTTTATATTTCAGGGAGCCTCTTAGTTTTTCATCGTTTGACTAGGTTATTTACTGTGATGGTGTTTCTTAGCATAAAAGTTTTGCCTTTAACAAACTATTCGCCGGGAATGTTGAAGAAACATGGCTTGTGTCACGCGCGTTTTGCCATTGCACAGATTATACATCGGGATTCTAAGGCCTAAAACTTTAAGCCTCAAGTTTTAGTCCTATAGCATTAACACAAGCATCACGTTTGTACCAAAAAGGCCGAGTTATCGTATATTTTGGGGAGCATTGGCGCATCCTTATTTCACAAACTGAAGGAGACCCAAGCCATGGCTGTTGTCAACATGTTTGATTGAAGATCTCTCTTCGCTTGGTTTTACGTGTGTCTAACGAGGGACTATTCACAGCTAGAGGGCGGTAAAAATCAACAGACATATCTTTCTCCGATTGTTAGACGTTTATACATGAGATCAGTGGACGCAATTTGAGCTTCGTGCGAAAAGAATCCATTTCTCGTCAGTGTGTTCCACGCCGTCAGTGGTAACGGGAAGTCAAGGAAAGCTGAGGTTCTCGACACAAGACGAGACATAGAAAGATAATTAGATCCTCTAAAGCATCGTGTTTCAAGTCCTACTCTGTTTATGTAATACAAAGTTAAAAGCATTGCTTTATACTCTAATAAATTGTCCAAATTTCAACAAGAACGTGTACTCTTTTCCAGCTAAACACTGTCCCTCGTTGAGATTCTTCGCCGTGTTTTCACAATGTCCTTCTCTTCGCGCCTGTGCCAACAGAGCATATTTCGTACTGTGGTCGGATTTGTGAGTCTTCTCGCGCGGTCCCTTCCTTTAAAATGCCCATAAATCTTAGCGAAAGCCTTGAGCACGGTCTGGGATTAGTGAAACTACTGATGGTCTGTAATAATACGGCTCTTTAGGCATGCTTTGAGCTGCAAACTGTGGTCTTTATCGAGAAAGGAGCTTTGAAGCTGTGCAGTGCTCTCTTGGAGTTGCGAGGAACGAACTATACTGCTAGAAAAGTTGTACTCACTAGATGCGGTTGAGTCTTAGACTAGTCTAGGATTAACTGTAGCCTTTGTATTCTCAGTACACAAAACAATCTTTAGGGTAATAACCTCAAATAATGGTCTAAAATATCAAGGGAAAGCGCGCATTGTTCAGCCTGCGCAAACGCGAAATCAACAAGGTTATGCGTATTCAAGATTCCCCCTTGCGCGTTCATTTTCCAACTTACATTACAAAAATGAGTTCATAGGAGGGACCGGGATAGTTCTTGGGACATGCAGTGACTGGCTTACCAAACATTTGCCCATGTGCTTCGGGGCTAAAGTAGTCGAAGTTTGGCGATGGATAGTTGAGACCGTTCATGGGGTAGGGAGGTAGCCTGCCGAACACCCCTGCCATCCTCAGTGCTCTCTCTTGCTCACTTTCAAATCTACACTGTAGAACAAACGCACAATGTCAGGCGAAAGACTTGTAATCCAAGGCAGACCTAAACCAACCGCCGCACAGCAACAAGCTAGCAGAGAAGTCAAATATGTTTGTCTTCGTCACTGCCTCGGTGCTGTCAACATTATAATTAGGCATTAAGAACAACAAGGCACACATTGGCTTGTCAAGTCCAACCTGATAAATCGACCCGACCATCGGTGATGGTGTGCGATAACAAACCCGTGATTCCAAACTATCGGCGTGGCGCGGATAACCGGGTATTAACGGTCGCCAGCTCACAGCATACACAACTCTATTCTCTGTATTATAATACAATACTCACTCGGTTTGCGCGAGTGAGTGCGCGAGACGATATTTAGAGCTGCACTACAAGTCAGAATTGCGTGTGCTTTGAAATTTGATTCAACCAAAGGCTAAAAAAAATCCGTTTCTGCAGAATATTCGCTGCTTATTATCCAGCGATTTGATCACTGAGAGGAAATGGCTAGGTTCTCATCACAGCGGTGTGCCAGTTTTATGCACAACACAGCTCTGACTGAGTGAAGCCCTAGTGAGTGAGTTCAGGGTGAGATATTAATGCGCTAACCCTTCTATTTAAGCCGTCACAAACCCGTCAAATCGACGATGTGATCGAGACGCGACTGCTTCGTGCACTTTGGCTTTTATTTGACGGGCATATTCGAGATGGCTTTGACAGATCTTGACCAAATGTGTGGCAACTAATATATTTTATCAAGAGAAGAGCTTTCAATTACTGACACTGGCTGATTTGATCAGTGAAAGTCTCTCCCAGAATACTTAGCCATTGTGATTAAGATTTCTAAACTATTCGAGAATCTCAGTCGAACAAGGCGTATCGATTTTAGGTTTTTCTCTTTTAAAACGAAAAAGATACCTGCGAAAAAGCGCCTGACTCTCTGCAAACAATATCTGATGTTGATTCTCCAATGTCAGTCGGAAATAAATGTCCCAAAATCTGGCGATGTAAATTAATGCTTTTTATTGTGGCGCGAGACACTTTAAGAGACGAATGACGGCGAGGGAAACCCTAACGATAGGAGGTCAAGAGAGGGGATGGCCCACTCTTAAAACTATAGACAGCGAGACAAATGCATAAGAGCCCATGGTTTGTACTGTTTACCTCTCTTTGTGATCTTTTAGCACGATACAAAGCAGGTCTGTCTTGTAAATGAAACTTTAAACAAACAACTTAGCCTAATTGTGGAGGCTTGTGGAATCACACTCAATAAAAACCCATTTAGCTGCTCAACCTGTCAAGACTAATGACAGTAATGTGACAGATGTCAATCAAACTGCTATGTGGTTCATTTTATGGCTTATCAGTCATAAGAAGGTTGTTCGCGATAAACGCAACACGTGCGATTTCTCCTCAGTTGCCGTCGCCACAGAATCAACCTTGGCTGTGCTTTTTGATACCCGCATGTCTACGTGCCTGTTTCTCGCACAGCAAACTCTCACGGGCGCGCGTAAGCTGGAGATCTCACTGGTTGTGATTTGAGTTGCGAATTCATATGAATGCCTGTCATATATAAGGTCGTGTTCATAGCCAGGTTACTGATCACTCACTCTAAGTGTTTCCGGTTAGATTTTGCCGGATGTTTCAGCGCGTTTGGAATTTAATCTTGATATAATGCATGCAGTGATCAAAAAACTGACTGGCAGCCTCTTGTGGCAGAAATATCCAAAATGCGTCCAAATTGGCCCGTCTCTTGTGTTACCCTTTGAGATTCTAAATTGGAGGATTACGCTCTCGTTTTCATTCACTTTTGATGGGGAGATGTCAAACATTAGAGGAGCTTAATGCGGCCGAGATTCCTTAAGAGGAGTATGGGCCCAGTGTCATTTTGAGCAAACTGGGTTGACAGTCTCTCAACCAGAGTTCTTGAGCTCGCCCTTCTCGAAATCTCGCAGTTCTTGCGCAAGAAAACCATTCTGGACTCAAAGGCATGGTGACCATATTTTGCAATCATTTTATGACTAATGGCGATGGTATTTTCAAGAACCGTCAGACGGCGCGCAATTCGCACTTTCGTCCAGGAAGTTCCAGACATACGCAGCACCTGCCTGGCTTGGTTATGGCGGCTGTGCGACACCAACGACGCGACAGTTTTTGTTTAACAGAGTAAACACGATCTTTACTGGGATTTTTTTGTTTTCCCAGCAATACAACCAAAATAAATATTTACCAAGCTCGACATCTGGTCAAGTCTACACCATGAGGTATTCAAGTTGATATTGCTTGCGCAAACGAACTTGATGATGCGGCTAGAATTGCGCAAGTTTTTTCCTAATAGAAAACGATAATTGCAGAAAACACGAAAGCGAGCACGTTAGATGAACAGAAAAATAATATAACGGGTATAATGATGAAGCACATTGGAATGTACACAACCTATAATAAAAACTTCAAGCCACGTGTCCCTTTATATGAATCGTGTCTTTAATTTTCGGCTAACTCTCGGGAAAGTTTCACCAAGAGCCGAAAATTTAAGAATTTTTAAAGACGCACTTGAGTGTCATTTTTGATGAGATCCATCGAGTTTGCTTTCCAATCTATTTTTGATGATGAATTCACAACTTTAAAGGGGATTGTGTTTTATTGTCAATCAGTACGGGAAGGTAAATGTGCACCCTAAAAGAAATGCCATTTGCGTTTATTGTTCCTCTGATATCGATATGTATGAATTAAAAAAGATTAATAAAAAGGCTTTTTTCGTACAAAGTAATGTAAAGACAAAAGCTGCAACAAGAACTAATGCACTCTTTATAAAACCTCTTTTTATGAAATCCGAATTATTGTTATTAAATTACTTTTAGTAAGTATGGTTTCCAACCTTCTTGAAAAAATAGTCGTATTAAACTAAATTTCAAAACTGAATTTCACTTGAAAATCAAGACTAACTACACCTAAGCTTTCAAATAATAAAGTGGGAATTTTATGGTTAAAATGGAGCAAGAAGAAACACCCGCGTTTTCCTTCGTCCAAATGGAAACTCTAATCAGAGAACGTCGAACTTCTAAGTGGCTTCCTGGTCTAAAAGTAGTGCTTATAGGAACCATTTATCGTCAGATGTTTGTTATCAGTATCAAATCCGAGAAACCTCAAATTTAGCCGAGGATTTATTTCCTCTGTTCTATGTATCCATGTACGTATCGGAAACGCCCCACGCGCTTGGCTGCCATATCTTGGTGTGATGGAAAGCTTCATTGGGGGGTTACGTTCCGGATTTGATGGATTCTCTGCTCGTGATCGAGAACTCGAGCCTTCATTTCCCGTACCTTTGATCGATTTTGTTCTCAAAGGAAATATTACTGGCGTTTAGAATCACATGTTTCCGTTAGCTAGCAAACTAAAAGGCGCTGGGGAGGGCCTGGGAGTTAATCTTCTACGCACGGAGCTTTGATGCAAAGATTTTACGATCACCCAACACTATCAGTCTGCGACTATCGCATTAAAAAGTTGAAAGGTCGAATCGTTTATGCGATTTTCTGCTGAAGAAATAAAACCAATTTAAAGTTCATCCTTCTTTCTCCATCGAACAGTCAATTCCAAAGGTATAAAAAAGATATATTTTTTTCTGATTTCTTCTGCCTCAATAATCATATATTTCTTATGATTATTTAGGCACGAAATAAAATATTCCTCTTTGTTCGCGTTTGCGCGTTCGCCTTAATGAAATAATAGAAGAGGAAAGGTAACTGCCATGATAAGTTTGCATTATGATGGGTTTAAAGTAAGAAATAAACAAAGGATTATCGAAAACGTATCATTTCGTGAAAACGAAAAAGTAAACGTTTGTAAACGTTTGTTATACCCTAATGAATATTTCATAGTATATTATTTCTAAAGGTAGTTACACTAATAGATAAAGTATAGTAGTGATTTGTCCCGCCTACAAGCCTAATACAGTTGTACGAGTACATCTTCACTAAGGAACTAAAACAGTGTGTTCTGCCCAATATAGGCCGCATAGTGCGGTATTGTTTGCGTGGAAGAGATAGCTGTTAAAGTACTAGGCGGAACTTTGCACAGTTTTGATCAATATACCAATGTTTTAATTACTATAATTACGGTATGAACAATAAACCTATAATTCCCTCCCAAATCGGTGTGTAAAAAAACTCTTCACCACAAAATGGCTAACAGATACTTCCGTAGGAAAAAAGCCAGCAATTCTCCAATTATAATGACTTTCCTTATTGAAACAAACTATTATTAGAGGTTTTCTGATCTAAAAACAATCATACCACCTCAAGGCTTCCCTAAAAAAGATTTTTGTAAAGCAATTTCCATCACGTCCTTTTATCGCTATCGTTTTTAATTGAGTGACATTTTCATTTGTGAATTTTCGATTTGTCGTCTATAGGTGCTCGCCGGGCTGCTACCACGAAAATGGCGTTGCTTCAACTAAGAAAGCTAGCGCGTCGAATCGCGATATCTTTCAAGCCTCATCGATTGCTGCTCAAACAGTGTACTTACAGAACTCAATCTGATGGCGTTATCGGCAGTGGATTGCAAGCCATGGTACGATTCCATTAACTCGAGGCTCCCTCCAAACCCCATTTGCTAGCTGTGTGTGTATGTATAACCAGCACAAAAGCCTTCAATGTTATCTTGGCATCTGCCTGCTATTCAGTCACTCAAACTCAAGCGTCACGTCGCCCTTTTCATCTGCTATCCACTATGGATAGGCTCCGTGGCGCCAAGCACGAGAAACGTCAGTGAAGTGCTAAGTGTTCTGTCACACAGTGATCGGGAAGAGGCCGAGATACTGTGAGAGACCCTGTGCGCAATCACTCTACACTCCTTCCACTTAGTGAGTCCTAATGGAAGGAAAGAACCAGTCGAATTGACGCTGAAAATGCTGAAAATCCAGCTTCTAGACCTTCTAAAATCGTCACTTTCACGAGGTCTGGCGTTTAATTTCCACTAATGGGAAAATAACAGATATAACTGTCTTAAAATGGCTCTTTTTGTTGCAAGCAAATTTTAACGGTACTCTCAGAGTACTCTTTGAATGATTTTAATTGACATTATAGGCCTTTAGTGTGAAATTGATAAATTAACGCACGAAATGTCCTGCCTTTTAGTGGACCAAAGGGGAGCAAAAGTGATTTTTACTTTTTATGATTTTGTGAAAAGATGAGAGCTGTCAGAGACAAGAAATCAATGTCGTCCTTGACATACGTCCGAGTTTGTCTTCCGGAGAATATATGTGACTTGTCACGTAGACGACCTTTGCGGTTTCAGTCCGGATTTTCCTTGAAATAGTTATTGCATCACAATGAAGTAAATGGGTAGTATTATAGATAGCTCAGTGGGAAATCTGCATATCTTGATCAGGAAATCATTTGTTGCTCAATATAGAACAAGCACATTCACTTTGGCCAGCGGTGCCTATAGATAACACAGCTTTGGAGGGGTGACGAATGGTCATTCGGAAAATGTAGAATCTTGCGAAGTTCTGAGGGATTCTTAAAATCTCGGATTTATGTGTGAGGAGCAATTACTGATCGTCTCGATTTCGAATTTTCACGGAATTTCTGTAGAAACCCATCCATGGGAAAAGCTGGATTTCCCATGGTAAAAGAATGGGAAGTGTTCGGATTTCCCATGGCTGCTATCCATGTGAATTCCGAACGATTCCCATCGCGTGTGCCTTGCGAAATTCAGCTTTTCCTATGGTGGGTTTCTGCAGAAATTCCCATTAGACGAACGACGATTTGTCCGTCCAGACGATTTGTTCGTCTTCTAGTGTGAAAACGGCCATTGTTTGTAGATGGCGGTCAATCCTTATGACGGACACCTGCCAAAAGACGGACAGTTTCGGTTGGCGTTGATGGTTGACTATACATATGAACCCAGAGTATGTAATTAGTTACCATATTAATGTCTTCTTTCTTATATTCTATGTACCAATGATGGTGTTGTGAAAATTTTTTATTGATTATTAATATGAACCCAGAGTGCACTATACTTTGCGAAGCGCCTGTAGTGGTATATTACCCCTAGAATATTTTAAATTTAATGGATCGTTTTGAACCAGCCACGAGAAGCGCAACTGGCTCCGGCGAGTTATTGAGAAATGATTTTTCTTTATATAAATACAACCCTAGAACTTCAAAAATCGGGAGAACCTTGGGATTTTGGCAGACAAAATACAAAGGTTATATAAGAAAATTCCAAGAAATACAGTAAATATGTGGCAGTATTTGCTGGTAGACAGGAGTGAAAGATCTTGAGACTCCCGGGCAAAACCCGGGAGAGTTGACGTCCCTAAAAGTGGCGGCTTAAAGAACCCCAGTCACCCACTCCCATGTTATTGCTTACTATACACTCGATATTAGGTAGACCAATAACGTGCAGAAATCTCGAAATCAACATCTACAAACAAAGATGTGTACTTGGTTTACCGATTTCAATCGAAAATATCGCACTACATTCCCTAAATTTGCCGATGGAAATGGATGCTTTATCTCACTCGGTAGACATGTATTGCTAGGTTGGCAAAATGGCGCGGGATGATTGAGGCTTTGTAACGGCATATCCTAGCGAGCGTTTCCTTGTGGTTTTAGTGGTAAACAAAGGCCAAACATTCACGGTAGACCGACTACACTGTCCACTGAGCTCCGGAACCTACCGAACGCAAAAAAGCTGCGGAAATCTCGCCTTATCAAGGTCACAAGCATAGGGCTGGACATCTCAGATGGACACATATTTAGAAATATGCATCTGTGCTCTAGATAAGTGCATGGAACTAAAGGAATGAAAGTTAAATAAAATAAAACAATATTTCGTTTCAATATTTGACCCCTTTTTAGTCACTTTTCTCTAGACAGTATTTGTAGTAAATGCCGTGTATTTTTGTGCACATGCAATGGAAAAACGCTTCTAGATTTGATATAGCCGAGGCACTTTAGACCGGGGTCAGATCTTTTGTTCTTTCTTTTGTATACGCCAACCAACCATCTAGCGTTACTTTTACTGTTGTAGTACAGCGCTTTAAATTTGTCATTTAATTTATTTGTCATACTTTTCTTATTATTTACCTAGTACTCATATAGCCAACCCTGCACTTTCAATCTTATGGAGGCCCCTGAGAAATGTGCGTGGGATGCTACTAATAATTTCGCAATATTTTAACCATAATTCTTCCCCCGTCTGGGGGGGCTTTTGTCTAAACAGTCAAACCACGCGTGCCCTAGAGATTTGACTGACAGGAGTCAAAAAGCGGTTTGGGGATGTACCAAGCAAGGAATTTCCTGAACCTGTTACTTCTTTCGAAGTATTTTTTTAAACGTAAACTTCCATGTACACACTGCATGCCTGTAGTGGGGCAGAAACTGGGGGAGCTCCCGCCCCTCCATAAACCATTTTGGTAGCATTTTCAGCTCCTAGTAGCCCCCGTCTTCAGATTGGTTTGTTATGCTAGAAGGTTCCCACAGAATGCTTCACCCTGCTACAGCCCTCTTAGCCTGCGTGGAGCATGCGTTTCCCTTGTAGGGTTCCAGACGTCAGTGAAATGTGCGAGCGCATTTTTGTTCGCGTGAGAAATGGGACGAGTAAAATCATCGAAAATCTCTCGTACTTTCCGGTTTTCCCTGACCCTGAAACCGCCGGAAACGATGGCTTGCTACGCAGCCTAAAATCACTCGATAACTAGGACTTCACAATATAGTCGATTTCTCCACGCCTAATTCTTACATGTGGTCAAATGTAAAATCCACTAGCAGTTCGTGTAAGCAGTTGACAAAACTCTTTTATCAAGTGTATTTGCATTGCATTGCAAACTTCTGTGGGTCTAACCTTTTCTAATAATTACACCAAAACACTGAAAACGAATTTGAAGTTCTCACACAGGAAAACATTTGTTAGTTTCAATCCCTACCATTTCCCTACTGAACAGTTCAGAGGGAAATGGTAGTGGATTGAAACTATAACAAATGTTTTCCTGTGTTTGCACTATTCGTTTCAACTTTGAAATTTATTATTACAGGCCCCACTGGGAATTTGGTTTTGATGTTACGAGTAACATCTATAGCTTTTATAAAACACAAACAGAACAGAATTTGAACATCTCTAATATTTACTGTGATAGGGCCTGATACAATTTTAAATGTTTGTCCCATAATTAACTCGCATGGCGTTATGAAAAAACGTTAGTAAAAGGAATCAGACCCCCGGCTTTTTCCCGGATTACCAGCAGAATAGCAACCTGCTGAATTCGCCCAACGGACTTGTTCACACGTGTATTGAAAACGCACGCAACTAATAGGCACGTCCCGATTGCGCTGGAAAAATCGCCAAAAAGTGCTCGAAATATAGCAAAAAGTGCTCAAATAGTGCTCGATTTCTAAAACAAAGTGCTTGAAGTTTAGAAATTGTGCTCGAAAAGCTGCTCACGGTGCTATCGATGCGCCTTGTAGGGGGGAGGTGAATAGGTTTGCGGATCGGCGGATTCGGGCCTAAATAGCACACGGATTACGGATTTTAAGAAAAACTCGAGCGGATTTTCGGATTCTCAAAACGTACCGGGTCGCGGATCTATTGAAAATTCGAATTCGGATTTCGGATTCTGATAATCGCAACTACGGATTGTGCAGATTGTTGACTGTAGGGTCTGTAGACAAATAGCCCTGGATGTTCGAATTTGTAGGCCGTTAATATGCTTTCGTATTTCACATACTTAATTTCGCTTACTTAATAAAATTTCGGCGCGCTTTGCGCGCATAAAGAATGACATCTAACACACTCTTTCAGAACTCGCCCCGCGCCATTTATAGAACAAGTGTATCTTGACGAGGAAAAATAAACTCTTCCAAAAATGCCCTGCAGTGATAGGCCTGCATACAGTCACTATGATTGAAAGAAGACTTGACGATTTTTTCGCGTAGGTTTACGTTTCAAACGTGCATGTTTTGTCGTGAAGTTGTCGCGATTCTTGCTCGCTGATTGACTGAAAAATAACAGTCAAAACAGCAGCCAATCAGCGAGAGAGAAACGCGACTACTTCTCGACAGAGCGTGCACGTTTGAAACGTAAACCTACGCGAAAAAATCGCCACGCTTCAGGGTTGAACGAAAATGGTAGTAAGCGTGAGTTCGACGTTACAAGCATAGAAAGTCTTCATTTGATGACTTCACGCACATGAGAGTAATAATAATTTCGTCCTAAATAAATTTGCAGGGCGCATGCATAACATAACTTACAGGCTCAGGAGCCCATCAATAGGAGCTTTGATACATAGTTGAGGTAGCGTATTTCAACGTTTACCTACCCTTTCTCTGAGGCTTGATGAAATGCGTTTATCAAAATGTGGGCGCGCTTCGCGCGCAACGAATGAAAGTGTAACCCCCTCTTTCTGTAAAATGTCTTCTACTAGGTCTTCTAATAGGGGACGGGGGATCACGAAAACCCGCTAAATAATGACACGTCCCTCAGTGAGAGATGTTCGTGTATAAGCGATACAGTGAAACGTATTTTTTTGAAATTATTGTTTTCGTAAATCAAACGTTGCGGATTCGGATTGAGGCGAAAATTTGTGCGGATCGGCGGATTTTTATGAAAAATTGAACGGTTCGGCGGATTTGAGGACCCCTATTCACCCCCCCCTTGTAGTGCACTTCCAGAATTCACTGCTACTGTTATTGGGTCAGTAACTACAATGGATTCATCTTCAGATTCATTTTCAGATACGCTTAGCTGGTTTGTTACTTCCATAGTTAGTATTTGACCGATTAAGAAACAGTGCTATACAACACAAACAGAAAAGGGCGCCAAAAGTTCACAGAAACACGAAGTGTCACGAGCCAATGAAAATCGACTGTTCCCACAGTCAAAGGACCACAGTTCGTGCATTTCCATGACAATAGGAAACAAAGCGACATGGTAGAACTAGAGTCACAATTCATATTTTATAGGATCTCGGCTTTTAATACGTTTGAAAGACAAAATATTGCACTTGAATTGTGAAAAATGTTCTTAAAATGTTGCCCGAAAAGCGGAAATATGCCCAAATTCTGCTCAAAAGAAATGTAAAATAATATAAAATAGTGCTCCAAATTCGAAATAGTGCCCAGCGCAATCGGAACGTGCCTACAAGTAAATTATCGCAGGAGCAATGGCGTCTACAGCAAACGTGGGTACCTCTCCCAGACTGCTCCTGTTCTGGACATACAGTAAAAACCCGCATAAAAGAACATGTGGTTTAAGAACACTCAGGCTGAAATTTGGTCAAAAAGGTACCTTATACATAAGAACACATGCAGCCTGAAAAATGAAAGTGTTTCTTGTATAAAAAAAATGCTGCCAGTTAGATTCGAGTACAGTAACCCACTGTGTGGTAGATTACCCAGTAGATCAATATGATGCGCTAGACCATGCACACACAGTTCTACAGCAGGAATTCCAGTATATATTTTTAGCAATTGTTTTTTAGACTTAGCAACTAATTGTTGTTACTAAATGACTGTCACATTTCTACCAATTAAGTACTTGATGTTAACAAACAACTTTAAGAACACCTTAAGAACATTTTCAGGCTGATTTTGCAGAAGACACCCAATATACAAGAACAAAATCAGCCTGATTCCCAAAAACACCTGTTCTTTTATGCGGGTTTTTACTGTATTTGCGCCTCTTGCGCCTGGGATGACGATACGAGCGCACTTATGTCGATAAGCGCACATCGCAAAGAATGTATTCTATATTGTCAGCTCAGAGAAATAAGACACACAATCATGGCTACAAACTTAACGTCATTGTTTTTTTTTTCTCGGACCGTAGATCCTAGATGCTCTCAAAACCGACCGATCGTCGGAATTCCCGAACACTTTGGTTAATTCCAAGATGGCGGCTTTCTATGGATGATGTCGGGAGGCCGGGAGGATAGCAATGGGTCAGCTTCAACACATTGCAGTTTAATTTGAAGGAGTTTCATGCACTTCTCGAGTAAATAAAAAGCTCATTCTCGGAAAAAACTCGAATCAAAATGTGTCCTGGTCAGCGGTGAGCGTAACAGAATTGTGAGCCTGCAGTATACCAGCAGCTTTCTCTAACGTTTTTAAAATCGCGATTCGCGCGAAAATTTTTATCGCACAAGACTCGAGAATCATCCGAATTCTCACTTGCGAAGTTGTTCAAGGCGTTCGAAAACTTACAAGAAGAACAGCAAAGGGTTTGGCACCAAAGAGGTAAGTTTACTTACGCTAGATCCTCAAACAAACTAAGACTCTTGAAGCGAATGTTGAATTCACTCCAAAAAGAAGGCTTCCCCTGAACAGAGGAAGACTTCTGAAACAGAGCCCTCTCTCATAGGAATTAAGTATAAATAAATTCATATTTACACAAAACTTTAAGCAAGCCAACTCTATGTGTTCTGTGTAAGATCAATCTATTATCAGAAGTTTAGTTTACGTCATAAGTGTGACCTCTCTGGACTACAGAGCTGGAAAATCAGACATTGCCTGATCAAAATCGCCAAATGTCCGAATCAACCAGTCCGCCTTGCCTGCTGTTAGATCGGTTAAGGTGCCTAGTAACCATCGCAGGCTGTAGCCGGGCCTGACCAGTTCCTCATATTGGGGGTGCTCGAGCACCCCACTTTTCGTCAAATTTTCATACATTTACTGTATTTTGTGTTTTTGCTCTTCCCATACTTCCTTTCTAATGAGCACCCCCACTTTTTTATGGTCCTGCGCCGCCTATGCAAAGGTTGCATCTACTGACATAATGGTACAGTAAAGGTTAATATTTGGTGTACTTAATGACCACCTTTCACGTTTCACGAATGTCTAGACCTGTAATCACGAGTCACGTAAGAGAAATATTCATAAAATCACGGATCACGGGGGCATGAAATTTCACGGATCATGGCAATAACTTTCCTGTTTTCACGTATCATGGAGCAAATTTGGGGTGAATCACGGATCACGGAGAGTATGGAGAACCCCTTCACCCCCCTGTGTACAAGCATGTATATGAAAAACCTTGTGAAAATTGGCCAGACTGTTATTTCTGTGCAGTATTTATACCTAAGGGATAGAACAATCATTCCCATTTACATGTAGTTATAGGGGCTGTTCCCCAGTCATACCCTATTAATGGAGGGTTTTTTCCTTCTATTCACTGATTACACAACAAAGAGACCTATAGCATGTGCAGCAAGCATTCTCATGTAATTTCGGAGCAGGGAAACCCACAGAGAAGGAAAAAGAAGCATTGAAGTCTCAACAAAAGAGTTTGTTTTAGCCATGTGAAAATGTTTTTTGCAACATCCATCATTTAAAAGTTTTTATACAGATCCAGAAATGCTAGAAGGGGTAGCTAATACAAAGGTTACACTGGGCACTTCTTGCCTCACTAATATCTATTTACTCAAACAAAAACTTGAATGAATTAGAAGGCAATAATTCAACTAGTAATTGCCTAACATCTGGGGAGGGCACCGGGAGGGGGGGGGATCCCATATTTTTGGGGCGGGGGTGCTCGTCGGGAACTTTCGATGTTTCCCCTAAAAGGTACCAAACATGGTGTCGCTCAGTTGATTTTGACCCCTAAAAGGTACCAACAAGACTTATTTTCCCTCGTAATTTTCTCACATACTTTTTACGAGGGAAAATACATCTGAAATTAAAAAATTACCAACAAGTGTAATTTTTGCTTGATTTGCTAGAACAGACCACTAACAGGTACCTATCTGGAAAAAATTACATGTTTTCGAATTTTACCCCCTAAAAGGTACCAGAGGCCTGATTTTAAACCCTAAAAGGTACGACAAGCACCCCCGCCAAAAAAATATGGGAGTCCCCACCCCCTGGGGGAGGGCATTGTCCAGCTTCTATTCATTATACCAGGATCTTGCAAATTAAAAAGTACTGTAAATTAAAACATTTAAGCACGTATTCATTTGTCATACCATCCACAAGTCATATGTACCTGCAAATAAGAGAGGTTTTGCTGAAAAAGGTTGGATCCCTCTTGTTTTGACACTGGACAGTGGCTTGGAGGAATTGGAGAGGACTTAGTAGGCCTTTGGACCAATTCTTACAAGATCTCACTCAAGGAAAATACTGAGTTGAAGTGGCATATCCAAATGTGGATGCCGTATGATCTTCAGACAAGTTCAGTAACTAAAGGCTTAGTATGTGATAATCCTACAACTTTTAGACAAAGAGAATGACCACTCAAGTAGTGCCAGAAATAACACAAAAATGAGACATTTTGGAACCAAAGCCTCAACCTTTTGCCAGCCGGACATGACTATCACTGCTAAGCCCTTTTTTGAATGTAAAGTGAAATGACAAAGTTCACTTGTGATTCAAACTTTTGGGAGGACAAATAAAAAATAAAATCTACCAGACTAATAGAGGAAACAGAGCTGAAAAAAAATGTATTTCCTTGTATTCCATGGATTAATTTATCTTAAGTGAAATTTTGTTGTCAAGCTATGATTTTGATTGCCACAACATTAAGCTGCTAGCAAGTAAAATGGAAAGTGCCATGACAAAATTGTTTGCAATTGTGACCAGTTAATTAGCTGCAATTTCTGGGTTCTATGTCCCAAAGTAACATCCTCCTTTTGCTTAATTTAACCCTCATAAAAAATTAGTCTTGACCCATCCCAGAGCTGATCATGCAAGCGTTCCTATACCTCTTGTGAGCAAATGCAAGACAGTGCTTGTCTGTTCTACATGAGAAGACTAGCTCACTAGAATGAGACCATGCCATTCACATCTAAACAATACTTCCTTGTATCTACACTTATTATGAAATCTTATAGTGACCAAGCTTCTAGGTAATGTCCTATTCTTTTGATCTAGATTCCAGTTGTAAAGGAAGTGTTTTGTGCCTTTGCATGCTATATTTCTTCATAAGAGGAACACATTCATTTAGTGGTCTATCTTAAAAGTAGAACAAGAAATGCTTCGTTTTGTGTCTCAATCTCTTCTTGTAATCGCTTTTGGATGATGAGGGCAAGTTTTGATTTGTCCAGGCAGAATATATTTTTTTTAATTTTAGATAGAAAATTAGCCTGACTTTGTCATAATCCCTTTATTTTTTATAGTTTTTTATTGTTATTGTTTGTTTTCTCTTTTTTATTCTTTTTTCTTTTTTTACATAGTTTTTTAAAGTTTTTTTTGTAAATAGTATATCATAGTTAACGATTGTAAAACACTTAGAACATTCCTGTATAAGCGCTATATAAATGCATTATTATTATTATATTATTATTAGCCCATCAATTTTACAGATGAACGAAATTTAGGTGCATTAAGTATGCAAAATATCGTCTGGTTTTCTGACAATTTGTTGCAACTGAACCACTAAGTGCAGACAGTGGAATGGTTTATCTAGAGCATGGTTTCAAAAGTCCTTAAACTTTTGCTGTCTAGTGTCGGATTCGAAATCTCAGTTAAAACAAAAAGACGTCTTAGTGCGGCTTTCCGTCTCTACCACAAAATTAATTCGTCAGAATCGGGACTAATCGGAAAATCGGTCATAAAGGACGATCTTAAGACTCCTCATGTAATACGGAGTGGAAATAAATTGTCAAAAATATTTCTCAAGAAGCCGTAGCATTGTTATCATTATCCCCTGATCAGCCTGTGTTTGACAGTTTGTTACAGAACATCTTGTTCAGTAATTAAAATTCTCAATACAGGAAAGACGGGGGATAAATCACATAAGGGGTTTTTGTTGCTTTTGTCCTCTCTCGATAAAATATCCACTCCAATGTATTAATTTCGCGTATTTTGTGCTAAGTACGTCACCTTGGGTCATGCTTTGGATAACTGAAAAGAATGCAACGAAGGGACGCTACAAAATACAGCACATAGTTTGTGCTTGTCCTTTCCCCTTTTATGTTAAAATCTTTAGGGTACATTTTGTTTCCAAATAGGCATTATTGCTTACTGCGCGCCCTGCCGTTGTTTCGGCTTCGACGATTCGTCTTGACGATGGCTTCACGACTTAGGAAGCTAACCAACCGGCTTATTCTGCATTTAGAAGAACGTTTTGAAGAACTAGGAGGAATCACGTTTTGTGTTCCTCAATTTAGAGTTTGATCTCGCTTTTTAGCGGAAGGTATGATTCAAAATGCGTTGGATTGCATGCCAGATCGCAGTACCTTTTGATCGACCGTCTACACCTGAATGCACGTTTGGGAAGAAGCGCTTGATTTGCAATGTTTCATAGTAGCGTATGATTGCTTATTTGTTAAGAAGGTAGAAGTTTCAAAAGAAAAGCCGAGTTTAAAGAATATTTAAGAGAATATCAAATATTTCATAAATACCTCTTGCCAATGGTATGGTGCTTGATGCATATTTGGTTCTCGTTTTAGCTCCAAGTCGATCCAAGTCTCCGGAGTGAAATAAAACTATTTGTAAGCAGAGGTCTCCGGAGTGAAATAAAACTATTTGTAAGCAGAGGTAGCTCTTCTTCGTTGAGGTGTTTAGCTGTTTTGTCTCATTGACATATAAGTTTTGCTTCTGTTTTCGTTAGAACTGGACTCGCAACTCGTGCACGACAGCCAGATTAACCAGTTCCGTGTTAGCAGTGTGTTTAACACCTTGTAGTTAGCTGTTTTCCTCTATAAAATCCCAAGCTAAGCTGAAACAATCGTCTTATTCGACTTTGAATAGCTGCGGAGCTGTGTCGAGAAATATTTTGTACTTCCTCGGTCCTTTCCAGTGTTTCAATTCTGTTGTTTCAAAATATGCTTTCTCTGAACTCAGTGTTCCCCAATGAGTATCAATTCTTAACGAAATGGTACACAAAGTGCTGTGTAAGTGGGCTTTCTCTGTCAAATTTCTTTGTGCTCAAAACGTGAACGCGCACGGTTCCTCCCCATCTGGTTTTGTGAGACAGCCGTATTCCCTGATCATCAGAATATAAGACCTCTGACAGACATAATGGAGAGGATATACAATTGAGTTAGCAACGTCATCGAAAAATATCTGCCATTTTCCAGATTTGACTACGGAATGCGATATGCTGATATGAGGGTATTAGCGAGAATCCATAGAATTTTGCATGGCATTCATCTTTGAGAGGACTCAAAAGAAGTTACAAACCAACTCCACGCAGAAAACGTTCCTGTCCCTCTTTCGCCCTGGTACTCTCTTATTATAACACATTCTATAGAAGTTTCGTTTTTTTATAAATCGAACTTCGAAAATTCCTTAGCAATGTGGTCTTAATGTTGGCTTTACGACGCTCTTAGATACTGGGGATTTCTCAGTGGAAGACGGAAGTTTTAAGGGTTTATGTCAGGCTTAAGAAATCCTTTCTAAGCTATCTCAGAAAGGAGGAAGAATTTGACATCTCAAACACATCCAGAAGAGAGACCCAAACGGGATTTCTCTCTGATAAAGAACAGGGTCTCTATGCTACAACTTTCATGTTTCATTTTATTGTGAAATTTGTCTCCTTTTTCTTCTTCCAAAATTGTTCATATTTCATGTAACTACGCAAAACTACGTGATTGACTGTGACCTCTATTCACTGCTGCTACATTTGCTTCATCTTTTCACGCCTTTAACATGCTAAGAGGTTTATCAGTCTCAGGTCAGAGAAGAACAGCGGAACAAAAATACACTTTTCCTGCTGTTGCGTCTTCGGCTCAGTGCGCTCAAAGCAAACATAAGTGAATAAAAATAAGTGAATGAAGAAATGGAAGGAAAGACTAGAAGTTCTCTTCTCGCGCGCCAAACCCTATCACTTTTGGCATTTTAGGTCGGGAGTACAATTTTGGAGGTCTTTAATAATTAAGATGGGATCATACGATTTTTTTAACTTGTCGCCCAGAAACTTTCGAGTCCTAATTAAATGTCCTCCGTTTTAAAGCGAGATGTGATTTAGGAAGGTATTCAAACATCTGAATCTCTGTCTCTGTTAAAATGGACAAGGAATAGTCATTAATATTGATTATAGTAGTCCATATAATAACGTTATTGTCTTTCGATTCATGAGATACACATTTTCTCTTCAAAATCGGAATGTTTTTAGTGGCAGGAAGCATGGGACTCCACACTGGCGGTCCCGGTCGGCCCATCTGTGATAAGTGAGCTTTATCGGCACATGATGAAAGACTAAGTCAAAACTAGAGTAAACTCATCACTGAAATAGCCACAACACGATATTAACGCTTTTACTGGGACTCATTTAGTAACCCCATTTCCCCGGAGTAAGTTTGACAAATCATGTTATCGCATAATTAGGACACAGATTGGCTTAGCTCTTCTAATGATCATCATCATGTTGTTTTGTGAACTTATTGTGACTGATTTATCGTTCCTAAGAAAAGAGGATAAAAGGTTTAGGGAAGTGTTTATATGTTCATTGAGGTCTTGTCAAAGTCGACTAACAAAGCTGCAGGAATTACAGGAAATTTCTACAAGTCAATAACTGTATTCAACTCAGGGTTTGAGAAACGAAGTGAATATAAAAGGCTCAAGCTGCTTCACAGTGACACATCGACTCTCAATGTAGAAAATTCTCATTTTTGCTGATAAGTGAAATGCGATTTTCCGACAAGCGTTTCATTGAAGAGAGACTTCCAGGCGACCCCGTTTTGTTTTATTGTTGGATAAGAGTTATCCTTACCTCAAACAAAGTGTAACTTTTTTGTTTGTTGTAATCTTTAAGGCGTATTAATGGCCGAAGAAATGAGCAAGGGTAAAGAAGATATACTCTATGGGCGGAGTTTTCTAACGACCCTCTGACACCCACACATTATTAATGATTGCATGCCAGTGTCACGATTTTGAGGCAAATTTAGGTTTTAAATGTAGTCAAAATCAAACGAAATGAGCAAAATAATCATCTAGGTTTGTTAAATAACCTTTCAACTGCTAGATGAGCACAAATTTGGAGTATTTTCGTGTGTTATCGAACGGAAGGAATTGGATTACGAAGTGACATTTTTTTATTTCTGTTCAGGCTGAACAGTTTTCGAACTTGGAATTTTGAAAGCGAAAGCTATAAAATCTTATGTAAGAATGCCTATATCAGTAATGGAAGTTTCAGTTCCTTTGTCTTTATACTTTATGATACTAAATAATAGTATAATGTAGGATTCTGAGATGTTTGTGTGGATCACTGGTCTTATTTTATAAAATTTTGTTGAAACAACCGTGACAGGTATTGATATGGAAACAGAGTTATACATTCTCCTTCTATGACAACTCTTTTTAACAGCCATCTACGCAGTAAAAAGTTTCGAGGAACCGTTAGTGGAAAATACTGCGTCTAGTCTAATTTTAGCCGGTGAAAATGAATGGCCAACACGGAAATTTGCCCGAAATAACTCTACCTCAATACACCGATATTATTAATGTTGGCTTGGGAATACATTTCCAAAGCGCACTGCAAAATGTAATTGAAGAGGTAAAGAAGACAGTTGTTCCAACTTAGTGGTGAGAGGGGTTTGCTCCGAGGAATCCTTGGTGTGTCAATCATTATCTGTAACCTTGGCTACGTGTTTTGTGTTGCCCTAGAGATTGAGTTTGACTCCAACCATTTGACCCTGGTTGAAGGAAGCACTCCCACAAACATCAAATCGTCTGTCCCCAAGGTTCATTACAGATCAGAATTAAATTTGAACTATTTAACATACTTTATCAATACACTTTTGTGTTCATGTGACTTAAAAAGGGGCACTCGCACGCTTGCCTGACAGCAAATAATTCAAATTGCAATCCAACTCCATCCTCTTGATAATAGATAAAAACACTATAGATTTGTATTGATTTAAAAGCGAAAAGGTCATTTAACAAACCTGGACTGTTATTTTGGTCATTCCCGGTAAACTGGAATGTATTTTTGGTGATTAGAATTAGACTTATTTTTTGACAGGTTTAACCATCAAAGAACGACTAAGTTGATCAGTCATACGCAGTAGACGCTTGCATTCTCTTATTCTTTATATTATTATGTATACTACTACAAATAGAGTGCTAAATAAACTTATCCTTATATCCTTATCCAAAAACACACAAGGAATCACAAGGCGTCGCCAACAAAGTGAACTGCGTTTGATTTATATGCAAAAAGGAATGTTGAAATCTATGGCCATTATATAGGCTATCTATCAATTTCATTGTTTCGCTATACCTATTGTATAAGATTGAAAAAGGAATGTTTTTTTACTGATAGCATTATATTTCCCTACATGTTAGGTAGGAGAAGCTGGCATTTTCAAATAATTGATTAAAATCAATTATTGTGAAAATGCTGATTATTTGCTCAATTCTCATTGTTCATTGTACTAGATTGGGAGAAGTTTCGTATTGAACATGTCTTTGGGTGGTCTGACTAACATACGAGATAATATAAGGCATGTCATTTTGAAAATAGACCTTTCCCTACGTATGCAAATTTCCCACTTCAAACCACGTGATGTTTACATGAAAAAAAATCCTTTGCCTTTTTGAATTTTTTCGGCGTGGATATGGAACCATTAGAAAAGATGAAAATCACATGATTTGAAATGGGCAATTTGCATGCGGTGGTAAAGAGATGTTTTGCCTGGGGCCAGGTGAAAAAAATGTAATGATTATCACAACACTCCCGAGTCTAATGGAGCGCCACTAATTGCCCAAAGTGCATCTCAATCGTATAATAGCTACCCACATCTGTAACTCTCACATATCCATGAGACATCAACGTTTAGTTTTATCAACACGATTATAATCACGCTAAGCTTCTTGATTTTCATCGTTTATTTTTATAGCTCATGAAATAGAAAGATTATTGGAGATAAGCATTAAATGCTTTTCATGTCGAGAAATTGTAATTTTATCCCTATTTACTTCATGACCCGCAGAGCAGTAATTCAGAAGTATTTTGAGAGCGCCATTACATTCATTGTTTTCATTTGATAGAATGACCAATCCATTGCCTTCAGAATTTGGATCCTATTTGATTTAACGGTTATTGAAAGATTAGTGTCTCCAATCGCAACATAAGAGCAAATTTCTTGGAAATCTCCACAAGGATGCACGGTGTTTTTTCTTCTTCAAAGAAATGAACACTGTAAAAGGAGACTTGCCCATGGTGATAGAAGAAAAGGACTTTTGTGAAATTGACTGTTGTACTACAGAGCTGTATTACAGTTTAAAGTTAAAGGTCCATTGTTTATAAGTAATTCCTGTTAAAAACTGTCAATTGACATTAATTGCAAAGCAAACCAGTATTTGTACCCAAGACAAAGAAAGAAGGAGCTAAATTGAGAAAAGTGTCATCTTCCCATCTGCGTTAAGTTCTCCAACCTCTTGCCTTTTAAGCGGTCGTGTATTTCGAGGAGAAGGACCTTTCGTATAGGTGGCATATACAGCAAAAAAATAAAAAATATATAAGAGTCTAGTGATTTAAGAATTACAGTGCGGCTGACCAAAAATAGAGAACCTGTTTATCTTGCAAAGTAAAATAGGTTCTTGTACAAAAAATATCACTCCATTTTAATTGTAGAGAAATACAATATACATGCATCCAAAATGTTTATTTGTATGTTATTGTTTAGAAACCAAGGTAGGCATTTCATTGTTGAAAATACAAGTGCTAAACCATCATGGTATTTATAGGAACAATATTTTTCCCAGTGGTTACACTATGACAACCTCGGAAAAATAAGAATCAGAGCCTGAATTTTGAAAAACTCCCCTAAAATATAAGAACTTATTCAGCCTGACCTTGAAAATTCTAGGTTTAGTCTTATCACAGTTAATGGAGAGGGAACTATGGTCTTATATGCGGATTTTTACTGTATTAGTAGGTGAACAACCGCCCCTAGTTCGCACTAGCAGCATACTGACTCAACTAATCTATTCATACTATCCACACATCCAGGTCTAGGGACTAACCGATGATGTTCGGCTGTTCTCGAGCACTTGTCGAGATAGGCTGGATTATTCGGATCATTACATAATCACAACCAGAACTTACAGAAAAATGTCCAATATACGACGAGACAATTTATAAACGACTTAGATTTGAGTATAAGATATTGACAATTAGGATGGTTTTCAAACATTTAAGCAAATAAAATGAATGCCGTTTGTCAAAATGTGCCACATTGGGTGAAAAGCTGGTGAAACAATTTACTGTCGCAGATTTCTGCTTCTTGCATCGACAGCCTTTTATTCTGAATCATCTCAGTAAATATAGTTGAGTCGGTTTCTGAAAGATCGCACGTAGAACTTATATTGTAGTAGACGTACCTGTTTCGTTTAAATGGCATAATTTTATGAAAAATAGTCGTATATTGACTAGTGATACCAGGCGTATGTCTTGGGCTAAATAATTTTTTTCTTATTTTACAAGATCCATATTTTAACCGAGTTCCCTTACTGGTGCATCAGTTCAACATGAGAGTTCCACATTTTTTGACAGTATTTTAACATTAGACATTTTAGACTTATGCATTTTACTGTACAGTGCCATTTTAACGAAAACGTACCCCGAAGGTGTTCAAAAATTTCAAAGTAGCAATGAAAATCAGGACTGAGTAATTCTTTGAATGAATTTGTGTGGGTCCGTACCCTGCAAGCAGCGGTTTCCTCCTCTCTTAGGCCGACGGCGAGGAGGAAATGACTGCTCGCAGGTTTAGTGGGTCCGCAGAAGTTCAAATATAGCGCCTTAATGGTTTTGCTCTCGACACAAGCCACAAAGTCGTATATCTGTAATATTTGCTGCTGTGTAATAGACAATCAGGGACCGTCCCTCGACAGGTGGATCAATTAGTGGTACATCAAACTCATAGTCTATCGATACTTTTAAATGATAGGTTCTGTAATCCTATGAGGGAGACAACCCCCAAGTCACTTCATTTTTTTCTCTATGATCCCTCTATGATATTGATAGTGTATCGATACTTTTAAATGATAGGTTCTGTAATCCTATGAGGGAGACAACCCCAAGTCACTTCATTTGACCTTTTCTCTATGATCCCTCTATGCTATTGATAGTGTATTGATACTTTTAAATGATGGTTCTGTAATCCTAAAAGGGAGACCCAACCCCAAGTCACTTCATTTGACCTTTTCTCTATGATCCCTCTATGATACTGATAGTGTATTGATACTTTTAAATGATAGGTTCTGTAATCCTATGAGGGAGACCCAACCCCTAGTCACTTCATTTGACCTTTTCTCTATGATCCCTCTGATATTGAGGGTTTATTATTTGGGAGATCGTAATTTTTTTTTGATCGAGAATGCACGCTTTGCATTGTAGCTTTTTACAGAGCCTCAGTCAGCCGCCATTTGTCAGCCTAGTAATATACAAAGTCAACAAAAGCATCCATTTCCATCGGCAGATTTAGGACATGTAGAGCACAATTGTGGATTGGATTCGGTAAATCAAGTATAAATCTTTGTTTGTAGATAGGTATTTCGAGATTTCTGCACGTAATTCTACTGCTAATATTGAATGAAAACAATAACAAAGGAGTGACTAATAATGGATCTTTAATGTCCACAATCGATTATGTGACACGGAGTGTGGATTGCTCATGAGTAATAAGGGTTATCGAGTTTGGAACAAAGGCATTGCCAAACTTCATCAAAGGATTTCGACTTAGGACCCATTTACCAGGGTCTCACTGCGAAATGACGACCAGGGAAGTCGCCAATGCGGCCAGATTTATGTTGCTGGCGACAAACTCTTTAGTCGGCATCTGGCGTACGACAAATCTTCTGGTGACGACTTTTATCAAACATTTAAAAAAGTTAATGTGGGGCCGTGGATCTGGGGAGCTTTTAGGAGCTCCGAGAAACTTGACTAAACAGTGCATTTAGAAAACGTTTTCACATTTATTGTAAAATTTTCTTGATACTCCGCCGTCACCGTATCAAGCGAATATTAGGGACCTTACGCTGCGACGACGGCAACGAGGACGACAACAGCAGAGAACAATGCACTTGATTACAGAGCACAAAGCGCGCACGTGCAAATGTATGAAAACAAAATGCATTCAACCGTTTTCTTCAGAACTAGGACGTGAAACTGCTTGTTTCAATCGGTGCAATGTGATCGCTTTAGTGGTAGATTGTCAAAGAGAAACGTTTTGAAAACGCTTTTCTGATTCCCGGATTCTGATTGCTTTTGCTTGTATAGGCGGGTGAAAAACTTAGAAATGCGCCTAGTGGGTCTTAGACACAATATCTAGAGCTAAAGGAGGTCCTTTTAACAAAGCCAGCCCATCTGCGCATGCGCATTCTCAAGTAACCGCATACCAATTATTATATTCAGATTCGTCTGTGTGTGATTGACAGCCATCGTATGATTCACAGAGGTCATTAGGAGCGCAAATCCCGGAAAGCTTTGCACATATCGGACCAGAATGTGGTCATTTCGTTAAGACGTCGCCGGAGATGTCTTCTCAAGTAACTTGTCGATGAAATGACAGGATATCTGTCATATCTTATTCATGTGCCTTTATTCAGTGCACATAAATTAGTTTCTCCCTTACTCTTGCTCTTTGTGAATTTTACGAAATTCTAAGATGACGTCACAACAAGTAAATCACGTGACTAGCTAGAAGATTTTAGATGTTGGTACGTGTACTGCGATATGTAGAGAGATGATTTAGAATGTCTGTGAGCGTCACATTTGCTATATTTCGCATGGTGCACTCTTCATACTCCGAGAAAGACAATGCGCAAACTCAAAGCTGCTGAATGTACCAAACTGTTAGTCGTCAAAGGGAATGCAGAATTTAGCATGTGTTGTTGCCCTGTGGCGATAAAGTTTTTTAAATCTTCAGTTTCCACAAACAAATGTCGGTCACATTTACCGATCGCTGTAAGGCGTATAAATTTGCAAGCCCTGATAAAGTGTTTGCTTTCCGAGATAGCGCTAGGGTTATTAGCGAGGGAGGGTTTGCATTATCCATTTCGTGTTTCGAGTAAAATCCAAGTCCTATACATATAATACCATTAGGCGTTCACAATATGTACGAATATGCTTGTTGCAGTGCATTATGGGTGACAGATAGTTAATTGAAAAGACATGTTAAGTGGATTATTGCGATAGATTGGTTTTCTCCGCCCAAATGTCTCTCAACCCAGCCGTTTTTTTTTCTCTAATCAGCCTCATATAGCCGGCTTGGTAGCATTACGTGTGGCTTGAATGAGCTTTTGGGATGTAATTGTCCTATCCGGTTTTTTAGGAACTATTTCATTGCCGCTTGTTGTCGCGTAATTCTAGATGTCTTCGCGTCTTTTTAACATCTGAAGCGTAGATCAGGCCCTTGGCATACCCCGACTTAGATTAGAGATGTTAAACGTGAGAAAACCTCTGTGGTATAGCCTGTCGAATGCATTGCTTGGGATAAAGAAACATTTTGGTTTATTTTTATGATATCAAGTCTGTGAAAGAAAAGTAGTAATTATTAATGTCTCTGACTTCCATTGATAAAATAGACTAGTTTTTCGAATTCACAATGGTCTCAACTCACAATTTGCGATGCATAACATATTATTGGTAGCTTTTTATAAACTTGAAGCCGTTTCTAGATAAGCCCAGGGAGGTCCAGCATGAGAAAGATATGCAATAATACCCTAACTATTGACAAAAAGCTAGGTTTTGTCCCGTACGATATTGTAGCTCACAAGATTGACAAGCCCTCACAAGTATTTGAACCGCAGAGGCCTCGTCACCCAAATTAGCTCTCCTTACTGCCTGGGGAAACAAAATTACATATACTAATCTGTCATTTCTGAGAGAAAGGCCCATACTAGAAACTTTTCATTAGTAAAAAGCTAGTTAGTGTGATAGAGTTGTATTTTTTAAATTGTATACTTTACTACGTATAAAAGTTACTTTAGCATAGTTCGTGCTTCAGGAAAGGGAGAAGCAGTTTGTGATATAATGAAATAAGTAAAACGTTTCTCTGTAAATCTGAACGATCACGGAAGTTATATGGCATGTTTTTGTTTCTAGGGGGTAAGTAAAACAAGAAAAGAAAGTAGAAAGTACCTGAAAAGACGAATTGAGTATTTTGATTATCAACTATTCTGTATCGAGATACTAAGCTTTCTGACATTAATCTGAATTGTGGTGACTTCAAAGCCTTGTCCTGACAAATCCACTGAAAATTTATTATCGCAGTCGTTGTAACATCTCGCGTGTATCGAACGTAGAAGTAACCCTGATTATTCTTGAGCCCGTGTGTAACCAGCCTCAGTCAGTCAGGATTTTGTGGTCAATAAAGCTTGGTTCTTAACGTCGAGATTATTCGGGATTACTCTCTGTTCTGAATAGGAAACCAAGGCAGTATTGCTATTTTTTAGCGTGAAAGGGGCCAGGACTACTCAAGTAAATGAATTAGTCGTCTTTTATCCCATAATATAGTAAACGTGGTTGACATCCATCTTGAGATTGCTACATTCTTGTCTCCTTTTTTTTAAAATTATTTTCAATTTCTTGCATCTTTTTAGTTCTTGTTCTGCGTATTAAATCCAAATTGATAGACAAGTAACTGAATATTTAAGAATGTCCCCCCAAAAACAGGCGTTTTCCTTTCATTTCCCACAATACAGCACAGAGACAAACACAGGAATCCCGTGGAACACGTGACCAACTAAGCCCCATTGCTCTGTTCACCTACAAAGAGAGACAAAGAATTCTCTTTTTCGATCTGGTGAACTTGATTTTTTAAAAGAAACGAGGCACGTGTAAAGGATTGTAATTCTTTTTCAATCCAAATGGTTATTCTTAAATTTAATAAAAGGGAGGGTTAATCCTGTCAATTATGAACAAATAACACTGTTTGAGTATTTTTCTGAAAATGTTTCGTTCGAAACATTTCATTCCTTTTTCAACATTTTTCATTCTCTTCGTGAGTCCAATTAGTCCAATTACTTTAAATATTATGATTATTTTAAAAAACTGAAAGAGAACCTTAGCTGATTCACTCCAGTGGTGGATAAGCAGTGGTATTATGATGAGCTTTTTCGAGTAGCATTATAGAAACAAATGCAAGCTAAATGTACCTGCCGTGCTACGAGTCACGGTGTTGTCAGTTAATAGCAGGGATAAGTAAAGCGAAGGCGGGACTCTAGACAGATGTAAAGTGTTTGTTTGATATCTTTATGGGATTTGACTAAATGGCCTATGTCAGGTTTACAAGCCACTGTTGTCAGCTTGTAATTGTGGTCAAATCTAGTCCTATTTCGCCTCCATACTGCTTGTCATTCAGAACTTTGAAAAACTTGTATTTTCATTGTATTTAATGATTTATTAACTACACAAAATCCTCCGAAGAGGGTGTACAATAAGCCAATGATGTTTTTAAAAAGATGTTTAACTCCCCCTGGGGATTTGTGCTTTTCATTGGTGGGTTTTGTTGATTTTTAGTTGAACGCCTCCATTTTTACTGCAAATTAGAGTTCTGCAGATGTGTTTAATTGAAGACCCCAAAGTAATGTAGGAGATACCCTAATAACAGTTTTAAAGCAAGTAATTTCTAGGCAGTCACGCTTTTTAGTAAGTAACAAGAATAATGTATTTAAGGAAGCAACATCCGAATACAATATAATGGCACACTGTAGCAATTGTGCTTTTCCCGACCTCGGGCCTGATGGCTTTTTGCCCAAGGCGTTAAGAAGATGTGTTTGCTTTTCTTTGAAATGAAAGACCTGTTATAGTATCACTTTCATTTCTTCCTGCCTTGCAACCTGCTACAGGGTATTCATTGAAGTAAAAAGGCTTTAATTCAGAAGGTGAAAAAGTTAGAAGTCCACAAAAGTATTACGATTGATTTCAATGGATGGACTGATGGTTTGTCGATAAGAACGAAGATTAAAATCGAATAAATTCCGATATCCTTACGATAGTAGTGCTCTATTTCTCGTAGCATTTTGAACACTTGGTTCTAATACGGTTTTCCACACGTTTTGACAAAGCCAAAATGGTTCTGTAGCTTTGATAACGAACTCTGTTTTCAGCCATGGAGCGTTTGCAGCTGTCTTCAGAACTCTAGTAGTCAGTGATATGTTTTGTCGTTTTTAAGCAAAGCGATCGTAATTGTTTTAGTAACTTATTCTAATGCTTATAATGGAATATCAAACCCATTTCGTGCTGCTCAATCACATTTGTAAAAAAGAGCTGGAATAAGAAGCCACTATCATGTGGAACACTAAATGCAGTCAGCATTTAGAAGATTCATCGAGACTTTTACATCAATGTCATTGACTTTGAAAGGAACAATTGATTAGATGAATTTCACGCGGGCTGGAACCATTAGAAATCTATTATTGAATTAATAAAGGAAACATTAAAATGGGCACTATGGGCAGAATGAAATTCGAGCATTTAGAGCCAAACTCTTCGGAAGTGTTTTCAATAAAAAACGATACCCATAGTTGCGAAAGGAACAATGTTCATAATGGCTGTCTCCTTCCATACAGCACAAGTAAATTATTTCGTGCTACCTTATTCAAAGACTGTACCAGTACTGGCAAAAAGAAAGAGATTTTTTAGCTTTTGTGGTTATTTATTTTAAAACACACATGAATATCTGGAATGAAATAACAACATCACATTTAGGAACGCCTTGAGGAGGTACATATTGGTTTGTAGTCCGCCCATTGTTGTCTACACTTGCTGTTCTAAACCTGCGACCCTTGATAAATGTTTTGCTGCATTCAAGCTTCTAGCCTATATTTGTAGCGTTGTACGTTCCTTTATTCTACAGAGACAACCCTGTTTTAAGGCCATACAAATGAGAAAATACCAAATTCGTAATTATTCTGTGTTTAGATTTCAAATAATCGCGAAGAGCTGCTCCAAGCTCGATGCATTGAGTCCACAATTACTCTCGTGAGTCTCGCGGCCACGGGCATAACCGCAACGAACGCTTATCGAAAAAGCGCATCTTTCAGCCAAACTAAGGCAAGTTTAGCCTGTAATTTCTCAAATTTGCGGATCCGAATTCATTTATTGACTTACTATGGATTAGGCATGATCTTATTAGCCCAAGCAAATCTTATGATGTTTTAAACTAACCTTCAGCGTCGCTTCTTTTATCGTCCCTTCGAGACCCATTTCTTTCTCTTTAAAATGTATTTCACTGTCCTCATTTTCACTTACTTTTTTTGCTTCAAACTATCGAAACAAGTAAATCAGACCACGTATTTTAGTTGGCGGGCACGTTTATACACATTTCTGCTAGTACTACCTTTTTCAGGCCTTGTACACTATTTCGTAATTTCAAAACCAAAAGTAAACTTGCAATACAAGTTTCAAAATAGCTCAACGTTATAGAACAGAAAATACAGTCTGTACTTTTTGGAAAAGTCTCTTTTCCTCACTAGTTGGACAAAGTGTGTTGGGTAGTAACAGTGGTAAAGTGCGAGCAAAGTATATGGGAATGTTAATCAATTTCAAGGTGTGGTGTTCCCTCTCGACTCCATAGGAGCTCGCTCACGAGCGCTGGTAGAAATTAATAGATTGCGGCACGCTTTTCAGTAAAACGTTCTTCACCAAAGTTCTTGTTCACCAATTTTTACAGTCCCTCCTCGACAGATATTTTACTTGAAAAATACAGAGCTTTATTGCTGCACCAGCCGTATTGAAACCTATTTCAACAATGAACACATTCAAGAATTCGCGCGACCAGTCCAGAAGATCAAGAGTTGTTAGCCATATCGTAGAAGTAAACGATGAACGTGTGAGAAAAGCGTTTGAACAAATATTGCTTAAACAAGTGTGGAATTTTGCACTTGTGTCATAGACCCAAAATGAAATGTAAACAGACGATAAATATAACGTTTACCGAACACTCCATAGCTTGTATTAGATGAGACCATGAGAAATTCGCGATAGTTGTGGGAGGACGGTTCTTGAAGAGCGCAGTACACGATCATAGAAAAGCGCAGGACTTCTACAGGCTTTCTGTGGAAGAAAATCGCGAACGATCTCTCCATAGTTTGAAGCTTGCGAAGAAATGAGTGATCTACCTTTCCTCAAAACGCGGTGCCATCGTTAAGCGGCTTGTTACGCATTTTCTGTTGTTTGCTTTAAGAGTCGTCAGGACAGATAGATCGCTAACGTTTATCAATCTGTTTAGCTGCATAATAAACGGTCTTTCACAGTCAAACAGAGAACCGTTTGTACCTTTGCCAGCTCTCTTGAGCGAGCCACAAAAACAGCTCGGATCAGATGGGAGATGATTTACTAATCCGGTTACGGGTAAATCGTCCTAAGATCGCTGCTAAAAGAGAATTTAATTCATTCTTTTCTCGACACCTTTATGGAAGGTTTAATCAAGTGTTCTAGAATGCCATACCTGTGGTTGTGCAGAGCTGGAAGCCAAGTTGATGTAGTTCCCCGGTGCCCTGTCCATGGCGTGTGATGCGACGTACCTTGGAAGTGAGCTAGTCATCTATTATATGCTCCAGCCCGGAAAAATCTTAACTTTTTAAGATGATAGTAAAATTTGATTGACGTCTGTCCCTTATTTGTGAAACAGTGAGCAAACACAGTGTAGAGTTCTCGTCGTTGGAACCCCAAGAACGAACGAGCAAGCACGCGTAGAAATGCTGACAAAGGAAGTAAACCTGAGATAATACGGTGGCGGCTTGGGCACGCTTTCACTAGATGCAGTGTGCCTATTTAGTCCGTAACAAGTAGAGGGCTGGTTTGTCTCAAGTGTCCTGGCCACTCGATGTACGTTTCTGAATGATAGATTCTAACAATAGACACACATGACCCCTATTGTCGATTCAGTCTCTGTTTAGTGCTTCACGGGGTGGCTTCATCATTACCCCTGGGCTGACGAATGGGACGGAATACCAGTGTTAAGATTTATTTTCAGTAATTGTTCCGTAATTATCTTGAAGCGAAATAAATTGGCTACGATAGCACCTACAGTATGAATTCTGGAACTTCGCCGAAGTTAATTTCTGTGGGTGTGTTTCATGTTCAAACCCACCGCCGGTGAGTGCGTGTCTAAGGTTCCTGTTTACTGATACTTAGCAATGCTTCTGGGCCCCTGCACCGCTTCTAATATCCGGTGAATGTGGCCTATGTTTTAATGGCCCGCACTTTGAGTCTTTGAACCGCGTCATGCTTTATAGTATGTACATACCGCCCTCTTAAAACCGATCCGCCTTTTCTCGCAAAAAGAAAAATCCAATGCCGAATAAGATTGAGGAACGGAGTTAATAAAACTGAAATATTCTAAAATATTGAAAGACGTTTTTGCTGTTGTGAACCTTCGTCGAGATCAAATATTCCTCAAGAGGGGAATGTGAAACGAGTATTACAAATCAGAATTGATGAAAAAAAAATCAGATTTTGAAATGCAAAGGTTTTGTTATGTTTGGACATAAAGGTATTCGTAAATGATTAAATTTTTCTCGACTAATTCACAAGAATTTTTGAATATCTCAACTGGCGTGGACGCGAGAGCGTGAAACCATTAACATCTTCTACAGAAGTCATTATTTTAAGTGCTAAACCAACATCGGCGAATTTTGATTTAGTTCTAGGTGGAAAATACTTCATCTAGTTAAAGTGAACGTGGAAAATGCATTTTGTAGTTTAATGAAAAGTTTAATAAAGTCCAAACCCTCGAATGGGCAGTGGTTGGCATTTAATTTGCTTTGCAAACAATTTATCAAGTACGTCTCGGTTCTTTTTTCGGAGTTTTATTCATTCAATTTTGAGTAAACAAGTTTTTTGTTACTACTTCTTATGAAAGCGGCCTGGCGGCTACTTGTAAAAGGCTCCACCGATCGAAGTTCGTCAATAATTGGAGAAGAATGAAGTAGAATTACATCAGACGTTGGCTAATTTAATAAGATAGGCGGCAAATGGTAATATTCTTGGTCTCTCATTTGGGTAAGCCATGTGCACTGGGTTCGGGCTACAGGGTTTTGTTCTTATAATCGCTAGAAACTAAATCAATTCCTGAATTTCACTTTTTCACGTTTTGCACGCCAATGTTACACCCAACGTGAGCACGCTAATTTTGTGAAAAAAAAATCGAATAGCAGTTAGAAGACGCTTAAATTCGACAGTTAACTTTCCTTTATCTTTTTTTCGTACCTTGAAACTTCTGCCCGTGTGTTTTGTAAAGGGATATAGCAAAGGATATCATGTTAAACTGTTCTCTTTTCCTGTTCCTTTGGCAGTTTTTATTCACTGAAAGCTCACTAACAAATATTCGTTAACTTTTAAAACATGAAATCAACGGATGACAAGAGAGAAATCACCGAGATAGTAAGTCCACATTGAGGAGTTTCTCTTTATCAATCAGTTATTTTGACCAAGATGTGTTGATGTGAAACGTATTCCAAAACTCTTGTTTTCAATGATGCACTTTATTCTCCATTTACTAAAATGTACATTACTTGTCTTATTCGATACTTCTTATTTCGAGACTGCTTCGGTTCCTCACGTGAAATCCATATAATAACTTGGTTTCTATTTTTACACAATCTGAATTGTGGTAATTCTAGTACTGGACTTCCTTTGTGTTTTTTCCATCCGCCATGCTAAATAAAGTTACTTTCTAGAGGTACGAGGGTCTTTCGTAAGAAATAATTCACTCAGTTCTCTCGCTGGCATGAAGCACATATGGTAGCAGTATAAAATATATCTAGACTCGAAGCGGCCTTAGAAGTAACATTTTGGTTTGCGGTCAGATCACTGTTCAAAAAAATCAATCATAGTTTTTTTTCAAAGTAGTATTCGGCGTTTTTAGTTTTGCAGTTCAACATTTTGTTTAGTGTATATTTGTTGAGAAAGTGGATTGACCTTAGAAAAAGGTACTTTTAACTACACATATATGGGATAAGAGAAACATTTTTAAAAGTCTAGTCCCTCGCATGCTTAGACCCTACTAGAAAATTTGGAATTTTCTTCATTGATCAGATTCTTCCGCGTCTGGCGACTTCTACACTGCTTTTTGTAATGTACCTGTTGGATCCTCTAGTTGAGAAACAGAGTATAGAGGAAGGAAGGTTAGATAAAGGCGCGTCCCTCCAAATATTATCACTTTGTATAATAAAACTTCGGCTAGTGCATAATAATCTAACGAGGTACTTTGTAGTTCCCAAAAATAGCAAAGGGTACTTAGGGCCTATAATATTATTACTTGAACGGTTCAGAAAAGTTTGCACTAAAAGCCAGTACCTTTTTCTTTTCTTTTTTATTGTAACACAGTTAGAAACTTACCAAATAAACATATCCAGAATACCTTAGTTTGTGCCAGTGCGGGAAAAGGGGGGTCGCGTACTTTGCGACTTAGGTAGATCTATCCCTGATAAGTACTTCCTGTATTAACACCGTTTGGGTTTAGGATTAGGACCTTTATCGAGCACAAGGAGACAGTTGACTGTCAGTGAGGACATTGCGTCGACAAGCTGACGATCTAATCAACTCTGATTAAGTAACTGTTGCACGACACACTACAAAAAGGACTTGATGGACAGGCAAAGGCCCACGAAGAGACCCAAACATACTCCGTAATCTCACATGCCATGTGGATTCGGTGCAATATTCAGCTCTAGTTTAGATCTCATTGGAATTCTCTCTAGAAAGGTGAGCTACACTGAGTTGACACCCTCCCAATCTTTCAAGTCCTCACCCTGCCTTAGCTTTAGACTTGACATTGATTGACACCTGTCGATAAAATAGCTCTGGTATATCCGGTGCTAGTAATCTGCTGTGGTTGACGTTGTCAGAGTTGTTGAGTAGCTGAGAGAGATTTAACCTGTCCGGATTTTAGACCTTTCACTCTTTGACGTTTGACATGAATGAGTGAGTTTAGGTTTCATCATTAAGGTTTCTGCACGTTTTTGGTCCTAGTCTTGTCCTTTAGTTTGATAAGAGCTTTTTACATTTTCAGAGCTTGACGCCAATTAAATAAAGACAAAAGTACAAACTACAGTGTCACGTAAAAAATCGTAATTGTTCTGGACGATAAGCATTTCTTAGATGTTTGAATGGGAGGACTGTAGTATGAGTAAGAATTGAAGAGAAATACTGCACCAGTATCTAAAGATGATCAGGTTTTAGTTAAACAGCTCTACATTAGTTTTCGTAGTACTTAAAACAGTCTTATCTCACAGCAATTATTTGTTAAAGAATATGTGTGCTTGATACCCATTTTTCTATATTTCTCTGCCGTTGCGATAAGCTTATAGTAAATATACTCTCAGCCATACGTTGGGTACTCGTGGTTGCACCCTTATCGGAAAGACTACCCCCAGTTGGTTCGGTTTAGGTAGCTAGACCTTGGGTTGACGCGATATCTAAACTATCAGTATGTGAAGGGACAGATAGTTGTATCTAAGACTAAAGTTGCACTGTTTAATAGAAGCTTCTAGACTAGATCCTACCTTAGTCATAGCCATTCCCATCAGTTTGGGGTGTGGTCATCATTATTTGTGGGTGGAGTAGGAGTTTCATGCACCCACGCCCTAGAGGAACCCAAAGTGGTCGGAGATATGTTTGTTTAACCATTAGATTGGCTCGCCAAAGGGTAGGGCTGTTGTTAAGCCAACAAAACAGTTTCTTGGGAATACAACAAGATGTCAGGATAATTAATCACTCAGTGGGATTAGATAAAAGGTTTTCTTATGTTGGTGGACAGGGCTGACTTGTGATAAGACAAGTAGTGGGCGGTGAAGGTAGAGATACTGGCGAGCCCTGTCATTATCAGGGATAACATTTGGAACATACCAGTAAAACACATGGAGTCATCAAATCACACAAATAACGAAAAAAAGTAGTTCGTGTATTTACACAAAGACAATATAATATATCATTAAAATGGCAGTGGAAGTTGGTCCGTAGTTGCCGAATTTTCAATGTTATATTTCGTCCCACAGTTCCCTGTTAACGCATTGCCATGGACGATCACCGTTAACAAGAAATTCCACGCGTTTATTGTCGCTCAGTCTTGTTTGTAGTTTAAATCGAACTAGCTTGTTTCTTTTTTTTCACGACGTGCCTATAGATCTATCATCCCGAGTTTATTTCCACACAGCTGTATAGCTAAGATCATCTCATGTAGCAGGATACAGGCGCTTATCTTTAAATATATTAGACTACAAGCATGTAAATTGACATCCATTTCCTTCGGATGGTTTATGAAGTAATCGGAAGTGTTGGACTTTGTTTCGAGATTCAGTACCCACATTATTTTTAATTTTTCTTCCATTTTCAAAAATAGAAAATAAAAATGAGCTGCATGTTTTAGTAGTTCTTAGACGCATTGTTAATAAGTGCCTAACTGACCGAATATATTACACTTCTCGAGGTCTTTCTGTATGATTTTGGGAGTCATAAAGTAGCCAGCTCAAATCGAGGATGACTTTGATACTGTGGAGAAAGGCTGAAGTATCCGTTTTTAGAAAAAAATACGGTGCTTCTGGCGTGGGAAAACAACCACCCAAGCCACGCATAAGAAGTGAAATTGTAAGCCCGAGTTCCGAGCATACTTTTGTAAGATAACACGGATGACAAGTATTATATTAGAACAAAGAATCTGAATCTCCAAACGTGGTAAATCCCGAGAGAGCATTCAGTGTGATCCTAGCTATAAGGAATTAACTCAGCAAAGTTTATAAATAAAGCAAGTGATATGGATGTGGCCAGCCTGATTGACAGTAGTTTGGTATATTGATTGACATATGATTGGCAGTCGTAAGAGCAAGTTAAGTACTCTGTCAAGGCTGAGCACTCTTCACGTCCATCCCAGTGAGAGCTTATTAATCCCAAGTGACAGGTATGGACATTGTCCACACTACCTGCTATCGCGCATGTCATGGGACCGTACCGCTCAGGGTGGAAAGGAACAGACTTCAGAATCTCCCATTACCCTCCTGTTTTGCCCCCTTTTCTCCTTCTCTCTGATTCCCACAATTATAAAGTTTAATAGACAACATAAAGCAGTTATTATTTCCTCCCTTATCCCTTTTGTGCCCGCTCTCCCTTATCCCTAAATTTCAAAGGTCATTTCTCATATCTCCCAGATAATTTCTAGTTTCTCCCTCCTTTCCTGATCCGCTCCGCTTAGGTGCTGGACGAAATGATTGTGGATGATGTTGGAAAATATAGCCTATGGGCGATCCTAGGACATCGGAATGGAAAGAAAATTCGCTTAAAGAGCCTGTGTCAGCCACTCCTTTTTTATTGTTTTCTTTCGATATTAGAAGACGAATTACGTGTAGAAGTCTCTAACCAACATCTAAAAACAAAGTTTCAGTTTATATTTACCAAATTCAATCGAGAAAATTGCTCTAGATTTTCAAAATCGGCCGATGGAAATGGATGCTTTATCCGACTTGGTAAGTTGCTATGCTGTCAAAATGGCGGCTGACACAGGCTCTTTAAATTTACTATTGGAGTATCTTAGTTGAATGTCGATACCAATTGTCATTTCTGAAGACATGAAATAAAGATCGCATGCTATGGAATACATTGTAGCTTCATACTGCATAAACCTTGAATGACTGTTTTTATCTTGGGATCTGGTCCATGCAAATGGAGCTGCGGGTCGGTTTGGGAAAAAGGCAGGAATAAAATACAAGGGGCACTTAGTTCTACTCCTACGCCGCGGGTCCCTGAAGGTGGGACCAATAAATTTCTCAGTTCGTAATGATATCTCATGGTTATAGAGAAACCGAGGAAACATTTGCCCTCAACGAGAAGTTAGAAGTTTATCAGCCTATTATAGACTTTAGTCTTTACTAGTGGTCTATTATCAATGCTGCGTTCTGATTGGTTGAGCTACTAGTAGGCTATAAGTTATAGCCTACTAGTGGCGAAAAGTGTGGGATTTGAAAGCCAGAAAATGGCAAATGACAAGAACAAAAACATTTTTTTGGCAATTCAAATTGACCTACTAGTGTGATTTGACTAAAACAATTATTCCTCTCGCCCTCATGGCCTCTGAGTCAATAGCCCATTCGGGCTCATGATTGACTCAGAGCCCATAGGAATAATTGTTAAATAGATGAGACCAAATCATTTGTTGAATTAATAGTGTTTTATTCTCTTAATATTACACATAACACCTAACAATAACTGTATAATTATTATTTCTTTATTTAGCACACTGCATGAAAGCTATCATTTATCATAAACTGTATAAAGATTTGTTACATTGAAATGCTACCAGTAAGGCTCACCCCTCGTATACTCTTTTCCTGGCAAGAACCATTAGATAAACGAAGTTTTGCGTCAAAATTCATAAATGCAAATGTAAGGAATATCTAAATGCGTTAAAATCGCGCATAAATCAGCTATCGAATGTATAGTAATATTTTTTTGTATTTGTTTTATAGATAGATCTAAAGCAAATCTCCCTGTCTATGGAAAGTAAACAATTAGACTGAAGATCTTGGTAGTTTCGATGTTTGTTTGTTATCATGATTGGAAACCAATTCACAAGATTGTACAAGTATAAGTATTTAAAACCTGAAAAATTATAAACTAAAAACTCTTGAAACTTTATTTACAGATATAATCATATACTTGATAAAAGAACTCGAAATATTTCTCATCGTGGTTTCGTATCCAAGATGCTGAATTGTAGTGCACAATTTAATCTAGAATATTATTGCTAAGACTATAATCAAAAGTAGCTTTTTGAATTTTCTTTGTCTTTGTAACACTATGCATATACTTTGAACTTAAAATGTCATATTTTTCTTCACTGTAAAAATGGAACTGTTGAAAAAACTGTTTGATAACTAAATATTTGAGCTAAAAGACTGCATTATCTAAAGCAAAGAGCCTGTGTCAGCCGCCACTTTGACAGAATAGCAACATACCAAGTCGGAGAAAGCATCCATTTCCAACGGCTGATTTAGAGAAAATATAGCAATGTTCTCGATTGAATTTGATCAATCAAATCTGAAACTTTGTTTTTAGATGTTTATTGAGAGATTTCTACACGTAATATCGAACGAAAACAATAACAAAGGAGTGGCTGACACGGGCTCTTTAAATCTGAGATGTCCTTTTATGTCTTTGTTTCAGTGACACAAACATAAATTATATCTCTATTTTTTTCTGAAATTTAGGCGGTTATCTCTAACCCCGCGTTATCTCAAATTTTTGCGTCTTTTGAGAGTGCGAGATAGAGGTTTCCACAGTGCAACTTGAGATTATACTTGTACTACATATCTCATTGTATCTGAAATCTGTACACTCTTACACTCTTATTATCTTGGCGCCATTGTGTGCACGTGATCCAGTGGCATGTAAGAACCACTAGGACTTGAGCAATAGTACGGAGGGGGCTGGGGTGGGGGCAAGAATGCTCCTCCATTGGTGGACGCCATAGCAGAGTTCATGATAGGGTGTGTGGGATAAGAAGAGGGTCGGACTGATTCGTGTGCAGGGCTCCAGATGTTCCCACTGCAGCTGGCATAGCGGCATGGCGAGGGAGGTAGAACTTGCGACAGCTCCTTAGTAGCCGGTGGTGTCTTGGGCTTCGGTTTGGGCTTGGGGTCACCTTTTGTTTGCTGTCTGGCCTTTGCACGCCTGTTCTTGAACCACACCTTTTTATAAAGAAACAACAGTCTTTATAAGCACTCATTGTCAGAATAACATCATCATCACTGCACCATCAGCATCATCACTGCACCATCAGCATCATCACCACCATTACAGGACGTGACATTGCGAAGGTCGCCAGTGGCGACAAGATTTAGGGTTTGACGAGCAGAAAATTCAACCGAGTCGCCAAATGGCGACTTGCCTTACCAGTCTGAAGATTTTAAAAATGTTCTTCTAAAAAAAAACAGCACTAATTCGGGTCAAAAAGGTGGCGACCACATGTCTATTATGGCGGCAAAACTTCACTATTTGGCGACCATAATGTTTTATTTAGGCGCCAATGGTACCTCTCGAAAAAAGGTGCCATGCCACGCCCTGCATTATCAGCACCATTTCCTCACAAATTTATTTCCAAAGAACCATCGCTCGTTAGACAAAACTGGTGCTCTCATAAATGGAAGGAGGACTTACAAGTGAACATGAACACCCATTCACGTCACATGACCCTGTGGTCCCATCCGTTATGACCTCTAAAGATTACCGGAGCTCAAGAGCTCCTCTAAGTGTTTCAGCCCAACCCACTTTCAACAAGCTCTTCTATTGCATGTCAGGCTTTAGATAACCCTGTACAGGACTGTATGAAAATAGGGGACTTACAATTTATTACAATATAGTGATTTGTATCAGGAGATGTGATTGAGGGCTATTTGGATTTATGTTCATACTCAGAATAACATCAAAAGAATAAACCGAATTTGGGCGCCTTAAATTCTTCAGGTTTGTGATCATTTGTAAGTAATAAACTCAATTGTTTCAACCTTAACCTATAAGCAAGAGATCTACAAGTATTGTGAGAACTGCAAAGTTTAATGAGCAACTGATTTAATCACTACATAACTTCTTATCATGAAACTCTTGTCATCCTAACCATCTGACGACCTATTGATCTCATCTGTTATGGAGGCAGATTTGTATTCTAAGCATTTCATATTTAACCAATAAGCCGGAAGCTGAAATAATTGCAATCACGGAAGAATATTTTCACGCATTTTTTGCAGCGGAACAGCCTTTGCTTCTTCACGTGCTAATTAGCTTCTTGCATTCACGGAATGACATTTTTAATCTTTTAGTTCACTAGTCATATTAACGACACGTTTTCAACCAGGCCTCAACCTTTTTTCGGCACTTGTTCAATGATATTTTTATTCCAAGGTACAACGAAAACGAAAAGCTACAAAATCACTTTGGTTGCTAGGAACTTCTCAGTTTCAACTTGTACAACACCGCGCCTGAATTTGAATGCAACTTTGTAAAGATTTGAAGGTGTGCAATCCAGGTTTCGTTTTGGTCCGAAACTCATAATTATTATTTATTATAAGAGTTTGAGTTTGACCAAATAGCCTATAAAAAGCAATATAATATTTTCGTGCTTGCCCTTCCTCTTTCGTAGAACAAAGACGGGGGGCCAAAAAATCACGAATTTACTGGTGGTGCAAACTTAAATGCCCATTGTAGGATAATGTAAATGTCAAATAACGTTACTCTCATGAACCAAAAGATCCAGCCCCCTTATACACGAGACTATACCAGTCCCCGTTTGAAGCCTCCCATTCTGGTCGTTTTGATTTGACTTATTAAGAATGCAACGCCCTCTGCTTTTACTTCCAAACAGGTCAAACAATGTTGTAAGTGTCGCTATAAACTCGGTTGTTGTTTATCTATTTACCGCCTCCCAGCAGGTGTTGTTGGGAGCGTTCCAGCACCTGTACTCAACAATCGCGTTGTTTTCGTCTTCTATACTATGAAAACTGTATCATAATGACAGAATATCTGGCACTTCTTTCACAAAAACAGAACACACCGAACAATTGTGTTGCTTTCGTTTTTCTCCGCTGCGCAAATGATGTCGTTAAATGGTTTTTAAAAAGTGTAGCATAAAGTGACCCATCATCGATTCTTTTCGGAAGTAAATTCCACGTTTAATTTTTCCATAGGTTGACAACAGTTCGTAGTGTATGCCCTTAACAAAGATGCCTTTTGCAAATTAAATTATCCAAGAAGGTGCTTTTTCGCGAAATCTTCGGTGGCCATTAAGACATGCTTGCGCCAGCCAAGATAGGTTTGAGATTTCCTCACAAAATGGAGACTTCACAACTTTTAAAACTTCTCTGCAATCTCTACAAAGGATTTGTAATTTAGTAATAATATAACTCCAATAAATCAGATATCTGAGCTTTCTCTAACTACTTATTACAGGCAAAGTTGAGAATTACCCGAAGAAACTTTGTGTTCGGTCTTAAGTTATATGCTAAAATGACTATGACTTACGTTTGTTCACACTGACGTTCGCTTTTACCTAACCATGAGCTTTTATGAAGTACCATTTATAAAGACTTCTACTATTAAAGTAAAGCATCAAGTTTTATACGAATAATATTTTACCTGTACTCTTGACTCTGGAAGGTTGATTTTTATGGCGACTTCTTCTCTCATAAAAATGTCAGGATATCGTGTCTTGGCGAACAGTTCCTCGAGAATTTCCAACTGGTTCTTGGTGAAAGTGGTGCGCTCTCTACGCTGTTTTCTTGGATAGCCTACGATCGAATGTATAGATTTTTAAGAAGAGCGTCATAGGCAGTCAAACCCTCATTGCATTTCTAGCTTATGTTATTGTGAAGATTACATGAGTATATAAAAAAATTCCGTTTGCCTGCGTAAAGGCCGAGGCTTAAAAAGAAAAAAGAAATGGAAATTCACAGGGAAGGTTTGAAGGCACGAGTTTTATTTTAATAATATACGACCTTTTTAAATACTTGGAAAAGATATCGTCAAAGTTCAGCTTTGGAAAAGACAAATAGAATGTCTTTGTCTTTGTCTTTGTCTTTGGCAAATGAAAATGACAGAACGTGATATCTTTAGTAAGCGTTGTGTTCGATGAAAGTTTAGCCAGTGGGAGCTCGTGTTCTTATGTCATGGACTACCATGAAACAAAAGAGAGGAGACTATCCACAAACAAAGAGTACAAAAGTCATTTCATAATATGTTTTTGTTTGTGAAATTGTTTGTTCTTTTAGAAAAACACTTAAAACCAAACCAGAACCGAAGGTGACCCTGCATGGTACCACCATTGTTCTTGCTGAAAACGTCAGCTTGTCTTATTTGAAAAGATAAAAAACTTGACGACGACATTGAAGACTTTTCAAGCCAATAATCCAGTAATTTTGTCCTTCAAGTGTATATGTATATCTTGACTCTCAAATTTAATAGAATTGTAAGCCACTTTTGTAGCTCAAGACTTATAGTTCGTGATACAACTAAAATTCCTTGCAAGTATTTTTTCGACTGGTTGCAGGTTCCTTGAGAAAAAGGAAAATAAAAATAAAATTGTCACGATAAAATTTGCCAGTGGTCAAAAAGGAAAACCATAAATGAGGGATCTGAGTTAAAAAAGTTGATTGAGTTCTGGGAAAATATCAAGCGACAGTCTCGATGCAAAACTAGAATGACTTCGACGGACACGCGCGTTTCATCACTCAAAAATTGACTTGAAAATTGGCCATTATGTTCGATAAGATACCTGGACAATAATGTTGTACATTGGTGCCCGTTAGTCTGTTTTCCTATTAATGTATTTGCTATCATTGTTTGATCTGGTTTTCGGGCTCTTTAGATGCGAACAACAGAAACTATAAATCACAACCTCCCATATTGGCGTCCAAGCGATAAAGAGGCATTCAAAACGGCAAGCTTAATGGTTGTACATTAAACTTATACCTTTAACACTCTTTGCTTTGGGTAAGAACTATCAATTCCGTATCCAACCTAATCTAAGGAGAGTATGAGAGCATTGATAGGGGCTATAACTTTCGTTTCTTTTCTGTTTTACGAGATATGTCTCAGAAAGAATTCCCGTCTATACGGCGACAAAAGACGCTGGAATTGAATTGTCAAATCCATTCGACTAGCCTTTTGTGCTTTATTCAAACGGTATTTGCTTAGAACTCAGAAAAGATGAGGACAAATTAAGCAAGAGCGGCAATCATTTGGCGAGGGTAAAGCCATTTTGTGGTTATTCTCTCAGAACTTTTATTAGCCAATCGAACTCGGAAATGAAATGGAGAATCCACCACAAAAAATCTCCCAACGCATTCCATTTCTTGCCTCCAAGGAAAAAAACAACGCGCCTTTAAAATATATATTCAGAAAAAAGAATACTTGTTACTTCGATAAAATGTATATGTAACATTGAAACCGCAAATTAGAGAGTGTGGTTTAATGATAATTTTCCGTGGTTCAAGAGAAAAAGTGCCTAATTTTGACGTTGTTGGGTTTAGCCTGAGTGACAGGGTAGACTTAGAAGTTTATCCTTCTAAGGTCTTTCCTTCTTACCCCTAAACCCTTCTCCGTCCAAATACAAAAGCACACGAAATGAACATCAAAAAGCACCACTTACCGAATGAAGGCGGCGAAACCATCGCTCCAAACATATCGGAGCCTCTCGGTGGGATATTCAGACCGTTCATTGGGTACGCAGGATAGTTGTTCAAGAACCCAGCCATGTTAAGTGTTCGCCTTTTTAGGATCCAGAAATTTGTGGTACTAAATAGAGATGATATAAAGAGAGACACTTTAGCTATAGCTGCGAGGTATTGTCTGTTGGGTTGTAGAGTTACGATTTCCTTGACCCCCCATAGCTTATAAATATCTTCTTATTAGCACGACGGACAGGACAGTGAAACAATTCATTTGACAAGGCATATTATGGAGGACGAATGTCAATTCCAAGTGGGATTTGTCTGTTGTCAGTCCTCCCTTCACGATGACCAGTCTCAGAGTTACTCTATTTCTTATCACTGCGCACGCATCTAGGCGCTTTCTTGGAGTTGGAGTGACTCCACGGAATGAATCAAATTCACCCCTCAGAAATGGCGCCATTCTTTCTTTAGGAGAAAGCTACATGATCAACCAAATACCTGTGCTTAGTGTCACTTCTCAGAACTTTATCTAACGGCCAGGAGAAACCTAATGGGTGTCTTGATTTCATTGGGCCTTTTCTGGCAGCAGCCACCACTTTGATGTTTGCATTATTCCGTTGTATTAGAAGGCGAGGAATTATTACTCATTTCTTGCAAATAAAGCAATGTGGGAGGTCAGTGAGGGCCCATTGTCAAAGCAAAAGGAAGCCGCGATGAATCTATTGAAATCACCCGTTCCGGATTAGAAGTGACACAAGTCACGGCACAAAATAAATTTAACGAAATTTCCACCCACATACATTGACACAACGTGGAAATCTAACCATACCTCCAACAAAACCAGCTCTTTGTTCCAAATATTCCAGATTTTTCACGAAATTTTCTTTGCTATGAAGACGTTTTATGTAGTGCTATTAATGTTCTTGAAATGAACAATGAATTTAAATGTCCCATGCTTAGTTAGTTTCCGCTGTAATTTCTGTCAGTCGATAATTAGGAAATTAGAGGCGAACAAAGAGTGATACGAGTGAGATACCAGCCTTCGAGGCGGTCAATCTAGCTACCTAGGGCTTCGTAATCATGCCGTAAAATAAGCTATCATCACTAGCTAAAATAGAGTACTCTATTAGCATTCTTGATAGCGCAAAGTCGACGGCGTGGTGAACAAATCGCTTACGTGTTTTATTTGGGTGCTTAAATAAACGTTTAAATTAGACGTCTAAATATGTTGTTGAGATTTCACTTTTGTTGTTTGATTTAGTAGCAAAGTGCTTTGAATGAGGTAGAGCTGTAGACAATTATATCTAAACGTTTGTCTTGAGAAGCCGTCAATATTTATGATTAAAATAATGATACACACTTTGACTAACGCCTTGCAAACCGTTGAATTGTGTTGATTAATAATACAGTATAGGGCAACGCTTACTTTCCCATGCGAGATTGATTTATGATTGGTCTGCCATTGAGGATCCTATTCATTTGCGTATATGAAGTGACAAAAGTAATTAACTGCTCGCTTTAAAAACGGTTTTCGCGCGATGAATAGCCTGCTCTATAAACAACACAAACTCAAGTGATGACATTTTTTTTTTTACAACTCGAGGAAATGTTTTGTGTTTTGTTTAGAAAAGGTTTTACTGGTAAATCTAGACAGCAAGAGAACGAGAAAGTAGCATCACGTATTTGTGTGTATTTTTGGAAACAGGAAAAATATATTAGTGGAGGAGGCTTTTCAACATTTTCATCCAAGACAGGTGCTGTGTAGCATTATAATGAACCCAAGTTCTGTTCAAGAATACGCTGTATTCAATAGATTCTGATCGCCCGAGTAAAATAGTTAAAGTCTTGTTTCCTGTATTTATGCTGTATATAGTACAAGTTCGTTGTTGTTGTTGTTGTTTCTTGTAATCTGTCAAACAGCAGGCCTATTGCGAATGAATAATTCAAAAATACTTTGATTCAAAAACCCACAGTTCTAAATACTCGCGTTTCCACTTCTAAATTACGGCAAGATGTTTAGGAAATAAGAGTTCTTGGTTTGGGTAAAGAATTGTCTTATGTTGTTTGTAGTAGACCCATGATTTCACTTCATGTAGCCTGGACTATGAGGAGTTTAAAACTTGAGTATGAATTAAGATAAATATAATTGTTGTATCAGATTAGGGAGGTGTCCATTGGGATAATCTTAGTTTGTAGACGACGAAGCTCTAGAAGAAAGTTAAACAGCTTCATTACGTGCTGTTAGAATAGCTTTGCTTTGCTCGATTAATATCTTAGTTTTTATTTTATTACCAACATCATGTAGCATTCGTATATGTATATATATTTATTATTAGTGTATTTTTTTCAGCTCTTGAAATTTCCTTGTCTCTTTGCTCAGTGAATCGCCAATTGCTCACAAAAATATATTCTGGGTTAATCTATTCAGCCTTGGAATCTCTTGACATTTATTGAATGAGTTTGCAATATGTTTTTTTTAAACGTGAGGTAAAACATGAAACCCGTTCCCCATTTCGCCCCTTGCACTGCCTTATCTCTGGAACTAAAAACTCCAACTGGCTGTGTGAAACAAAATCAGCTTCCCAAAAACAATCACAAAGATAAAACCCTCCTTCCATTAGGTCTCTGCCCGGTGCAGTATAGAATTCACATTTTATCTCTTTTTGTAGATCACGGAAAAGAAATTCTAGACCATGCTTTTTGTTTCTGGCTTTTAGTGCAGTGCCATAGAGAGGTCCGTTCTGGATTGTGGTATGTTTTTTGGCTGCATTTTTAAGACTAAAGCGGAAATTTCAATGGGAGGCCGGATCAGAGATTGCTCTAGGATGTTCTTAAGTTTAGTTTTCTCCACATGCAGAGTTCAACAGAAGCAATCTGAGCATTAAGGAATCTCTGCTTGGGAACTACTACGACTAATGGCAAAAAAATACCCACAAAAAGTCGTGTTCTCGGTAATATTCATATTCAGATGAAATACACCAAGTGGAAATCTTCTCTTTCAAAAGGAAATTGTAACCGTCAGGCAATTACTTTGAAAATAATGCCTGACGGTTAAAAACGAAGTTCTACGTTGGTTTTCTAAATGCAGTTGTTTAGTGTGACATGATAGGAAATTGTGTTTCAAATTTGTAGTGCAAACAGAATAGCGCTCTAGCTAAGGTATTACAAAAGTTTCGTACAGGATCAAATCTGCGTTACTCAACAAATCTCTGCTTTCCATGCATTATGATAAACACTATTTGCCGGGCTATTTCTCGTATATTTTCTCTCTGATCTTTAATGTTTGCAGCATGGCTTGCTAAATCTGTTGTTAGAGTACACTCGATAAGTAGTCTGATAGAATTATGCACAATTCACTCAAGCCGTTTTGTATCTATGTGTTATTTTGAAGATGCATGTCGGTAGCAGTTATAAGATTTGGATTTTTGAATCCTGTTCTCAGACATTGTTTGGACTTTTTATCCCTTCCGGCGCTAGAAAACTAGAAGAAAAGAGTTGCCTTAGCTCTATTGCTCCAGCACATCTTGTTCACTTTTACTTTTATACTTGTATTGCTTGTTTTGAGAACTAAACTGCGGAGATCATGGGAGACTACCATCGATTTACAAACTTGTTTTTGCAGTGGAGTAGTTATGAAACCTCACTATCCGACTGTTCTCGAGCCTTGCGGAGGAATGCTTCTACTTTACACATATTTACTTGTTTTTCCTATTTTTTGTATAGAAAAGCTTCGGTTCTTACCAAGATGAACCAGCTTGTTCTGGCTAAATACACTTAAACCATTTTTACAGAGCCGAAACCGACGGACTTGTTTACGGTTGTCCTGTATTTAAAAGCATTTAGTACTGCCATAATCTGAATTGAAACAGATTTTCTAAGAGTAAACCTCCGAGAGCCTTAATACTTCTCATTTTATGCACAAGACCGCCGTGCCCGGGCAAAACCAAGCGCATAGGACGAGATTTATGGGTCCTGCCCAAAGTGTGCCTTGCATGGTATCTCCTAAGTGACTTTTGTCTGCATTTCTTACTAAGGTACACAGAGAAAGACTCTATTCTCAACACAAATGCGCTGAAGGTCTTTCCCAATTTCTTTCTGATATGTTTTCTTACCTTATTCAAATAAGGATTTCCTCCAGTGAACAAACCTCAAAATGAGTGTTGCTACTCTCCTGGAAAGCTAAATGCACTACTCTTTAATGTGCTCTAGTTTTCCAAGGTATCTCGGCTGGAGGTTTCCGGCTTAGCTCCACCTTATGCCTTGCAAATAAGTGATGTCTGCGTGCACTTACAAACTTCTATCAGGCCGAACTCCAATTAACCTTGCACGCAAAAAACGCCGGTTTTGCGACCAACACTGGGACAGCAAGAAGGTCTGATTACACTGATCTCTCCTCTTCAAGAAAACAAGAGTCAACTCTTTTTCTTTTAAGCCCATCATTGGATTTTTTCTTGACTTTAGTTTGCATTTCTCTAACCATAAAACTGTATGTTCGGTTTGCAAACAAGGTTCTAGAACTTTTGGCATTTGAACTGAAAACGGTCCTAAACAGCTAAACACACGTTTGAGAAATGCATAAGATTTGTTTTATTATTTTGAATTCTGAAATTACATAAACCCGACTGAAAAAACTTTATTTTAATCCATAGAAATTCCCCCATCCGGCGATTTTATTAAGCATTTTTATTTCCGGTACCCGTGACCCGCTATTGTTCAAATTTCCCTTGCCTCGATTTCAAAATAAAAATAGTGCTATATCCGTAATTCAGTCTTTATTAATAAACTCCGAGTTTCGTTTGCACATGCCAAAATGTTTTTGTGCCATAATGTATCGGTTATTGATTTTATTCTATTTATAGTGATTTAGGAGCAAAGATCACGTTGTCAGCGAACAAATACTGGCGGACGCATGTAATATTTGTTTAGTATTGAAAAGAGAAAAGGACGCAGTGAAAATAGATCTTTTTTAATCCGCTTCAGAAACAAATAAGCGATCCTTTACTTTAGTTTCAAATCTAACTTCTCACTCTTTATTGTTTAAGTAAAGCAGCCCAAATTAAAAGTTTTTTGAATTGTGTTTATGAGATTTTTAAGCGTCTTTGGGACTAAGTAATTTTACACGGACAGCACGTTGCAAATAGAAAAAAGTTTCATTTCATTTTTAGCCAGACAAAGAGATGTCGCGATTTCGGTAACTGCACTATTGGACAGTTATGACAGTAGCCAGTGATACGAAAGATATTCTAGGATTTTCAACTTTTCTTCTTGATTCTCTGGACTTTTTAGTTGAAGAGCAAACCGAATTGGGGAAACTTTCATATGTACATTAGCAGGAGAAACTTGCATCACGAGTGATTGTTCTTATTTTTCAACTTGTTTTGCTGTTCTTTTCTTCTTTCTTGTCGTAAAAGACAAATACTTTGGGCGTTTATAAAATTATATGATCACATAAACTAAGAAGGGATAAAATGTAACTCGTTGCAAAACAATTCCTAAAGTTAAACTGGTTGCCCAGCATTTTGAATAAAGATACACACTAGACACATGCCAGGGGCTGTTATGTAACATTCTTCTGAATCAAGAAATGTCTTCAGTTAACTTTTCTTTATTATCAAGTACATTTGGTAACTTGAGAAGTGAAGATGAAACGTGGGCAGTTCGCTCCAACAAAATGAATTATCATCGATCAAATGGTTTAGCCCTCCTCTTTCATGAAAATCTTAGTTTTTCGAAACTCTCCAACCCAACTTCTTCCTCCTTTTCCCTTACCCTCCCTTACCCTCTCTTGGTAAATTAACAAACTGTTATTCTCATAATTTCTGTTACCATTCGTTGGGTCAAAAACACAGTTTTCTTTCAAAAAGTCGCTTAGGGAAATCAGCCATACTTTTACATTGAAAACAAAGATTGTGTCGGAATACGGAATACAGGAACTACATTTGGGAGACATTTGCATCATAATCGAGGAAAGAAAAAAGAGATACATTTTCAATATGCTCACAAGATGTAGCAACTTTCGCAGCACCTTGCGTCCATGGCTCTGAAAGGACACCAAGGCAACATTCCTTTCATTCTGGGGCATTTCATCTTGTTTTCCTTTGTGAGTTCTAAAATTGATTTCTACCAGACCACATTTAAACCACATAGCAATGCAAGTAGCGATTTATGGGATTATTTAAGGAGGACTTCCTGATATTCACGAGTTTAAGGCTGTTAAATAACTGATTGACAAATAACATTGAGGTTTTTGGGGATTTATCCGGTATAGTTTCCAACGAGATAAAATGTTTGGTATAAATTATGTATAGGGAGTAGGAGAAACACCCAGATTAAAAAAAGAGGAATCCTTCTAAGAGCTACTACTTGTTTTTATTTGTTATTAAGGGTCTTTCGTTATTTATTTCATTTTGCTCATGATATCCTTCTTCTAACAAAGAACAATACAGAAAACGAAGACCCAAAGAGAGTTGTATTTTTTTCGACCGTGACTTTGTACCAAGTGGATTTTCAGCTAAGCACAATTAACAGGCACAGAATCTTGTAGAGAGTCAAACCTCCAAGCCAGATAAGACACAAATTATTATTAAATCGAACTGATCCGATCAATTTCTACATTTTCCAGGGCAACAAAAATTAAGGTATTAACTAGTGTATAGGTGAAAATGTAGAAGAGTTAAGACTGGATTTCAAGAACTTACTAATAGTATAAATGGAGGTTGGGATATCCCCACCTCTCGAAATACTTCATTAAAAAACGCCACAATAACAGTAAACACGTTTTCAGTTGAAACCTACAGACGGAACGAACACTACAAGCATGACACTCCCTTAAATGAGCTTCCCTACATCAACTTTGTATGCATGTTTACCCAACACGACCCTATTACTCTGTAAGACAAGACTAAACGAGTTAAATTATAAAGTATGGTCACTTTTGAGCTGCTCAACAACATCCACAGCCTTTGAGTCAAGAACACACTGACCCTTTACATCTTTAGTGACGATGGTACACCGGTTTGTTGTCTTGTTGCTAGTTGAGGAATTTGCACAATACGACGACGGGGCACTTCCTAGCTACAACAAACTGTATTCCTACTTTTAAAAACATATCACGGTGGTTAAAACTAAACTGCTTCCTGTTTTGCCAAACATGTAAGCTGTGGATATTAAGATTTTTGTGGAGAGGTTTAAAATTGTGGACTTGCAAATGTTACTTCTGAGTCCCTTCATGATTAGCATACTTTTAGAATTTGGATCATTCTAAAATAGTACATATACTGGAGCTGCCCCTTTACGGTTTACTGCAGAATATTCAAAAAATGTTTAGAGGATAATGAAATACAACCTATTCTTCCTAACATTTCCTTTGTATACGAAGTTATCACCTTTGTACTTTTTACATACTTTAAACTAACTGAGTTGGCTAATTTTATTACGCCTTGAACATATCGAAAGCTTCAAGTCTACTTTTCCTACCTAAAGGTAAACTATGTAGGTTTAATACTTTCTTCTTTTCCGTTGACATTCCGCACGTCGAGTGAGTCAGGAAATGGGAAAAAATGAATTTGTTCTTGTCGTTCATCGGTTTTATGACGTTTAACGATGATTATTGGCGGGACTCATTGTACCCGTCCCCGCGTAACGAGGCGGTGTATATCAACCTATAGCCATCGGTGTATATCAACTATAGCCATCGGGGCGTCCAGCACTAGAAACCTTTAGATAGTTGGTTAAGAAACAAAATTGGCTTATACTAAATTCTAATAGCCTTTAGCGAAAGAAAGTGCCAAAAACTAGCAGGAAATCTTGACAAGCTTGCTCTTAGGACACAAGACTGCCGAAAGTAAATCTCAGCAAAACGGTTAACCCTATCTTGCCGTGTTATAGACTTAGTCGTAAAGTAGATATATCGAATTAATAGGAACAGTAGGCGCGCGTTATTATGGTAAGACTGCATCCCTTAAAAGTCCGGCGTGTGAGCTCATGAAATGGTACCCCGACACGATCTGTACATTGTACAAAGACAACGCTCGCTTAGGATAAGTGTGGCAAACTTTTTAGTGAGTTCCTCACCTTTGGAAGGGAACTGAAGCCTTTAGGTTGCTCTCTTCACGGACTATCGGTGGTTGTCTAAGGATGCGAAATCGTCTCTGGGAGGAAGTAAAGCTCATTAAGTACGGCGCAACCGTGTGACTAGCTCTTAAACGCTCACTAATGATATGCCAACTCGTCACATGGCCTACATAGGTTGGCCCTAACGTTAAACTATTCTTAAAACCTTATTCACTTTTAGTGTAAATTCTACCTCGCACTTCGCACCTGCCCGATCGTAAGCATTTCCTTGTTTTTTCGTCGACAACCTATTATTTGCTCGAGAAGATATTAAATTGGAAAAGAATCTCTGTAAGTGTTGTCTTTGTAATCAAAGGAGGCGGTGTTTGTGGCCCAGATGGCGAAGAAATTCACGGGCGGCAAAGACAAAAAGTCATCTAAAGTATAGCTGTTATTGAGATTACGGCAAATGAAGCTCATTGCTCGTTACGATTATTTTCTTGAGTTGGTGCGAACGCTCGTCGAAACAATAACCTTATCACTTTCTTCCCGTTCAATAAACCTCTCCGGAGTCTATTTCATCATTAACATGAACTGTTTTATTTGCATTTACCCAAACAAATCAAACACCATGTACCATAATACAAGGCACACCTTTTAGAAATCGGGTAACACGCAACCACTCCGAGCGCAAAGTTGGGAAAACCTCAAAGATTTTCTTAGCCAAGGGCACTAAGCTAGCAATATGCAAAGTGGGGGTTTGTAATTTAGCAATGGAAGACATGAAAGATTTTTCAATGCTTAATCCTGTAGGCTGCTTGATAAAAGAACAAATTATCCCAAGACTCTGGAAGCCAGTTTAAAGGATTCCGACTAGAGCAATGAAAGGGCTAATTAATGATAATTAACAGGACTTAGAAGGACCACTGTATGGTCGGTATCGCTTACGTTTTAAACAAACTGTATTGAATTCGCCATAGAAGGGAACCGCCTAAGGAACGCCAGTCTTCCTCCGAAAGACAACCATTAGCGTAAGAATAGAGCGTTTATAAGGACTGGTAATTAACTCAATGCTACAGGACTAACTGTATAGACAAACAACCCAGATTTGCAGACAGGCAACAAACTTGAACACGGTTATTAGATATGAAAAGCTCGTTTTTGGTTTTTGTCATCCGTTCCTCTAAATATAGACCCGATGCCCAGCAACTTTTTCATATCGTAGAGAAGCAAATAAGTGTGAATTAAAAAAATGCCCAGTTTGTGGCCTCAGTGTCTGACGTGTGACAATATATTTTTTCCGGGGCAAATCAGAACAACACTTATAGTTATTTGTTATCGCACACTTTGCACTTTCAAAAAGGTGTTAATATTCAGTACATAGGCACACGTTTGAGTCTGGCGTCAAGTGTCTTCAAGTAAGATGTAATGAATTGTCAATCAATGCTGGAAACGTATTTTCCAGTACTGTTTTTTTACTGGTGTGTATTTTTAAAGAGCTTCAAAGATCTTGAATGCGTAAACGAAACAAGAATAGTATCAGCTACTTTGTTTTGGTGTAGCGTTAGTTTCATTTTTTGTTTTTTAAAAATAATGAAACAACAAAGCAAAACCTCAGCTTCATTTATCATGGCAGATAACCATTTGCTTTTAATTGATTCATGAAGCATTCTGTCTTATATAGAGTTGTGAGCTTCTATGCTCTTCCGATCAAAACAAACAAAGAGGAAAGAAGAAATTTCTATCGAATGCGACTACTATTGGCATGGCTTGTGACAGCCTCCTTGGTCGAGAGAGATTGCATGGTTACTCACTCGTGTAAATACCTTAAATGATATAAAAAGAAAACAATTTCGTTGAATTTGAACACACCCCATATTTCTTGAATTCCAAAGAACGCAGGTTCTGTGGCGTAATTAAGTATCGGTTTTAATCCGCCTTAGATCTAATTTCATGGGGTAGTTCGTAAATCGCCTGATAGGTTATTACTTTAAGCCGTTTATCTGGCATCTCTTTCTCACTCGGTGTTTATTTGACGTTTTCAATATTGCAAAATAAACAAAATACGGGTGTTTTGGGCAGGGATTTGTTGAGTAACCCTCGTCCCAGTTGTAAGAGTCAAGATAAGAAACAGGTTTAGATCTTTTTGAAAGATATGGTAACCGGATTGTAGAAAATAACTGATTTGACATAGACTCATCCGGATTTTAAAATTGCAGAGATGGTCTAACTCAAATCCTTTAGATTTTTGGCCTAAAACTTCTAAATCGTGGTGATCGGTAAAAGAATAAAGCGAAATCCAACTAGCAATTCATTGTTCAACCTCTATATTTGGATGTAAGATACTACCCTGTATAATTTAGACAACGATATCTAACCGACAGTGAACAGTTCCTTTTTATTTCCACTCTGCTTCATAGGGCATTACAAAATTTTGTGCTGCCGGCCTTTTCTTAATTTCTCAAGAAAAGCATCTACGTTCAATCCTTTTGTAATTGAGGCTAAAGAATAGACTAAAATGCGAATATTTCAGCCGTCCAAGAATGGGAAATAGAGAAATGAAAACTGCCTATCCATCAATCAAATGTATGAGCTTTAGTTTCTTTACTCGACAATGTTTCTTGGTAATACTGCATAACTGATAAGTGCATCCTACTGATTTTCACTATAAGTCACAAAACTATATCGTTTTATTTCTTTTGTTGATTTTTCTCTTTTCCCCTCTATTTTATACTGATACATCTACATCTAAATCCTTTAAGCCATTGTACATATAGGACTCATCGAAATGCTTAAGCCAAGCTTGAGTTGTTTGCTAAAAATAATCGTGGAGCATCTGTTAGAGAGTCACGTGAGAAAAGTTCGTCCCAGTCTCTTATTCTCTCTCACTACGCCTTCGCTATCGTAAATCCCAGAACGCAGCAGGTATGCCCCATAATAGATTTAATAATTTTGTAACTGTACTCAGCCAATGCCGCTGGCTGAACCTGTAATTCAGTGTAAATACTGCAATAGGATTAATAAACGGATATTATTATTATTATTATTATTATTATTATTATTATGTATAACACTTTCCCGAATGCTTTTGGGGCAAGATTTTTGAATTTAATTTTTCTATTTTTTGAAAAATGACCTAAGTTTACGTTATGTTTGGCGTTTCGTTTAGTATCAGAGACTGGGGAAGTATTTAGCATGAACTTCATGAGGTATTATGTCACAGGAAATTACAGAATCCTGCGCAATTTGTTATTTCTTGGTAGTGACGACAAGAAAAGCGAAACGCCCTGCTTCGGAAGGGCTTCCATGCATTCCGCTGAAGCTGAATGTTTGCTTTTTGCTGAGTTGCATGTAATTAATATTTGTCGAGTGTTTGTCTACATAGTTTCTCGTTTTTTTGTGTGCAGTGCCCTGTAGGACTAACTGCTCATTTCTCTGTACCGCACGTTCAGATTTTTTAAGAGAATAAAACAGAGTCTGCGACATATAAAAATGTTTGGCATTGTTACGTTTTAGCGTGTCGCTTAATCAAAAGCAGTTTACAAAGCAAAATAGCAAAACTGAATAATGAAACTAAACCCTCAAAGACAAAGCTTTACAAAGGGATAGCAGAAAAGGTCTTGTTTTGAAACAATAGGCAAAAGCCAATAACGGGTCAAGAATTCGAGGCAATCGGGTGTTGAGCTAGAAAACACTGCAAAGGGAAACTAGACCCCAACCCCGTGTCAGTGTTGAAATACCCTGCACAGCAATGGTGTTCATGTGAATCGACATTCCTACGTAATATATATAAATCTGGTCGCTAAAGATCTTGTTAGGGTCTTTCTGTGGATGGAAGATGAGGCTCTTTTGCTGAAATCGGAAGCGCTTCGTATTCTGTTTTAAGTCCTGTATCATTGTTTCAATCACGAACTCTAATTCTCCGACTAGTTTCGTTCATAAATAAATGTCAAGTTGTTTGGTCCGAGTTTGAGTGTCCAATGATTAAAACAACTTCATGATTTGAGATGCTGTCCACAAATATATACCTAACTCTCAGAACTTCTGGTTTTCCCTGATGATTATCTGGAAAGTCCTCTATCTGGCAAAACAACAAGACTCGTGTTCTCGACGTGTCTTCGCCCCGTTGGGGTCCTATGTAGCTCGGTAGAGGAACAGGGTCCTGCATCTTCGCACGAATCAGAGAAAATCGGCCTTGCCAAAGTTTATACTAGTTTGGGAACTCGAAGTTATACAATTTTGATGTCGTTTCCCGGAAGTTAGGAGGATTTCTTATTGCGTAGATCAAGCAGATTGGAATAGCTTAGCCACAAACAACGCGTTGTTGTGTAACAACGCTTGACGTATGCTCGCGAGGCACGGGGGAGCTAAAACTTTGCTTGTAAACCCACCGCGGACAAACCAAAATGAACATACCCGACAGATAACATCTTAAAAAGGTTAATCCTACCCTCATTAAAACAATCCAATAACAGGAGGGTATTAGTAAAAACATTGTGACACTTAAACAAATCTTCGCCAAGATATTTTAAGCTCGTCGGTTCGGACAACATATGCAGTCGGATTAGTCTCCTGTCCCTCGTGGTACCCTTGCACGGGCCACTAAACTTTCTCCCCCACTTACCTATAATCCAAGACCTTCGAGATGTTAATTCGCGCTGCCCCAACTACTCTTAAGCGCTCTTCAGACTTGCTGATACAATTCGAGGCAAAATATTCCAAGAGCGCTCTGTTACTTTCGATGGTGACTTCCGTTTCTCGGTCTTAACGGAAACCCGAGACCTTCATGTTTCAACACAAGCCGGAAACATCGTTAACCTCTTTGTTTCGAAAAACACAAGGCACGCCCCCTTAGTTTAATATATTGCAAAATAAATTTTGCTGCGGGTCTTTTTAGCTTTGCATGATGTACCCGTCTCTTCACAGTTTCCCGCCTTGTGTTTGCTCGCGTTTATGTTCGCTAATTTTGCGTTGTTATGTTAGAGAGTTTAAATAAACAATATCATCAATTGACACTTTTATTAATTTTTATCTTTTCTTGAACACGATACTGTTCAATGATGTCGCTGAGTGATTACTGAAGAAACCGAGGAACGACAGATTCGAGGCGGGATTCATCACTTGAGTGTTTTTTTTATAACTACAGTAGCAGAAAGGCTAAATGCTATCGATAATTCTCAATTAGAACGCAATATGGAACCAATAGAAGACAAAACAAGTAACCTGACCCCGGATGGAGGAGTTTTTTAGTCTGTCTGGGTTTCAGTCTTGAGCCAAAAACAATCGGCTCCCACTTTCGAACATTAACTACGTGCCTCGAAAACAAATAAACACTCATATCCATAGTATTTTTTTTATATGTGATTCTTTGTTTTGTTTGTGTTGTTGTTGACTTAATTCGTACTCGTGCTGTATTTGCCAATTGTATGTTTTGTTTGACCCCTATCTTGGTATACACGTCTCTCACGATGATTGTAGGAACAACTTGTTGGATTATATTTTTCTCCATGTTGCTTCTTGAGAAGGACACTGGACGTTCTCGACTGCAAGTTCTCTAATGGTTAAAATCTAGTGTTTTATATTGTGTATTGCAAGTGATGGTTTTCCATCAAGTGGGTGTGCTTCTGACAGGTCTGGCGGACATGTTTTTCAAAATGATGCTTGAAATCATTTCATGTAACCTCGCCGGCCAAACGTCGCTCACGTGATTATATTCTCTCCTCCCTTTCCCGAGGGGGTAAGGATTCCTCCCCCCCCCCCCCCCCCAGGGGGTAAGGATAGTAAGGACTATCAAGGTGGCTAGTACATGCACGCTCACTTTTCCCTCCTCCTTCCCCGAAGGGGGTAAGGATAGTAAAGGGCTATCAAGGTGGCTAGTACATACACGCTAATTTTTTCCCTCCCACAATCACCCGCCTTTGTGCCACAGGTCCCCCGTCAAACAGTCGCATATATAACATTTGTGCACAGGTATATTTCAAACAAATTTCCAAGATCAACTCAGACCTCGCCGACAGAAAGGGGGTATGTTTTTGGATAATTTTCTGTCGACCAAAACTCCCCTACGAATATTTGCAAAAAAAAAAGTCAAATGGTCGACCCCTTGGGTTTCTCCTATTCCGTTCATCGAAGTGTCTGGTTACTTCTCCAGGCTCTCAAAAACTCATTATTTTTCAATTTCCACCAGGATTACAAAGCTTTATTTTTATTTCTCACAGTTTGGTTACTTGTTCCGATCCGGGCGTCACGGCGTCACCTGCTGAACCCGACAGACGAATTGCTAATTTGATCATGGCCCACCGGTCCTTCGCATTCTCGAACGACTCGTCTGCTGTTTTCGGCGTACAGCAGCCATCTTTTGTACCCGTCACGCAATCCCCTTCCCGTTATTTTAACGTCGGTTGCGTGACGTGACCGGCGCTACCTCTAGACTGCTACTTGCGAAACTGACAAGGTTAGTTGATTGTGGATGGCGAGGGACGCGGGGCATTAATGTATAATATATATGTTGCAGGGATTCTATAAGCGCAATAGCCAATCACCAATGATATACAGGGAGGGAAAGGCCTCGGGCGCGCGCAAAAATACATTTTACCGCCTAACGTATTTTATGGAACCGCACGCTCGCGGCGGTGGGGTGGTTTATCGTCGTCGCGCGTGGGGACAAAGAGGTCAAAGATTTCCTGCACCGTTGTATTCATATTGCCACGACCTGACAGCCTCGCGTATCATAAAGATAAACACATTGTTCGATGAATCAGTGATAAAACAGTTGTATTATATGTGCAGGACTGACGCCATGCCTGTCAACCGATAATGGCCTTTTACGAGTCATGATCAACTTGTGCTTTGTCCAACGTTGACAGGTTGCCGTCGATTTCAATATGTAACTGATATCTGGTGCCTTCAATTCAAGAAAGACTGTGTGATATTGTTCCCGAGTATCTTGTGCCTATATGCAACTATTACATGGAACAATAGCAGCTGACGCATAAAACAGATAACTTAGCAATGCCCGACATAATTTTTGTATTCTTTATTGTATCAAACTTGTCTAGTATTGTGATTTTTTAAAAGATTTTCTAAGTAACAAATGCATGTTTTATCCCCTAATTGCTCAAACGCAAGCAGTAAATATATTTTTTCTCAAATTGACACTAACACCCGATCATTATCAGACACTGTCGGATTAAGTTGCGCTATCGTCTCCACCTTCGCCCTTTGGGCAATTAATACTAAAAGGGAGGCGTACCATTGGAGTAAGGATTAGCTAGATAAATGTCGAGAAGCCCTTGCGCCTGTCCATCTTTCCCGCTTATCCCCCTCATACGCGTCCATCAAATCGCTAGTGACGCTAATGTTCCTGTCATTCTGTTACCGAATGTGATTTCCGATCTTGGATTAGATGAAAGCTTCGATTAAAACTTGGTAAATTTGCTCGGCAAGAGTTGCTCGCGCCTTTTATGCTATTTTAGCTAGTACGGCGTGCTCTTCGGGTAGCTATTTTCGTGGAAATGTGTTCCGCACAAAATGCGCGCGGTATAGAATTTGGTAATATGTGAATAGCTAGTGATTTTCGTGAAATAAAAGGATCAATTTTAATGCGCGTGCTTTTGCAAGTCGTCTGTCGAAGCAGCCCTGACATCTTGTCGTTAATCATTCGCGCTCATAAATGTAATCTCTTTAGTTACTTTTTGTATAAACTGCATTGCCTACCAGATGTAATCTATGTTGCAACTTCTAGAAGGCTTCATTGAGTGGTTTCTAGTTCCCAGGGCTCTTTGCGCGTTGACCACCACAGGAATCCCACTTTCGACCAATGAACATACTAGAGTACAGCAACTTCGTGAATGTTCCTCCTGTCCGCCAGACAAGGGAATACAGAGGATAAACGGCCTCCGCTAGTAAGGAACTTTGAGATATTACGAAATAAAAGTCCTTGTAATTAAGAATGTTAACGATAATTATTGCTGGATGTTTAGGCCGTAGCCACACTTGAGTCCGCGGAGATCTGCCCTTTTTAACCGCAATTGCATAATAATTGGGTAATTAATACTTTACGCCACGCGAATATTTTCGCGTCGCCAGAAAAAGCAAAGCAAAACTCTTGAATGTGAATTTCAGGGAGCTGTGAGAGGTGAGTGAAACATAAACATCTCTCACAGTTCTGAACGCGAATCTTTTCGAAAGGAGTTATTCCTGGAAACCAATTAGTGTGAACATAGCCTTAGATACCTTGTCCTTTGTCGCTTTGCATCGACCAAAAGAATGCGCGCACCAGCTCACACTATTCGCGGCGTTCAGGATATGCTCGGCATTTGTGGTTTCCCAGTCATGGTGACATGCTGCTCGCGGAGGAAGAACATAACGGAATTCTAAAATAGCATAGCGTAATAGAGAGTGGGCAGTGCTGATTCCCTTAGGAGAAGATACAAGTGATGGGGCAGGCAGTACGGCTGATCCCGCTTTGCATGCGCGCAAATTATAAAGCGTGGGTATGAAGGCAGGAGAGAGGGGAGCCGTCGGTTTGTTCACTTAGTGTTGTCTCCGTTTCCAGAGATCATATTTCCAAACTTCTTTCTTTAACATTATCTTTAAACCAACACACTGTTTCCATATTTAATAAGCCCATCCAGCGGACACGAGCTGGCTTTTGTATGTGTCAGGTTTGGAACATTTGTTTGACCTCGACTCTATTGCCTTGCAGTCGTACTCAGAAACGGGTACCTCCATCGCAGGAGAAGAAGATGAGCTGGCCCAGTGACAGCATGATTGACAACTCGTTGCGGAAATCAGCTTGTCGTCTTCCTCTGTCACAGCATCCTCACCACACCGCACCACAGGGGGCCCGCACGTCAATATCCCAACTCTGCGCTGCTGACGCCACAGGGGGCCCGAATCAATACGCTGAACACTGCGCTGAAACAGTGGGTTATGGTACGTTTCATCGCTGTCATGTTCAGTTTTGATTCATAATTTTAACCTTGTTCCATCTGATACTTCGAATGATAAACTCGTGCGTTACATTTGAATGTTTCATGACATAGTGAGGTTATTTAAATATTAATTAACGGCCACAGCTAGGGACACGCCTTTGCCAATGACAAAGGAACATGGGATGCGGTTTCGTTTTAACGGTTGCCCGGAAGTGCCTATTGCATTCCTTTACGGCATTTGTTCACGCACAAACTGTTTAACAAGTACATGAATATCGTATTTGGAACAAGGTGATCTTGGGTATTTTTGCACGAAGAAAAAAAATCTAGAAAAGTGGCTCGGCTACTTAGTAATGAAAGTCAATAGTTAACCAAATAGGCGTGAAATAAGTTAGTTATAAGTTAGTAGTCCGAGTGCGTCAAGGCGGTTGAAGAATATTCACGACCTTCAGCTATCCAACATCCTTCCTTACTAAAAAGCGCTCTTGAGGTAAGTGGGTTTTATTTAAGTTACTATACATTTCCCTTATAGGAATGCCGCGTTTTACTCTAATGTTTATTGGTTGGCGGAGCTTGAATATGCAATTTGTTTCGATTTGTTGACCTATGGCTGTACCGGCCACGAGATCCAGCCAGGGTAGCAAGATTAAACTTGCTTCTGTTCCTTTAACCTCGAGCTCCGTGGCAGAATAGGTTTTACTGACTTTTCATTTAGCTCAAGTAATGCCCTACGAGATTTGTTTGAAGGGTATACAGTCTAGAGTGCTACACAACGCATTATAAAGCGAATTGAAATTTGCCAACACAATCCTGGCTCTAAACCAAGCCTGGAATGTCGTCGGGGAGGTTATACTTTGAGTACCGGGCTGTTACACAAACACTTCACTTCGGAATATAATTATTTTTTGGTCGATAAGAATAAGAAATGCCGCGAAGGATTCGTTATGTTACTTTTGTTGTTTACATCATCAGCATCTGCAAGTATTATTTATAGGTATTCATTTATATAAGATATTCCTGGGTATGTACAGCCCTTATGAAAGTTTAATACTTCTTTGAAATCGCACTAGAGTCATGTTTACTTTCAATCGCAATATCAGTGAAATGATTTTATGTGACAGAGAAAACATTCCAGAAGATGGTTATATTCGTGCAACTCTGGTTTCCTCGTTTTTCATCACTAAACATTCTACCGAACCCCAAGGCCTTCTAAAAAGTCTATACAAGTAGTTCTCTGTGTCAAATCAGACTTAACAGAGTGTTGAAGTTGTTACAAGGGATTTAGCATTGTGGTTTAGTTGTTGTTTAATTCTCCCATTTATCTAAAGTCGAAGCTTTTAGCGCCTTCATCGGCTTATAGGTCATGTCTACGTACCTCATGACGTGCTTGCGAAGTCTTAAACACTGATTGCTCATTTGAGTCTCTTTTGAAAAAAAACATTACTTTCAAAAGCTTGATGCGTTTGCTTTTAAGATGGCGTTCGATTTCGTTTCGCAGATCGTTTCATTTTATTGTAACGTTTCTCGATAAGTAAGGGTCAATACAATAGCCGGCCCCTTTAGCTTGTTGAGACTCTTAATCTAAGTGGATTTGAGCACCGCAAACTATTCCGCCTCGGCGAACCAATTTTACATTGCGCTCGTCAATTCACACACAACAGTGCTCATTGCAGACTTAGCGTTATGCATTTAATAACTGTACACATCGTTATGGTACAGAACTTAAGACAATTTGCGGCGGAGTGTTGGCGTGGTCTGACCTCCCTGATGGCTAATGCCATATCGCTTACGGTAGTTTGTAAAAATCTCATCGTCGGCTTTTCGGCAGTCATAATAAGCTAATCACTACGTTTGTAAGCTATAGATTAGTCACGCCTGTCGGCCGCCTGGAACAACACGACAGCGCACTGAATTTACATCAAGTTCCATCGGCCACAAACAGACCACAGAGACCTATTACCGTCATTAGTTAGGCTCAAACGCCGTGCTTTGTTGCGCATTGGCTTTCCGTCAATCGGAGATAGGAGTTGACGCAACGCTTTGGCGGTAGATGAAGTTCCGCTTGTAATATTCGCGAGTTGTAATTCAGGCTAATTCGCCAGAGTCTATTTTTTACAAAATCACTTAGTCGCCATCTTGTAGCCTCTTGTTGCAATTGAATCGCGCTATTTTTTAAGAGTATTTCAATGTAGGTGAGTGGAGTGTCAACTCAGGCGAGCACCCAAATTTAGATCATTTTAATAATAGTCTCGTGCGTCTCCGGTGAGCGCAGACGGGTCGGATGCGATCGCGACTTGTATCAAAGAACTCTCAACTATATATACTGTAAACTTCAGCGCAACACTCCTATTGACACTAAGTTGTTTATTGCTTTGAATTGGTTACATATGTGTTGTTTATTTTGCTCCAGTTTTGTTGATCATAAAACATAAACGTCGTGTAACATATTTCTGTGTACAAAACACAAATCAGAGCTTATGCAGAAAGTGGAGAACGAAATGAACAATGAAAATCGGAGGTTTATCTTATCATATTAGGTCATAAATCTGAAGCGAATCTGTGGTTGTAGCTCTCGGTCAATTTGTTCGCGTTGAATATATCAGCTCCATGTGAGAAATGTTCCGGCCAATAAGAACTCATGCTTGTGTTGTAGCTTGGAGCATGCTGTATAAAATACTGGAAAATTGGTGTTAAATACAGTCGATGACCGCACGCTTTGACGCGGGTCACATGCCTTCGGGGAAAAATCTCTACATATTCAAATTCTCCCTGTGGAAGTACAATTTGTGGTGGATCTCCATTGTGGCATCACGGGCACTAGCATAGCTAGAGTCAGGGTTTAGTAAACAAAAATTAGGAAACAAAATTGATTTCCCGATCTAAAAAATCACACGAAAAGAGCGGATGTTTGTGTAGCAAGTATATTTTTTTTGCCACATCACTCTTAAAGCTTCAGTTTTTTGGGAGGAATATTTTCTCACCCAGAACATTTTCCCTCTTGGGGAGAATGCAATGAAAAGTTGCATCATCTGTTTTAGGGAACTTCGGTAACTAATTAAAGCCAACTCAGCTTACTGTGGAAACCTTTACAATCTCTGGTGCGGGGATTTCCTATTTCCTACAAAAAAGCGGCCATGTTGGTTAAAGGTTCTCTCACACGACAGCTCAATCAACATGGCCGCCACGCTATTTTATTTCTATTCCCATTGCATTGATTGAAAACCGAGAATACAGCAGTATAATGTCCGAGTAGCTAAATGTTCTTGATGCTGGATTTTCCAGATGTGTAATCTGCAAAATACGTCTACAAATAACGATCACAACTTGGGCTGGCTACTAAAAATCCATCGGAAACGCAGATTACATCTGTTACATGTGAACTACAACAAAGAAATGTGGTCTCATTTTGAGGGGAATTGTTGCCGCCCTTATATTATTACTGCGCTCAAGGGTGGTGGGTGGTATTTTGCCGACATTAAGCAAAGTCATACCTTTTTGTCAAGCTATGCGAATAGTGTTTTCGTAGAATGCATTTTTCGTCACAGTAAAGCACCACACCCACATGGATTTTGAAGCGTATGAAAACGTGCCCACAAAAAGGTTTGCATTAAAAACGTGGTTATTTGGTGTGTTAAAATGCTACCGAAAAAACTGTTCCAGGGTTATTGTCATTTGGGGAGGGTTTTATTGATGTGGTTTCTTCCTTTTGTCGTCGTTTAAAGTTATAATTAATTTTTGTCGTTGTTTTATTTGTTGTTTTTCTCATTGTTTTTGATTATTATTGTCATAGCATTCGATTTGTTTTTAGTTTTTTTTAGAAGCACTATTAGCTGGAACGTGTGTGCAATAAAGCTATTGTAACTGTTACTTTCATCCTCATTGAGCTCGTGTCCTAAGTGAGAACGTTTCCAGCTGTAAAGATATCCTTGTCATGCACTTGAGATCCCAAACTCCTTATTCTCCATCTCCGCTCAAGTCCCATCTAACACGTTCTGTCTAGCCTTTGATAAGAGCATCTAAAATGACAAGTCACCTGTGAGGTGCTATTGACATGGAGGCGCCGTGGCGACATATGGGACAGCCTTTGCCTCTTATCCTCGAGTTCTCGTCCTTTCCCATGGTCCTTCGTGAAGGACTGACAAGGGGCAATACTTTTGCCTTTTAGATTTCCTCCCTGAAAATATACGCTGCTACTCTGAACACTAACAAGTTTTCAAACATATTATTGTCCTCCCATAGAATTAGCCCTTAGGGGATTCTGAAATCTGAACCTTACAATTCCCAGTTTCTAACCGTTATTTGTTCAAAAGTGCAGGGTACTTGAGTATGCTCCGCTGGGGCAAGTGTCCATTTGCTTGCATGATTAATTACTTTAAACTAACACTCTAGTAAGAAGGGCAATATTTGAAGAAGGAATGCAATGAAATATATAGAGGTGTGTCTAAGGATTTACTTAGGAAGGACTTTTAAACAGGTTCACAGCTTAAAGAATCGTCTTAGTTAAAGAATTAATGTTCCCTTGATAAACAGATTTATTATTTCGGCATGTCGCTCTCACGAAAGATAATGAAAGATCTGACTGTACGGTTTGTCGTGAAAAAGGAGTTCTGTTGGCGAATATAGAATTGAATGTTATAGTCAGGGTTTTTTTATCTTCAAGTATCTGTTTCTAGAGCAAAGAGCCGTTATTAATGCGCAAGGAGCCTCTCGGGTCAACATTTAGGGGGCGTGCTCTCCAAGGAGTAGATTATTACAAGTCTTAGCAAGTCAGCGACATAACTGTTTCTCGTGGAGGCCTGCCCTTAGGGTCTGAAAACCAGTCACTCATTAAGACAAAGCGATGGTTTTACATACCGCTGAATTGTCATCCAAATCTAGACAAGTTTTGACAGTAGTGCTGAAATGATATGTCAGATAGCATCCCAGAACTCATATCTGAACAACCCTGATGCAAGAATCCAGGGGAGTCCAAAAGAGCGTCTTAATAAATATTTTCAGTGAGAAAATATTTGCCGAGCGCGAGGGCCTTGGACATAGGTGGGGGTTAATGAGCCGTGAACTGTCAGTATCTATAAAATTTAACAATTTACCGCGATTGCGCCGCGGTCAGAACGCCGACGTATTCTCGGCCTGTATAGATCTGAATCGCTCTCACGAACTTTAATTGCGGCTTTGATTATTTGTCATCAAGGGTTTTGAAGTATTTTTAGGAGCTGTCCAACCATGGGAACTACATGATTATTAATTCGCCGCCTCATTTTTTAGAGCAAGCGTTGACGTCGGCCAGTTTCCCAGGCACAAGTATTTAAGAAAAATTATTATCAGTGCAACTGACACGAGTTCTTTCCTGGTTTAAATGTTCTGAAGAGGATTAAGAATTCTAGTATGAGTTGTTATTGTTCCTCAGACAAGCGGAGATTCAGAACGCGTGGCGATCAATGCCAAAGTGATTCCAATTTCCTAAATTTCGGTGTGAATATTGGGGCTTCAGAATTCATCTGCAAAAGTACTCAGGCCCGATCGGCGAGCTTTGCGCTATGCTCAGCGTCCTTTTACCGGCCTAATTTCAACCTTATTGCCGCAGTGAAATCGGCAATTACATCTTTCAGGTGTCAATAGAAACAATTTTATTAAAGTTTTAATTTGATTAGTGGCGAGCTAAAATAAAAGGGGTCGATAAATTACTCTTTTAAGTATCCTGCGACCGTGTACTGTATTTTGATTGAAGGGATATTGTTACGTTAATAATGCCTAATATCTCAATTTCAAACCCGGCGGGTCTCTTTGTTCGTGTACGTGTGCAGGGTACATTTGCATTTGTGATCGATCGCTCACCAGAGCGTTTTGGCTGTTTTAGCAGTTACTTGGAAGGTAGAGATGAGGTGGAATTGTCGGGTGCATATAGATGCACAAACCTGGTAGATTGTTTGTTCTGTACAGCTCATAATGACCGTCAAGACCCATCGCCATAACCCTGTGGTTTGAGCACAGTTGATTATCAATGAGGTTTTCGGTAGTTTCTGAGTCACTGACCGGAAAAGGCAGGGCTCACGATATTACGGTTCTTTTTCGCAAAGAGCGATGAGCTTTATGATGCAAATTATGTAATAAACTAATCAATGGACTAATTTTTGGCCTTTCTTGTCGCTTGCGAGGACAACTAGAGATGAGAAATCACCGACAGGCCAGAACAAAAGAGGCGCTTCTAAAGTGTTTTTATGCAGAACAGGGTGAAAAAATGAAGTAAGACATTAAATTAACTCAATTAACTCAGGCCGTGGGACAACAGCTGTATAGAGTGGTCTTACACTATTTAACAATCGACTTCGAGTCTTCTTTTGTTAGATCTAATACGCGCTCACGAATTTGTATAGTATATAGGCACAAGTAGGGAGCAATCTAGTCACGGTGGACTTTGTTGGGGGCATATAGACTGATAATCGCTTGACACAGCCGAGTAAGGTAAGGCCTTGCATGGCATTTTTATTTAAATCCTACATAAGCCTTAATAATTCCAAGTATTTTTATTAACCGGTGTTGAACAGCTATATAAGAAATTATTTACGCCGGGGAAGAATTCGTAGTGTAGTGTCCCTATATTTCTCTGTCCTAGTGCGTGATTTTGCTGGTGGCTGTTAAATTTAACACGACACTTGGAAAATAATAATAAAAAATAAAACCAGCAATTGGATGAGAAAATAGAATTCTAGTTCGGTAATGAGTGTACAAATAAAATCTCAGATGAGTGGGGAAAACGTCCTGCTTGAGATTGGCAGCCGTTTAAGGCCTGGCTCCGAAGAACTGTTGTATTTTCTACTCTTCACCCGCGGCGCCGGGTTGATAAATATGGAAAGATACCCTTCAACTGCTCTTCGGGACGTCACTTTCCTTGTCGCCAGTCGCACGCAACGCGGTGTCCCTCATTAATAGCGAGTACAATCCAATAGCCACACTTTTTGAGGTTCTGACTCGAGGCTAGTTTACAGTCCTTAGGCAGCGTGACATGTAGACCTTGACTTTGACAGACCCGTGCCCTCTCATACTTACGTTCGTACGGCACGCCGGTCTCCATTAAGAGATACAGTTAGAGTGAAACGACTGTTTACACGGCAACGTGTGTTGTAACTTACTAGCAGAAGGGATTTCGAAACTCGCAGAAACGCAGAGTGGAGAGGCCGATCAAGGTATTTACAATCAACCTTTAGTTTGATGATATGTAGCTCGTATAGATAGCGTTGTTATTATGGCTACAAGTGAATGATTTCCAAGCAAGCTATTAGCTTATGGGGCCATTCTAGAATAAATCATATAAAATAGAATGGTATTCCTTGCGCAATTTGCTTAACTACAAACTAGAAACTGTGAGTTCCTGTTGCTTTTGGATTTCCGCTCTTATTGTTGATCGCTACTAAGTTCCAATGCAACGGCGAAATACAAGGGCTTTAGGTCCATCAAGCTCAGACTATTAGCCTGTTTTCTCATGCTATATAAAATTATATTTTCTATCCTTCCAAAAGGTACATGAAGTTTTGCCTGTCGCTATTTTGAGTCGGTTATGAGCAGTTTGCTCCGCGCACCTCAAAGTACAAAGAGTTGGCGATGTAATTACCAGAGAGTAAAAATCATTAGTGTGCTATTCTCTAGCGCAAAGGGTGTCTTGTGCTTGTAACCTTTTTGGAAAACTTTTCTAATCAATGTTATGTAAGCTTGAATAACCGCAATAATTGCTAAATAGAGGTTTTTCGGTCAGTACACTACTAGAAAGACAATTCATCTGGGAGCAATTGTCGCGCGTTCGTTGCAACTTACGCCTCAGAAGCGGTCAACAGAGCTTAACGCAGTTAAATGCCTTGACTAGAGCAGCCATTTCAAAGAATGTGTTTAGTAATTAGAAATCGTGATAACTATACGTGTATTTTTCTGCCAAGGGAAATAAGCGCTTTGATAGTCACTGCGGGATTCTGGGCCACAAACAAACCCCTTGCATAGAGCGAATAACAACAGACCTTCAGCAGTCCCGCAACGCCACATAAAGAAAACTTCATATTACTCAAGCCGACAGAGCTGTGATTCGAACCGACGAGTATGCTCTGCAAGCACGAATTTCTTAAGCTTAAACCTTCTCCTGAAATACAAATCGGAGCACAGCCATATTCCCGAGTTCTATTGGGCTTTTATCATTGTTATTCTCTATGCTAAAAGGACATCGAACATGCTTTTGGTTGACAAACAGTAGCTAGAATTCAAGAAGCGGACATGTCGTGCTGCTAGACTTCGTACCCTTTGCAAACCTGGGGGTAGCTCATTTCCATCCAGCCACACGGAAGAGTTCAGATTTTAGGTGCGAAAATCTAATTACCAACTTCACCACTAAAAATCAGTCAATTTCCCGCGTAAAGCTCCGTGGAGTTGATGTGAAAGCGAATGTTAGTCTTCTTCTATCCCTCCTTTTTTGGGCTCCCGCCCCTGGAGAATATAACTGTTTGCGTGCAAACATAACGCGTTTGTTTTTCTGTGATATAGTAGTGTTTGGGTAACTATTTTCTTCTGGTTTTTACTCTTTCCTATTAAAGCTTTACTCTCCAAATTGATCAGTTCTTCATTTCCTGTAAATTGCTGCCATGTTGCATTTTTCTCTTGACCTTTCAGAAAAGATCTCCTCTCCGACCAACATCGTTGTAATACCACATAACAATTATCTTGCAGCAATTGGCTCTGTGTGTCACACTTTTTAACTTGCTAGCTTCTCTATAATTTTGCAATTTTAATTAATATTGTTGTTACCTTTGAAAGAGGGCCTACCTAGGAAACAAATTTCTTTACTGGTAATTTGATTTAACCAGTTGTATAATTTCACAAAGTCATGGTAATAGACTTTGCATTTTTCGAATATGGGAGTTCACTTTGCCTCAATTTCCTTGCGAAGCTTTAATTAAATTTATTTCTAAAGAGAAAATGTGTCCCTCGCTGGTTTTCCCATAGGGGAATTAAGAGTTTCCTACTACTTCAGTGCGAAGTTTCCCCTCCTTTCCTTTATTTTGATTTCATTTGTTTTACTTAGTTTTGTTTTGTTAAGTGTGGTTAGGATATTTTAGAAAATAAATCGACATCTTAGGCAAACACACACGAAGGGTTTTTACCACCTAGTTTTGTATGATTGTTTGCCTTAGACTTGTGTTCACCCCAAATATTTGGACTGAACGCAATTGCTAAAGACTCGAGTAAATTTGCAGGGGATTTTATTGTCAGGGCTGTATCCCAGAGGAGGCTTGTTAAAATAACTCATCATAGTCACTGTACTCTTTTATGTGAAAGTTTATTGAAAAAAGAGATTAGTGCAGTAGACATTTACATGTGATAGACTTTTCGGGCCCTTCTTTGTAACTTGGACTTCAGGAAGTTAATAAATGGGTTAGATCCTTTCTCGCTCTGCAAGTTAATACAGCATGTAGCCTGATTCGATCAAAGTTTTGCGAAACAAAAGGCGGCCGGGCTTTTGGGCCGAGAAAAAAGGCCGAAAAAGAAGATAGCTTCTGAAAAGATTGATTGCTTTTGAGTTTGAACCGAAGACGTACTAGTGCGAAGGTGGTAAATAAATGGTTCTAATTTCGCTAAATAGCTATAGTGTTAGCTGCTGAGGGTTAGAAAAATCTTGTAGTTAACGTATGGGGTATCAAGTGAGTTTTTAGGGGAGTATATAAAGTAAAGAATTGATGCATTCTGAATGACGTGCCTTGTAAGATCATTTGTAGGTTTTGGAGTGCTTTCTTATGATATGAGTGACAGCAAAACCTGCTCAATGTCATAAGTGTACGTTTGACTATTCTGGATAGTACGAGAGGCTGCTTCCTCCATTCTTCGCAGGCAATAACTTTGTAAATTCGTAGCTAACCCAGCTTCTAGTCGCAAAGTTCGTCCCCTAAACACCAGATTGTTTAAATGGTAAGTAAAAGGGTTGAAGGATTTCATAATTTGCGGTTAGGGCAAAACGAAACATCTTCGTACAAGCTTAGAATCGCTACGTTTTGGAGTTGGACACGTAGCCATGTAGACGGTTTGTGCATTGTGATTTACTGCTACTCTTGTGCTTAGGAACTGTATTCAAAACTAGCAAGTTGCATTCTTAGAAGTTTAGTACTCATTGCATGGCAGCATGGACGAATATGATGGACATTTGACTGAAGTTTTGAAGTTTAATTTTCATGCTTGTAAAAAACCTCTTTAATGTGGTTTTCATAGTGGCCTCCAAATGTCAGCCCATAGCTAGTTGTTGTCAACAAAGAAAAAGAGCTCTAAGACAGATGCAAAGAGCCGGATACGTTAATAGGCTTAGTCGATGGATAGCTGAATGGTAAAAGAGAGATAACAGCAGTTGTGTATTCATGTTTTTGAGCCACAAATCCGAACAGTTCGTGGCTACTTGAGGACGAAGTGAGGTTTTCGCCCGAGTGACTCCTACAGTTGTCGTTTTGAAGTGCGTTGCTTGTGTGCTTGTCTCTCCAATCTCTTTACCGTGGGAAGTTTTACATGTTTTACTTCTAAACAAGGGACACCCCTGGAAAGATTGCTTTCCTGTAGTTTTTTCACAGGGTTTTTCTGCAGTTTTTCCACGGGGACTGAAATAGGAAAACAATTCAAAGTGTGCCCTTGCTTCTAACTCAAATGTTTGGCACATGGGTTTGTAAAGGATGTTGCCTTGTTGTCGCTTCCTTGCAATTCTGATTCACTCCAGCTTGTGTGCTCTGTTTCTGTGATTATAAAAACTGAATAGAGGTAATCTAGGCGAACAAAGGCATACATTTATTCCCAGGGCATAATGCAAAATGTGGCTCTTGACTTTAGTTTTGTTTAGTTCGATACTATTCTTGTTATTCTTAAAAAACGCCCACCTCATATAATATAGAGGTATCATGAACTTCATTACGATCTAGCAAGTTCTGATGAGGATCACTCTTAGTTTTGCCGTGAGAAATAAGTCTACTTCGAAATTAATAAAAATGACAATAATTGTCTTAAATTAACATTAATGTGTTACACCGCATCTTTGAATTCCATTTTGATTATTTTTTGGAATTCACTTTCAGGACGTATCTATTTCCAGACTTGGCGTCTATGGAGGGTTTTGAATTGTGTTTTCACATCCTCCCTCTTTCATGAAATTTTTATATTTCTTCAGTAATTTACAGTCAATAATTTAACAGCTTTTCTAACAGTCAGCATATCAGTACATGCATGGAATAAAAAGCACTCTCTGTTAGTGATAGGCGACTCGTTAAATAACTCATAAGCGATACTATTTGCAGGATACTATCCTTGGATATCAAAAGACTTTGTTGTCCAGGATTCAACTGGATGTAGAACTTTATTGAGCTAGTGCTACCACTCAAAACCGGGCTCGTTTAGTGGAAAAAAACTTCTCTAAAAGAAATGCTAAGCGAATCGTTTGCTTTTGGGAGCATTTTGATCTTCTTTGATTTGTCACACTAGACAAATCATGACAATCAGGAACCCAGATTATGTCTCCATCTTGCTTTCTCTCTTAAAGTTGTGCAAGTCATTTTTGCCAAGTCTTACAAATCCATAAGGCCAAATATCGATCACTTTTTCACGGCTAAAAGGCTGTCCGATTTTATCGTATGGCAAAATAATCCGTTTATAAAGATATCGTAGATACTGGGCACATTCTGTGCACAAATACTTGTCTAACTTGGATGATTGCAATTTTAAAAGGAGTTGAAAGGACAGTGCTGATAATCAAAGGTACACTGTTACCTCCTCGCCCTTGTTTCTAGTAGAAGATGTGCCTTTTTTCATGAAAGAATACGGCCAAATTCGAGTTACTAAATTCCCCTCTAAGATATTAGAATGACTCTTATCCAAATAGACAAAATCGTGTGGGGCCATTTTCGTTCATGTCAAATATACTGAGATTTGTTTGTGGCGTTTCACATTTAACACATTAATATGTATTTTTATGGTACTATCAAAAGATCTATAACTGACAGAAAGGGCGTGTTCCTTCACAGTATTTAGTATTTCTTAGAGAAATCCTAGACCAGATAGGAGATAAATCTTAATAGACTGTGATAACAATGCCTGTCAAACGACAACTCGGAGAACCTTGCTTGGTTTATGAGCCTCCTCGGAGTCTTGCATAAAAAAGAAAGTAAATTGCTGCCTCCTAATCTTAACTGACATAACTCCCATATTGCAATAAGATGTTACCATTTCATATATCTTACATCTATATTTTTATTTTACGTTAAAATAAGGCAAAATTAAGACATAGGAAATTTATATGTAATGCAGCCATCAAATTCAAATTCATCATGTATGGAATGTCAGAGTAAACTTTCAAAGCAGTGGAAAAGAAAACTCCAGAATTGCATAGCAAACACAGATTCTTAATTTGTTTTTCTATTTATTTACAAACGGTTTGATTCCATTTCTAAGCGTGCAAAAGGCCAACAGCAAAGTAAGAACGGTTTCTATGTTTTATTCCGCCCCTCTGTACCATCTGTACAGCAATTGGAGAAATGGAGTTTCAGATTTCCAAATTAAAGTTGCTTTTAGAATTTTAGAATGTCTTACTTATTAAAAGTTGAGGAGTGAGTCAATTGTGCAGGTGCATCGTGCACCATCTTCAATTATTCCAAACCAAAACTAATATAATTCGACAATACAACAAACAAATGAGTCAGTCTGTTTCAGTTTTAAGCCTTTGACTAAATTTCAAGATTAGTTTCCATAATTCCTTTTTATTAGGACGAAGACCACCTTGTTTCTGTAAAGTTTGATTGAGAAGCTCTTGAAGAGCAAGTAACTTTGTCCAGAGCGATAGAAGAGCAAATAAATTCCTCATAGGTTTTCTTACACGTAAAATTTATACACAAAGATATGCCTTTTCTTTAGATTATAATGTTTACTCTGTATTAGAGAGGTTTGATCATGAAAGTCATAACAATTTACTAACTTTCCCGCCTCCTTTAAGTGACTCTAATGAGCAATTCTGTCTTTGTACAGGCAAACATTGTGGCATAATCACTCCCGTCCACCCAACGCCGGCCATTTCGTCTGATCATAGCTGCTCTGTGGCCGACTACGCGCTACGGCAATCGAAAAGTAAACTCCCGTTTCTCATTAACAGCGTTTAATGTCATTTTTTTATAGATCTACAGAGAAGCGAGATGTGTTTTGTTTGAATCAAAGTAGCATTAAAAATTTAAAGCAACGTGCGTCTCTCACGAAAAAGGGATTATCGAGGTTTGATTCTTAAGTTTTTCGTAATTGGCATATTTTTAACCTTCGTGAGAAAAAAACAACCTAAGACGGGAGCTTAGAGTTGTTTCATCTCATTTTGGCTTGGAAGAATTATCAACGATTAATTACCCCGGTAGTAGGCGGAGAATTGCGGTAAGACTGTTGTGATTTCAGTAGATAGCTCTGTAATAGTTCCAAAACCACTATGTTTCCATGCGGTTTATGAACAACACGTAAATTATCTTCTACAAAAACATCCACCAAACCTGTTGAGTTCCCTCTGTCTTTGCGCCGTCAAAGTTACTATTTATCACAATAATTCGTAGGAAGTGAACTAAACGCAGAAACATCTCGAATTCCTTACTATTAAGGGATATTTACAACTCATTCCTTGCTGTTATGTTCAGTCCCTACTCTAACATTTGCTTCCGTTGTTTGCTGTGATATGTAGCCCACTGTGTTTGCGTTTTGCTCACTTACTTTTCACTTTGAAACTCTCACTCCTTCGAAACATGAATTAGATTTCTTTTTCTGCGTGCACAATTTTATACAGGCACAAAGACGCCCCAAATACAGCAATGACCTTGACTTGGGATGCTGTTATTCCAACTTTCAATGGACTGTACCATTCTCTGGTAGTTTATGCCTGTTTCGCTGTCTCAGATGTAGACTCCGGGATGAAAAAAAAAACAGTAAATCTGGCAGAAAATGTCTCTTCGTCTCCTTTCTAACAATCTTTCGCCTTGTTCTACATGCAGAGTTCTTCATGTAGAAAACCTTTCAAGTGTATCTCATCTCATTAACTGTTCCTGGTGGGGTGAATCGAAAGCGAAGGTTTCAAAGCTAACGAGGCTTCATGTCCTGTCTTGTAAAACTTTGCACTTCGCATATGGTGTAAATCTAAGCCATAAACGCCATCATTAGCATCAACATTCATCCACCGAACAAACCTTGGCTACATCGCGAACTCTTTTAGGTCAGGCAGCGAAGGAGTTTTTAGCCAAGGAACCTCCAAGCACATCTTACATTCACGGCGCTTGTCTTCTTTCTTCGCAAGAGACGCGTAAAATCTTATATAGCATCAGTATTCCTTCATCCCATCATTAAAAGCACCAATGAAACATTACACTGTTCTCGACACAGAGGTTTAACTTTGAAAAATAGGATTATCCCGTGCGGTCACCATGAAGAAAAATCTTTAAGAAGATAAAGGCTAATAAATGTTACCACGACAGGTTTTTGTTGTTGCTGTAACCCTTTACGACATTTTTTTAATGTCACGCCCTGAAATTCTATCTTCTACATTATTTACACGCTTTGCAAACGGATAAAACCTGACTTTTATTGCTGCCTTGAGTTGTACTGAACATAAAAACATAAAGACACGAATGGGACCTTTTTCTCTACGAAGAGTTGAGCTATTCCGGCTTAGTTTAATCAAGTGGATTATATGAACACATCCCTGAAATCTTTGGGCTTTATGGCCATAAAATGGATCCTATTTAAAAACCCATATCACTTTACTTCGAGCTGAAAATACTAGAAAGTTTTGTTTATTCTAAAATGCAAGATACTGGCTCATTTAAAGTTACTGAAGGTTTTCCTTCGATTGACAAAGTACATGCTGTGAGCCGAGTTCCTAACTCCGTGCTCCTTTTGAGGCGCGGTAAAAACACCCGATGGAAGAAGACCCGTTTCTACCGAAACAATTTATACATTTAAGGAGCCAAAAGAAGAGTCAGTGTTTATTGTCATTTAAAAGTGTGTACAACATTCATTCGAAGGAACAATATTTTAAGCTTCAAGAAAGAGAAATAGGTAAGAGAGAGTTAGCACTTCGTATAAAGCTGTCCTTCATTTATGTTCCAATATGCAACTTTCCTTTTGAAAAAGCAACGACGTAAAGCACTTTGACGGAGCAAATTTGCTGTTTCTTGCTGAAAACTGGCTTTTTCTTTCATGGATAAGTACTTGCTTATTCTGATTCTCATTTTGTTTTCTCTGCATGCACGGAAGTTAACGTTTTTCGCTGCTTTTTATTTATATTTTTCTCGTGATCTATTGCGTCAATCGCTACATTAACTTTTCTCACGCAAAGTAACCCAAATGTATCGGTTTTGGAGAATTTGCTTGGCATTTTATTCTTTAAAATGAAATACAGCAACCTTTAGTTCACTATTGGAAAGGTTTCTTTGTATTAAAGTGAAACGTTACAAAATGAGAATCAAAAGAATCCCGCAGTTCGGCGTATTCCTTGATGAACTGTTACCACCATAGCAATATCACCGTTTTCTCGTCTTTTATAAATGAAAAGCAGCATGTTTCGATTACTTTTCCATGTAATAATGTAGGACACGACTTTTCTACCCTGTTTAAGTCGAGTTCTACGAACGCTTGCCGCTCTTGTAATTGAGTTTATGGTAGCGTGGTTGTCGAGTTCTATAGGAAACAGCATGAAATCAATGAGGAATTGTTCTCGCTATAATTTGCTGATCTATTCAAACTACCGTAAAAGTGTGATAGCATCATTCTAACTCGATTACTCTCACCGCTGAGCCTCAGAAAGCTAAACGAAGTTCCAATATCTGTTTATTTGTTAAAATTTTGCGTCTTTCTGCAGACGACAGGCTACTAAATCACTGGTGAAAAGAAGAATCGAACCAACGGAATGCCCTAGCGGCCGACCCAACGCCATGCCGAGTGCGACACGCACAAACTTCACTAGTTTTTGCTCACATACTCCTTGTTAAATTACTTTTATTTAAGATTCTAGGCAGCCTTGAGCGAGATCTAATGTTGGGAGTAAATTCCACGAGAGTTTGTTTTAATCGCAAAGTGTTAGACATTAAAGAAACTGTATTGCGTGTAATAACACACCACTTTACCGACTGAGCGCAGTTCCGCGCACACCAGGCCTCCCCACCCCCACCACTCTGCTTTGCGTTCAGTCCTCCCTTCATCGGCCGCGAACTCACGATTCACTGTCCGCTGTTCGCCGTGTGATTCACTGTGAAGTTATGACAAGGAATTCCGATGGCATCCAAGCTTTAATTCCTAGAAAACACCCAGAAGAGGAGGAGCACAATCACTGTTTCATATTATAAATACGAGAAATCACACTAGAATCGAGTGTGAGGTCCAAGGGCTTTGTTGATTTTGTAAATTTGTAAAGTTTACATACGACTTGGGCAAAGAAATTATTAAGGGTAAGTTTCAGGGCTCTAAAACCTACATAATCACTATCTATGATTGTTTTTGAGCAACTGCAAGTTGGGTACGCTCGTACAGACTCTTCCAGTTCCGAGGTAGCAGTTAAGTTAAAGATCTGAGACATTGCCGCACGCTTGTAATGTTAACATTGTGATGCGGCGAACTTGCAAAGACTCAAGACTCAAGACTTGCAAGACTCTAGCTACGGTTTTATTTATAAAATTACAAAAATATTATCAGAATAATTCATTTAAGTTCACAACGCATTAACCAAAATGTGACTTCGCAACTTAGTTGCTGTTGACTACGGAACAACTAGAGATCCAGTCAGTTACCAAGCACTTCCAGTTCCTTCTTTATATGTCCGAATTTACGATTAAGAGTCTAAGAGGCTGTTTTCTCTGCAAATACTCACGACTTTGTTATCACAAGACACCAAAGTCGTGCTCCAGAGCCTGATTTGTACGGCTATTTCATTAGAGAAGAAACATCTTTCTAGAAAAATATGACAGAAGCACTTTCAGGGAATTGAACATGCCACATTGTCAAGCTGCTCATAATGTTTGTATGATCTTGGCTGCAAAGAAAGTGGAAATTCAAGATATCGTGCCTTCAACTGCAATTTCTTCAACCACATCTAGTTGTGGTTATGCCAAGGGAAATTCTGGCAAAAGGGAACCGGTCAAAATGATGCACTATCGAAAATATTGGTTTTCCAGGGTGACTATTTTCTGTTATGACCTCAAGTTTGGGGTGGCCATTTTCCAAGCATGGACATGTTTACAGAATTTTTTCCCAAACAGCAATAGAAACCCGTGGGATTTTTCTTTAATTTCCTTTCAGTTAATAATTTCATTAGTTCATTGCAATTTTGTGGGTTATATTAGTTAAAGCAAAAGGCTATTAGGTAATTCATCAATAGCTTTATTCTTTGAGAATGTTTGCCTCCATGTAGGGACGGGCTATCGGGTAGTTGTCAAACTCTAGCTATGTGGCAAGCTCCATTAAATTAGTTTCATAGGCGACCATTCAGTGCAGCGCTTGGGCCTATTGTAGTAGAGTTGATGAGCTTTTTGATGTTTTATTGTGTTCCCTTTGGTGGCCATTAAACTATGGGTAGCACTTTCGGTTCCGTTAGGGTGTTTAAGCCGTTATGTCAACATGAGCGCCTTGGATGATCACGGAATAACTGCACTTTGATTGGCTTTGGAATTCGAGTCATTTTTAACTTAAACGTTAATTTATTTTCAGTTACTTTCCTCTATAGGAGGTATTTTTTAATTATTTGGCAGAATGAAATTATATTTATCGAAGTCACATCATGGGTGGAGGCTAAAACACTGAGAAATGCGGCGTCGTTCTTTTTAAACTTTTTGGTGAGTACGGCATCGAAATTATTCGTTTTTTACCAGAAGTGACTCCCACCACAAATGACATCCATGGTCATTTTTGTGTCCCATTATTACAAACAGTTTCTAGTAAGCATAACTACTGCATCACTCCTTCGAAAACTGTAAAGAATGAAATTAGAGCTAAAACTTATTCTTTTTTGTGTAACTGAAATATGTCGAGGCATCATATTTAGGAAATCTGGTGCTGTCACAAGATTCAAGGTATGCACACTTTGAAGTTTGTGAGTAAAATCTAAAGTTTAATTTCAATTTTAGTCGATCTGTTTTCTTACGAGAGATGCAGAGGCCTTTTCGGATCATTTTGCACGATAGTAAAATAAATTTACTGTAATTGTAACTTTTTATCATTTCCATAAACATTTAAAAAACAAAAACAAACAAAGAGAAACGAAACAGGTAAAAGACCTGCGAGAAATGTCAAAAATGATGCTGATCAGAGTACTTTTCGTATTTCAGTTTTAAACTGGCACTTAATCAAGCTCATTTGGTCATAAACTTTCAGATTCATTCTCTAAAAAGTAGGTATTTTATCTAATTGGTTTTGCATCCTGTTTTTCTTTCTGTATCACTTTTTGTGTTGGCCTTCCTAGAATTTTGCCATGTTTTCCGACATAACACAAAATATTTACTCCTATAAATGTAAGAATCATTACTCTTGGGAATAAATTATAACCTGACAAAAAGCATTACTGGAGAGCAGCTATTAGATAATTACTTTTAACAGAGCGGAAACGAAAAGAAAGAAATGATCGATTTCTTCTTTTCGCTATTGTTTGGACAACAATTCCACTTTAACTCAACAGCGCACTGGTGTAGATCGTAGGAAAACATATTATAGGTCTTCAAAGTAAGCAGACTCTATCCGGACGCAGTAAAAATCACGCTGAACATATGCCGGTGTATGAAGTTTTAGCGTACGGTTCTTGTAACTTTTGAATGCGAACAGAGCGGGTTTCGTGCGTAACTCAGCGGCTAATCTCAGCACGACGCCCAGTACTGCAATCGCTCCGTTGAGCCATCGTGCTAGGGGAACTGCTATTGGACAATTCCTCGTGGCAAATGTCATGGATGAGTGATGTTGACGCACGTTATGTCAACAACGATGAACTTGCCGTGTCAGGTAGACCCTGGGTAATTTCGTGGATGAAAATAGTAATTGTTGCTAGTTCGAGAGTAGTTCGCGTTAAACCGGAAGTCATTTCAAAGCCTTGGCGTCCTGTCCACTGATTGGTTCAGTGAGTATGTTTCTATTGAACATTGTCAACTTTTTGCTCAACTGTTTGCAGTAAGCGTTGCTTCACAAATTCATTGTTTTTAGAAATCTAACCGCCGTTACATATTTTCTCTTCTTTCTATCATTTTAGGTTTAGTTGCTTAAGATTGCTCCTACATTTTCCTACCTTCCGAGCACAGCTCTTCAAAAATACACGTTTTTTTATATTTTTGAGTCGTCTTTTGATCCATCGTAGAAAATACACGAACGAAACGTTTAGATACTGTATAATGCATAAACTTTCGTTCGGTCTTCCTTTCACTCTCGTAAGCGAAACACTCTGCGAACAGAGAAAGACGGCGCTAAAAAAAAGAGAAATGTGGTGCCAACCATGCAAATAATTCCACACTTTTTTCTGCTGAGCTCTGTTAATTAGGACCCTTCGAATACTTAGGCTGTGGGCATATGATAATCCGAAAAGTGCTCTGTCCTACGCGTGGACATAACTCGGACAAACCCCCCAGCCATTGCGCGTCTGGAGAAAATCAGAAGCACCCAACCACATACAATTGGCTTATTATATTCTAGACCCTTCCCTCACCCTACACTCATAGAACCAGTTAAATCCTTCATTTACAAGTCGTTCGCTTATCAAACAACTTGAATGCAAAAGCTCTGCTTCAAACTCGATGACGCCAAGTATTTAGGTATCTTATTCATTGGATGGAACATTTCTGTACTTCAGTATTTTGATAGTGATAGCGCTTTGCGCGCGGCCCCGGTTATTCTATAAAGTTGTGTTATAGGGAACCTATTTATTTGTGACCGTATTACCCTTGAGAACTGGCTCCAAGCAGAAACTGTAGAGTTGATTCACTTTCGTGTCTGCTACCTACAACGTCAATCTTCCAAAGCTATTATGGAGTAAATTTTGTTAACCGTCCAATAACATTTAGTTCACTCTTGTGTTGCAGGTAGGCCTTTCAGATTGTGACGAGTAATCTAGAGCAAGAATAAGAAGTCGGTTGTGAACAATGGCAGGGTACTTTGGACATATCCCTTCATACCCGATGAACTCGCATGCAATGAGCATGACGCCACCCAATATTGACTTCTTTAACCATATGGTATCGCCTTCGTGTGGTAAGTTACAATAAAACATTCCTTTCACGCATTCGCTCCATTCAATTGGGATACAGTTTATCCCATGTCCCTGCTTCGAATATTCTTGGATTTTTTTTTTTCGATGTACGACTCTAAGCTTGATTTGGTATTGCGTTTAGTTTTCAACTCCGTCTCGGATCCCTAAAAAAAAGGATGCAAGGCGCCCTTTATTGCCTGCGGCATTACATCTCCACTGCATATTTTCCGCGAAGATGGAGCTGGAATTTTGTGAGTTAGTTTGTGCGTTTTCCCATTTTCATAGTACACTTACCACGAAATGGCCTCTTGGTATGTGGGCAATCTCACTGCGAAGAACTAGAAGAGTTTCGCTTCTTGTGAGGGAAATGACGATAGCAGAATCAAACGCTAGTAGCATCCAGTTTTGAACAGCTTTTACTAGAGTTCTTATTTAATTTCCTTCTGTTCCTCGTTCCGATTAGATATCAACCTTTACTGTTCATTGACTTCAGCTCATCCAACGCGGAAACAACGCCGAGAACGTACAACGTTCACCAAGAATCAACTAGAAGTTCTCGAGGAACTGTTCGCCAAGACGCGATATCCTGATATTTTTATGAGAGAAGAAGTCGCCATGAAAATCAACCTTCCAGAGTCAAGAGTACAGGTATTTTTGCGCGTTTTCTTTTGCGTTAATTCGTTGAACGTGTCCCTTTTTTCCCGTCCACAAAACGCAAACATATATTTGATGGCATGGTTATAGATGTGAATTATTGCCGATGTTGTATAGCCATTTTATGCATTATTGTTTTTTACTAGCCATTATTAATGCCCACATTGCATTGCTTGAAGAGTCTGTGTTCTCTTGGCTATTCATTTTTCAAGGCATTAGTTATGGATTATATATTTTTGTGTGTGCCGGAGCTCTTTAGCAACATCTCGTTGCACAATCTTTGAACTCCCCATATATCTGCTACTGACGCTAAAAACGCCATTCGTGGCGAAGCAATTTCGAAACATGAGTATTAGTCTCCGTATTTGTAATCTTTTATTAAATTCTTTCATTTTACCATGATGAACTTTTTAATCAGGAATCTCTGGTAAATGTAATGTAGGATAATTTTACAGATGTCGCGTTCTGACTTTTTCCTAACTTTTCCAAGTTTTTCAAGCTTATTCCTATTTTCGTCCTATTTATTAGCCAACTTTGAGCTTCTGCCAATAGAAATGGATCAATTCTAGTTGATTTTCTACTAAATTTTGATACATTTCCAGCGACTCCTATGATACATAATAACAACAGCATTCTCGCCAGACTATTTCTTCCAGTTATAGATATGTGTCTCTTGTTTACTATATAAGCTGTTCAAAATGTGATAGCTGGAAGTTCTAGAATATTGAATAAGAAGGGTATCAAATAAAACGAAAACCTTTTGAATCAATGTCTTGCAAAACAAAGTTTTTGGGCATGAGAATTTTCGGGTGTTTCGATAAACGGGCCCCTGGCCTCTAAGAAAAGAGATATTTTTTTCATCATTCCTTTCATATTTGTCAAGAATCCCTCTGTCCTATTTTGGACTCTGAAATTCCGATTCTCCTATTTCTTGACACCCCGAGTGCCTTTGAGCATGGTTAGTAGGGACCCTGTACTAACTATGCTTTGAGGAATCCACGGTTGTGCAGATGAAACGGGGAATCATGTCATGAGATGCCTTTATGTGCTCTTATCCCATATCACTCGAAGATACTAGCTCCACCAAGCTACTCTAAAACTCGAGTATAAATAAAGTTACCTTACCTTTACCTTACCTTACCTTTTATCATTATCAGGTATGGTTCAAAAACAGAAGAGCAAAAACAAGACAACTTGAAAAAGCTGCGGAAAATAAACACAAACCTGAACGAAAACCTTCAACTTCGTCGGCAACTACAACGACAACATCTGCTTCGACACCAACTACGCCAACTCTTCCGCCAGTTGTTAACATCAAGGAGACACCTGCGAAATCTAGTCCGGCATCACCTTATGATTTGCCAAGCTGCAGCGGCAACGTGTGGAACCCGATATCCACCTCAAACTCTGTACTGCCCAACCAAAACTATGTCCCTCCAGTGCTAACAAACACATCAGGGCCCGTGTTCATGCCGCCCCCACCTCATACACAACCCTACAGGAGACCATACCCAGGACCGGACTGCTCTTATAGCATGCCGCCCTCGGCACCGTACGGCATGAACAGGCAGATACCGCCGAGTTTTAACCCTACGCATATGTGACTGGGGCTTTGGTGAGGTAGCCGTTAGCAAATTAATATGTAATGACAAATTCTGTTAGGCGAGTTCTTGGTGAAAACGATAAACGCCACAACGCTTTTAGAATTTAGGGAATTGATTGAACTTTGGTTTAGATTGTTAGATATAAGATACGATTTACGAGGAATTTAATTTTTCGTGTCTATGGAAAACTAGGCAATGAGTGATCAACTGTTCTTTTTTTTAATGGACTTTTATATGATTGTTTACTTATATTGAAATTCAGGCTACCAAACAGATTCCTGCGGGTAACGTTGATCTTCGTCTTTAGAAATTAAGAGAAAGTAGAAAGTAGAAAGCTATGATTGGTTTCCTAAAGGCTCTATTCTAGGACCACATTATAATAGAATATTGAATAACTGTTAAACAATTTGATGTTCATATGAGGTCAACAAATTTTACGAAATCTCGCGTACATGCTCTGTGAGCCAAATCTTCAAGTTGTTATGCTCAAAGCACAAAGGGCTAAGGCTTAGGTAATTTTGAATTCAAGTAGTCAGTTGTGGTTAACTTAGTTATAGGGCACGTTAGTGTTGCACCTAATAGTAGTTAAGGACGAAAACGGCACTCTGCTCCAAATTCAGCTCAGTGCACTGAGGCTATCCATGTCTTCAAAGCAAGAGGTTTGCAAGATTTGATTGAACTTGTTAGGGGACAAAGCTAAGACAGAGGCTGGAAAAATCAAAGGTACACAACCTTGTAAAGAAATGATCCTTCAGGTTTAATTCCGTGTTTAATTTGTAGTGTAGAAAAGCTGAGACAGGTGGCAAGGGTTTAATTTCCCAAGAAACAATCCCCCAGGAAGGCGAATCTTAAATTAACGAAATGTGAAGTGTGTGTCAGGCTTTTGTCCTCATAGTTTCGCCACTTTTTTAAAGCTTACATTCCTTCCTGTTATTCGCATTCAAGGTGAATTGCATATTCAAAACAATCCCAAGCGAAGCCTGGCTCTCAGTCTCTCACCTATCTTAAGTCCATGTTACACGAGGCAATTTTTCATGCAACAGTCGTAACGCAACTATAGCAAATAAAAAACGCACCCACAGTAAAATGATAGAAAACACCAAAAACAGAAAGGGCCCTTGATTGCCTCATTTCGGATGTCACACACAGCAAGTTGTCTCGCAACGTTGCGAAAAGGATGTACTTTTCACAGCACAGGTATGTCACGTGCAATATGTTTCTCTGCAACTGGTATCGCAACAAATATTGCGTTGCGAGTTGCAAGACACATTGCCTCGTGTAACATGGCCTTCAAGTCAATCTAAATGATACACCAACTCTCCCAACCGGAGCCGATGGAAATGGATGCGTTCTTTGACTCGGTATTTTGCTTGCCGACATGCCGGCTGACTGAGGACTGTTGTATGGTACGCGTTATTGTACCAAGATCTTATTTACTTTAATCTGTGAAACTGAAATATGAGGATATTTAAAGAATAAAAGCTAAAGCTATTTGAAATTATGTATTTTGCATATAGAAACAGAAGGAAGCAATGGTGAATAATATATATCTGTGTAAATAGACTAATTGGAAGACACAATTTTCTATCTATTTTATTACAAAATATTCGAAATCATAAGTATTGCAGATGATCCAACCGTGTAATCTAAATGAAGGTTTGAAGCTTTTATCTTATTTTAGTTGCAAAAATGCTGATGACGTGACAGGTGATAGTGTGTCGAATTCACTGAGCTGTATTCTACTGGTATTTCTGAATAAAACAATTTTCCTGACCCAAGGGAGCAAATCTAGACTATTTACCACGCACTGTCTGTCGGGCAAAGCATTTCTGACGTTATCTCATTACAACCTAAGGGCAGTAGTCCAGTAAATGAATGAAAAGGTTGGACAAAAATGATAACAAAGGTTTCTCACCAGGAACATGTTTACTAGTGTTCCGTTAGTACATAAGAAAAAGTCCACCCGAATCCTCCAATGGCAACTTCCTTATTTTGAGTTTTGAAAATTCCTCATTGTAGCGCTATTGTTACCGCCATTGTTATTCATGAGTTTGCCGGCACTTCAGCCTTCCAAACCAGAAGATATTCTATAGTGTGTATATCAAAAATACTTCCATATTCTCTGCCCCAGGGGCCATGGTTTGATTCACAGACTTGATTTATAAATCGCTAGCCACGTCACAAATAAATATCTAGCTTTTTGGCATTTAGTTTCGATTTTTTACGCGATTTCACGCTTTCAATATAGACTTCTTACGGGATTTGAAAATATGAGTTCCGTAAATACCAGAAATGTCTTCTGAAGCAATTTTTATTGCCAAGGAGTTACTAAATAAAGTGAAATGATCATTCTTGGAAGTCAGAAACATTCAGAGATTAGCCGGGCCGGCGCTACACTCTATAAAATTCATCATTCTCAGAAACAGTGGAAAAAAAAAACTGCGAACAACAAAGGTTAAAACAAACTGCCAAAGGAACTCGGTAATTTTTACTTTTCGCATGATCTGATTTTTGCTTATTTTCTTCCTGTGATACTAGAGAGTGTCCGAGGAACAATATTAAGAAGAAAAACCTTTTGTTTCATTTTGAGCTCTTTTTCGGCCTAAAATGACTGGACTATTAGATTTCATGAAAATGAGGAATTTTCAAAACTCAAAAAAAGGAAGGTGCCATTGGAGGATTCGGGTGGACTTTTTCTTATGTACTAACGGGCCACTAGTAAACATGTTCCTGGTGAGAAACCTTTGTTATCATTTTTGTCCAACCTTTAGTAAAAATATTTTTTCATTTACTGGACTACAGTTCACATGGTCCCGGGCTGGCCCAGTTAGCCCGGCTGAGATATTTTGTTCTGAGGCGGAAAAGAGAGACAAAAGAACTCAGCCCGGCTGATATCATATAAAACAGGCCCTAAATTCCCGTGCATTCTTGGAGGGGGATTCGTTGTCCTCAGCTAAAAACAATTCTAGCATTTCGATGTCCGATCAAACTCCTAGTATGGTCGGACAATATTTGCAAATTGATCGGACATATCAGATGGTCGGACGAGAGGAATAATTGTTTTAGTCAAATCACACTAGTAGGTCAATTTGTATAGCCAAAAACGTTTTTTGGTCTGGTCATTTGCCATTTTCTGGCTTTCAAATCCGACACTTTTCACTACTAGTAGGCTATCTACTAGTAGCTCAACCAATCAGAACGCAGCATTGACAATAGACCACTAGTGTGATTTGACTAAAATAATATATTCTCTGTGGTCACCGCAGATATAAACGGAGAAAAAAAAAATCATACATTTGCACGTGTAGGCATTGTGTTCTATAATCAAGTTTATTGTGGGCATCCTTTGAAGTTTACCGAGTACCCATATCGCAATTATCTTGGCTGTCCGGGGTGCGTGTATGTTTGAATCAAATACCACCGAAGCATTCAAGAAAGTAAAACCTCTGACCTGTAGGAACCTGGCCAAATAATTCCCATACCTGGGTAATTCCCGTGTAACTTGTGAATCCTGGGCAGAATTATGTTTACTTAACCACACAGTTAAAACATCTGCGCAAGAAGTTGGTGATATACGAATGGACAAAGCCGATCATAACCTCGCCCGGCGATGGAGCTGTCGTACGTGACTCGCACCTACCACCACAGGGATCCCACGCGTATATTTATGAAAGACTGACTTCCTGAGCAGTCCCAGACCCCTGTTCGGGGCCAACAACAATATCATGATAGATAAGTTTATTTTTTATCATACCCAGATTCTAGGACTACGAACAATCAATTTATCCAGAGCCTTTGGCTCATGTCCTACGCTTGCCCTCGCCTATAAGAGACTCTTGCAATAGTAATTAAGCTGAATGCATACAAATAAAAATGACCCCATTATTTCTCAAATGGCACCTCCAGAGTTTCTCGTAGAACGCCTACCCAACACATTGGTAGGTATTGCACGAGAGTGATTTGGTCACATTCGTGTGCGTATAATTAACCAAGACGTGCGCAGTCATTGAGACAAAGATATTTTGTGCGCTTTGTGCAACGGGCGTGCGCAATTAAAAGAACGCTCCAACTAGGGCTCTGAGAGAGGCTGAAGGGCCTTTTAGAATGGGTGTATTGTGAATCATTTTGAGAGGATCGAGTGCGCAAGCGAATGCTCAGTACAGACCTCGGAATCAAGAACGAATTTTATGACATCATTTGACGAAGGGACACAAGAAATAGAAGCTGTGAGTACTAACAGTGACCTCTCCCTCCTTTCCTAGAATGAAAGAGGAGAAGAGTTTAAAGGATGCCGGAGATTGCAATTATATACAACAAAACCATCACGTCTTTTTGGTAATAAATAATATACAAATATATTTTAAAACGTTTACAGTAGCATTTAGTCAGAATGAAAAACAGCTCACATGAAAGCTCACATGAACACGTGGAATGGACGTCTTCTCAACCAGCATAAGATAACGTGTATTGACACGTGACAGTTCGCACTTGATAATGTGAGAGTCACGTGAGTTCTAACACACGATGACGTGAAAGCTGATAGTTGATCACGTGATCATTAACGCACACCACCACCCGATCACGTGCTTGGTTGGTGGTCGCGGTTCTTTCGTGCAAAAGAATCCATGCGTTCTTCCTTCTCTCCGCGGCACAATATGCATCTGTACTTGGTCTTATCCTTTGCTAGCTCTGCATATTTGGAATCGTCTATCCCGTCGCAATCTGTAGTGGAGAAAGGCAAGCTCTTAGTGAGGTTTGCAATATGTAAAAATACAATAACAAAACGCTACAGCGGAATTCACCGATCCCGCATTTATTGTTCTACCTCCCTAGTTACTGTTGCTACGTCGGACAAACAAACATGTTTCATTGACATAGAGCTTTAAAAAATCACGATTACACGAAGTTGCCTCATAATATACGGTATATATTTCCATCAGGAAAAGCTGAAGAATTCATTAACATCTTCGAGTTTCGAAGTTTGTTGCTCGCGGGACGTTTTAAATTCCACAGGCAAATCTGTCCACATTGTTTGGAGATTAATAAAGAGATCGGTCTATTGCAGGCGCTAGTGATTGTACCTCTACTAAAAAGACTGTCAAAGAGTTAAGAGTTTTCTCAATGACCAGATGCTATGCAAAAATCTATAAGTGGCGCTGGTGGAGGTGCACTAGCCTTGCCCTGTGCGCCCGCGATTACTAGAGCAGATTTCGTATGACTGTGAAAAGTACCGCCACAAAGTTGTTCCGCGCCGCGACCGTGACCGTGCCGCGACTACGCGATTTCATTCCATTTACAGTAGGCCAGGTTCCGTACCGCCACCGCGCCGTACCGCGGCACTTTTCAGTCATACGAAATCTGCTCTATCTGACAATCTACCACTGACAATCTACCTGTATGCACCCAGCGGTCACACTCATCACAGCACACCATGGGCAGGTCAGACTCGTCGTTACGGTACACCTTAAGGCAGACCGGGCAGAAGTTACCGGAACGGAACAGTCGCGAACAAGGGGTACACAGAGTTTGGAGAAACTGCGGTTCCTCTCCATTTCGTGGCTTGGTGTACTAAATATAAAGACAAAAACATAAGCCTGGCCATTAAAGCCTTTCATGTCACTAATAGCATACTGATCAAAATGATAGCAATGATGATGACTATAACAATGTGGCTGCAAATTCTTCCTTTTGGTTTGTTCATGCTCTCAATTTTCATTCAGATCATACCTCGCTCTTCCATCTTGAGTTGGGACCTTCACCAGGGGTTCGTCTCAAACAGGATGCGCAAACTCCACATAGCTCACATGTCCAACGACCTATAGAGCAGCACTCATGATTAATACGCATTGGTGGGGTGATGGGGGGGGGGGGGGGGGGGGGTGATTGACCTAACTCTAAAATTCCTCTCTATACGGTCTATGTACAGAAAATACAACTCCCTTGCGATCCTTGGTTGGGGATCATAAACAACACTACAGGTACTTTATTTCTTTCAAAACTTTCTGCCATGTCAATTCCCCTTCTCTTTACACTAGAGGCTTGAGGGTCACTTCAAAACTACAAGAACTTGGCAAAAGCATTTCAGCCTCCTCTTTGAATAAGAAAGAAATAAGCAAGGTGGAAATTACAAGGTGTAGTTACTTACCGACTGGAATCTGCTGGAGTCCAACACAAAAGCTGTGGTATCCACGATCACACTCGTCACAGAATAACATTTTGTCCTAAAAAAAGTCATAAACGAAAGCTTTATGGATGCTTGCAGCAGCTATGATTTCATATGAGACATGAACTTCGATCCTTGGAGTGCGACCTCAGTTTACTAGCAATGCTACTGTACACCAAGTATTTTAGGTGAAAGCTGTTACACCAACAGCTATACTATGGGTTCCTAAAAAACAACATGAACTTGACCTGAGGGAATGACTTTAAGTGGAGCAGGCCTCATCACAAAAGTTGGGAACTGACTACTAGACCTTGTATGAAAATTTGTTAAAAGTAGGGGAGGGAGCTTCAGCCACTCCCTCTCAGCCGGCAGTGATAAAATGATTCCTTACCTCATCAAAGGGGTCTCTACAAAGTGTACAGGTCTTGCACTCCATACATTGCCAGGGATACGTCTCAATAACTCGCACAAGCTGTGGACTCATATCCAGGCAAGATGGATGGCCTGAAACAGACAAGGCATACCAATACAGCTAAATTGATATCATATTGAAACATTATTCACTGAAAGGCATATTGAGAATACTAACAGGGACTAATAATTTTGCAATGTAATGCGGCAAAAAGAGGACTTTTTTGTAGAATGAATAAGCATTGATACATTTTGGGGATTTGGCTCCAAATACCAGCTGACATGTTACGGGTGTTACTTATTCGCACATCTACAACGTTTCTTCATGTGTATTTTCAATTTGATTAGCTCTTCTCATAGCCACTGTTTGAGTTCTGCTTAAGTGAGGCTCAGTGTTTCTCCAATGTTTTTTGCAAAGAGGGGTCCAATAGGAACCAAGGAGCCCTCTGGGATCTGCCATTATTTTATTGGCCTGTTGTTCTATATGACTGTTAAATTCAACAACTCACCGCTGTTTTCACATTGTGAGCAGTGAATCAAGTCCTCTGAAAATCCCTTCCTGTTTGACTCGCTGCCCTTCAGGCATATACCACACAAAGCATCAGGTCTGAATGGTGGCTGAAGCAGAAACAAAGATGTTCAGCTCAAAATAATTACTCAAACATTGTTTTAAATTTATGAGAGCTTGCTGTCAGCTAGACTCAGTTTCCAGCTGCAGCAGGTGTCATTTCTAACAAAGCCTCCCCCATGTGGAGAGAGGACTGGAACCAAGCCTAGTTGTCAGCCTGAAAATTCACTGGTATGGTTCTTTTATCCACTGTGCTGTGTTTGGGTGTTCCTACATGTACTCAACCTCTACCACAGGGGATGGTGGTAACTCATATTTAGTGTCTAAGTGCAAGTAGAAAACTAGACACCCTAGCACAGTATGGCAGACAAGCATGCATACCAAATGAGACTTTTGTCTAACTTATGGACAATCACTAAATAATGGGCTGCAAGCAATCTACTGAAAGCAAGACCTGCTTGTTAATTGTTAGAGTCCCCTGTATTGTAAAACATATGTAACATAATGTTACCTTGTATCCTTGATCTCTTTTCTTTGCCGCTGGCTCTGCTCCATCATCCTGTTCTTTCTCACTAGATGAGTCTCCTTCACTGCTACTGCTGCTTCCATCACTATCATCTCCACTATCATCATCATCTGATGATGAGGATGATGAAGATGAACCCTGTTTTGTGATAATGCAAAAAATGTCTTAATCTATGATCAGGATATTCATCAAACCACCCACATGTAGCAGACACAGAAAAATTAGCAGATTCATTAAGATGGCCCACTGACTCTTTCATTTTACAATTATCAGTTAACAAGCCTGCTTGCAGACAGCCATTTTTATGGCAAGAAACCTGTGAGTTATTTATTGACTGCCACAGTCATCTTAGATTTTTAGCTCATCCAAACCACACGTTTTAAATCCAAGATACAACCGTGATCACAAACCCCAGATTTTCACAATATTAAAAACACCAGCTACAATATAGTATCTACTGCCCACAAGCTCGCTTGTAAACATACAAATAATTTTCCAATTTAAAACAACCAACCAATCAAGTGATTAATGGACTTTTGTGCTGAAATTGCCTGACTGACTGACCACTATAATCATGTTTTAGGTTTCACACCAAATATCTTCATCAGAGGCGGATCCAGGAATTTCAGAAAGGTGGGGCTGGATAGCAAAAACATGGGACGAAAAATTTCAAATTTCCTCCAGCAAATACAGTAAATGTATGGGAAAATCTCCCAAGAAAGGCCCCACCCCCAAATCTGCCCCTATTCATGATAAACTGGATTGCAGAGTTGAGATATAGTTTTGGCTATTAACACAACAAACTTTGATAACCAACATCAATTGGCTATTCTGCTTTAGACACTCTGGATGCTTGTGTTTCCACCCTACCTCTGATGTGTCTGATTGTACCCTTGGAGTATAGGTACCTGAACTTGCATCTCCTTCTTTTGCCATAGCTCCATCAAGAACTGTACCTAGGGGGAGTTTCCGAAGCTCTGCTGAGAAATACCTAAGAAAACAAACACAGGGGTGATCAATATCTTGGGAATAACATTCTTTCTAGCCATTGCAGTAAAAGGCTGAATTACAACCATGGTTGGTGGAACAGATATTGAAGTGAGGGGGCTCACTTAAGTGACAATGTTTGAAAAAGTGTTGGGGGAGGGGCAGCATTTAAGGAGAGCATATACAGCGTAGTAGCAAGTAATAGTAAAGAGTACCTTTTAAAGTGTTCCTGGAATTGCCCTGGTAGGAGGGAGACAGGATACTTGCTTGGCTGGGTCATGTGCTTGGGTAGTACAGTAGTTTTGTTGCTTGGAACATGGATTATCTATCAAACAAGTAAGGAATTATTTTGTGGAGATACTCCATGTGACACAGATGTCACAAAGTGGAGCAAATCCTTTCCTGATAAGTTCCACAAACTCAGTCTTAGACTGTGTCTTTGCCTGATTTGTGTAGACTTGAAGCATGTGTGCAATTTTCAACTTCCTTGATGGTTTAGCAAACAGGACCTTTTTAGTGGCTGTCACCAAAGCCTCCCCAAAAGGTGTCGAGCTGGGGAGCTCTGGTAGCTTTATCTAACAAGAGGTTTACCTGTGTTTGCATATCAAAGTAGGAACACCTCTCCTCGTTTCTCTGCAGGGCAAGCTGAGCATTGAACTCTACCACATCCTTCAAGGCTCTTTTTCTAGCATTTGGCATCTTTTGACTTTCTTGAGCTTTCTGAAAGACCAAGAAAGTTTATTTCTGTTAAACAACATTCTCTTATTTACAAAGATGTAGCAAGGTGATCCTACCTTTTCGTCCTCTGATTTCTTAATAAGATTGTATTTTTCTCTCTTGTGGGATAACTGAATAAAATCCTGAAACCAAGAAACATGATATTTGTTTCATGATGTCTTTGCTTCTTCATTTAATAATAATAATTACAATGATGATGAATAAAATACAGGTTCCACCGGGTGGCTCTTCCCCTGTATTATAGCTACTTAATAAATATCTACTTTATTTACGTATAACATCTACAATCTAAGTTAAAAATATTGAAATAATCAATATTGATTAAATATCATTAAACTTTACTAATTATCATATAATTACTTTGTATTGTCATATATTTATGTTTATTTATGTTTACCATTTATGTTTACCAGATATGCAAATTTAATTTTAAAAAGTACATACATTTACATACTAGTCCAATACTCTGACAAATTTATGCATGGTATTGTTCTCCTCCATTGTTTAGCCTCGTTCTATAATACACTCCATTGCACTCCATTGTTTGAGACAATGCTTTGCATAAATTTGTCAGAGTATTGGACAACCCTCTACATTTAATGTAATAATAATGTGATATAAATATACCTGGTATTTTTCTGGATATTCCTGCAGCAGCAACAGCAAAGCATCATCAGTTTTCATTCCAATTGTAGCTTTAAAAAACACACTGCTTTAGAACGTCTTCAATATAAATATAGATGTGACATATAGTGACATACAATATATCACATATCAACTGTATTGATATATTGTAAAAACAATTTAAGATACCTCTGTCTGATGGACAGCTTGATAAAATTCCTTTCTCTTTCAAAAATTCCATTTCTTTATCTTCTAGTTGATGGAATTCCAAATCTAGAAAACAAACAAACAATTAATAGATTACTGTATTGCCACTTTTTGGCACCACCATGTAGTATCTACATACCTGGATGCTTGGATTGTAACAAAGTATTAATGCCCAAGAAATCTGCAAGCTGCCATTCAAGTAGATAATACTCTCCACTCATATCTTGTGGCCATCTGTACTCATAAAGTTTATCGAGCACAGCCTTCAGACTTGCTAAATAACTAAAAGAGGGCTTCTTTTTTGGAGTTGCCACTGATGGTGGCGTCTCTTTAGGTTTTTGTTCAGTTTCCTCAGAAGGTGTTTCAGCTTTGGGAGTTGGTGCAGACTCCTTTTCTTTTGGTGATTCTTCTTTTTTCTCCTTTTTCTCTCCAGTTTTGGTCTTTTTCGCTTTTGCATCTTTGGCCTTATCCTTCTTTTCTCTTGGCTTTCTTTCCTGTGAATAGAAATACCAAACTGCCTTATTTCTTGTAAGCTTCATTTGGCATCAGAAACTGAAACATTGTGGCATCAATTCAGATATTTTCATGTTGGGCCCAATTTCCATTCAAGTTGATTAGGGCCAACAATCAGTCCAACATATTGCATGTAAAGCTGCCATTATATATCTGACGGGAAGCTATCAACCAAAGCAAAATAACAAAGTGGATTATTCATTTGTACCTTTTTGGGTGTCTTAACTGGTTCCGGGAATACTTTTCCTAGAAATTGTGCCTGCCATTTTTACTTGGTCGTCCTCGAGGTCTCTTGATTGGCATAACTGGCTTTTCTGGTTCTGGCTCAGGGGGTTTATCTTCGGTTTTGGCACCTTCTTCGTCTGGCCCTGAAGAACTTGTTGGCTCATTTTCTTTTGGCTTTTCAGGCACTACAGTATCTGCAGATGCTTTGGGTTTCGGTCCTGGTTTCTTCTAAACAACAGAAATTTGACACATGTCAAATGCGACTAAGTTAAGACATAATATGTGACCCAGCGCGCGAAAACATACCTAAACGACTTAGCGTTTAACGTTTAGAACAAACGTTTGGTGAATGGTCACCAAACGATCTAGCGGACCGTTTGAACGATTTGGCTGAGCGTTTGAACGGTTAGACATGGAAAACTAACGTTCACTAAGATCGTTTGAACGTTCACTGATTTCGGGCAAACGTTTTCCTTGACCGTTAAACGATCTCTCGTAATACAGCTCAACGATGTCGTACTTACGAATCAGTGATGTACAAACAATGATGTTGGTATGAGATGCAGATACGCACGCTCTGATGAAACTCTTGCCGTCAAAACCGGTATATAGCGATACATAAGCGAGCTTTCTCAAGCTGTTTAGAAACGAGTAGAACGAAGTGATATTATACTTGATGATAAAGATTTAAAACTTAAGTTTGAGTTCTGGCCAAATAAAACATTCAGTAGAGAACAACAATAAAGAAACGTTTACGGAGAACAGAGCTCTGTTTTGGGAAATGGTTTGACGGCTTTTAAAGAAAACGTAAACAAACTCACCTTGGGAGTCGCGCACTTCTTGTCTTCGTAGCTTCGGAAACATATTGATCGCATTGAGTGAATTTCATCACATTTATCTCATGCTGGGATAATATTATCTATTCCAATGTTGTTCTTTCTGGTTTGCAGGAATGAACTACTTCATAACAATCAGAAGTTTCGAGGACCGCTCCGTTTGCACGTGGAACATGATTGCGAACGAGTGAAATGTCACGCTAATTACAAATTCAGAATGAAAAACCTCTCACCTTCCATTGTTTTGTTCTTTTGTTGTTTCTTTCGTATTCCCGGGAAACCTTTGTTTAGAATAACTCTAATAGTTTTCTACAGCAGGGTGACAAAACGGAACTGTAGAGTTCAAGTAAATTCTTCACGAGTAGACTTACAGCGGCGATAATATTTTTTCACGCTTATGCAGTGCGACGTTTTCTGCACGATCTACTAAATATAGGCGAAACATCGAAAAGCCAGAGCAAGCTTGCGACACGATAATCTACTTTTTGATATATTTTTTTACATGGAGAAGGAGAGAAATAAGACGAAAAGACACGAGATGATTTTAAAAAGGCTAGCGGCCTTTTTCCGGGCATTCTTGATGCAATAAAAAAAATATTCACCGCATGAACATCGCTTCGTAGAGTTTTACTAGTTTGTTTGTAGAATAAATACTATATTAGTTTTTGCTGCACAGTGATCCTACAAATCAAGTGTGAAACATTCGCTTGATTACTGTATTAAATGTATGAGTCAATTCTATTCGTACTTTTATGAAAGATTTTCTCTGCTTAAATTCAAATGAAAGTTGTACGTTCCGACTAATGCTCGTTCGAACATTTAAACGTTGTTTCACAACGTTTGAACGCTTACCCTAAACGTTTGAACGCTTTGCCAAATCGTTTGAACGATCGGATTGGAAAAACAAACGCTCTGCTAGATCGTTTGAACGTTTAGCATGAACGTTCAAACGGTCAGTGAACGTTTGGTGAACGTTCATATCGTTAAACGCTATATCGTTTAAGTATGTTTTCGCGCGCTGGGTCACATATAGGAACTATAACTCTAAATAAATCATTTAGCTTTAGTGTAATAAGACCTACATGTCAATATAAGATTTGTACACATGTAGGACCTCGTGGAGGACAAGAATAGTGTTCTATCCATGTTTCAGCAAACAAAAATAGGAGTAACAGAGTTCCACAAGTTTGTTGCGTCCTACCACTCACGCAAGAACTTTCGTTATAATAGTTCAGCATAATCGCAAAACTCGCCTTTGAAACTACAACAACCAAACAACCGGTCTCATTTCTTACCTTTCTTGGCATGATTTAGCGGGGAAGATCGGTGTATTCGTCAAAGAAAAGAAAATACTTGTCGCCTGAAAAGGTAAACCTCACGCGGCCGCCATCTTGAATGGAAGGCTTGGTCGCACAGTTAACTATTACTCAGTCTTCCTCTGACCGAGGAGACCCTGGGAACGAGGTTGAGTTAAATACAGATTTCTATTTATATAGGATAAAAATATCATTTATAAATTATATATATCTATCAGATAAAGGCCTAGAATTTGCTTCAAAAATACTAAGACGGTGAAAATTCAGAAGAAAAATTAAGAGATTAGAGTGAAATTAGCTAGTCTGATTGCGGACACGCGGTCTTCCTGTGGTAAGCTAATGCATCGTGCGTCGAGTGCGTCTGTCCAACAAACAAGGCGCGAAGAAGCTTTGTGGAGTGAGCGCCCGAAAGTTTCGAAACAGAAACAAAATATGAGCTCACAAAGTAAATTTTGCATCTTCTCAAGCAGAAAATATCCCCAAGTTGAAGTTGGAGGTTATTTCTTCGAATTTTGCAGAAGGTATGGCTATTGGTTTGCGAAAAAGGAGTAATTTTCTGCAGTTTTTTTGGCGCACTTTGCTTACGTAAATCAGTATTCAGCTGAAGGGGCAGTTGAGTTCACGCATGATACTCGATTTATTTTATGCATTTTTGCCAACAAATGAGCTAAGACGATAAAGGAATGTACCTTTTGTTTAACAAATCAAGGTGCGTGCCTGTGAAAGGTGAGAGCACAGTGTTAATGAGTGGATTATGCAGTGCAGTAGCCCGACATTTTTACGAGGTACGCACTGCATTGTTTTCATGGCTCAGCTCCCATTTTGTGCTGTATATTTATTGTAATTTTGGGGCTTCACGAGGTACCAAAGGGCGGCGTACAGGTAGCTAAGTGCCTGTTCTGTCCTGTTGAAGACAAAGGTGTCTTTGTCTTCAGTATACACCCAGACATGTATATTGTGTGTTTCCAAAAAACATCCATACCCCCCCCCCAGTGGGGGGGGGGGGGGGGGGTCATTTCTCAACACCCTTCTGTACATACATACATCTTTATTTAGGCACGCTGGCCACAACAACTGTCTATTTACAAAAGTTAAAAACAAAACAGACGCTGATTTCCATGTGGGGCGTGTAACTAAATATGAGTATATGGTTTGGAAATTTTAACCTAAACCTTTCCTCAGTTAGTGAGGGGTATGGATATTTTTTGGAAACACATATTAGATGAGCATGAAAGAAACAATTGTGCAGGGTTAAAATCATGTGATAGCCCCTCTTAACATCCAACCCATGCTATTGTGTCGACCCTTTGGAGTTTGCCAGGATTCCTAACCAATCCCCTATATAAACTAGGTACCCTGAGAAATGTTCAACAAGAACACATTTGGGAGGGGAGCTCTAACTTTGCGAAAATAAATTGTTGACGGAGCTAGTTAAAAGTACTGATAACAAGTTTTACTAGCCCAATGAACAATTAGCTTTTTATTAATTGGCAATTTGGTTATCTTTATTAAATCTTGTGGTTTTGAACTTATCTTTTCAAATTTTCAACATAATTTTATGGATAAGTACAACATTAATGATAATGTCTTCAGACCCCACGTGACCCAAATCAGAAAAAAAAAATTACCTCATAAGCCCCTCACTCTGTCCCCACCCAACCAACCAAATGCCTTTTGCTATTAACTGCATCTTATCAGGAAGCCCATAATTAAAAGTTAAAAGTTTCTTGAGACTTCCTCACCACACTCTTACATTTCATTCTCATTTTTTTTTCTTGCTTATTTGATTTTATTTGATTTTCTTGCATATTTGATTATATTTCTTTCAGTTTACAATTGTATACCTAACAAAAATATGGTATGTAAAATAAGACAATCCAAAATATATAGAATGTAAATATGTATCATAGAATCGAGTGAACTATGTAATCTCTAGTATATTGACTTTATGTTGTTATTTGTGGCAAATGACTATTGAACTTATTAATTCAATTGAACTAAGAATAGTCAGTTGAATGAGGCTTTTAAACTGCTAAAGATGCATATGGATTATAACATTGTTATTGATAGTCCTCGTATGTTAGAGCAACATTATTTCAGTCAAATGCTGTAAGTCTGGTTCATTTTTAGCATCCAGACTAAACTGTAATGTGAGCTGTGAACCATCAGAAAAAGAGATCAGCCCCTAGGTTATTATGCCCACACTCCTGGAAAATTCACAACACCCAACAACGCCCCAAATAAATTAAGTGTTCTTCCTGTTTGCTAAAAAATAGTTGCAATTTTCAGGAAACTCAAAGATCTTAGTGAAAAATGTCATAATAATTTTCTCATCTTATTTTAAAACCTGTTGTTTGCAAAATGTGCACAAATTTAGCATTCCAAGTGCCAAATTACAATTTTTAAGTTAAAAGTTATTCCTATCGAAAACTATTAAACCCACTAAATTATTGAAGCAAGTTAATGATTGTAAATCATTTTTGTGGATAACATTTTTGATAACGCATTATTAAAGAAAATTGCTTGAAATGAATTATTAAATTTGGGAGTTTCTATTATGTAATATTATGCTGTTGTTGAGTTGAGAAATATGGAAATGATTTAAATGCTTTCCAACTTGATTTTGTTTTCACTTGACACAGCTGGAATAGAAATTAAGAATGTGGCCTCTTAAGAAAAGCAATTAATTTGAAGGATCATATTGCCAAAAGCATCTGTGGATTAAGAGGGAAGGAACCACTTGCCCTGTGAATTCTGTTATGACCTTTTTGTGTATTTAGTTTGAAAATAAGTTGATTTATTTAAGATTTTAGTTTATGTAACTCAAAAATTGATACTCCTCTGGACAAGGAAAAATGCCTTTTCGGAGAAAAAACTGAAAGTTCTCACTTGGCTTATTAATTTGAAAAGCATTCTGGCATTCAAATCCCCTTTTCAACCTACATGCACAATGTCCAAACTGGTTTCTCCAAACAAAAAATGTTTGTGTAGTTAGCCCTGCCACCCTAAGGAGATATCTACAGTATAAACAAATCTATAAAATACCAATGACTTGCCTTCAAATACCACATTTCATATATCAAAGGCAAATGAAAAAGTGGCAGACAGCCAAATTATAGGGAAGGTGCTGACATCTTTGGTAGCCCAGTCAAAAAACTTTCATTAAAATCAGAAAAAGATGGTTTTGAGGGGGGAAGTAAACTTTTAAAGTATGAAGACAAGATAGCTGATTATATAAACTGATAACATAACAAATTTTGACTCTTTTTAGCTGATTTCTAATTTTATTTCATTCTCCTCTAGCACAAAATAGATTAATATTACTATATTGATATATGATGTGCATAGAAAGTGATAATAGGCAAATAATAATGCACTTCATTTCATTTTCCTATTCACTTAAAACCTAAGTTATAAATGCGATTTGTTATTCAAATCTAATAGTATATTCAAGATAGGAAGGCAGGCTGACTATTCATAACAGGATGTACACTGCATTAGGCCTACACCCATTTCTATAGATATAATGGACGATTCTAATAGGCTATAGCTAGCCAACAGAAATACGATTTCTTAAAAAATATCTAGAAACATCTGGTGTCTGATGAAGTGAAAAGGAAAGAAATATGATTTTCTTATAACTCTTTTGTATTCACAAGAAATAATTAATATAATATAGAAACGATTTTTATATGGCTTTAAAATTAAAATGAACTCGTCAAAATAAATCTCTTAAGGGCATAGGAAACTGTTTGGATATAACAAAGGGTTTATTTTGAATTTCAACAAGGTCTGCGCTTTATTTAATAAAAGGAATGACTTTTGACCAAACAAGTAAATCTACAGATGAGAGTTATTTCACGGATCTATTGGGGAATTTATGGCATAAAACCAGAAGCATGCTCAAATATCGAGCGACTCTGAGGTTGATCTGAAACACCTGGCTTCATGCTAACTCTTCTTTATTGTACAAGGTGCTAAGCCTTAATTTTTGTACTGTAAAATATCATATGGACAAACTAAACTATGGAAGGTTTTAGTAGGCTTAGTGTGACATCGTTAGACACTTTAAGATGACACTTTCTATTCAAATTGCGGCGAGAATATAACAAGATAAATCCCTATATCCGAGCCTTTAAATTACCTATAAAAATGTCTGCACTTTCCTCCTTATAGATGTCTGCGGTAAACGGCATAGAAATTATCCACAAAGCATAAAACAAAAAGCTAAATTTACAAGGATCAAGAGGGTTTTTATCCACAGCCTAATTTAAAGCTATCGAGCGCCTGTTAACTTCCTTCAATTTTAATCCATTATAACAACTTAGAGGCTACAACTGAGGCGAAAGATCATGAAACTTTACACTAGGACACGCTTGCTCGAGGGGAATTAGTATATACTGTGTAAGACCGCACATAGGGATTTAGGCAGCCGACGGTGAAAAGTCGTTCAAGAAGAATAGCTTTATCCACTTTAGTGGAAAGTAACCATCTTAAAGGGTCAGTATAACAATTAGTTCTAGCAGGATTACACTGATTTAAATAATGCGTGCACTTGGTTATAAGCGCTTTCAAATTGTCGACGACGCACATGAAATCTTAAACGGGTAAATGGAGACTGCCCTTCCCTAAGTCATTAAATAAAAAATATCCCCTAGCTCTGTTCTCGCTGAATCGTGGAATTAAATTCTTGAGTAGTTGTGTAGTTTGTATCTTTGGTAAAGTACATGTTTACTGTTGACAAATTAAAATTTGTTTCAAAAGGCTTAGCAAGTTTCTTCTACAATTTATATCTGAGCTGTCGCGTTCTTGGCAGACATTCCGCGAATGCACATCAAGTTCTTGTCAAAAAACATCCTCTACAGAAGTGTCTTGCAAAGATCATCAAAGTTCCTTTGTAATTTACTTGACTCGCATACTTGACGTGAGATTCTCTTTACTTAAAATGTTAGACCTAGCTCCGTCGTGTTCGTGTTGTCTTATGTGAAAGAGCACTGATTCACACAAACTCACACGTGTGAAGCTTCATAAGTTGATCTTTAGCGGTCATCGTTAACACTCACGGCGCGGGCCGGTATTGTCATTCGTCTTTAAGCATCTATTTCTCCATACTCGCGCGTATAACGTATACTCTATACATTTCCCACGTTTGGGACATCTGTAAGGGCAGGACCTTTCTTTCTATATACGATCCTCCGATAGAACTTACGCCACGAATTGAGGGTTTTACTTGACCAAATCCAAAACCCAGATGTAATCCCAACGATCAGAAACATAAGATATTTTACCATAAACACCGTGAAGTCCGGCTTCTGTAGAGGGATAGGGAATGGAGGACAAGAGATGTCCTCGTTAAGTCTTGCTTCAACTTCTAAACAGTTGGTTTGGCGTTTCCAGCCTTGTATCCAAGACTTGTCCCAGAGTTCTCGATTTGATTGTTCGTAGAATAAACACCCGATCACAACAAGTGCGGGTACTGTGTAGAGAATCGAGAACACCCCTATGCGGATCATGAGCTTCTCGATTTTTTCTCTCTTCGTGTAGTCGTCTTTAAGCACAGAGCGCACGCGAAACAGAGAGATAAACCCAGCAAGAAGGAATGTAGCTCCTATAAAGAAATAGACGAACAAGGGCGCCAGCACGTAGCCGCGCAATGCACTCACATCCGACAACCCTACATAGCAAACTCCACTCAGCTCATCGCCATCAACCTTTGTCATAAGTAGAATCGCTATGGTTTTAACTGCTGGGATAGCCCAGGCGGCCAAATGGAAGAACTGGGAGTTAGCTTCGATGGCTTCTTGGCCCCACTTCAAGCCCGCAGCGAGGAACCAAGTTACAGTGAGTATGACCCACCATATCGAGGAGGCCATGCTGAAAAAATAGAGCATCATGAATATTACGGTACAGCCTTCATGCTTGGTTCCTTGGACAAGAGTCTTGGGATAACCTGGTTTGATGGGTTCATTACATGCAATATTATCGCCAGCCACATACCCCGTAATAAAGGCAATAGCAACCATGAAATAACAACCTGAGAGGAAGATGATAGGCCTCTCTGGGTACCGAAACCTCCGCATGTCAATTAGGAAAGTCAAAATCGTAAAAAGAGTAGATACTGCGCATAATATGGCCCAAATACCGGTCCACATTCTTGCAATCTCACGCTCCCGTTCTGTGAAAAATACATTCCTGCACAAAGCAGCACACTGTTTCGCCCCGTGGTACGTATATTGGTCGTTCGGTATCTTCTGTTTCTCGGGGCAGCGATATTTCATTTTATTGAAATCAACTTCGACAAGACTATCATTCTTGTCTCCTTTCTCCGTGTCGCTCATATGCTTTGTCGTGTTCTCACCAACACAGATTTCTGTTCCCAATTCAGGGAAACGATCACAGTTGAGAGAGTCGGGCCAAGTAAATCCGAATCTTTTCATTAACCCAACACAGCCCGATTTTACGGTGATGCATAGTGATTTGCAGGGCAGCAACGGAGTTTCGAGCACAGTACAGACTGGAGCGTAAACAGAACACAGAAAGAATGCCAGGTCTTTGGAGCAGTCCACCTTAACAAGCGGGAAGAACTGATGCACCTCCAGTGCGGCCTCCGACTGCGTTCGGTGTTTGAGCGTATTCGGGAATACAGTCATATTGTATTGGAGACCAAGACATAATGGAATCTTCACTGGTTCACACTTTTTCATCGGTAAACACGGCTGTAAACATAGTAAAATAGTGAAAACTAACAGCCAGACTTCGAACTTGGGTCTTAAATCTGCCATCCTTGGGATTAAGTTGCGAACGGCGAAGCCACTTTAGGTATCCGTGCGAGGAAATTTATCGACAATCAACTTAGGCTGCCATCTTTGAGGGACTAAAACTTGAGTGGGAGCCGGTCTAGCAAACCAAATTAGCATGCTTGGGGTCGAGCGTGTTGATTGGCCTGTTGTTGACAGGCAGTGGCATTGTCAGACAGAGGCAGCACATCATTGGTGCATGGACAATCAGTCAGTCTAATTGCGAGTCAAACAACGTCTCAATGAGAAGAGCAACCGGAAGCTCGGACGCGTCTCCTCATTCCAAGGTGTAGGCTTTCTTTTAGTCATGAAACTACCAATGAAATTCCCGCTGCTCGAGCCATTTTGATTTTCGGTAGCCGCGCGAATTTAGATCGGTTTTGAGCAGTTACTTGAATGCTTTGCATAAAGCGAAGACGGGAGCAGATTGGAAGATCGTTAATGAACCTAATAGTCAAGGTCCCTTTGTGATTAAACAGCCGCAGAATTTGATAGTGCGACTAATTTGATGAGCATGATAATCAAACAGCACAACACAGACCGCCTTGCGCATTTCTTTTGTCACCGACTCGACTGGAATGCTCAGTTCCGGTTGAGAGACGATAACACACTTTCTATAAACAACATCACACGCATGTGGACCCCCTCTTCACTCTCCCAATCCGCTAAATGGCGCGCGCTAAACCTCCTAAAACGTCTACCGACAATAGGCATTTTATTTTTTGAACAAGCATCGATTTGTCACTTGAAGTAGCGCTGCCGAATGGCATTATAACGGAAAATCACGAAATCTATAATAATTGAGTGTTAGCCATCCCGCGGTGAGTATTGTGGCTCCACTGGAGATTTCATTAGAGCTTTCGTCAACAAAAGGCCAAACAAATGTGAGTTGTTTTGGGATTTGAATAAGGAGCACCGACAACAATACCCAGATTTCATCACATGAAAAAGTAAATTAAAATCAAACAAGTATACTTGAATATGTTTTCAATTTAGTAAAACACATTCATGACATGACTTGGTTGGTTTTGAGGTGGGATATGCTCTATTTACATTTTATTTTAAAGCTCAGCTATGTACAACTTGAAATTGATAGAACGATAAAGAGCGATAACGCAAAATCGATATCTTTCTTTAACAGAGTTATTAAGTTAGGTGTTAAAGTTCTTGACTTTCAAACCTAGCTCTATCCAAATCACACTACTTCCATGAATGTTCGACAAAATGTGAAAATAAATCAAATAAATGACAAGATCCAATATTGTAAAACAGTGTGGAGAGCAGTTGGGAAGTTGGTTGTCTCAGTGCAAAATTCGTTATGTTCTTGAGGTCGTCCATAGTCCTGGTACTTGAGACAAAACGAGGATTGCAACACGTTCGATGTGGCAATAAAAACGAGGTACCCCGTTAGGGTTTTTCGTTTGCTATATCTATACTTTGTTTTACGTCATACACCTTATGAACAACAGTGGGGGATTTTCCTTCCGAAGGCCAATTTTTTGCATTCTATACATTTAGTGATTCTGAAGATGATAAAAGGGATCAGAAGTGGCGATGCGGTCTCTAACCCAGTAGGAACATTGAAGTCTTTCCCGTTCGATAGCCCTGCTGTTCAAAGCGTGATAAATAAGGGAAACAATCGACTCCGTTAATGGCGGGGGGCGCTAGCCTTTGTGAGTGCCTCACACCCCACTCTTCTTGTTCTCCGTAGAATGCCATTGTTCTCAGTCAATGGCACGGCAAGTAGAGAACACAACTCAGCAAAACCTTTGTGCAATAACTGATTATAATACTGACTTCAAAAGCACCCTTTTCAATAGCGCTTTCCAAACGTTCTCAGCCCGTGTGAGGGTAGGGCGAGGGAGCTCGTTCGACGCAACGTTTTTATTGTTGTTTTGTCAAACAATTAAAACCCACGTATAAGAACCAATATAAATATAAAGCACTTTCTTATTTGATTTGAAAATAAAAGAATGACAAGAATGACAAGAATGACATGGGTTTGGTACGGCTACGTTCATAACCGGGTTCTTATGGTGGGGTCTTCAAGTTCTTATGCGGGTTTTTACTGCAGTTTAAACTCATCGGCTGTTTTAAAAGGGTGCACAAGAAATGATTTAAGTCCGCCAAGTTTGATAAATTAGCGTAGAGATATGAAGTCATGGAAATCTGTTTTCGGGCATCGTTTCTATGTGAGGTACACGGCTAGTCACGTTTAGGAACGCCCGCTTTTGTTTGTATATCTAATCCGCCAGTTTTCAACCTATTTTCCGCGTAACACTGTGCCTAGCTAGCCTGTAGCGAGTGTGGCCGTGGGCTTTCAGAATTAGAACGAACGAAGGAATTTTCAGCCGAAACATCGCAAATCTCGATATTCGTTCTTTCAGGGTTTTCTCTGATCACGAAAAAAATTCGGGAAACGCTTGAAGTAAGATTTATATACCGAGAATGGAGGCTATCATCGATTTATAAACCGAGGACCTATGACGTCACTAACCCGCCAGCAGCCTGATCGAAGGCATTCCGGAAAAGAAAATAAATCGCTCTTCACCAACAGTTGAAGCTCCTTGTGCTGTTTATCAATGTATGTCAATTGCTCGCTTGTCAGCGTCTAGGCTTAGGGGCCGACCATTTAACTTTTGAGGGGGGGGGGGGCTTTTTTGAAAAAAAATTTCCTGCACGGCCCGAAGGGCCGAAAAAAATTTCCTGCACAGCAAAATGGTGACTAAACCCCTCTTTTTTATTGGGAAAAAAATTCTCACCGCTTAACAGAGGTAGAAAAAAAAATCTTGCACCGACAAAAAAGCCCCCCCCCCCCCTCAAAAGTTAAATGGTCGGCCCCTTACAAGAACTAAAATCTTGTTGATTCACACCGCGAACTGAACGTGTCAAGCCAATTATTCAGAAATTATCTTATCAGGAAATTCGGCTCCAGGGCCCCAACAGGAAGAGCACGCAAATGCCGGGCCAGTGTGAAGAAGACCAAAAGACGTCGAATAAAGTGCTTTATTGCATGGACACATCGTACCTTTCCTGTTTTGCGTTGTGCTCGCAGATAACGTCAAAACGGCGTTCTCTTTGAGGAGTCGCTTAGGATAAGAAAGTAGACTGCTCCTGACTGTGCCCCGTTTTCAACGTTTTCCTGCAAAGCCAGACTTGACGGGGCCAACATCTATAACATAGAGAGCTATTTACAGAATCAAAATGATTTCAATTTTAAGTCTCTGGATAAAAAAAGTCTTATTATCAGTAAGTATTTTAAATGCCCTGTCAGAACTTTTTGTAAAGCTGTCTCCTTGAAGAATTCTGTAACGTGAAAGAAGTAAAACGGATATATTACTGGCGTGTGGGGATATTAGTCGAGAGGTGTTGTATTCCGGTTGATAATGGTGCTAACCGATGAGACGCCCACGCCCATGGCGGGGAGAAACTCCGTCTGAATCTTAAGAGAGACTTATTTTAATATCATCCCCCACTTGTTTCCTTTATTACTTTAACAACTGGATTGAAGGCCCTTCTTTGCTTTAAATATAAAGCGCACGTCGATGTGGCACGCGTCAATGTGCATGATCACACACTGACACAAGCTTCAAGTAAAACATGCTATCATTAAGCATTAGAACACAACTTTCTATGACTTTATCGACGAAATAGAGCACGCGTGAGGTTGAGAGATACGAGAACGCGGCGAGAGTGCTTTACAGCATTTCGAGTGTCTCTCCCAACGTCACAAGTGCTCGCCTGCGGCTTGTGATTTTACACTAACGTTCTCGTGTCTCTCTCGCGTGCTCTGTTTCGCCGATTAAAGTTGTGCTGTAATGCTTTAATGATACAGTGAGAGGAAAACCATCACTTTATCGGTGAAATAGAGCATAGATATATGGACCTATCAAAGCGCGCGTTATATCGTAGCTATATTAAAAATCAAGACACAACGACACACCTCATTTTTTATTATCCGATGTAGACCGTACCGCGACTGAGAGAAGCATAAAGAAACAATATTAAAATGGAAATTTTATAACATATTTCCTGCGCGCGATTGTATTTGTAGTCAATAAGGGATTTGAATTTTCAATTTGGGGCAACGTGCTCCTGATAAAATCACTGCAAGAACATTTCATAACCAATCGCGGTGAATTGACGACAAAGTCTTTGTGATCGCCAGGAAATAATCCACCATTCTCGACCTTTGCAGGCGGCGAGAGAAGAGTGTTTTAACGGAAAATCCGGTGACGGCGTCGCGCCGCCACGCGCATATCTCCGAGCTTGCGGCAACCGTGACGACCACGATATCCGGGTTATCCACGGTCAGGTCCTGCTGTGTAAACTGGAAAATCACAGAATTATAGCCACCCCATGCCCCCAAAGGGCTCTCGGTTAATTTACATCTCAAAAGCCTGGTAGCGAGGACATAATTACACAGGGTGACCGCCTTGACCGTACGAAACAATCATACACAACTGAGAAGACGTGGATAAGGCCAAAATGCCCAGAAGTTTAGCAGTATTCAGCCGTACTTCAGGGTACTTTAAATAATTCAACAATTTTGAGACTGCAGTAACGAATATATAATAGCTGCTGGACCTCAAAAATAGTTACGCAAAGTAAACCTTGTTCCTTTAGCATTTTTCTTTGACTCCTCAAGGAGAACGCGCTTTTGACGTTAGCAGCGAGCACAACGCAACGCAAAACAGGAAAGGTACGATACCTTTGTCCCGCCTTTGTACACGTTTATACGTATTTAAATTCGACAGCTTCAAGTTTGCTGCACTCATACACAGTTCAATGTACAGTACTCTAATGGTTTGGAATTCACTTTTCTAAAATAAAGTGGATTGAAATATTTATTTTCACACTGGGAAACGCAGAAAAAAAACTCGATTCAAGAATACAGGTCCATAAAAATAAGTAAGAAATGACGAAGGTTTAGCACTTCTGCTTTCGTCAGCTTTTTTAACAACTAGTGTTCAGAATTGAGTGACTGTTTACAAATCCTAAGAATATAAAGGGGGTGCAACATTAAAGTTAGGACTTTTACTCATGTATTATTATTCAGCGCGCTGAGGTTCAAAATTTACATCATTATTTTGCTGTGGTCATGAATTAGTAAATTAGAAATACAATAAAAATTCAAAATTTCGTTCACGTTATCAACGTACAATGACTAGAAGAGTGAATTTGGTGGAAAATATTTTACTGGGGGTCAGGTCTCGGTCGGTATCACCTGTGGCGAGGATCAGAATTGCCGCCCTGGGCCCCTCTTTTTGCCCTGCCCTTGTGCCGGCCATTCGCGCCTGTTTTCAACTCCCGCGCATGCTGCAGAAGAAGCTACACTTTTACAATAAATCGTTAACTAATGCTGTCATTGCTCCCTCTAACTTCCAACTACTTGTCTACGGCTTGTAGGGCTGATCTAAAGGATTAAAAAACATATAAGTTAGTCAAAGTGACCCTGAGACTGTATTGAGTACTGGTCACGAAGTAAAAACAACAACTAAATTGCTTTTGTCCCGGTTGCCCGTGGTCTATCAAGTACTCTTCAAGTCTGGGCCCGCAGTGATATCCCTCCTCCTCCCTCTAGTAACCGGCTTTAGTATAAACCAACTAATGGTCTATTACAAATCCTGCATTCTGATTGGCTGAGCTACTAATGGTCTATTAGTGATAGACCGTACCTGGCAAAACCACCACCTTTCTTTGCAAGAAAACTTGATTTTTTCAACATAAAATAATGGAATTCATTGCCAAAACTGACCAACGTTGGTTTATACTAAAACAATTAGACCTCTCGTCCTCATGTGCTATGATATCAATAGCCTCAAGGTCTAATTGTTAAATATATTTTGGTGAGGCCGGCATCATATCTGCGGTTCTAAAACGGATTATTTAAATGATTGAAAGCCAAGAAATGTGTACGCATTTATTTACCATCCCTACCTGTCAAAATATAGACAGCGTTTGCGAAGTTCTTCCCGACACAAAACTCTTCGTCCTCTTTACAGGGTTTAAAGCACTTGTCAACACAATGATGGCTTATCCCGTCCTTCGCGTAGCGATTATCAGCATCGGCTCCGCCCCAGCATTCGCCTATTACAAGTCAAACACACTGTTAACAATCATAGATTAGGATGACTTGGAAGTGTCAAAGTATGGCCAATACAGTGCCGGATACAGGATTTTACAAAGAGAGATTCCGCTTCTTTTTTACCCCTCCAAAGACTGATACGGGCAATATATTATGGCGGGAGAGTTCGTGAACGGTCTGGGAATCACAATAAAATCGTCGTTATTCTGATGCTTAAAGGAGGGTTTCGTGGAACCCTTGGAACCCCCTCTGGATCAGCCACTGCATTACAAAATTCAATAAGCACTGACTAGGATTTATTTTGCAGTCAGTTTTAGTGCTATAAAAACGATGTAATATCACTTTGTCTGTTCTCATTTTCCTGTTAATCTTCTGCTTTCGTAAAATCGATATTCTGATACCACATCCCAAACTGCTATTCTAGATCTCTGGTGTAGCCCGTTCTCACCATAAAACTGAAGACCAAACGTATTATATCCCTTCTTCTTTGCCGCCTTAGCACATCTACAGGCCAGAATAGGGAGATAGACATCCCAGTTTCGCCAGTCGATTGTCTTTCCGCTAGAGATAGATAGTGACGTGTCTCGGTCGGTGAGGAGGTATGCCGGGATGGGTCTTTTGCCTTTGATGTGTTTATCGTTGAAGCATCCACGACGCTCGAATTTCACTTCGCATTCAGTTGATACTAAAAGGGCGAATAAGAGAATATAGAACATGAAGTATTATTTAACAATTAGACCTCAAGGCCGAATGTGCTATGATGAATAGACCATGAGGCCAAAGGCCGAATGGTCTATTGATATCATAGCACATGAGGACGAGAGGTCTAATTGTTTTAGTATAAACCAACTAGTTGGTCGGTTTTGGCAATGAATTACATTATTTTATGTTGAAAAAATCAAGTTTTCTTGCAAAGAAAGGTGGTGGTTTTGCCAGGCACGGTCTATCACTAATAGACCATTAGTAGCTCAGCCAATCAGAATGCAGGATTTGTAATAGATCATTAGTTGGTTTATACTAATTCTTTTTAGCCGTCCGGAAACCAATCCACGCGCTTATTCCTGTTGCGCGCGCACTAAGTTTTATGCTGCTTCTGTGGAATCTGTGGCCGTTTCAATGTGCGCAAAGAAAAAAAATATATTATTTACCGGCTTGGGGTCGGTCCAGATCGTGAAATACCGTTACCTCGACCTTGGAAATGCTATCCTCGACCAATCCGGACCCGCCGGATCCTCCTGGTAAATAATATATTGCTGCATGGCTTGCACGTGACGTCATTGGCAGCCATGGTTGTGTACAGGAACAAAAGAAAGTTCATTTGTTGCTCTTTGTTCTGTACACCAACATGGCCGCCGCGCTTTTGTTATTTTATTTGCATAGGAATGAGTGCAACCCAAGAATATTTCTTCCACGTGGACATTACCCCTTTTCATTCACACAAACAAAACTTGGAAACGCGCTTTTTCTATGATTCCGCTGTGCCTATAGGAGGATCCTTGCTGACGTCATTGTTTACATTCTCGAAATTTTGAAACGCTGTTTTTAGCTTTGAAAGTGCAACGAAAAGCTCAAAACAAGTTATTTTTCATTCTTAAAAAAGTCTTGACCTGTTTCCTTTCTTTCTGTGTCATTTTTCAGGCTAGTTGAAGCTTTTCAAAATTGTGTAAAAATCATTGGGGCAAAACGCTAATTTGCTCACATGTTTCCTCTAAATTGAACGTTGCACCACACGCTTAGAATTCGAGATATCAGCTTGAAATTTTCCAATTATGTTTTATTTACAGTACTCTATTGATATTCAGAACACATCATTTTATAGCTCCCTCAAACAGTCTGATTCTGAACATTGCTTATGCTAATGAGCTCAAAATGTAAACAAAGGATCCTCCTATACTCTTCACAATGTAACACTCTTGACAATGTTACAAATGTAAAATAATTCTGTGAGAATTGTGGTAGAAAACAAAAAATGAACAACGTGCAACTTTTAAATTTATGCGCATATAAAGTTGGGTGTTGCCATAGATTTTATCTCACCTATTTCGTAGACAAAATTTGACCAGTGCTCTCCGATACATTCTCTGTTCAGTTTGTTACACTTCTTGTAGTCATCGCCGATGCACTTCTTGCTAACGCCATATTTTTCATAGTCAGCTTGAGTGGCTCCTTTCTTGGCCCAGCACTCACCTGTAAAACATGGCGAGAGTCAGGCGAAGACTTGACATTCTTTAGCGGACAATTTTACAAAACTGGGGGGTGGCCAATCACTTGGGCCATCCACAGATTGGACCGGCTAGCCTCTAATACCCTTTCCAGATCCTCGCAGTTTCTCGGCGTTACTAGTCTGGCTCCTGTAGCAGACGATCATAAGCCGTATCCGATTGGCTCCCTGGACAATTGTTACCAAGGGAAACACACTTATTTACTGGACCCGGCCGAGTCGAACTCCTGTTTGTCGACAACCTTGTACTCAGAACTGATGGCAAAAAGAAACTGCATTGCCATCAGGAAACTAGTCAGAATATACTTTATGCCTCGATATTTTGGTTTCTGATCGTAACGACTTGGTTACAATAGTTAGATGCCTTCGGGAGCCCATAAGTAGAAGGCTCCAACTGGCTTATAAATTGAGGCACCCTTTTTCCTGACCTATCTATTTTTAGAATGTATTTGCTATAATTCTTTGTTTGGTGGTTAGGCTAGAAAGCATACATAGATTACGAAATTATAACAATGGGAGGTAGTCAAATGTTAATTGTAATTGTGCCATGAAGTGTGTAAAAACGCTGCTTCGTGGACCCTATATGTGAGATGGACTGAGCTATGGGCTCCTGATGCCTTACCATAAAACTGAAGGCCAAAGTGATGATATCCGTTCTTGCTAGCGATGCGCGCACATCGGCACGCAAAGCCGCGCATGTATTCATTCCAGTTGTCCCAGTCAATCAGGTTCCCATTGTGCACTGAGCTATACTTGTCGCGCTCGTTTAGGATCAGATCTGGCAAGGAACGCTGACCGTCTTTGTCTTTGAAACATCCTATTGCTTTGATGGGGATGTCACACTCGTTACACTTCCAACCTGCGTCAACTGAAAAAAGGATTTGTAATCATCGTCATCATCATCGTCACTTAGTAGTCATCACCATCAACCATGGCCGCGTCCACACTTTGTGCCCGAGCAAAGACCAGTTTTTGAGCATTCTCGTACCCAGAGCTCCCCGGCTCGTCTGCTCGCAGGGGAGGCTCTGGGGATATCCATTTTAAGGGCCGTCGCTGATTGGCTTATTTTGAGCGTTGGGACATGCGCAGAAAGTTGTTTCTCTAAACGGCTCTATTCTCCTACCCAGAGCTCCCCGGCTCGTCTCTTCGCAGGGAGGCTCTGGTGACAGCCACTGACGCACAGCCACTGACGCTAGATTTGACACAGAGCCGTTGAGAGAAATATCTTTCTGTGCATGCACCAACGTTCAAAATCAGCCAAACAGCAAATGGATGTCACCAGAGCCTCCTCTGCGAGGAGGTGATTCTGGGTACGAGAATGCAGCTCTGTATCAAATCTCGCGCATGCGTCAATGGCTGTCACCAGAGCTTCCCCCGCGAGGTGACGAGCCGGGGAGCTCTGGGTTCGAGAATGGTTTTTGAGCGAAAATTGGGGCGCGAAAAGGGCTAGTCCGTTTTAAATCATGTTCCTTTCCATGATGTTTTTCGATGATGCCCGTGAACTATACCTGTACGTCGACACGTGCTTGGTGTATTGAATGTGAACCAGGGACCCCTAAGCCCCTGTGTGAACACAACTGCATATTTGGAACCAAAGGTCGACGCACAGACACAGTACAGTTTTCCTGCCCATATAGATTATATACTAGTACCCGATGTTAGACGATGCCACTCAAGATAATGCGCGGCAAACAATGTATTTGGACATTTTCAGGCGTGTAGCAATACTGTAGCAATGCTACTAGTCTTTTAAAAGCTGCTGGTAAAAATTAACCTGTTACCGAAAAATTTGCCAGCATTATTAGGCCACAGCCCGCCCTTGGCTTACCACTGATGCCCTCTATTGGGTTTAAAGTCTAGATCCCTATTGACATAGACCGGCAGTGTTTTAATTCGCTTGTCAGAGAACAAAAAACATGGCTTAAGGCATTATGGAAATGAGTAGACATTTTAAAGCCCGCGACAGAAGGCCTATAAGTCTGGATTACATGTGCTGAATTTTTTAATTAATATAACACCTCAAATTATCAACCAAAAAATTTGTTGGTCATTTTTTTTAGCGACACTTGATCAACAGTATTTCTTTATACGAGTTACTCAGGAAACCATTTCAATCAGAATCCAGTCAACATACCCATTCAACATTCCTTTTGTTATTCTAAACGCAAAATGTTCAGCCATGCTCAGTAGATACTCAGCAATTTTCAAATCAGTTGAAAGCGATGGTTAAAAGATTGAACTTGTGAAGATTTGAATCATTTTACACGAAGGGAACGTTGATTTGTACGGATCTTTTTACCGATAAAAAGAATGGTTGAACGGTTCAACATCATTGAACATGATCAGCATGATTCTGATGATTCATCACTGTTCAACTCATTCAACACGATTCAACTTTTCCCAAACTTACAATTTCAGTGCTTACAATACATTGTTTGAAATACGTAAAAGATCGCTGAACATGCATTTAAAAATATTTGCCGAGTCTCGTCGGGTTCTGGAACCTGTTCATGTAGAAATATTCGCGAATGTTGAATTGTTTTGGTCCCACCCTTGATACCATAATAAAACGTTTTACCTTGCTTTTACGTTTACATCAATTGTGTTTAACTTTTTAGTTTTTACTAAACTTTGTTGTGTTCTCGAGCTCCATAAATATTCTTCCCTGGTATGAGAATATAAGGTAAGAAAACTGTAAAAAACAAGTTTAACTTATAACTTTCTAGTTATTTTCCTTTTACCTCGGTAATATATTGAAAACAGTTCATTTACCTTGAAGACTGAAAAGAATCGCAATGCCAAAGCAGCACAGCACTGTATAGGCATCCATGTTCTGTGGCGGTAAAACTCCTTTCTGCTTCGGTGCTCGATTAAAGCCTGCTTGCTGGCTGCACACACGGAAGACCTGAGGTCAGTGAGGTAAACAAAACGGTGTAGGGAACGATAGTAGTGGCGGAGTTTTCGCACGTTAGTGTGTAAGATTGTTATAAAAGGTGACCCAAACTTTTTATAGAATTTTCATCGCAAAGGCTTGCTCAAACGCGGCTAAACACAACGCTACCAAGCAACCGTGTTTGGTTCCGCATCAAACGTGTTTACTCAAGAATAGAGACGCGTTCCGTGAAATCTTTTGTTGTTTTGTTGGAATACTAAGTGGTCACAACATTTGTATAAAATCTGACTCGACAGAACAAATATTGACAGCCAGATCAACTGCGGAGTACATTTATCAAACATTTTTGTCTGATAAAGATATTTGATCAAAATTTAAACCTTATGTCTCTAGAAGATGCACATTATCATGAATCATAGAATGATGTGTGCCTCGCCGTGAAAAAAATATAAACCTTAGGGATGCTTGACCTCCCCACCACACCACCACCTCCATCGAGGAACCTGGAATTTCCATAAGGTTTTTTTTTTCGACCCTGGAATTTCAACAGGGCCTTTCATTTTACTCTGGAGTTTCCACAGGGCATTCATTTGCAACGTTTGAATTTCCACGGGGAGCATAGGGAATGTGGAATTTCCACAGAGGTTGCCTCAAATTTCTACAGGGGGTGCAGCTAAAATGCTTGGAATTTCCACAGGGGTAGAGCATTTTCCGAAAAATTGGAGTATTGAGCGGTAGGAGACCTGGCAAAAAAGGTGAAAATAGCATAGGACGGTGTATTATTTTGACTTGAGATAAAAGAAAACAAAAATAGGACCATACTTCCAGACAAAGAGCTGAAGCGTCGTATGGCGACCGTACGGTTCTTACGCCCACGCCAGAGATTTCGGCCCTGACAGTCGCTATCCTGGTCATGAATTGCTCAGTAGCTAGATACCTATGGGTGAGGGAACGCCCGGCCACCAGGCCATATAAGGACGCCCCTTGTACCGTTAGTGAACAGTCCACATTAATTATGCATCACCAACGTATTTATAGGTCTGATTAGTGTGTAGGAGATCCATGTGGGACGGCTTGTCGATTCTTTTAAACTAGCTTATCTGACGGTAATGTAGAAATGTTCTCTAAGTTGCCGTTTGACATGTTGTACTCGTCATATTCCAGTAGTACGTATTATAGACAGGAGAATGAGTTTCATTTTTACTTTTCCGTTTGCGCATGCGCATACACGTCATCTTGTCTGATTTTTCCCCCATTGAACAGACGACCACTGATCCCCTGGGAGTTCTTCTAAGGATGCCCTGTGTTTATATTATCTTCTGATATAAGTGCAATCCTCTAAGGGGCCGACCATTTGATTTTTGAGGGGGGTGGATGATTTTTTTGCAATATTTTTTTTTACGTCTCTAAGATATTGTAGGATATTTATTTCGTAAAATTAGTTGAGGATTATGACCAATATGCTGTGCAGGAAATTTTTTTCGGCCCTTCGGGCCGTGCAGGATATATTTTTTTCAAAATCATCTACCCCCCCCCCCCTCAGAAGTCAAATGGTCGGCCCCTAAAGAAAGCTTTAATATATAGATTTAGCCACTGGCTAAAAGCGGAGCTCCCGGTTACAAATTTTTTTAACGAGACAAAAAGGTTGCCATTGTACATGAATAGATAGCCTTGCACCGTTATACCACGTGACTAAGCACTTGTTCACCCAAGTGTGGTTATCTAAGGTTCATCCCTTCAACGATGTAAACCTTTTCACGTTTGATGACGTCATCAATTACGTCATACCACGTAACCATGCAGTCACACCCACCTTGCCACTTAGATAACTTCACCCAAGTTTGGTTGTCTGAGGTTCATCCCTTCTTGAGATATATCATTTTTCTCCTATGATGACGTCATCAATGACGTCATACGACGTGACCATGCAGTTGCACCCCTTGCCACTTAGATAACTTCACCCAAGTTTGGTTGTCTGAGGTTCATCCCTTCTTGAGATATATCATTTTTCTCCTATGATGACGTCATCAATGACGCCATACCACGTGACTATGCAGTTGCACCCACCTTGCCACTTAGATAACTTCACCCAAGTTTGGTTGTCTGAGGTTCATCCCTTCTTGAGATATATCATTTTTCTCCTATGATGACGTCACCGATGACGTCATACCACTTGACCATGCAGTTGCGCCCTCCTTGCCACTTAGATAACTCCACCCAAGTCTGGTTGTCTGAGGTTCATCCCTTCTTGAGATATATCACTTTACTCCTATTATGACGTCATCGATGACGTCATACCACGTGACCATGCAATTACGCCCCCCTTGCCACTTAGATAACTTCACCCAAGTTTGGTTGTCTGAGGTCCATCCCTTCCCGAGATTTGTTAATTTTCTTAGTATACCACAGGGTTCCCATGAGTTTCCGCGTACGGCGGACGGACGGACGGACGGACGGACGGACGGACGGACGGACGTACGCTATACCTTTTATTCAGGAAGAAACAAAAAAATTCATATCTCAAGAAGAGAACCACCTATGGCAACCAAACTTGGACACATTCATCTTTTTGGCGATACCTTTCTAACGCCCTAGTCATTTGACTTGGCGCCGTCAATAACGTGAGCAGAATGAGAGAGAAAGCCCGTGACGTTTGAAAATCAACTCCATACCTGGACGTTATTTCCTTATGTATGGTGCTCCGCCGCGCAGGAGCTCCGCTATTATTGTCTTACTATTACTATTAGCGTAACCTTTGCACCATAAAATTTCGCTTTAAAAATAGCCTGGAATTCGAGGGTGGGTAGGTTATTTCCAGAATATGGAATTCCCGGGTGGGTAAACATTATTTCCAGGGTCATGGTTCGTACAGAGTAATAAGAACGTTCAAATAAAGAAGATTTAAACCCATCAACCTGTAGAATTCAAGATATTTTTCAAAGCAAATTAATTTTGTGGGAACGTATGGGTGACGGACCCTGGAAGACATAAGCTGAACTTGGGAGTACGTGCAGGGCTGCTCTAGACTATACGCACGGCGGTCGGTTCACAACGGATTGATCGGGAACATGATTTAGGTTCAGGGTTATTGGGAACACGATGTCCGTCGTGGCACAAAACTTTCCTTGACGTTGCGGCTGTATTCACACTAGCAGGGCCGTAGCTAGCAGAGGGTCAGAGCCCCCCACCCCCAGCGAAGTAAAATTTTTAGTGTCAACATGTGGGGAAAAACCTGCTTGCCCCCCCAGCAAAAACAAAGAATGACCAAGGCCTGCCCCCCCCCCAGTCAAACATTTCTAGCTACGGCCTTGACTAGAGGACGGAAAACTCGTCATAACGGGTTTTTCGTCTGACGGTATTCCGTCAGATATGAATTCAGACGATTTCCCGTCAAAAATCCGTCTCGTCCCGGTTTCAAACTAAGATTTCCCGTCAAAAATCAATCTCGTCCCGGTTTCACACTTAGACGAGTTTTCCGTCCGGACGAAAAGCTCGTCTGTGACGAGTTTTCCGTCTCTAGTGTGATACGGCTATTATTTGTTTTTTGCAAAGCCTTCGCTATAAACACAAGTTTGCCCTTCTCAGCCTTCTGGGGTGTAGGAAATGCAAGTCTGGTTTCGACAGTCATCTGAAATCCAAACATACAAGTGTACTAAGGCACGTGAGTGTTGATATTTGATCCAATAATACATTTATTATCATTTCTAGGGTGGCGTCATATTGCTTAAATCTGTATTACAGTCTACAGAGGGTATATGCTTCATCGCTGAATATCACAATAGTCGTCTTATTTGAATATGAAGAATATGATTATCAGGGCTTCCCTATTGAAATAATAATGTAATTACTTCTACTGCGCGTGCTCCATAGAGAGATGCCCGCAAGAGCAAGTCTGCTAGCAGACGTTCGTTGACACTACAGTTATGTTCAATCCGCTCTATAATAATGTAACCTATAACCTACTAATAATTAAAATGGCAGTAATCTACAAGGCTGTTGCATGTGTTCGTACCATCTTGTCCATCAAAAACTCTCCAATATATTTTGACGAAAGCTACTACCTTTTTCTCCACTGTCCTGAGCATTTCCTATTAAAATGATCAATTAGAACCTCAAGAAATCTGGTCAATCTACGGTTAGACCTAAAAATTGTAACCAGAAATATTTTTCCATTAACAGAATTCTGAAAATATATGTATCATCAAATGACATGAGTCATTTTCGTCATTTGTTTTGTTTCAGTGTTTCAACACTGCCAATGCTCGTAATGATTGTAGATTTTTGGCCCTACATGAAGATAATATTTACATTTGGTCTAGCCCTCCCCCCAGATTTTACCAAAAAGCTGTTCATGTCTTCCTATAGCCGCCACTTGGTGGTATGTTTCTTCCTTAGCCCCCCTCCCCCGACGGTTTGCCAAGCGTAGATCTCCCTTTCCCCACGACGTTCTGACTAGTTACACTAATGTTATGCTTATCCAAATACTCATTAAATATTTTTATACATCTTGCAATAGATCGTCCACTAGGGTGTCGTCATATGACGTCATATCCTTCTGTAACTCTTCAGCCAGTTGGTCGTTATCAAACTCTGGATGAAAGGTGGCATTGTCAAGAGTGCGTTTTCGTGGATCTACGAAACAAACGGAAAATGACAGGTTGGTAGGAATATACTTTTAAGTATAAAAAGACCCAGGAACAAAATTTAAGTGCAGTTTTAAATTCGCTGTTTTAAATTTAATGTGGTCTATTACCAATGCTGAATTCTGATTGGCTACGTTACTAATGGTCTATAAGTAATATACCATTAGTACGAAAAACTGGTGTCATCACTAGCAATCGCGCGACGACGACAGAACTGGTAATTTCGTTCCTTGGCATTTGTAAAACTGACAAATAATTAAGCTTTTTCAATAAGTACTATAATTATTAAGGTAAGGCTAAGGTGCATCCTTCACATTTCCACAGAATTTCAACATGAATTGCGCCCAATAATTGAACTTACTCTGAATCTGATAGACGAAATTAGCGTTCTTACAACTGCTTGATCCGATTGGGCATTGAGTTTTGCCTCTTGTACAGTGGCTCGACTTGCCGTAGAATTTGTAAGCATAATCATGTTTTGCGCCCCAACATACACCTGCACAAAAGAAGAAAAAAGTTTCATGTATTCTTAGCATTAAGTGCATATCAATCCTGAAATTTTACTAATGTCTTGAAATCTCCACTCTAAGGGTCTATTGTCAATGCTGCGTGCTGATTGGTTGAGCTAAAAAGTGTCGGATTTGAAAGCGAGAAAACGGCAAATGACCAAACCAGAAAAATTGGCTATACAAATTGACCTACCAGTGTGATTTGGCTAAAACAATTATTATTCTCGACCTCATGGTCTCTGAGCCAATAGTCCACGAGGCCGATATTGACTCCGAGTCCATTCGGGCTCGAAGAATAATTGTTAATTATCAGTTTTTAAAAATAGAGGCATCGCAGGGCATGACGTCCCGTAATAATAGACTCACACGACAAGTCCTAACTAGAGCGTTCCCGTGACATACCATTATTGTCTACGCCAAAGTTCTTCATTCCTCGTTCAGCAGCAGCACGTGCACATCTACAGAGAAGGCGAGGATATTCCTTCTCCCAAGAAGTCTCTTTTAAGACGTCACCGTTAAAGTGAATGCTCGTGGGATCGTGCTCGTCCACTAGTTTTACGTTCAGGGTGGGGTATTTGGTGTTTTCAGCAAAACATCCCAGTGATTGCATGTTGTACTCGCAAGGAGTGTCTAGAAGAAGCGAACATGACATGACGGGACTAGTATATGTCATGACATCATTCGAGTACCATACCTGATTGCATGGGGGGGGGGGGGGGGGGGGTCGAGGACCAGGAAAGGGGTCCGTCTAAGGGGTGGGGGTCTGGGAAAGGGGGTGTTTGGCAACGTGGAAATTCCAAGGGAGGGGGTGTTCAAATTTCAGGGGAGGAGGGCGTTTAGGCCCCTTGGAAATTCCAGGGGCGAGGGTCTTCAATTGGTAGGGTCCTTGAACCCCCCGTTGTGGAAAAAAAATGCGATTATCCCATATGACATTTCACGGCACGCTTTATGGGTGTGGTGCGGTATTGTGTGCTATGGCCTGTGTTAAGTATGATATAGTACACATGATAAGAAATGGGATGCCATAACATGGTGGGTAGGTATGACATGGTTTGGAATGGTTTATTGTGGTGTTATGTGAAATGGTACCATGGTATAGTATGACATTATATGTTATGGAGTGGTGTGGGTCATTCTCGTACCCAGATCTCCCCAGCTCCTCTGCTCGCAGGGGAGGCTCTGGGGACATCCATTTGAGGGCCGTCGCTGATTGGCTGGTTTTGAGCGTTGGAGCATGCGCTGAAAGGTCTTTCTCTCGGCGGCTATGTATTAAATCTTGCGCATGCGTCAGTGGCTGTCACCAGAGCCTCCCCCGCGAGGTTACGAGCCGGGGAGCTCTGGGTTCGAGAATGGGTGTGGGTATAGTATGACAGTGTGCTACAATGAAGAATGTGAATTTCACTGAATATTGACGGCTCACTAAGAAGGTGGCACGTTTTATGATGGCGTGGCAAAGGTGTGCGGTGGCGGTGTGGTATGATGGTGTCGCGTAGAGTGTGGTAACCCTTTGGCATGATATAGTAAGGAGACTGATTTTACGGACCAAGGAAGCTCTTCCCAACCCCAATCTACAAAGGAAAAGAAGCAAGAAAGGAGCTCTAGCTGTTTCAGAAGGGGGATATTGTACCAGTGTACTCACCGCTAAGTCGGTAAACAGCGTTAGCAAACTCCTTGCCGTGACAGTACTTCTTCCATGGCTTACAAGGCTTGAAGCACTGGCCAATACAATTACTGCTGCGGCCATCCTTGTAGTACGTGTGTGAATCCGCACCGCTCCAGCATTCTCCTAAATGAACAGCCAGAAATAAAATATCTGAATTTTAAAATCCTTCCGTAGGGGGGTATGGATAATTTCTGGAAACACACAATAGAAAAAAATACTAGTAGTGTATGGGAGAATGTAAATAAAGTGGAAATGACATAAACTTAAATCAAGCATCAATGTACCGTAAAACTGAAGGCCGAACGTTGTATGTCCTTTCTTTTTCGCTGCCTCTGCACATCTGCAGGCGAACTCCGGCACATAAACATCCCAGTTTCTCCAGTCGATAGGATGACCGCTGTAGATGTCGAGTCCTTTTTCTCTGTCCGTCAAGAGATAATGCGGTAGGGGTCTGGCACCTTTAATGTGGTGATCGCTGAAGCAGCCTAGACGCTCGAAGTTCACGCTACATTTCCTTGGAACTGAGAGACATGAATCGAAAAAAATAGGATATTACCATACCTCTCTAATATCACCCTAATAAACCGGACCCCCTTCTTAAAAAGGCACCCCCGGCAATATGCCACGACCCTCTTCCCTAAAGGTTCGCGGAATTTTTTTGCGACTGTCCAATAAGGTATAGCAATGTGAATATCTTACCTATTTCGTACACAAAGTTCGTCCATTGTTCTCCGACACACTCTCGGCTAAATTTGTCGCACGGTTTGTAGTCATCGCTAACGCAAGTTTTGGTCACCCCATATTTGGCGTAATCGACTTTTGTCGATCCTTTCTTTCCCCAACACTCTCCTGTAAAAAAAACACATAACAACATCAATAATAACATTGGACAGTTAAGACATGTTAAGCTCTGACGCAAAAGTAACGGATCAGATTATTCGTACCGTTTACACTAGAACGTGACAAAATCATAGATACCATAGAACTGTAGTCCGAAGTGCTGATACCCGTTCTTCAAGGCAACACGAGCGCATCGGCAGGCGAAGCCTTCCATATAGTTGTTCCAGTCGTGCCAGTCGATCAGCCGGTTGCCGAACACTTTACTGCTAGAGTCGCGCTCGTTCAATATTTGGTCCGGTAACGCGCGCTTCCCATCCTTATCCTTAAAACAACCTACGGCCTTGATTTGAATTTCACAAGAATTGCACTTCCAAGCTGCTTGGACTGCCACTGAAAGAGACAATAGTACATGAAGATGGAGATGAGATCATTCTCTTGCAGTGATTTCCATAGCCCTGCCCTCTGCACCTCATCCCGTGCCTGAACTGTGAGGTAAAGAGTACGTGCGCACATTCTTAAAGGGGCTCTCGCACGCCTGCTGGCCACTTCTCTGACGAGAAAATAGCTCAAGTCGCAATCCAATTCCATCCTCTTGATAACAGGTCAAAACCAACCTAGAATTGCATTTGTCTAACAATTGAAAGGTTTTTCTATTAATCTGGAGGATTATTTTGATTACTACGGAGGCCTATCGGAAGCCGTATAAAGGTTGTTGCGCACGCAACATAAATGGCATGAGAACAATGCTTGTCTGTTTTGAATAACTAAAGCCGCCTTCGCCAGAACGAGTCGGAACGGCTCAAGGGTATTGTTCTCACAACATCGTGAAAACGGTCAATTGGAATACTAAATAATAAGCTGCAGAGGAGTGGCGGTAAAGAACAAGCCCCCGAGCGGGGACCTCCAATTTGGTCCAGGAACGAGTCAACAAGAATCCCAACGGGCCGCCTTAAGGGTTCTCGTCTGCGATACCCACTACATATCTGAAGATAATAAGATCCGTCATAAAGACGGGTGGAAAGGATTTTACTCACAAGTGACACAAGATGTTACGCGCGCATTTGGTATCCGAAGGATGTTATTCGTTAGGCCAGAGACTGGCTGACCTCGCGAGAGGTACTGTCTGGATGCTTTAGGATATCACATCACGGGTTTTAAATTACTTGGGTCAATCGGGTCATATATCTCGTAAGAGGTTTAGACAGATAAGAGCTCTTCAAAGCGTTGATGTCGAGTAACAATAACGGACTTTTGAAAAAAGGCGCACGAAGTGTTTGGCGCCAAAACTTAAGTTGCAAATGGATTAAGGTACGAAAGATAAAATAGCTACAAAACACGTAATAATAATAATGTTTCTTTAAGTAAGCCTAATATATACACCCGCGTTAGCAGAGTTAGTCGAGAGTTAGAGCCTGGTTAAACTTACTTCATTATTTGTTGAACGCGCAGGCTGAACGAACTAAATGCTGAGTTGATTTGGCCTGTTTATGACACCGTAAACGTTGGGGCGCAAAATACACATTGGAGTCAGCGAAGAATTTCACGTAAAACTGAAACTAAGCTTATTGGGTTCCTCGATTAGAGAAAGATCCAGTCTTTTCATAGCAAAACAGTATAACTAATGATAAGGAAGCTGTATTTATTTGTCTATTAAGATTTCAGTTTCTATAATTTTGGGCGCCATTTTCATTGTGTAACGTACGGCCTTTTAGCTTTGGTGATACGCAAAAAGTGGATCAACCTTGTTGGTTCATTAATACCTCACGCCTTACTAAAACTCGTAAGTTCCTCTAAATACTACAGTAATGTTTATCAAATGTCTATATCTATATAAACTACTTAATTGTGGATAATGTCCTGACCTGGTACGCGCGCCAAAATATTAAAACTGCGGGACAATCAGAAGTATGAAGACCCTATGAAGATCACAGTGAAACAACAACAGTTTTTACTAGCTTACCTCCAAGGAATACAGTCAGAGTGATCCAAAACAAGGTTTGCGTACATGCTCCCATGATACTTGTTTTATGGCTGTGAAGATTTTAACGAGCAACGAACGGCAAAAGCGCGCCTAAGGCAATAAACTTAAAGCGCGCGCATCTTGGTTTTATAGCCGGTAGGCCCGTAACTGGATAGCTATATGAACGCTTGACAACCACTTCAGTTGTGACAAGAGTTTTCACGAATCCCCTTTATCAAATTCCGGGGATGACCTTTCTATAAAAATAGAAGATAAAGTAAAGGCTGGATTCATACCAAGCTAGCGAGTGGTCTATTCCAAACGGGAATAAAGAAAAAAGTATTTTTCCAAGACATTTATTGCCAGTGGATTCATTGTTGTGCACTTAACGCACAGAAAGATATGTAATGCATAAAGAATGGGCACAAAACTATTCATCAAGATCTTAGATCGACAGATAGTATGTCATTATTTTTCTCCCAGAATGAGTCCCCTATAATGTCATCATGTAGAATGGTTACTTGTCTGCGACCTTTCTTTTATCATCTCCCCTTGCAGAATGTCCTTCTTTTACCTGGAAGTGCAACAAAATGACATGTCTTTATTCCACTAGTCCTTAGGGGTGGACCATCATATGACGAATTTGCTCTGCAGGATTTTTTTCAAACATTTTTCTCAGAGTTTAGAAATCTGGAGTTTTTGTAAGAAATGTATCAAATATATAAGAAACATCCAAGAAAGTTGTCCGGGAGAAATACAGTAAAATTTATGAGAATGAAGCACAATTTTAACCTTGAGACAAGGCTCGAAATCTTGAGATTCCTGCCTAATGCGGGAGGGTTGACAGCTAAGAAAACACACTGTCAAAGCACAAAGAATCCAGGAAACAAATTTGTGGCCTACATAGAAATGTCACTACATGATTGTCTTGCTATAATAAGTGATGCTTACTGTAGTCCATATGAGTGTGCTGCCCTTTCTATACATTTCTGGTTCATTGTTGTAGTTGATGTTGAATTCTGAGAAAAGGAGTTCATTCTTGTCACTGGACAATGTTCTCTGAAAACAATAATACCCAACAATACTGTAGTAAGGAAATTGTACAAGAAGACTTATATGAATTTATGGAATGGCAGTGCTGTAGCTAGCGCGGGGGCAGTTCCCCCCCCCCCCCCAGCAAAGTACAATCCCCCCCCCCAGCACAAACAAAGGATGACCAAGGCTTGCCCCCCAAGACAAAAATGTCTAGCTACAGCCTTCAATGGGTCACCATCTACAACTATGGAACTCGAATGGATATAATCAACACCCCTTAGTCTATGGGCAGTCCAATAATGCATGGCCATGCTGTAATCAAATTGGGACAGCATAGTTAACTTACACAAAGTCTTTCCTCTGCATGCGCTTGTGAGAGACCTCCTTGCTGCACCAAACACCAGAAACATGTATTGTACAGATTGTTAATATGACCTGAAGATTAACAACATATTATTCCCAGGGTTCCATCACACACTTACTCAATGGACGATTCCAGCTGTATAAGTGTTCAAATTCTCGTTTTTTTTTTAATGTCTTTGGAATATAACACAGCAACTAGGACCTTTTATGAGCACATACAAGGCATTTGGTTCATGAAATATAACCACTCAGAGCTCAAAATTAAGAAATGATCAAAGTCGTAATTTTCTCCAACACCACAGTCAGGTGTTATTCATCAAAATCTAGGTGTACGTCCATTGGGAGAACTCTGCAAAAACTAAAATCATTGTCATCAATTGATGCATAAGTGAAACAAATGGGCGTATTTACAACTGCATCAGGTGCAATTTCAAGCCCTGCTACTGACATTCAGGGTGTGTATTCAATATAGCTGGAGTCATCCACTGCTATTTTGTCAATTCAGTTATGTGCTCTAACATTGCAACACATAATTACATGCTGATGAGCCTTCCAGTATTTATTAAGGATAGTACTTACAGTCAGCCTGTCTCCAACTAAGATAGTCCCTTAGGTTTTTATCAGTAGGGTAGAGTACAACTCTACCATCAAACATGGGAGGGTACTGAAGCTTTTTGTCTGGGAAATGTGAACTCCAGTTGAACACATAGGAGGCAGCAAATAATGAAACCACATTGGTTATCAGTTTGCTGCACAGAAAGAAAATAGAAAAAAATTGTATTACTCCATGAAGGAGTCCAATAATGAAGTCCATAATTTCCTCGCAGCTGTGTAACATGATGTCATCATTTATTAAAAGTTCTGTTTTCACCGTCTATACTAAAACGTGTAGCCGTCATCTTCAAATTCATTTTCAGCAAGTTTTGTTTTCAGTGGCGTAGTGTGGATGGTGCCTAGGAAGCATATAATAAATAACTGGTACCTTGATCTCCTACTGAATTGTGTTGTACTCTTCTTGAACACAAAACTGATGAATAGAGAAAAACTTTGATTAATTATATTTTGCTCAAGTATCCGCATGGCCATGTAAGATCCTCTATTTTTCAAAATTGCATCAGCCAGTATAATTTCTGCAGAACTGCCCAAAATCACACCTCAATGTCCTAAGCCCCCTCCTAGACACACCCTGTGGGATATGCAGGCGATACAAGCTGCTTTTCATACGGTACCTATATTCGTCACTCTGTCCATATGCAATGGCGATATCCCCAAACTCCTTCATGACTGCCCTAGCACAGTCATTCATGAGTGCAAGGCCCTGTTGGTCATTTGGCTTCTTGAAATCATGGCTATCAGAAAACCTAGAAGAGGAAGAATTATGGGAAACTTGACACACTGTGCAGTACCATGAACGTGTTTCTTCAGGATAATTAATAATAATTTTTAGGTTTTATGCACAAATAGATTGTTCCATTAGCTCATGGAGTTATTATGCGGCATATTAATAACTCCATCATTTAGCTATAAGATGCTCGACAACAAACACGCGAAGAAACCCACCGGTGAAAGTTTCGTCCATCAATCCTTACGACAATCCAGCAGTTAGGCAAACACGAGTCGTTCTGCTCAAACTTCCTGACGTACTCGAACTTGCTTTTAGCCATTGATTGCTTTAATCAAGCTTTAAGAAGACGCATAAAAAGTTTAAAATACCAGTCTTCGCACATTTCGCTGCATCGTCCGCCATTTTGAAGCCAAGTAGCCACGCCAGCAAAAATTATTTATGATTTGGGTACCCTGTGAGGACTGGAGGCCAGGAGGCAGAGCTCAAAATGGCGGCCTCCGAGGAAGAAGAAACAAAAACAGACACGCGATTTTGCGGCTATGCCTTGTACACATACAACGCTAACAGGTACAGATATGATTTGGAAGATAATTTATTTTGCTTGGGTTATTTTCTGACAATATTTCCGGCTTTCCAGACCAAGCAGTGCTGAATCATCTGAGCGAGAGGATAACGAAGAGACAGTCTCCGAGTTGTTGAAGCGAGAGGCCACGACTAATCACGACTTTAGGTAGCAATACTATTAAATTGCCCCTCAAATTTATGGTATTCTCATACCCGAACACCTGCTTTGTACTCTTCTTAATTCATGGGCCAGCATACAGAAAGATGTCTTGGCTTTGCACATTTGCACTGCAGGTAGACTTTCTCAAAGTCCTTTAAAAAAATGTTCGTGCTTGCTTGGGTCATTTTCTGAGAGGTCGACTTGTGGCAAATCTAACTTGCAGGCCAAGGACTTTTAGAAAGCGCTAAATATGACAAGAAAATACCATGCAATTGCAGCAGTGATGTCAGCTCTCCTAGTTTTGCAGGGAATCTCAAATTTTTTTCCCAGGGGTGTTCTCCCATATAGTGATTATACGGAGATGATCTGTTGAACAGGGTAGGGTTTTTAAGCTTCTGGTCATAATAATTGTTTTTTTCAAATTTTTGAGTTTCATGTCGCTGCAACTGCATTAATTTCCCGATATGTCGTTCCATTTTTCATAAACAGGGTACGAAAATTAGCTAGTTAGCTTTGGATCCCTAGTCCCCTACACAACTTTTGGTCCAGTACCCCCTGCCCAGGATTTTTCACTCCTGTCTCCCAGCAAAATTTTCTTGAATTGTGTGGTTCCAGAAAATATCCATACCCCCTCCACGGAAGGGTGTTAGAAAGTGACCCTCCCACCCCTTTGGAATTTCCAAGGAAAAATACAGTATTTCTATGGAAATGATCAGGTAAATTGACCCCCCCACCCCTCTGGAATTTCCAATGCCCTTCCGTAGGGGGGTATGGATAATTTCTGGAACCACACATTGCCATATATGCACTTTCTCACAGTTTTCTCATATAACTCTTCCAATTTCTGGAGTCCTAGGGTTACATCCCTGACCATGTCATATAATGTTTGTTGCCAGCCTGTCATTGCTGAGTACAGACCTCACTGGTGAACAAGACACAGAGCTAAGAACATTCATTGCCAAGCGCCTTGCCAAAGGGACAGTGTATAGTGGCAGCGGGAATGTGGCAGTGGTTGAAAATGTGCTGCCTGGAGGCTTGCCATGCCAATGCTACTATTGTCTACTGCGCGGGGACAAGGATATGGATGAGGACTCTGATGACATGTTAGTAGTAGTAGTTGTTGTTGTTTTTTCAGGCAAAACTGTTTTAAACTGTTTTTAAAACATTTTATTCTACCTCCTACAATGTCCAGGTTAGTCAGGCCATGTTTCATCTAATGCAGTTTTCTGACTTACATCACAGCATAAACAAAACAAGCAATTGTGATTCATGGGAAACAGACACAGGGCAATGACATGATAGGCTAAGATGGTTGGAATGTGTGATGCCAGAAATGATCATTGAAGGGGTTTGAGATATGCCCCCTCCCCTAATAATATTTTTAGTTTTATAATTCATGTACATGTGATTATTTTCATTGAAGTTCCTAGTCACATTCTGTGTTTCTTCTTTCAGGGCTGACATTATGAAATTAGGAGGATATCTCTCCAAGGACTTTGTTGTTTGTTTTGTTGCTGATAGCGAATTAGAAATGCAATTATATCCTTCTTATCTAATGACAGATGACAAACAAGGGGGCTCAAAGAGATGATCATTGACCATGTGATGTGATGTCATTAGTAATATTTGAGCAAATTTGACTGCCTTGTGCACAAGATGCTATTCATAAGGGAATTAAAACCTTCCCTTAACGTCCAATCAGATTCCATCCGTGCCAACTTTTCACTTAATAATTAGTTTCCTTGTTCTTTGTCTTTATAAGATCAGCATTATTTCTGTAAGTTTTGTTTTTTGATAATGGAGCGAGATGGCTCTGAAACATCAATAATAACATTTTTATCTGTAACTTTTGCCACTATTTGTATTTTAAAGTACATATCACCCCTTATATACTTATGTATTGAAAAGTACACTGTTTGAGGTTTAAAATGAGGTTTTCGGAATCTTTTGCTCAGTCCTCCAGCTTATTATTTACGTTGATCATCTGAGGGGTGATATGCACTTTTAAACCTACAGCCTTGACATGTAACAAGGATAATGTTAACATATTATGTTACTACACATAATGTCCCTATCTATCAGTGTTGATTCCTTGACTTGTTTCCAAATTCCAGCAAGAGCTGGACAAATACAGCAAAGCATTACTGCCCGAGTTAATGACTCCCATAGTAAGGAATTTTGTTCATTAAATCCATTATAATTTTTTTCTTACTGCGATTTTCATAATTCTGCGAACTCTCGCTAACGATTTCCAACCGTCAAACCGCCTTCTGGCTTCTGCCAATCAAACGCCCGAGTCTTTTCGTCGTTACTCTTTGTGCTTTTGATTGGCCAGCACGTAACCCTTGCTCGGGTGACGGGAAGCCATTTTAGCACTGCTTATGCGCTGGCCAATCAAAAAGCACAAAGAGTAACAACGAAAAGACTCAGGCAGGGCTCGGGGCTTTGATTGGCGGAAGCCAGAAGGCGGTTTTACGGTTGGAAATCGATAGCGAGAGTTCGCAGAATTATGAAAATCGCAGTAAGTGCCACAGTTTAATGTCAATGTTATGAGCCAACAAATTGAATACTGGTATTTGGATAAATTAGGAGTCCTTGGATGTGAAGGAGCAGTTTGGTCATTTGAAGGACTGGTACCAGGAGAATGTATGTTATATAAATCAAATACTAATTACTCAATTAAAGCCCAAACACTTGGAATATAATCAACTGATAAAATGTCATAGCATTTTTACATGAGTACATAACCTGCCTTGTTTAGCTTCTTGTGAATTTCCAGTGAAATTGGTGTATCTGTCCACATTTTATCTAATTTATGTTATAGGTTGACTGCTTTTGCCGATGTGCTGATTTGCTTGAAGATAATCTTGCTGTGCTAATACAATGTGTAAGTAAAAACATATTATTTAAAACTTCCCTTGAATGTTGGATTCCAGAAAACATCCATATTCCTGTTATGGAGTTTTTTTATAGAATAACTGAATATTCTGAAAATACTGTAGCAAATAATGTTTTCTACAGGGACTGACAAGAGCAGCTGTGAAAGTGACAAGTGATGATCGTCAAGCAGAAAAAGACATCCACTTGTAAGTTATATAGAAGGCAGTGATGCTGGGTTGTGTTATTGCACTGGCAGGAAGTACTGCCAGAGCTAAAAATTACCCTGCGCACATCAGTATGCAGTCAGTGTTAGTAGTGGCTACATCAGTATGTAGTCACTTGTTAGTAGTGGCTACATCAGTATGCAGTCAGTGTTAGTAGTGGCTACATTTCAGTATGTCGTCAGTGTTAGTAGTGGCTACATCAGTATCTAGACACTTGTTAGTAGTGGCTACATGAGCAGATCATGTTTTCATGGAGATCATTGCAAGACAGGGCACAAAGCTGCAAAGGCTCTCATTTTATATTGATTTGTTTCTAAGCATGGCTGTATAAATTTTGTAATGCCATTCTTGCTGTTTTTAGATTTGTAGAGGCATGTTCCATGGCTGATGCTGCATCATCAACATACTCAACAAAGGTACAAGTCAAAATCTTGCATTGTATCATTCTGAGCAATATCCCAGCGGCATAGCCAGGAATTTCCGAAGGGGGGGGGGGGGGGGGGGGGGGGTGGATAGTGAAAACATGGGACGAAAATGCTCAATTTTTCTCCAGCAAATACAGTAAATGTATGGGATAATTTCCGAGAAAGGGGCCCCCCTGGCTACGCCCCTGTATCCATTATTCTCTCTCCCCTGCACTGTACAGGCATGGGAGCTGACCTTACCCCCTTAAAAACTTTCTGTTCTACATAGATGAAACCTGTTGAATTTATCAATGCTCTGAGTACACTATTACCAGACATGGTGTGTGTGACGGTAGAAGGAGGAAAGTGTTCATTCAGTAGTGAAGGTAGGTCACATATGGATTGACAGATAGATGGATCAAGGATGGTGGAACAGTTTTCAAAGTGGGGCAGGGGGGGGGGGGGCTGTGTTTAGTGAAAATGTATGAAAACTTGACGAAATGTCCCTGTGGATGGATGAATGGGCAGATATGTAAAGAGACAGACAGAGAAAGAAATGGGTGGACAGACAGATACATGCAAACAAGCAGATGAAGGTAGGGATGTATTAATGGATTGAAGAATGGGCAAGCAGGGAGGCATTGCCTGGATTTGACATGCAAACTTTTCATGTTTAAATTCATACAGAAATGTGTATAATATAGTACATGTAAATGTGTCTTTTCACAGCAACAACTTCATTCTGTAAGGAATGGAGCAAAACAATGCTTCGTGGTGATACAAGCAATCCAGTGTTTCTACGACAAGTATTGGAAAACTACAAGTTAAGGGTGAGATAAAAACACACCTCCTAGTCCAATGTGTACTCTTTTATAGTAAGTACATGCAGTATTATTAGGAGTAAGCAAAATTTAAATCTGGTATCTTTTGGTTTTAATACATTATATCTATTGGCTTGCATTACATGTTTTGGTTGTATGAATTTGAAGTCTCAGTCTCAATCACACCCTCCCCTCCACCAACACCACCACCATCATCATCTCACCTTCCTAATGTAGTGTTTTTTAATTTAAAGTATTTGGAACACCATATGCAACATTAATTTTAATTCAAATCTTGTTGAGTACTTATGGTTTTATCTTGTGTCATAGGTCAATCATGACATGAATACCCTAAAGAGACTGTTACGACAGGCAGAAACTGACCATTATGCTCTGTACAGGTACGTCTGGGTCTGGCAGTCCCCAAACACATTTACCCCAGCTGTGGAGAACCTCCAAGGTGAAATTCCAGGGTGGGTGGTCATAGAGCAGTCAGAAATTCTGCCCTCCCTCCACCCATCAACAGGTAGTGCAGATTGTAATAGGCCACTTGCACTGAGTGGGTCATGTGACCCCAACTACCTCTTAAGGAGATATTTTGTCAAAATCAATTCCAGAAATACAAAGAACCAATTGATATTAGTCAGAAACTGAAGTTTCAGTTTAAAATCTCTAAACTGTAGCAAATGGTTGAATTTTCAAGATTTTACTCAGAATGTATTGGATTTGGGTCACGTGACCCAGTTAGTGCAAGTGGCCTATTGTGTAATTCCCCCAAAAAAGATGCATACATTCACCATGGAGGGAATTGGATATCCCAGAGGGAGGGGGTCAATATACCAAATCTTATTACCCATGCAACCAAGGAAATTGAACATTTAGAAAAAAAATCCATATTAATTCCACCATGGAGAGAATCTAAAAAAATAGTACAGATTGGGTAGGGTCCTTTGGTAAATTCCATCAAGGGTTTCTCCTCTGTGGTTATGGATTGTTATGCAAATCACAATGTATCTCACAAATGAAGCTTTAATTCCCATAGTAGGGTAAATATCTATTTCCATGGTCTGTCTCAAGGCCGGTTTACACTTGCTATTTTGTTGCATTTGCCGCTGCGATTTTTCTCACGCGAGTTGGCATTCCAACTCTCTTGTGTAAATGAGATGCTAGTCTCCTCGCAGCCACCCCGGGGAGAGCGTAGCGTGACACCGGTCCGGGCGGCTGCGAGGAGACTAATGAGATGCAAATCCGGTGCGATTTCTGTGCTCTCTTTTCTTCAAATCGCATCAAGTCGCAAAGAGTTTTGAACATCTCCGCGACTTCATGCGACAAAAATCGCGGCAGATCGCACCGAATTGCACCTACAATTGTAGTTTACATTAGTGATTGTGGGTTGACGCGTATACGTCCGAGAAAAATCGCCGCGACTCGCGCGACAAAAATTGCAAGTGCAAACGGGCCTTTAGGGATGCAATATTTTAGGATGGTTTTCAAAATTTGCTGTAAAGCAATATAACCATAACTAAAACTGTCAGAATGTTTTTTCATCCATTTTCTATGAATGACGCACCTGCTCAACTTATCTTAGTAATGTGTGTTTATTTCAGATCCTATCAATTTCTGTTGCAATGTGGCAATGGACCTATCCTCTTACAGAACACCAAAATCGAGAGTCAAGCTATTGACGCCAGTGAGACACTAGAGATATTAAAAGTGCTAGAGGATTATATCAATGACAAAAATAAATTCAGCCTTGGGGAATGAAAGATAACAAGAAAAATACAGAGGCAAAGTCTATACACCACATGAGCACAAGGGAACGCAACCTCTTGATTTTCGTCCCTGGTCAGTGGCGGATCCAGGATTTTACTAAGGGGGGTTCCGTTTCTTCACTCCTTCAAAGACTCATGCGGGCAATATATTATGGAGAGCTCGTCCACGAGCTGACTGGATATTACAATAAAATCCTTATTGTTCTGATGCTCAAGGGGGGTTCCGTGGAACCCTTGGAACCCCCCCCCCCCCCCCTGGATCCGCCACAGCTGCTGGTTCTAGTAAGTGTACGTATACCACATAAGGAAAATGTATGAGTTTGCCTAATGATAACCCTGCTGACGATTGAATTCCATAAAAAAGATAGGTGTCAATGTTTTTTTTCTGTAGTTGGGGAGCTGAAAAACATAGTACACGCCGCTTTGAAAATTGTAATTAGACTCTGGGTTCAAGTGAAATTTTATTAGCTACTATAATACATTATTTTATTCAACATAATTTATAATTTCTATTCATAGTTCCTCTTTGTGCAACGGATGCAGCTATAATTTAAGAAGTGTAGAAATCTATTTGTTTGTAGTGGTTTTAATTCAGAATTCCTATATTAAAAAGCCACGCGACGGAATAACCGCAATATTATACTATAAATTTCATGCCTAAGAAAGTTTTTTTACAAAATCTCTGAAAAAGCCTTGGTGGTTTTCAACCACAACGTTTTCATTTAAACATTTTTCACTCTAATGGTTAAGGTAGCTCTGCTTGTTGATGCTTTAATATTTTGAATCGCTCCGTTAAAATTGTCTTTAGCGCCTTTAGTGTCTGGCTAGCTACCTCAGTCTAATTGTTTATCGACATCGTCGTTGTAACCCTGTGGTATTGTATACTATGGACCCAGATTGTGACGTCATTGTTGACGGCTCTGATTGGTCAATAGATTCTATATCATAAGCCGGTCATTTGGTCAGCGAGAGAACGTCGAATTTTCATAAACACAGCAAAGAGGACTGTATCGGCTTGTCGGCCATTTCCAGAGCTCACACTGAAATAAAAACGATATGCAATACACACCATTTAGCAGGGTCCTGAAGGGGGGTCCCAATCCCGTATTTAGCAATATGGGTACACTTGCAAAACACGCAGTTGTTGTACTGTGAAGGTTTAGGGAGGAGTTAGCTGGGGCCCTGTTTGAAAGCGTAACGTGACGGATATAAATATTTTTTTTGCGACGTTGCACTGTGGCGGGTGTCTGGCCAAGCAAGCCAGTCAGTTTCGACTGGTTATGGCGTAAACAGAAAGGCTAACGAGTAATATCATTTCTAAACATCAAGTGAGCTCGTTCACATTCTTTTCAATATACATGGAGCTAATGTAGGGTTATCTACTTACATTCCGCTGAGTTCTGTTTCTGCGATTTCAAACCAGGCCCAGTCCCTTTGTCTTGTGGCTCGGCTCATATTAATAAGGAAAGACAGGTGCTGAGCAGACACCAGGCCCCTGGATTCACCCTCGGCTGTGACGTCACTGTTGTTGTTGCGGTCTCTTGAGTTGAGCATATCAACAAGGAAGAGTGCTTGTTGCTCAAGCCTGGAATTCAATCAATCATCAATGGAGTGAAGGGATAGCCTCTCCCGCAGTCGTAGGGTCCCTAAGAACGGCTGCGGGGTAGGCTATGCAGGGGATACCTTTACAAATAGAACCCGAACCTTTCTATCCTTTGAAGAGGTATCAATCGAAAGGACCACTTAAAAAGCAGGAGGATCACTTTAAAGTTTGGAGGGTCGTACACTACCCGTGGCACTATATCACACGATAGCTCTTCTGGTGCGGTGTTTTACAGAGGATACCATTCGTGTCATGGAAATGGTGCTGAGGTTGTTTCCAGGAAGGTTAAACTCTTTAAAGATTGCCATCGGTTTTTAGCTGAGGCTTGGACATACCTGAATTACTGCACAAAGGCGCGCAGATACCGGTACCCTCGTGCGTGCCTCCTGAAGCCAAAAACTGATTACCTTAGTGATCTCAGAAAATCTCTGCTTGATAAAACTCTAATGAAGGCATTGTACAAGAAATTAACGGCGCCTTGGTGATCTCCAGCCAGACAGCACATCCAGTGAGCATCCAGGAGACTGTCCACTAAAACACAAACATAGCGCATGTTACACCTCAAATATTGAGTAAGCCCCTAGATGAGCCAGACGAGCTCTTGGGGCAAACTCTAGAAAAATATGTTTAAATAAAAAAAAAAAAAAATAAAGTAATCAAGCTTTCTGATAGGTGGGCGTATCATATAAAAGTATTCAACGATGCATTGACGAGAAGCAAGATGAGGAAAAAAGCCTGCGATGTTATTACAACTTTCTTGATGCGAAGAGTCGGTGGAAACTCCATAACCCTCCATTCTTAAGGCCGGTTTACAATTGCGATTTTTGTTGCATTTGTCGCGGCGATTTTTCTCGCGCGGGTTGTGTAAACTCTCTTGTGTAAACGAGATGCAAATCTGGTCCGATTTCTGTGCTCTCTTTTCTTCAAATTGCATCAACGGGCCTATACGGACCCCAAAGCGGATACCGTATTCTCCCATCTCATACCACGCGCGTCGTTTCTGCTCGTTGACGCGCCCTGGGTCCTAGGCACCACCTTTCTTCCTGCCATCTGTATGTCACTTACCTGCACTCCATGGAATCTGTAAGGAGCTGTAAACGAGTGATAGTCGGTAGAACGCTTGAGACGCATTTCTCCATCTCTGCTCGCGACTTCCAGCGATAGCCACGACCGAGTAGAGAACCACGGACCACGGGACGCCTTTATTTAGACTGCAAAACCTGTATGAGATATGAATTATGATGGGTGATTGCGCGTCTCCATACTCAAATAATGTCACATACGTTGCTGCATGGTGATCTCGCTTTTTCGAGTCTCCAAAAAGTATGGATGATCAACATATAATGATAAACTTGCCTTTATCATTTTTGACATCATCATTTACACTGATGAATGAGCAGTAGTTGCGAAACATCTTTATATATATCTCAACTTTAGTGCACATTTATAAGGATGTAACTTCGAGTCAAGGATGAGCCCCTTTCTTTGCTCAAGATCTAGTCTTCGGATCTGTCGTCTGTATCATTATCAACATTTCTGTCGCCTTGTCATCGTCGTCGTTATCGTCAAGACGACGAACACTCTCATTTCTCAGTTTGCGCTAACGTTATGGAATCTTCCAGAAAGGGAAAATCTTAATTTCCTAAGTGCCTAGCCTCCATAAATCACACACAATCACCACTATCATCTTCGACATCACCACCAGCAGCATTTCAAGCCGTCTGTTTCTGACCAGTTTCATTGTTTAAGAAAGAAACTGTTTAAACTACATATACTTACCCAGCTGTTTCGTTGAGAAGACTTGTCATCGATGTGTATGCTTCTTCTAAATCGCCACTAGAAAAAAAAACGATGGGTTGAATTTGCGGTACTATAATAAGCGCAAACGGGTTTCAAATTCACGGCAAAAAAGCACGAAATAGTGATAGCAGAATGGCCATCCATCGACTCAGTTAACCTACCATTCAGCGGCTTCGTCCCTCCATTTATCATAAATATCGGTGCACTGTTGTAATACTACATCTCGAATATTGTACATCTAGAAATTACGAAAAATATAAGGGACGAGTTATTGTGCAATAAAGAAGCCGATAAAAAAGTAGAGGACTCTAAGTCTAAGGAATCAAAACTAAGGCTATGGGATATGTAGGTCAATCCACATATCAGTAGGTAGAAAGGTTTGTCCTGTCAATAGGGGTCACCCCGAGTTTATTAGCCAATCAGATTCGCGTTCGGAACAAAATGTTGCACTGTGGAAACGTTGCTGGAGAGCTAGTAGCAAAATGTCGGATTCGTGCTTGTAAGAGGTGTAATGGCTGGCACGTAAACATACGGTGAGGCTGGTTGAGTTAGGGTCATCAGAGCGCGTGGCTTGTTATTTACCTCTATTCTATAACGCCTAGTCGTAACTCTTTGGAATGAAAGGGATGTTGTCCTACTAAATACAAAGCCCAACTGCCCTAGATCAACCAACTACCTGACGGATGATTTTCTTTTACTAAAACATGCCGCATATTCATATTCGATTCCCTTACGACAGCACAACTTCCCCGACACATACGCCCACTTACCGTTTCAAGCCTACGGAGGGTCTCTAACGGGAATATGCTACCAATGACGTCATCGTATAAGCCAAGAGACTGACTGGCATCTCGAAACTGTAGTAGACGCGCGGCGATCATTCTTGTGAGGAGAAGAACCTTTTTGAGTTGAGTCTCCTTTAGCAGAAAAACAAATTGCGTGAATACCCAACGTGCACGAGTGTGAACAACCTTGTGGGAGGGGAGGGGAGGAGAGGACTTGGAGCGCGAGAATGGATTGCGAAATTGATGGATTACATTCTCATTTACCTCGGCCTCAAGTCTAGCACGGTCCTCAATATGAGTGGCACGTACAACAACATCGGCAAAGTTGTCGGGCGGAGACGCGGTATCAGGTGAAGGCGGTATGGCGTCGACGTCTTCTAGAGAGTTCGTCATACTATTCCCTCCTTCAGGGTGCTCATCGGAGTCACCGCCCTCGGGATCCAAGGCGATCATCTGCTCTTCTGCTCGGAACCGCAAGATGTTCTCCTTTAATCTGTCCGAGAAAAACCCCGACTCTCGACCTTTCTTCTTTTTGGTGCCGCCTTTGGAGGTTTTTCGTTTGACGTTGCTGCGGCGACTTCCCGAGTGGCTAGTCGGTTCCTCGGGGGACAGGGATGTAGGCGTGGGAGGGCTGGAGATAAAACAGCAAGTATGATAATCCGAATTATTGAGCCGCGTGAGATTGGTATGACCCGCTGTAACTAAGGATAGTTACAAAAACGTTATATTTGCCATTGTTTCTGTATCTTCCGTAGCGCACATCTTCAATCATAAGGCAAGAAACGACTCGGATTTGTTGTAGTCATGTGTTCAGTTCCAAGCGAACAGAGCTCAGGCTAGCAGCAGCATTCATTCAACTATGAGGGCACGAGCATAATCACCTTTTCTCTCCGTCTTTAGCGTCTGTCTCTCGCCGAAACGTTTTCGCCCGCCGGATGGCCGCTGCAACAACGCCAAATCATTAATGATCAGTTAGATATTGATTTTTATCGCAAAACAGCGATAGAACGTGTGCAGTTACTGGTGATTTAAGAGTCGTTGCTGCCCATACGGACCGCAGATTCATACATAGAGCAACTGTAGTGATTTTCTATTTACGTAGCAGCAATAGTACCTGCGTTAAAGAGAGGAGTGAAAGCTCACTTCCTGGAATCAGACCCACAAACGGCAAATGCACAAAAGTGATACGATATTTTTCTCTTATTGCTGGGTCGCGCCAGCCCGTACAGACGGCATATATAGACTGAGCAACTACAGACTTACACTTTATAAGTCCTGATCTTTTCCTTTCGCTAAGTTCTTTAATCATCTTCATCCACCGCTGTTTGACCTCACACGAGGGCGCCTTGAGAACGTGGATCTCGGACGTACTGCGCTTGCGTAACCAGATGGCCCACTTACAAGGATCGCTATCTACAGACTCTGTTTGGCCGAGACCGCGAACCTGAGAGGGATTGAAGAAAAAAGGCGACAACTTTCTAAATGCTCTTATAAGATAAGGCGTAGCTACCTCAGGCGAAGAGGCATTTGATAGCCAATACGTGTATTGCCTATACTTCTACCTCGCTCTAGATACGCCACTGGATACGCCACTGGAACAAGAGAACTTGTTGAGCTATGTTCTGCGCGGAAGAAATCTCACCCTGGTAGAGCGCAAATCGACGCATGCGCTTTAGCTCTATAAACACTCTCACGAGGTAAGTCACTACCAACGTTCCCGTAGCTCTTACTTTTTGCAATCTTACAATAATTGGACCCATAACGGCCCGCTTTTGATGTTCCCGGAGTCGCCTGGAATTCAGTTGCGATACCTTAATAGCACTTTGAAATCGAAGAACACTCTGCCCTCCTTCCCCTTCGCACGATTCAGCGATAAGGACCACGTTCTCGAACAAGAACACGCTGCATTCTTTGCCAGATTTTTGTTTGGATTTACCGTCTGCTACCACCATGGACTCCTGTTGGAAACACGAAAAAGAACTTGGGTCACCTTCCTCATCGAACAAGCATCTTGTTTAGAAGAACCGAAATACTTTTTACAGCTGATTTTGCATGAATGTGAAAGGTTACAATGGTGGCGCAGCGTGTTCGTGGCGCACCGTGATCGTAGTGCATCGTGATTTTGGTGCACCGTGTTCGTGGCACACGTGTTCGTGGCGCATCGTGTCTGTGGCGTACCGTGATGGGGACACACCGTAATCATGGCACACGTGTTCGTGGCGCACTGTGAACGTGGCGTTACGTGATGATGGCGCACCGAGATAGTGGCGTTCCGTGATGGTGTTCCGTGTTCGTTAGGTGCGTCTTCGTTGCGTGCGTGTTCGTTGCGTACCGTGACCGTCGCGCACCGTGAAGGTGGTGCATCGTGATCGTAGCACACGTGTTCGTGGCGAACCGTGATGGGATACACCGTAATCGTGGCACACGTGTTCGTGGCGCACCGTGAACGTGACGCACCTAGATCGCATACCGTAAAGGTGGCGCACCGTGACCGTTGCGCACCGTGATCGCGGCGTACCATGAACGTGGCGTGAGGTGATCGTGGCATACCGTAATGGTTGCGTACAGTGGTCGTTGCGTGCCCTGTTCGTTGCGTACTTTGTTCGTAGCGCACCGTGATCGTGGAGTACCGTGATCGTGGAGTACCGTGATCATGGCATACCGTGGTCTAAGCGTGAATGGAAATGTACAAAATCTGCTCTATAGAATTTATAATCCCCATGTTATCTTACCCTCGATACAAGTTCTCCTGTGTCTTCAGGCTTGGCCTAAAAAATGCAAAACACAAAGTAGAAAGATGTGGTGAGAATAAGTTACAACGGTAGAAAAGCAGCCATCAGAGACCTCACCTCGTATCCTTGTATCATAGCAACATTTATCATGTCATTTGTTCGCTTCAAGATTCGCAGAGCAACATCCAACGCTCGCTGCAAAGAAAAATATATTATAGGATTATCCTCTCTTTTGTATTCAAAAAAGAAAAACTGCATTGTTGTACCTGGATGTCAGCACCGTCTTCTCCTGCTCTCTCTGTAAATTTTAAAATATCCTGTAAATACAAGAAATATGTGATTTAGGGGCAAAACAATAGGTTTGCGCGAAGTTAGGGTTTTATACTCTCGAACCCAGAGCTCCCCGGCTCGTAACCTCGCGGGGGAGGCTCTGGTGACATTCACTGACGCATGCGCGAGATTTAATACAGAGCCGCCGAGAGAAAGACCTTTCAGCGCATGCTCCAACGCTCAAAATCAACCAATCAGTGACGGCCCTCAAGTGGATGTCCCCAGAGCCTCCCCTACGAGCAGACGAGCTGGGGAGCTCTGGGAACGAGAATGCTCTCTTATCCGATGCAAAGTACTTGCGCAACAACTTGCGATACCCAAGACCCTCTATTTGATTCTGGTTTTACGTGCAATTTCATTGGAATAGTCCGGCGGATTAGCGTAAAAATTGCGCACTTTTGGCTAAAGACTCCAGACTTTGCATGTCAATAGTTTTCAGTATTTTGTTGAAGTTAAGATACAGCCGATTGCGTTTGAGCGTTTTACCCTAACAGTTCGCACGTTACGTTTGAAAGTTGCGTTGTGAGACAAAAAGTCGGACGTTTCCAAGGGCAACCGCCATGTTATTTTTCACTGACCAATCAGAGAGGACAGAACTCTTTGGTTCGCCATAGAAACGTCTCGTTTCAGGCCTAGAAACGCAACTTTCAAACGTTCAAACATAACGTGTGAACTGTTGGGGTAAAACGCTCAAACGAATCGGCTGTATGGAGGCGCGCTAAATTTATTCGTAGGGAAAGCTAGAACAGTTTTAATGTGAACCATTGTTTTGCCATTGGCAGCCATCTTTGAATCCTTTGTTATTCATGAGCTCTGCGGCAATGAAATCTTCCATCGTCCGTGTTTATAGAGTATAGCACAGTACTGGGAAGAAATATCAAGCCAAAATTTTAGAGACAAGCTTCGTTTTACACATTCGACACACGAGGTACCAATTATCTCGATCTTTTTTAGAATTTGTTGGTCATTCTTGAAACATTTCATCAAACCTCAGTCACACTATTGTTTTACAATATAAATTATAAACATTCACAATAAACTGATCGTGACATTTAATAGATCACCAAAAACTCTAAGGAGACGCTCAGCCGAAGTCAGTCAGCTCAATCCATATAGTTCAGAATTAGCAAATGTTGAGCTGCTATGGCTGGGTAGTCTAGAGAACAACTTGAATGTTCACAAAGCTAAGTTTTAAACCTCATTTGAATGACAAAGCATTCAAAATGGCTGCTATTGAGCTAAACAATAGTTCACTCTAAACCTCTCTAGCTTTCGCTACGAAAGAATTCTAGCGTGCCTCCATATCTACGATTGAAAAATACATTGAAAACTATCACCTGGCAAAAAATTGGGGCTTTAGCCTAAAATGCGCAATTTCCTCGAAAATTTGCTCTAATCCGCCGGACTAGAAGGCGTGTTCTGGCAGACAGAACTTGTCAGCTAGTCGTGCGATCTATTTGCTGACTAATTTACAGTTTCACCTACCCTTAGAAGTAGCTGATATTTAGTAATTCGTTGAACCGGTTTAATGAGATAGTCCGTGATCTGTAAACGACCTCCTATTCGCTGCCGACATTCCTAGATCGACAAAAAAAAATGATAAACGAATTACTCCACAGACAATTGGCTAATACTTTCGGCCGCCATTTTGAAATCTGGTTAAGCAAATAGCCTGGACTTCCTAGAATCTAGGACTTCCGGTTTGTCTACTACCAGAGAGTCAGCATGACTGAGAGCCTCTGGGGATGACACGCATTCCATTCCCTTGGTCCCCTTCCCCTTTTTCACTTCCGGTTCCGGTGGAATACCTTGTCCACTGCACAGTCTCCAGATGCAGGAGAAGAGACCACAAACAGAGATGTCTGCGGACGATTCTATGAAAGATCACACTTGAATTAACGTGCCCTTACCTTGAAGAAAGTCTCCTTATGACACATAACTAATTTATCTGATTTGCATTTATTTTTACAATAGTCTGTGTATAGTTCTTCTAATTTTGATTCCTGAAAATAAAGAAAAGCAAGATTAGAAATATTGTTTTGGTGGCTACTCCGCTATATCATGACAGAAAGCCACACCTATGTCAAGTAAATGTAAGTATAAGTACGTTCCAGGTGTTCCTCGCTCCACAACAGTATAGCAGTTGAGCAAACTATACTAGCATCGACATCGATCAAAGTTATCGCACAAAGGCATAATAACACAGCGTTAGCGGTTTGTTTAGACCTCCTTCGTTGGAGGTCTAGTAGCATGTCTTGCGTGCATATTTTCACAATTATTGGGCACTTTGATTCATGTCACATCAGAAAAAAGGACACAATTGTAGTAGAACTTACCGCATGGGTAAAAATATCTCCTAAATGTGACGGTGTGTCTTCGCAGTCTTTTAAATACTTGAAAAATTCTCTGAAGAAGATAAACATAAAAACAATAGCTCGATTACTCCAGATCCGAGAAAGATGACAGACGTCTACAGACGTGCGAAGCCAGCGTTATTTGGAATGGGTTGTGGGCAAATCGTAGCTTCAGCGTTCTTATAAACGTGGTGTACATAGAGGATATTACACGGTGGCGCGAAGATATGAGTTTTATTTTCGAGTGGCAAGAACAATATTTTACGAATGGGCGCATTTCTTTTTATTATATAGACAAACAGAAAACAATATTCCAAATTGATTTCCAAGCACTTTTGTTTTGACCGATCATCATCACATGTCATTCAGGTCCCGGATGTAGCTTCGTATGAGATCTACGAGTGGCGTATTTCCCCGCAGAAAAACACTCGTGTCCATATAATAAGGCTCCATATCTGCACTCAATTTTGACAAAAATTAATACGTACTTGTTGTGCCATTCATGAATGCTTTCAATATTTGAAAATATCTCTTTCCCTTTCCCTTTGAGATCTGCTGGCACATCATCGCCTTGGAGTTCGTTCATATAGCCCTGATAAAGAAGTAAAAGTTAAGGTGACTCGGGAGAAAGCCCCAGCGCATTTTCTGGAAATAAATAATCGGTCATAACGTTCACGAGTTGAGTATCTTACTTGGACGTATCTTTTGACAAGTGTTACATAATTCGATTTCCAATAAACAGTATTAATAATAATGAATAGGGTCATACCATTCAAGATTATACAAAACTGGATATGGTTCTATTGAAATCTGAGGAACTAGAACTTACATCCAGTTGAGATATATATCTTGTTAGATGTTTTTTCATGTAATACGGCCGGATATTTTACGTGTTGCGGACGCTTCTCCGAGCCCCGCAGGGGTGAGGAAAAATGCGAGCAACGAGTAAAATATCCGCCAGTATTACATGGAAAAAACATCTAATGAGTTATTCATTATACGACGAACAAAAAAAAAAATTCAAGATTCACTAGAAAACGTACGTGATTTGACTAGCACACGACCGGGAAGCCATTCAACTGCGCAAAACCGGTTCGCTACCGGTTTGCTATAGAGTAAAACAAATTAAAAACACGACATCGAGTTATATAACAACATGTGATGATCTCCATAAATACGCTAAGTACCACCGGAAAGTTAAATGGGCTATGTGACGTTTTTTCAGCAAAATGATCTAAATAAACAGCTCAGAATCCTATATTATACTATTATTTCGTCTTTGAAAGAAAAAAGAACTGAAATTTGCATTATATAGGCATGTTTGAAAACTGTTCAGCCTGGCGAGAAATCAAAAATGCCATTTCGCAATTTATTTCCACTCGATAACACACGAAAATACTCCATTTGTTTTTCTTATCTAGTAGTCAAAAGGTTATTTAACAAACCTAGAAGATTATTTTGTTCATTCATTGTAGATTTGACTGTATGTAAGCAAGTTAAATTGACCCTCCATTAGAAAAATTATGGCGGGTGGGCAAAAAGGAAAAAAAGGTAAACGGATGAAAAACTATCATGTAGAGCTGGGACACCCATAAAAGTCCCCCCCCCCCCCCCCCCCCCCCTCCTTCCCTTTTATAATGGTCCGTCCCTAATGTATTTAATCTGAAAAGTGCAATTTCCTATTTCCTATGGCCATTTAACCTATAGCCTGCGTCGCAGCCGGAACTTGGCCCCCGTAAACGACTTTTGAAGTTCCGCCTGCACGTAGGGTATTTAACCTAAAAACCGGAAGAAATACACATGGAGAAAAACAAATAAAGTTTGGATCTTACCTTGATTACATGATGAAGATCACGTATGTAACTTTGTTCAGTATCAATCAACTCACTCACCACATACCTAGACATAACAAAGTTATCATTTAAGCCTGTTGTGGCAATTGAGTTAGGAAGATAAAAAAAAAACACTTTCTTGTAGGCGCGCCTTTCGGACTTTTGGACATGAAGGATGCATTGGAGGGTCGGTAAGGTCAACTAAAAAGTTACAAGTTGGCAGGTTCAACTAAAAATTTCCAGGGTGGTTAAGGTTATCAAAAACACTTTCCAGGGTGGGTAACTGAAATTGGGGTGCAGGAGGTGCAGATTTTTTGCGACTGCCCATTCCCATCTTTCTTTTCAAGTTTTGATGGAATCACTTACCCTCTTCGAATACGAGCGTTCTGTTGGGGACTCGCTGTCGCTTCTCCGGACACCATAACCTCCCCGCACTCCATCACCATCTCGGAATTCACTGTCCGTACAATATCCTCAGTGCTCGCCATACTATGCATACTCATTGCGTCATCACTATCAAGCATGGCGACTTCGAACTCAAGCGACGGAGCGTCTGTCTCGACGCATTCGACTACGCATGCCTGACACATTTCATTATTATCTTCCGTAACTACTTCATTCACTGTGCATATCTCATGTGACGTCTCATTCGCTTCTACGACTGACTCCTCGCAGCAGTTCACAACTACAGGCACTTCCGGTTTAGATTCTACTACTTCCTGTTTGACACTCTCTGGCTCGACTTCTACGGCAGAGGTGAAATCCACTTGGTTTTCTACTACCTCCGTGACTTGCACACACTCCACAACAACCGGTGCTTCCTCCATTTCCACTACTCCAGTTTTTACGCCTGTGTGGGAGTTCCGCCGTTTATCGTCTTGATCTATGCTTTGTTGCTTCTCTGGAAGACCCACACTCTGCGATCGAGACAACGGCTTGTCCTGCGGAAAACATAGGCTAGTTGATGGGCGTTTTATGACACAACAGACAACACTGACACAGACTATGATTTCTTTCGTTATTCCAATTCTGTGGCTAAACAAGGACACAAGCTACCGGCAACATTCCCTGACGTGGATGTGTTGTTGCTCGCAAGTGTGGGAAAAAGTGGCAAACAACGCATTCATTCCTTGCTTTCTGACTGACTTTCTGACTTCCTAAGACGAATCAAGCAAGCACTTTTAAAAAACCCTTTCGAATGGGTATCAAAGTAAACCATACAAGAGATTACTTCGCATTCCTATTGGCTTTGGGCTTGGCGAAAGAAAAGAAACAAAATGCATAGCGCAAGCCGCATTTACATGAAGGGGCACCTTTAGCATGAAGTTGTAATTCACACAGTTTTTTTGTGGAATATGTCAAATATGCAAAAAGGTGTCACTGTCGAAATGCGGCTCTACGATGAAACAAGCGCATTCGAAATAAGAAAGTAACATACCTTTTGACTCCGTTTATCTCGTGGAAGAACAGGCAATTTTTCTTGTCCTCCATCACTTTGACCAGTTGACTACTCGCAAGGACTATCAGACACCGGAAACAATCCAGAGCGCTCTCGGCTTCACTACACAGGACAAGAGCTACAACAAAGAGCATAGGCTCACACTCGTACTTTTGACCATATCTATGTCATTAACCCTCCATTAACCAAGGCCGTAGCTAGCCTTGGCAAGTCTTGGTCACCCTTTGTTTTGCTGGGGGCAAACAGGTTTTCCCCCACATGTTGACACTAAAATGTTTACCTCGCTTGGGGGACAACTAACCCCCCCCCCCCCCCCCTCCCCTAGCTAGCTACAGTTATGCATATCAATGAGTCATTGTCGTTTTTGCTGAATGCACTTGAGAGGACTGGGTCGAGTCGGGCGTGGGCTAGTGTGGGTATTTTAGCGTGGTTACCAAGCCAAAATCAATGGTGGGCAGATCGAGAACTCCAGTCTCTGTGATTCCTGCAATTTGCTGAAATTCTTATCAAAAGAGGATCTCCTGTCACTTCCTTATAATCACAGTTTTTAGAAACACCATCATGAGAGAAAACAATTTGAACACATATTTCGGCCCTAAAAGATACCAATCTCCCTAAAATTTATTGAAGATCACGATCACCCCTAAATGAGACCAAACCCGGGACACCGGGACTGTGTTTAAGTGAAATTATAAAACATGGTAACAAGAGATAGTTACAAGTCCCCGCCTTACCCTTTCCAGCTTTTAAATAAAGTGACATCGCTTTCCTCGGGTGGTTGACTCGGCATTTGTGAGCTTCGTCTTGGCACATCAGAGCCTCTGTAAAAGTCGAAAAGGCACAACCAAATGTTAGTCTCCCATAGAAATAATCTGACATCGAAATTCCAAGCAAGCTGTTACCTATTTCTTCTTTTCGTCTTGTTCTTGGTGAGAGTGGACCATTTGGCGAGTCTGGGACAGGGATGGTAGAGTCACTACTCCCGACATAGAAGTTGAATCCTTCTTCCTGGCCAGATGGACTTGTTACTCCTTTATTGGGAACACCATAACTAGAGCTGTCTACTTTTGATAAAGGTTCATGGATAACTGGCTGAAAAACTAAGATAAAAAGTGATGTTAGTAACTTGCGGTAACGGACATACCTCTTCCCAGCTAGCAGAGGTCTCATTTCCTCCTGCTCGTCAGCTCAGCAAAGGAGAGAAACATAACTCCTCAAATCATCGCTACGCCCTCCCGGTTTTACGGGAGTCTCCCGGTTTTTTATACCTCATCTCCCGGTCTCCCGGTTTTTAAGTAAAATCTCTCGGTTTTCTTTGAAAAATTGCCGAAAGTTTTTTTTTTTGCTTCAGGACCACGAAAATACAGCAAAATTTTAGACATACTTAGGTATTTTCCTGTCTCAAAAGCCCTATATTTTGGTGTCTCAAGGTTTTTCGAGCCGACAGGGTTGACGTCCCTGGCCCCAGGTATCATACAAATTGTCAATTATCCGATTACGCCTTGTGATGAAAATAGCTTGATTTACAGTATAAAAAAGTCTTGAATTTTAGAATTTGCACGCGACGGCTGAAATTCAGGCTATTTGCACTGTTTGCAGCACGCGTGAAGAAGTCATATGGAAAAAATTATACTTGTTTTACTTGAAAAACATCAAGAATCGGACAAATGACAAGAGAAAATGATCCCCAGAGAACGCAACCCCAACACACGGATCTCTTTCCATGACAGTGGCAGAAGAGCGTGACACTTTCTATTTTTAGAACAGGGAGCTTTCGTAGAAAAAGAGATTTCGTAGAATCAGTCGGAGCTACAGGCCAGCGGTATCAGATGCAAACTTTGAGCATGCGCTTGCCCGCGTGCGCCCGCCGCAGAAGAACGTTTTCTATATCTCGTTCGGTAAGTTACAGTAAGTCCTCGAAAATGTGCGTAGAAATGCAAAGGTAAGTAATGCAGTATGTTAAGGTACAAAGTTTCAAACTTGCAGGTTTGCCCGAATCAGCATGGAAACTGCCAAATACGCAAAAAGTATTTTTCGACGAGCTTTACTTTACGTCAAATCTGCCAACTGAATTTTGTTTACCCGTGGAAAGCATATTCTGTCAGCTAATCATTTGACCGTCAACGTTTTTGCCGTCCGTCAGTCCCAAACTACTTAATATTATTTGCTTCCCACTGCAGTGTACGGTTCCGACCTAAATTGTAGGACAATTGCAGACACCAACTCAAGTTTATTTGGGGGAAATCAATCGTTCAGAAATTCCAGAAATGATACTCCCAACATGGAGTGGAAATTCTAGTGAAAAATGCAATAGTTTTTCATTGGGAATAAGAGCTGTCACGACTCCCCATGGTGGGGGTAGATTGTGTATTGATCTTTTCTACCATTGTATGATTCCAGAAAAATCCATACCCTCCCCATGGAAGGGATTAGAAATTCCAGAGGGGTGCGGACTCGATTTGCCTTTTAATTTCTCATTTTGGATAATTTATGGGATCACACATTGCACTTTAGTGCATCTAGCATTATGTACAAATTTCCCACATCTTAATGGAAATATTGTAGAAACATATTTTACAGCACAATTACATTTTGTGCGATGACTAATCATCATCATCATCCCCTCTCTGGAGCTTAGCTCCTTAGGGTGCGTCTACTGTTTCCAGTAGGCGTTGAAAGTTTGTCCTGTCTATCATCTCTCTCCTCAGCTGCTAGCTGGGCATCCATACCAGCAGTCTCTCCAACCTGGTCCAACCCGGGGAATGTTCATCAAACAATAATTGTTTTCTAATGACTCTTGCATTTTGTAAACACAACAGCAGTTTTTAGTGGTACCAGAACAGTGGTATTTCAGGAAAATCAGAAAGTCAGAAACAAAACTGCAAAATCCATGTGGCTTGATAACCAAAGAGGTGGCAGAATTGAAGTTTTGGGGTTTGTATTGGCCTTGATAATGGCTGAAAATGCATCAAAATGTGTTGCTAAATTGCAATATGTTTGCTCATTCTCATCTGTGAAAACCTGGAAAAGCAGCTACAGAGTCTGTGATAAATTGTGAACTACAGTTTTTAAAATGCTTTTTAAATATCTTTATTATATATTATTTTATGTACTTATTTTTTAATTGGATGGTGGTGGTGATATTTTGAAATAGACTTTTTCGATCCATAATATCTCATATTTACAATTCTGTCTAGAATTTAACCTTATTTTGTCTCAAGAGTTCATTTTAGTAATGCAAAGCCAAATAACTATTAACCTGTAGCATTAGTGGTCTCTTTTCTCCTAGGAAAGGATATATGAAGAAGACATTTTTCATGATTTATGTTAACATATTATTTATAAAATACCCTTAGATTTGAGTGCCTGAAGTGGGATCTAGTTGCCTTCAATCTATACAATGAAGAATTAGCTCAATATAAGCATCACATTTCAGTTTTGGCATAGAAATAAGCTTTGTCTGGGGCAACATACACAAAATATTGTATTCCTATTTATTTATTTACTTATTTATTTAATTTATTTATTTATTTAGCTTTACCATTTTAATAAGTACACACAAAAAACGTATAAAACTTTAGTAGAAAAGAAATATTTTTCTAGCTACATTTATCCTTTTATATTATTATTTCTTGTGTTCACTTTTGCGTGGCATCATGTTTTCTGTGATTATGCTTTAGCCACCCATGCATTATGAACTTGCGACTTTAGGTTATAAAAATACACTAAATAAATTGATGTTGCAACAACAACATTTGTGTAGTAACTGCATAAACAAATATCATTTAGAAAACAAATTTTTATAACCTCACACAAAATATAATCTTAGAAACTATAAGTGACGTGATTAAGTGATTAAAATAGTTTGAAAAGTGTACTGGTTCAGTAAAATAAAAAGCACTGATCAAAAGCAAAATATATAGAATGAAAAGGTTATATCATTTAATTAGAAATCCTTTTTGGATTTCTAATGGCATAATTGCACTCCTATTCTCTATCAATTAAACCTAAATTTAAGGCAATCCAGATTTCAAAAGATGATATTTATGCAAAGCTTTGATGCAGGGTCATTCTGCATTAATCCGGATTTGCCTAGCTTGTGGCAAATTTAAATACACAAGAGCGTGCTGTACTAAAGTTTTCATGTTGTGTTTAACAAAGAAAGCATCTGTGTTTGTAACAATTGGACCACAAGTCTCTTAGGTAGTATAAAATCGCATCACGTCCTTCCCACAAACTTAGCATTTAGATAGAGATCTTATCTCTCAGGCGAGATATATATGACACTTTACAAGAAAAATGCATTTGGTAAATTGACATTAGGGTTCGGAAATTGTATTTGCTGTTTTAACAAAATGTAATGTAACTTTTAAAAGTATCTCGTTTAAAAAATGACATCTGCAGTTTGTTTTATTCTGATGCAGGCTCGGGAATGGATGTTATTTAACTGCATTACAACTCCTTATTTACATATTGGGAGAGCTGTTATTGAAGGTAGAAATATTGAATAACATATTGACAAGCCATTGCTATTATTGTCAATATCACTAAAATTGTTATCTATCACTTATCGGTGTTACTGTATAATCATGCAATAATTCTACCAAGAGAAAAGCAAGGTTTTTCCTATGTGTAGATATTTTTTGACAGAAGTAAAGTTGTACAAAACGATTTCCAGTTGTCATCTAAAGAGTTTTGATTACAAATCTTTGCGGATCTTGCAGAATACAGCACATGCCACAAGGCAAAAAGTGATAAGCTCGGCGATAAGCACATAATTTATATATACAGAAAAAATTAAACAGATTTCTTCAATACGTTGGCTTCCTTGAATTAAGTGTAACTGACAGAGAGCGTTGATATAGAAAGTAATTTCCTAAGTGTAGGAGCACAGCGTTGACTTTTGCATTCTCTCGGTTATGAACAGACATCAATAATTTAAAATGACCTTCAAAACGAGAACCCAATCGACATTGAACCACTTCATTTGCTGCCTACTTCGCTATGTTATTTTGTAAACTTTGAGTAGCTGTAATGTCTACATTAATGAAACATTATTATCTCGCCCGTTCCTCGATCAAACTAGGATTGTTATTCTTGGCATTGTAATAAATTTGGACGAGATGGATCGTGTGCATACAGGCAATTGAGATGGAATATCTGATCGGAAAAACCTTCTCGGGGTCACGTAAGAAAGGAAGCTGTGTTTATACTCAAATTTCTCGATGAAACAGAAATGTCAGAGGCGATCTCACCCGACATTGGCTCAAGCTCCTAGTACATTGTACATACTGCAGTTTAAGGATGTAAAAGTAGTTCTATTCTCGAGACGGTCGCGCCATTCAAAACAATCAGAGTTTATTGTAGAGTGCGGTAGTTTTTCATAAAAAGAAGCAAGACAGATCAACAAGTTCTCATACAATCCAATTATTGTTCTAGAAGAGTTAGTATCGCACACAGTAAAAACTAACAACGATAGGCGGCGACATGTTATCACTTCTTTTTGTAACTTATGTATATAAATCGAAGATTTAACGAAGCTTGTTTGCATTTTTACTATGCGGTGTTTAAATGGTTGGCTGCTGCTCATAATTAAGTCAGCATCGAAACCCAAAAGGCTTCTAAATAGAACATTACGGCAGATCTGGAATTCACAAGCCTCACGAGGATTAGTATTGTCATGAACAAGGGCTTGCGTTCGGTGACAGATAGAATATTTCTCTATTTGTACGATCTTTAGTCCTCCATATAAATATCCGAGGATCCCGGTCACGACACACCGGATTAATTGAAATGACACACAATCACAAAAAATCCAACGAGTTTCTTAAAACATTAATTCGACGTATCAGTTTTTCAATCTAAACTGGTTGTTAGCTATACAACAGCGGTGTTTTGGAGTTCCCGTTTGTCGCGTTTGTAGAGAGTGCAGTGTCATACCTCCCTCCTTTGTTATAAATGCATTCGACTTTGAATTGGTCCGTACAAAGCGCCAAAGTTCCTCGCATGCAGGAATTATCAAAGCGATACACCGTTAAAAACATTAACAACAAAAGAACGTCGAAATGCAAAGTTCTTGTTTTACTAGCTTACCGTAAGACAGATCTTGAATCTCCATTCTGGCCTCCAAAGATCCAAATAAGTGTTTCGAATCAACATCAGTCGCCTCCAGACAGCTCTGCTAGTCCTAGCTGTCGGCTCCGGTTAATTACACGCTGCAAAAATCCGCCAAGTCCGATTCTTAGTTAAATACTTGCTTGACATCTGGCGAAACATGGAAGTTACTTTTCTTGCTTCGGTTTATGAGACGCGCGCGAAAGAAGAATTATTGAAGAGCGTTAGACTTGTGCGAGAAGACAGGCGAATTTATGCAATCGGGCTGACACAAGGTTGAAGTGTGACCTAAGCTGAATAGCGTGCCGGTCGCAGCAGAGCAAAGTTGCGTGAAGTGTTCGTGAAGGGCCCCGTGAAGTGTCATCTTAACCGCGCCTTTCTATATTAGACCAGAAGCATCAAATTCATTTTCTGATTTACTTATTTTGCGGATTAGGTTTGCTCATAAACATTAAATTAAAAATATCTAATAGTCGCGCACAAATTATTGGAAGCTATAGTATGCATGCCTTTGCTGCTTTGTGCTCTTAGTCTTTAGCAATTACACAAAAAAATAATGAGACGAAAGCGCGATTTCATTGTAGCCAAAACAATGTTCATCCAAGAAATGGATTTTAATGGTTTTAAACTAGTCGTTTGGGCTCATCGAAATTGGCTCTTAGGCGATATCCGTCGGACTGTAAGGGGTAATTTACTGCGCCTGCGCGCGTCGTCGGCAGAACCTTCTACAGTTGATCGCTAGAGGCTATTGGCCTGTTTCGCAACCTTTCTACAGGTTCTATCGCAAAGCACGTCTGCCCTCAGTCTCGGCTATCAAGAAAGATTCCATAGAGGAGGAAGTGTGAAATTTCCTTTCACAATCAATGATAACATGATATATGCACCTTGAAATCTCCCCTGGATAGGAGAAGATGACTTATGCCATGTAATACACAATGGGCAGCCTTAAAAAACGGATTATTGGACTGTCATATGTATTCTATAGGCTTATCTCTTAATAACATGTGTATTGTTTATAATGGTTTTTACATTGTTTGAAAGACGTTGCCGGGTATGAAAAGAACTCTGGTTATGGTAATAGCAAATTGGGGACATTTCGGATATTTAAAGGCAACGAGAAAATGCTTTTGGAATTGGCAATTTTGTGGTGTTTCCATTACCACAATAGAAATTACAGAGCTGAGGTTCCACGAAGTCTGGTTATCAAGGAGATACAGATGCGTCTTGGTTTCAAAGCAAGATTTAAACAGGAGCTTAGCATGTTGCTATATTTTTAATTTCAGGCCGGACCAGCAGGTGGCAAAGGAAGAATTCACAAAAACTTGTATTTGGCACTTGACAAATTGCTTGGATAACACTTCATTTATTTCTTCAGAGAATCTAGTACTGATAGTATCGGATAGTAGATAACCAGTGCCGGGTGAAGACACAACTTGACGAGGACCATCCCGACCACATTCATTCAGAAAGAACACCGAAAAACAACTCGAGCCAATGAATCAATGTAGGGTTAAAAAGGTGTGCAAAGACGAACCGGAATATCATTAGCCACACACCATGGAACTAATCGCGTGTTTTATCGATTATTATACATTGTACTCACTATCTCGATTCTGATTGGCTAAGAGCGCGCGCTTTACTTTGGGAATCACGCACTTTGAGGGTCTTGAAGAATCAGCTAGCTGATTCTTGATGCGCGCGCAATGCATCATGGGACTAGGGCACTTTCCCTATTTTAACAAGGCGCTTGTGTAAAATAAACTGCTTGACAGAAAGAAAAGTATTTTTACTGAATCAATGTATAATAAAACAATTATTGAATTCGGTTTTTGTGATCTCCAGAATAAAAAATGTCTCGCCAAGTGGAATCAAGCTCGGCCTCACGGCCTCGCCTGATTCCACCTGTCTCGACATTGTTTATTCTGGAGATCACAAAAACCTCATCCAATAATTGCTTAAAATCAGAATTTCGAAAAACTTGCCAAAGACCAAGGGCAGTAGGATGACAGAACCTCGGGCACTCATGGCCATGGGCCTGGTTTCCAAGTCCAATATTTATTCTTTTTATGTATTCAGCTTTTGCTACATAAAGTAAACAACTAACGGACAGAAGAATGGCGATAAACACATATATAACATTTACAGATATATAGAATTTAACTTATAGACAGCACTGACAGAAACAGTGCTGACATCTGATGCGTTGCTATAGCAACGTCTCATGTTTCCCGTATATTTGACATAGCGTTTTGAGCCTTCACACACACCGCCAAAAGTTATGACCAAAACTCAAACGCAAATGACAGTATATGTACTAGAACTAACTACGCGAACACTTTTCTGTGAAAACAAAACAGAAATTCAAACCACCTCAAAATTCACTGTTGCGAGTGGCGATTTTACGCAAGAAAATTTTAATATCAATTTTCTTGAACAGACAAGCAAGCCAAAGGATAGCTTTAGTTGATTTTGCAATAAATATCGACCCACTGAAGCAGCCGGCCGAATCCAGCGTTTTGGTTTGATTGACAGCTAAAAATCGCCCATCGCAACATTGAATGTTGAGGTCGCGTAGCAATGCATACAGTGTCCATACAGTGGTAAAAGCAGCACGATGGCGGGCGCAGGGGAGTTCTCGCTGTTGCATCTAGGAATGATCTTGCTAGAAATTCATTAAGCTTTTTATTGACTGACCCGAAATGAAGGCCAAGTGTCTCTCTCGTTTTGTAATTGTATTTCAGCACGCCACTTTGTAATAAAAGTTTGCACATAATGATCTGCCATGTTCAGGAACTGTCCTCTTGAGATGTTTTTGAACAGGTGGTTGATTTCACAGTCAACTTGCCGCGAGTTGGTGTAACGCAACAGTTTATGGTGTAACGCAACAGTTCATAGTACGCGCATAACTGGAGAACAATGTAACAGCAAATACCATCAATGTACATTAATGTGTGTCGAAAATGGGGCATAATCGACTGCTTTGGCGCTGGGCGTCACACCGAGAAGTGATATGATTTACGGCTTCGCTTTGGCCGTTCTATCAATGATTCGTTCTACGAATGATTTGTGGAATACCATGTTGAAACAAGTTGCTACTATCCGTTCTATGTGTCTACAGAGACAAAATGCACATGAAGGAAAGTTCAAATCCCGAATGAATAAGTACAAGTAGGTCATCTTCAGTGTTATTTATTTATCTATTTATTCATTGTCTCTTAAATCTTTTTTAAAAACTATAAAGTTGTCTCTACATACTTGCCACAGTGGTGTCAAACATTTCGTTGATCGTCATCTTCAGTTTAGTTAGTCTCTAGTCTTAATAAACCATAAAATCTATCATGCGGTAAAACAATTTGCGTATCATCACATTAAACTAAGAATCGCCCCTTGCAAGGGAATCCGGAAGACAACTTTTGTGAGCTTTGGAATCCGTAATCCAGCCATTAAATTTGGAATTCGGTCTCTGGAATCTTGAATCCAAATTCAATCGTTTTTCTTTATTTGAATATTATTTTTCGGTAGAATCCAGGGGTTATTTCCCTTTTATGGGGTGATAAGAACACACCAAGCTTTATCTAGCCAAGCCAAAGAGAAAAAGTATTTAGCGAGGTAGATCTTCACGTGCAACGAACTCGAATTGACTGGCTAATAAATAAAGTTACATCTGATGCGCGATTTCATCTATTCATAAGCATTCCATCATTGGACCAGTCCGAGCTCAACATATAGCGTTTCCAGCTAGAAAATAAATGCGCGTCTAAATGATGAAAGCGTCACGCATCAAGGGCGTTGTCTTTGGTAACAACCCACACACATAACCAGACGATGAGGGCAGTCCTGAAACACCTACTGTGACCAGGCAGCCTCCAAGAGCGCATTCCCGTCGGGTGGCAGCCATTTGAGCATTCTCGTACCCAGAGCTCGACGGCTCGTCACCTCGCGGGGAGCAATCTCGTACCCAGAGCCCGTGCATCTTTGAGCCAGCGGCAAGATACAGGCGCTGGCCTAAAAGATACGCGGGCTCTGGGAACGAGATTGGCGGGGGAGGCTCTGGTGACAGCCACCGACGCATGCGTAAAAGAAAATGGTGGTTTCATGCCTCACAACTGTTTTTGGAGCGTTCAAGTCGAAGGCATAGATTGAAAAGACGACTAGGGAACGAATGCCAGGATTATTTGACAGATACGTTTTTATAAAGCGAGATTAAGCTACTTTTATGTACGCGTGCGCGTACATCAGCCAATCAGCGAAGCCCTCAAATGGCGGGGAGCCGGGGAGCTCTGGGTTCGAGAATTCCATTTGAGGACCTTGGCGCTGATGCCTCACATGTGTACACAAAACCAGCTTTGAGAAGCTCATCTTGCTAATTAACACCAACATTCGTTTGCTAGTTGTCTTTTCAACCTACGCTCTACAATCAATTTCAATTTAAGGCAAAGCGTTAAAAATGATTTTCTGATGCGCATGCGTCAGTGGCTGTCAGCAGAGCGCAAAGTGACCCGACAGCATTCTCGTACCCAGAGCTCCCCGGCTCGTCTGCTCGCAGGGGTGGTTCTGGGGACATCCATTTGAGGGTCGTTGGTGATTGGCTGATTTTGAGCATTGGAGCATGCGCTGAAAGGTCTTTCTCTCAGCGGCTCTATATTAAATCTCGCGCATGCGTCAGTGGCTGTCACCAGAGCCTCCCACGCGAGGTAACGAGCCGGGGAGCTCTGGGTTCGAGAATGACCCGACAGTGGCTGCGCGAGACAAATAGTGTCATCATTGACTACTTGACATATCTTCAGCACTTAAACCCATTCATGATATCACCAAGACCTTATTGCGACAGACTTTCTACCAGATAAAAGCAAAATACCAAAGCGCTTTACGGGATAATGTCATGCCATCGACATATTTTGAAATCTATAAGTAACATGTCTGGGGGACTGCAAATGGTGCGTCATTGTATATTGAATTTGGGAAACATTAGTTCGATCCACTCATCTTTGTCAATTTTCCCATCACCATTCGAATCCACCACATTGATATCCTTTGTTGCCTGCTCTAGGGTTATTTCTTGCCCGATATCATCGCAGAAATCCTTGAGTTCTCGAGCTCCAATCAGGCCGTCGTTGTTATTGTCGAGTTCTGTGAACAGCTCCGCCAGTGTCTGTTCTTTAGTCAGCATGGCTTCGAACTCTGCTAGGTTTGGTACGAACGTGTAATGGTGAAGATCTTCTGTTGTCCAGTCTGAAATACAAATACAAATGTTACAACTATTTTGCGTATTTGTCAGGGAGCACCTTGGGCGTGTTTGACCAGAGCACAGGGAAACCAATCGGCATTTAAACCAATGCACCTTGTTAGTAATTCAAGGCCATGTTACACGAGCGAATTTTCTCCTGCGACTCCGCGCAACGCAACATTTACTGCCAGTTGCAGCGAAAATTGCGTATGACATACCCGGCAACGCAAGTTGCCACGTTTTTCATTCGCCGTCGCTGCGTTGCGAGTTTCAGGAAAAATTGCCTCGTGATAACATTGCCTTAAATTTCACGATTTTAGTTAGATCGCCGCGCAAATATAGAGATCCCGAGTTGTACGTGACCAGAATCCAATGAAATTACACGTAGACACTATTATGTCAGTACTTGTAATATCATCTTTTTCGTTGATAATCATATTTTACTGGAATCAGACACAGATCGCCATAAATGTTTTTGTAATTGGTGATGACATTTTGTCAACTTAAAAGCGTAATTTGGTTATGGCCTTTCTGTTTCTATACAGGGTTTTACACGTTTTTTCATCTGCTGCAGTCATGGTAAAAATAACAAAATTAGTGATAACGAGCGCATAGTTAGGGGCCGACCATTTAACTTTTGAGGGGAGGGGTGGGTGATTTTTTTTGCAAGATTTTTTTTCTACCTCTGTTATGCGGCGAGAAAGTTTTTTCCAATAAGAAAGAAGGGTTTAGTCACCATTTGGTGTGTAGGAATTTTTTTTCGGCCCTTCGGGCCGTGCCGGATTTTTTTTTTCAAAATCACCCAACCCCAACTGTGCGCAAACCAAATACGATATATGTGGATGTTCGTTGCACCTGTGAAAGGACTATAACAACCTGATTTTATTACATGGGAGTTTAATAGCGTAGGAGGCAGGAAGTGGAGGTTAGCAGGGTGCATTCTTAGCGGCCAGTGATCCGGTCCGCGCGAGCGGAGCACCATAGTTTTTGCCCAGGTGTTTGCCTTAATGTTGGGCTTTTAGCTCGATTTGGAGGCAGATGTGGGTTTTCCTGGCTCCCATGAGAAATTTCCTTAGCTTTCTCGTGCAAAAATCAGGCAAAAACCAAAGACCATGTCGGAGTTGTTGTCTCGTGTCCCGAAATTTTTCATGACTGATTTCCCGAAGCTACTAGCTGTGGGTAATCTATAATGTATGGACTGTATGTTTATCCACAGATTTCTACTGGCTGTTTCATGATATAGTGTTTTCAGAGAAGATTGAGTGCAAATAACTCCGATCTACCAAATGTGAAACTACTCTCGTGAAATAGGATGTCTAATAGGGATTTCACTAAGTAGTCGGCTTATATTGTGAATATTGCCTTGGTCGTGCGCTGTGTAATTTTTACGGTTATCTCACACTTGAGTTCAAGTGCAAGCAAACACATTTTGTTGTTTTGAGTTGAACTGTGTTGACTCAGCGGCGTGAAATTATCTCCAGCATGGACCAGTATGGGGTCTTGATCTTTTTCGAATCTTTTGAAGACGCTAGCAGATGCTACTGAAAAACCGGTCCTTACTCCTAGAGTATTGCACGGCAAGCGCGCATTTCACCGCATTATCATCAGGCCTTAGTGCGCACGAGTAACCATAGATATCAGACTATAAGATTTCACATTATAATCCATTGGAATCAGCGAGTCAACTTTCATTTGTTTGACGCAACGCAGATACGGTCATTGGAATTATTTTCCTTGTGAATACGACAATAGCGTGTTTGCCTCTTAAATGAATCTGATTTGTTTTTGAGTAGATTTTTCCCCCCTGCTGGGGTGTTTATTTTGGGAGCGATATATATTGTTTCTTTTTCTCGATTCTTTTGTATCTTTTGTAGGTAATCTTGTGAGTGCAATAAGGTCATGCAGTATTCGTGTTCCGCTTTATTTCTAAAATGCTATAGAACATTGAACAAAAAAAAAAAAAAGAAGAAACAAATACAAACTGTAACATTTCGAGGAAGGATCGATTGTAAGATTCCGGGCGCGTTCAAGATTTCACAGTCTCCATTTCCTCTGCTATTTGTGACATAAAGTTTCCGATCGATAAGTGTGCCATAGACATGGAAATATAAATGGAAAGATATTGTCTAGATCCTGTATTTGTTTTTATACAGATTTGAATACGGATCGCGGCTACATCCCCTTGAAAACCAAAGATCGCACTACTTTGCTTCTCACTTTCTTTTGACATGAATTTTCCGACAGAAACTGTCATGTTTGTTTTTTGAACAACATAAAGTGGACAGAAATCTTTTGATCAAAAGGCTTTTATGTCAGACTTTGTTTGCAAAAGCTTCTAGTTCACACTTATGCAAATTTACTAAAACTCACAATAGACTAGTCCACTTTTCAGTATAAAAACATCAGACTTTTGCTGCTTATTGTTCCCATTTCTCTTCGAGTTCTTTCGAACAGACGTCTGTTTTTAGTGGCACCTCATTACAAGTAAGCAGAAATATACCTTAAAGGCTGAATTATACTGAAGATTTTGCACGATTGCACGCGTAAAAAATTCAAGTTAAATTTTGAAAGTAAAATAAATCCATTGTATTAAATAAAGGGTCCTTATTTTTAGAATGTTCGAGCCCAAAGGCTACTCTTTGCTCGTAATTTAATTCCACAACCCTTTCGAGTTCAACTTCGATTAGGTTACTCAGATTCTATTTAAAAATAATATTGGTATTTAGTCATACTATCTTTCACTTTTCCAATTTAAAGCCAAACTCCGTAGGTATAAAAAACAGGACAATTGTTATGAATTTTTAACTAAGAGCTTTGGTTTACCCTCGCCAAATTGTAGTAATAACATATTAACCACAAAAGATTGTTTGACACTTGTGCTCGTTCATTGAGGATTGTAGCAAGTTGGGAAAACAAAATGTAAGACACCTTTATTTGCACGAGTTGTCAGAACAGAGAAGGATATTAAACGACGATTTGCTTACCTGTGCTGTCAATCGAATCATCTTTCTCTTGGAAGGCCGTATTGACTTTGTCAAGGGCCTCCTGTCGAACATCCTCAGGGATGTGTTTGTCCTCTAGAAGTCCTGTTATCTCAACCTTATCACGCACATTCGCGATCAACCAGTCCAGCGAGTTATAACGGAGATTACTATTCGCCTTGTACATGAATTTCACTACAAATTGCGTATCCTTCGGGTGCTTGAGCAACCCCGCTAGTGTCATAAAGGCGCGAACGGCAATTGCGCCGCGCTGATCACTAGAGTTATTTTTCAGGAGATCTATAATTTGATCGGCGTCCGCACCTTCTAACTTAAGGCTCGTTATCCCAGTGGCGGCAGCCAGGGCATAATATGGTTGCTTCTCTTCCCGTAATCCTTTAATAATCGTCTTTAGCCGCACATCTTTAGGGATGATATGCGGTGCATGAAGGAGGTTTGAGACCATAAGATGTTCCTCATCCCAGTTGTAGTCCAAGATGTGAGTCACCATTTTCTTCTCGTAATCATCGAGAAACTCGTAGTCGAGTTTCTTTGCCAGACGCATAGCTTCGTCCAGATCCTCCTCATGAAGGAATTGACCTGAAAAGTTTCAGTAAACGTGAGTGCCCAATTAAAGCGAGCGATAATTAATTGAGTAATATAAAGAAGGCGTGAAGCAAGTCAAGAAACAGTACCATGGGCTGATGGCACATCGGCGTAAAGCGAGGTTTATTGTCTGGCATTTTGTAGCGGTCGAATGGGTAAACCGCATCAAAAGCCATGTCCTTACCTAATGAACTAGCCATCTCCTCGGAGATTCCCTCGAGCTGTCGGAGAAATCTTCAGTTTAATTTGTCTTCAAAGTCGCCATTACTTTAAGAGCGTATTTGGGTGTGAAATTCAACACTCCAATTCGTTAAGAATCAAGCCGAAGAATACACAAATAGAGCGTGAGGAGGGCCTGGGCATGTGTTGAAGATATAACTCACTCTATCAAGCCTTCTAGACAGGTAGTTAGATCTAAACACTGCCAGACCGCAGAACGGACTTCGTACGGCGTGCTATAGAGGAATCGCTTTCTTCTTCTCAGTCAGAAGAATTGCTCGTCTGTCGGCGAAGGGTCGAGATACACTGCCAAGAAAGCTATGTAAAGAATGGAGCAATGAAAGACGATCCTCCACGCTAAGTGTTAGACCAATCACTCGACTCTTACTTGCTCGCAACTCGCGGTCAACAGCTGCTGTCGCCTGGCAAAGCGTGTGTAATCAGTACATCTACAAACACAACATCCGGGACATTGAATTGTCGGGTGTCTCGTGTGTTCGGAAAGGAGACCCGGATAAGCATCGACTGGCGTCGACCTGCTATTGACAGCGTTTTATTCCCGACCCTGCAGCACCTGCCGTCATAATTTATTTGATCCTTTCAAGGCTTAGCATTGTTTTCTTCAGGCGAAAAAGATTTGCGCTTTATCAAGAGCGATTAAAATTATAATGTCGCCTACAAAACTAATGAATTTAGTTGATGTGACACACTAGGAAAGCCAGCCAAGCTGCCTTTAGGTTAGCGGCAGATTAGCAGTCCTTGCTCTTCTAATAAAACGAAAAGAAAATGAATTAGTCCTTGGTCGCATCAGATTAGCAGCACTGTATTTAATGCATATATTCGCCTATAGTTTAACTCTGGAAATAATTTTTTCCCCTAAATATATCCATCATTTGAGAATATGATGCGAAAGAGGGGAGGCACTTGCTCAAAATGAAAAAAAAAATGAAAAATTTATATAGGAAAACATAAATCATTTGTGTAATATTACTAACACAATAAATATACTTTATCATTGCAATGCTTTTATACACAAATATAGCAATGAACTTCAGTTTGTACAATTATAATTTCACAGATTTGTAATTCTCAATATAGAATTTATTTGCGACAATATATACATGATCTGTGCAGCAGACGTTTTGCTAGTGTTACCTTGTGATATAAAAAAAATAGTTAAACGCCGAAGAAGATATCATCATTGAAACGTTTAACATTGATATGGCGGCGTCGCATTAATTTTTAATTTCTAATTCTTCATAGCGTCAACACATCGTCAATTTTAATATAAAAACCATCGTCTTCTTTCTACATCTCGTGGAGTTGTGTAAATATCAAATGTGGCAAATCCACATGTGTAGAACTATAGCGTCTAACAAAGGTAACTGCCTTCCCCACCCCCCTGAACTATGGCGAACTGTGTCAGATTCCCATAACTTTAATACCACCTGATGCGTCCATATTTACCTAGTACAGAGTCTTCCCTTGTCTCTTGCCATCCGTCTAGTTATAACTAACTTCCTATGGAACATTTCAAGCATTCCACGGTCGTAGCAAGTGAAGGAGGAAGTACACGCTGGCCTTCCTGTGCATTTTTCCAATCCGCAAGCACGTTACTGATCTGCTTGGGTTGCCATGGCGACACTTCCACCAATGAGTACACCGCGGCGAGTTGGATAGCATATGGTACTACGGATATTAAAATTGACAGTTAAACACAGTACATAAGTAGCAAGGTTTGAAAATGTATTATTATTACTTTTTGTCACCAAGAGCAAAAACTCTTGGTACTGCCATCTTAAATGAATCCTGTCATTTGAAGTCGCATTTTATTAAGTCACGAGCTGGTCAGTTTGAAAGCACTTTATCCTCAAGCAACGTGGAATATGCTGATCAGTTATTTATATATATACTAGAGTTCTCCAGTCATTTCAGGTACGCCATGCTGTACTGGCGTCAAGTAGCTACCTGCCCCCACCGATAGAGAACCATACTGAAAACATACAGGGCAGATGCTCGCCCTCCAACATTATTTCGAAGGACTTACCCGAGAAGCAAATATTATTCTCTTTGCAAACCAGGCTTATGAGCAAGCCTATGACGTGGGGGATCTCCGGCTGACCTTGTTCAATAGTCAATCTAGATACCAAACCTAAAGAGGATAAACACAAAAAACAGTAAATAGATAATAACAAAAACCGTGAGATCACCTTTACAGTCATCGTTAGTACGCATCAAACTTCTAACTTGTAGAGTTTAGCTACGGCTTAACTAGGACACATGTAGCGCGCAACATTTGTGTCCTGCATGTTTCCCGGAGTGGCCAAACTAGGAAATATCGCACGCGTGTGTCTCGGACACATCAAATGTTTATTGTCTTGCGAAGAAATATTTCTTTGTGTCCCAGTCCTTTGCTACAAAATTTGTCGCGCGCAACAATGTTTCTCGCGTGGCTAAACTGGGAAACACGAAGGAAACATGTGTCCGGCTACAATGTTGCGCGCTTCATGTGTCCCAGTTTAGCCAGGGCTTTTCTTTCAAGTTTTTTTGTTGCATCTTTGGCAGCTGATCGCACCTCCCACTGCGGATAATTTATTTGACTCCCTTATTTTCTGGCTATCCAAATGGCTGCTGAGAAAAGCTGTTCTAGGTGTTTTCGCTTACCAAGCAGTCGTACAGCCCCAACTACAGCTGCCTCGTATGTTTCCATGGTAACGTTCACTTGATCTGATGGCTTTTTCTTTCCCTGTAGTGGCGGTTTCTTACTCTGTTTGCGATCCTGGGGTAAGAGTGCAATATCTTTGACCAAACCTGCATCGCTTTCACTTTCGCTTGGCTGAACGATGTCCCTTAGTTGACAAGAAGACTGTTTTTCCGTTTTCCATTTCTTTAGGACATCCCAAACAACTTCTCGAATAAGGGTGTTGTTTATCCACTCCCAGCCCTGTACGAAAGCCACGAGCTCTAAGGATTTTATGACTTCAAATATACCAAAATCCAGGATCGGGTGACCATCTGAGGAAAACAAAAATGAAAATATGGCACAGTGTTACAGAAACATGCAGGAGACATTTGTAATTGCGTTGTCGTGTAAGCAAGGTAAAAAAAGCACCAGAAAACTGAAGCAAAAATTTTTCAACAAGAAAATGCAATTCTCTCGTCACAATTGTCAAGCCATATATATATCTAAGGGTTTCTTTCTGAATTGATAAAAGACCCTCCTGAGTTTCCTGTGGATTGCCTTTGGGTGGGTAGTTTCCCATACACCCACCAGAATTCCAGATATTGTCTACGTGACCAACCTAGAATTCATGTCTACCTAGTCTGGAATTCGTGGAATTCCACATTTTTCAATATTTCAGCAATATTTCTGTTACAGGTACGCCAAACCCACATAAATCAAACTTCAACCCAGCCTCAACTAGGAATCCTCAATTAGGAGGGTGTGGACTGCTCATTATGGTACTCAAATTCAGAACACCCAGGTTTTATCGTCACGCCAGCGATTAATGCGCTAACATTGCAGGGGGAACAGTTAATTGAAAATACAACTTGCCTTTATCGCTGGCGAGTGAGGCGAGAGTAGGATCCACTAACAGAAAGGCGAGTTGATTGGTCAGCTGCTTGAGCGGTGATTGTAGAGGCAGAGGTGTCCAGCCACAAAGCCAATCCAAGATGTTCCCGAGAAGCACCCAGTTGTTCTCCCGCGCCCATTTCGTGATAACAGCCTGCGTAGTCACAGCCAAAGGGTGGTAAGGTGGACCCGTTAGCCGGAGAGTACCATTTTTCACTGCCCAAGGAGGGGACGGCGAGGAGAACGCTGCAGGCCACACCCCTGCTATGGCGATCATAAGGTAGATTTTTGTTCCAGTAGAAATATGTATCGAGAGGAGAATTTTGTAGGCGAGGACCCGCACGTGAGATATGTTGTTTTCTAGCCGACACAAAGCAGTGACCAAGCGACTGAAAAAGATCAGAACATTAACATATATTAATACGTCACAACTAAAATAGGAGAAAAGTTTACACTGCGGGGACCCCATATTTTGTCCTGGGAGGTGGTGGGTGAGGAGCGTTTGCCAATTGTGCTATCATAGTTGCACTAATGTGTTCTCTCGTTAGAGTATGATAACAGTTCTAACTCGTCAAAGGGAATATTTTTTCGCGAGATACTTGGAGTTGACATCCCAAGAAAAAGGTGCCTTTCATTCCATATATTAATAACATTTGGACTACCCTCCCTTATACAGTGGTACAAAGATTAAAGAAGACTTCCTTGTTGATGTCAACATTTTCTATCACCAAAATGCTATAATCAATCATTAATAGGATTTTGTGGCCGCTTAATAGAGGTTACAATAGCATTTGGGACCGGAAAATAGTGGCCGCGGCCGCTTTATAGAGGTGGCCGCTGAATAGAGGTATTAAATACAGTACTTGAGTGACAAATATTTTGGGACTTTGAAAAGTGGTCGCTTAATAGAGGTAATACTGTAATTCATTCAGCCATCTGTGAGAATACTTACATTTTAGAGGCCAGAACTCTCTTGTCCACCATGGAGCCTCCAGCTCCGGGTACAATAATTGATAGCAAGTTAATAGTTGTTGAGGGGATCATCTGTAAGTGCGGGAACGGTCTTACTAAGTCAATCAAGTCTGCAATTCGACGCTCGTATTCCGGCATGAGTGGCGTACCTGTTGTTCCTGAAACCTCTCGAGCACGCTCACTGTATGTTTTTATAATCACTGGCATGAAATCTTCCTCGTAAGGAAAGTCACGTACGGCTAGAGCGAATGGTAGTCCATGGGATAACGCCCGGGTATCGGACAGGCGCTTCACTATGTCGTCTGTTTCGATAGGAGTTTGATTGGGCGCTTCATACAGTCTCTTAATGATTTTTCTTGCATAGCTTTTCTCTGTCAAGTACGCAGGTCTCGTAGTTAGCGTTTTCCGTTTCTTGGTTTTAATTTTAGGTTTATTTGGAGAATCAGGATTTGCGACCAAATCAGATAATGGGACATCTGAGCATTGCGCACTTTGGGTACCCTCGACTTTATGTTCTGACTTAATTTTCTTGCTCGGCGAGTCGGTGTTTGTTTCACTCTTGAGAGCACGTTTCGCATTACCTTCTACTTTTTCTGTCGTCTGAAGTAATGGATGAACAAACGAAGGGGGAGCGAGATGAGATGGCGATGGCAAGCAATCCATGGTACAAGAAAGAGGGCCAGGAATAGGTGACGGTGGCAAAGGAGAAAGAACTGGCTGCAGTTCAGTAAATAGAGAGTCTTCATCGTTTACCACTACAGATATTGATGGCATCGCATCGTAGAAACTCGCAATGAACTCTGATTTAGTCGATTCTTTAGATTCATGAGATAGGCTATTCGATTCAACATCAGTTTCGATTACACGAGGCCTGACACAGCTTTGATTTGTATCCATATCAATAATTGATAGTATCCTACCAGGATCACTGAAGCCCAAACTCTGAGTAACTCCTGATAATTCTGCCGACGTTCTCAATATGGAAGAGTCTCCCTCTTCACATACTGTCATTTCTAGTGACTTCAGCGATCTCTCTTCAGTACATTGAGAAGTACCAAACAGTTCGTTCTCATTCTGCGACGATCCCCCTTCACTATCGGTAACAGTATCCGTTGACTTGGTAGAGCCATCTACAGCATTTGTCAAGGGTGCAGTAGGAGGAGCAATAGAAGCCTCTACGTTAAAACTAGAATCGGTATTAACAATTGTGTCGGAAGAGCCATCTACTGTATCTTTTAAGGTCTCATTAGGCACTAAATCCACAGTGAATGGTGTATCCTCCGAAGTCCCCTTAATGGATGTAGCGGGCTGCAAACTTGCTGGTAGTCTCCGCAAGACTTCCATCTTTTTATCTTTCGAATGAAAGGTGTTGTCTTTAATATTGATTGAATTGGAAGAGCCATTTAGAGTATCGTTCAGAGGTATACTAGGCGCCAAGTCTACAGTATCCTCCGCAGTACCTTTAATGGATGTTGCGAGCAGCACGTTCCGCGAGACGTCCATCTCCTGATATTCCAAATGTTTTGATTCAACTACGGCAGCATTAGCCACTGAGCTAGAAGAGCTCTCTACAACATCCTTCAAGGATGGAACAGGCGTTGAGTTCACAGCTAACGAGACCTCCGTTGCACCCTTTGAATGACCAACGGGATAGTCGACATTTAAATCGTGTTCATTGTCCACTGAGTTTGAAGAGCGATCCACTGGAGATGTGACAGGCCTCAAGTTCACTGCTGGCATCGGAACATCAATTTCTTGGAAATCTTTCAAATCCGCAATATTTTCCTTCGACTGCAACACAGAGAGCGAATGCGGTTTCTCAGCTTCTATGTCTGATCTTTTTAAAGTACTAACAACAGATACTTTGCTGTCATAAGGTAAACATTGCGCAAGGTTTTCAACAGAACCTAATGTTTTCTCCTCCTTTGAATCTAATTCTACAAGCTCCTTCTCCAGGGAATTCGTCGGCCCTGCAGCCTTTGATGAAGCATTTTTGGATTGAAAAACACCAGTGTCACTATTGTCCTCAGATGGACTTTCATGAAGCGTACTCTCATTCTTGCCACTTTTAACAGTCGGAATATTTTCATCAGTTGGACTTGACTTAGTAGAGTCATCTGAAAATATTGCCAAGTCTAAAACTGGAAAAGTCTCTTCCTGGAGAGTCAAATCTATCGTGCTCAATTCAGAATTATTTTGTGATTTATCAAATGCACGGCTCTTTGAACAAACTTGGGTCTTCCTGTTGATAGGCGCTTTTAGTTCACTATATACTGCCAACCTCCTGAGAGGAGTACTCTTGCTGTGTTGGCTCGTTCGAGAATTGAACGGCGTTGCCAACTGCTGGGGTTTATTAGTACTCTTAGGGCCATCAGAGCTCTTGCTTTCTCGTCCTGCGCACACCTTTGGGTTGTCTTTTTCATCATCACACTTTAAATTGTCATCACGGGCCATGTAAGTGTCCTTGTCGCACAGCTGGGACTCGACTGATTTCCTTTTCCTGCCATTCTTAGGGGTATTCGTAATGAACTCAGCACTTCTCTGCGGAGTGCTACTTTTCCCTAAAGTTGGTGTCACCCCCAAGGATTTGGCTTTGGACCGCGTCATATGAACAGGAGTCTCTTGTGGACTACCAGTAAGACAAACGCTTCTTCTCCGAGGTGATGGAGATTCAGTTTTTGAAGTAACTGGTAAGCTCTCCGTCGTTTTCCCCTTCACCACATCACTGTGCCTTTGGGAGCCCTCTTTAACGTCACTTCTAGGTGAGTGTCTTTTTATTAATTTCAGGTGTTTGTCGACTGTTTGGCCACTTGCGTCGGAGGTAACGCCTTCGTCAACAGATATTCTGCTATCATTAAGGTCCATACCTTTACTTGTAGCTACATTAGGCGAACTTGATTCTTTGTTCTCAAATTCGTGATCCGACAAGCGAGTGTCACTATCGGTTCCAGTAGTTTCTTCCGTTGATATGACTTCCTTAGAAACTGTCTTCCTTTTCTTAGGCCTTCCTCTTTTCCGCTTTGCTGAAGGTGGTTGTATTGTTCGTGTTGATTTGAAATCGAGTACTCTCTTGTCCGTTACACGATCATACGTATTCTTTGCGAACAAATTTGTACCTTCTGCCATTTGAATATCACAAAACTTCCCGTCAACGTTTTTCCTATTGTCAGAAGTGCTGGCGTTGACCATAGATATCCTGTTATCATTCAAGTCCGTATTGGGAGCCATTGTAGGCAAAGAGAATGCTTTGCTATCAATTGCACGATCTGACAATTGATTATCACTGTCAGTTGTGCCTAAATTGACATCTTTAGAAACGCTTATCTGTCCCTTTTTTGGCCTTCCTCTCTTCCGCTTTGCTGGAGCTGGTCGCGTTGTTCCTTCTGATTTAAAAACAAACTTTCTACTGCTTTCCGTCCCTGGAATTTCACCGTCCTCTGAGGATATAGACCAACTTTGGTGTTCTGTCATTCTAGTATCTTCGTCAGATGCAAGACCTACATCAGATTTTTTGTTCTCAGTATTTACAATTTCGCATTCATTTATCTTTGAATTATTATTCTCTCTAGTCACCTTTTCTACAGAGTTTAACAGTAAAGGACCAGTAAAACTTTCACTATGTGCTTCTTTTGAACTTGCCTCAGAAGGATGTTCCGATGGCATATCATTTTTATTATTAACGCTGCAATCTTTTATATCAGATACCGTTCTCGGCTCTGGCAAAACGAGTGGGAGTTCACATTCCACATCACTGGATTTCGTTGCTTCTGCCCTCTTTTCTTCTGTTTCATTCAAACAATCTAACTCCTTTTCATTAGACAGTTTCTTTTGAGCATCAACATCTGTTTCTTCTTCTTGTTGAAGTTGCAGTTCTAGAAGCTCTCCAAGATCACCGATGGATGAGTCTTCTGATTCTCCATCTCCACTCTCCTCGTGAGAATCACCCTCACTCGAGCTAGAAGACAGGGATTCCTGATCCTCCACAGTGCTGAGGTCTGGTAGAGGACTAGGTGGTAACGGAGACAGGACAGGGTAGAGTGAGAGAGAACAGACCTCATTTAGTATCACAGCGGCAGATTTCCCCCTTGCGATCTCAACATCTGAAAGGAGTTCCTCTGCCAAGTCTGTTGTTATGGCCTTAGTACTGCTTGATGGGGTGACCCGCTTTTTTCTGGAACAGAAAACATAAGACAGCTTAGTAGAGTTAACCTTTTGTACATGACTTCTTGTTTACTGAAGTGGGACACTTTCTATCCCAGCAGAGATGTCTTATAGCGCGTACCTAAATTGAGCCACCAGAGTGGCTCTGACTCCACGGGGGCTGACTCCAAAAGCCAAATGAAATGCTGTTTTAGTGCAGAAATCATGAACACGCTGAATCAGAACTTGGGTCCGATTACTTTAGGTTCATAAAAGCAATCCATCAAACTGACATGACAATGCTTACCTTTGTCGTGAAATGATGGCTGGATTTTCAGAACTTGAATTTTGTTTTGCTGTAAATGATACAAGAATAAACATATTTTTTTCAAACACAATGTAAACTAAATAAGCTTTGACCTCAAAAGGAGAGTTCCCACATATCAAACACAACCAGGGATGGTTAAAGGCTGTAGGTTGAGATATTGCTTCATGGGGATTTACGGAAGCAGGGGGAAGCAGAGTTTTTTGTGTGCGCCTATTATCATTACTGGTAGGGATCCAGGACACAAAACCAGATGTATCCAGTAAACAGCAATAACTGCACAGTGAGCATTGTGTGCCCATTGGCCACCATGTACCTCATTTCCACTCTCCTTCTGTCCTACTTACCACAATGCCCTTTCACCCTGAGGAAACCTTACATACATGTACTGGCATTCACACTTGGTGTATTACTTACAATTGGCTTTTCTAGTAGTGGTGCTCCCTGCTACTCTCAATTCCTTCCTGAGTTGTTTCACCTCTTCCTGAAATTGAGTGAATTGAAATTGCAGTAAGGCATATAGTACATAAAAATCAAACCAAAAAATGATAAAGTCGTGGATATGAAGTGAGATTGTAATGTTTCCTAGACAGCTTTGTCTTGTTTCCTAGCTAAAATATACAGTATAATAATGTTATCAAAGTTGTTATTACATCAATGACCACTTCTTATTGTATTTCCACGCCATGCTAGGTTCCCATTCAGTTCGTCATTTGTGTCTAACACAAAGAATGGGCAGGGGATACAGCCAATTGCGTTTGAGCGTTTTACCCTAACAGTTCGCACGTTATGTTTGAACGTTTGAAAGTTGCGTTTCTAGGATGAAACGAGACGTTTCTATGGCGAACCAAAGAGTTCTGTCCTCTCTGATTGGTCAGTGAAAAATACACATGGCGGTTGCCCTTGGAAACGTCCGACTTTTTGTCTCACAACGCAACTTCAAACGTTAAAACGTAACGTGCGAACTGTTAGGGTAAAACGCTCAAACGCAATCAGCTGTACTGATGCCATGCCATCTAGAGAACATTTTCAAGTTTGATCGGCCCACAACTATTCAGAGTAAAGACTCAATGTGCCCACTCATTCATTTCTATGTCACACATATCCACAAGTGAAACAAAATTATTATTCAGCACATTACACAGTTCTTACTTTCAATGTCTTGACATCAACATCATTTTTATCAGCTTTCCGAGTGGCAACACCAAGTTCCCTGCTCTTTTGCCTTATCATGCCTATCAAAAAGAGAATAAAAGGTATCAGTAAAATTCTCTTTTTCCAGGATTCTACCACCAGGATTAATCCAGGAAAGGTTTTGCTAAAGTGTTGGACTAGTGGATGATTTTGACATGATATTTTGGTGAATCAATGAGCAAAAAAACGAGATACATGTACATCTTAAAGGCCCATCACCAACCGAGAGCCTTTGCGGACTCTTAGCCAATCAGAGCATCCGAAAAACAATGGATCAATTTGAAAACAAAAGAAAACGGGGCGCAAAGGCTCCCGGTTGGTGATGGGCCTTTAAATATCTGCAACGATGGAAAGTCAAGTAACCATCATATAAGGCTGAGAATAGTTATTATCATAGAATGAAATGGATTGAAGAATGATATTATATTTTGAGTTTTGAATTGCCTTTTGTATTGTTGGTATTAAAACACTCTAGATCCTAAGAAGAAAATTTCATGACTAAAAACACACCAGAAAAGGAAATAACTTACTTTTTTCTTTCTTTAAATTTTCCTTTGTCTTTTTAATCTCATCAGTCAGCTTATCAATCCTACAACAAGAAGCATTATTCAAGAGTTACTACATCCAGCAGGAAACATTGTGGTGGCTTCTAATACTTTAAAGGAGCCAAAACATCTTACCCATAATGCACTGCTTTGCCACCATTTTTGATGCCATTATTATTTGTCTATCTGTCACATTCTGCCTTAAGAAATATGAGAAAACTTATAAAAGTATGTGTAAGTCATAGTTTCTGATTTACTGTAAATAGAAACAAAGCAATACATTGTGGGAATGGTGCATTGGGTCCTTGTGGTGAGCCTGGTGGTAGCTAAGGATACTGCTCTAAGAGACCACTTTGGACAAGTTAGTCTCTTTTTTTTTTTAAAGGAAACTATTGCTGGTGGATGTCTTGAACTCAGTATAACAATACAACTTCAACTCAAATGACTTACTGTTTTTGGTTTGCCTGCAACTCTTGGGCTTGGACTTGCTTTTCTAGCAGTAAAGAGCATTCCTTTTCTTCCTTCCCAGCAATCAACTGCCGCAACTCTGTAATGAGATTCTGAAATAAGACAGCAAAATCAATGTTTGGGCATCAAGAGAAAATAACTATTATGTGAAGCAACTGAAGCAGAGAAGAATCTTCTAGGTAATGATACCTCTTGTTTATAGTTCTCCTGCCTCAACTCCTCTATTTTTGCTTCAGCAGTGAATTTCTCCTGGATTAGTCTTTTCACATTCTGAAATGGTAAAAAGTATTTCCCATTTTGAACAACTGTACTACCATAAACAAATTACTTTACTCCTTACACACTTTACTCCTTACATTTTATTTATATTACTGGTCATAATTCAAACAACCCATCACCTTATTAAGAGGCTCTGCACTTTTAAGAGATTGATCAAGCTGAGCTTGTATGACTTCTTCATTCCTGAAAATGATCCAAAGAAACAACTCATTTGCAAGTTTACATTCCAAAATGCAGTTAACACCAGCAAGATAATGAGTAAAACAGACTCCAGGCACAAATCCATTTGATAGATACACCGCCTTAAGGTTGCTGAGAACCTTTGCGCACGTGTTCGAAAAAAAAATCATACACGTCCTTAGTTTAACCAAAACATATCAACCTATATATCGTTGGAAAGCTTATAGAATGGACTATCGAACTATGGCAAAAAGAAATATTTTTTTCATAATTAGAAATTTTTTTAAGGTTTTATTAAAAATTCGGGTGTAAGAGTTTCAAGAGATAACGCTGACGAACTGCTAGACCTTGACTCCCAAGTAACACATTGTTTTAATCCTTAAAGTGTTTCTCGAAAACCGTGTCTGCGTTTTTTAAAATTTGCTTTGCTCAAAAGTTATCGAACTTTTAAATGTCGAAGGTCAAATTTTGTAGAATTTTCACGCTCTAAAAATTTTAAAAATTCATAACTGTTGAACTAAACAAAATTTAAAAAATCGCAGACACGGTTTTTGAGAAACACCTTTAAGGATTAAAACAATATGTTACTTGGGAGTCATGGTCCAGCAGTTCGGCGGCGTTAGCTCGTGAAAATAGCACACCAAAATATTTAATCAATGCTTTAAAAAAAATTACAGGTATCAATAAGTGACTTCTTTTTGCCATGGCCCGCTAGACCATTCTATAAGCTTTCAAACGATATATAGGTTGACATATTTTGGTTAAACTAAAAACGTATATGGTTTTTTTTTTCGAACAACGTGCGCGAAGGTTCTCAGTAACCTTAAAAAAGACTTGATTGTACAATCTGCAACAGCTGTCTGATGCATGTTATTCCAAGGAGTTTCAACATTGTACCATAGGGAGGGAGAGCCAAATCTTTGGCTACAGTGTGTGTCACAGTATAACTACTGTTACAGTTTAAAGGTATTAAAATATGGACATTTCCTTGACCTTGTAGAAGCAAATCCCACAAGAAAAATTCCATCCATGTTTATTAATACTAATTTCATTAAACATACCTTTGACTTGCTTCCAGCTTTTTGTGCAGTTCAGTGATCTCTTTGGCTTTCTCTTCGACATGTAAGTGTATGTCAAGGAATCAAAGTACTATTTTGTTTTGCATGACTGTCCAGCTGATGTCCATAATGAGGCAATGAGCTGTCCCAGAATCAGTTTTTGAGAATATAACAACTTATTTATATCATTGTTGTTGTTGCTGTTATTGTTACTCTTATACTGTTACTGTTATTCAGTTATTGTCTGTATTCCTGCAAACTACAAGTACATGGACACTGTACCTTCAAAACTACCATCTTTCCATCCCCCATTCCTGAAAAATGGATTTTAGTAACCTAAAACAAGTGGATATCAAAGTGAGCTTAATAAATCGCCCTTAACTAACAAAAGGATATCATCACATTTCTGTTGGTATTTTCGGATCAGTTTACTGTTGAGAGAAGTGAATGCAAATACATTAGTTGTGGTTGCATTAGCCAATTTATTCACAGGTAACCAGCCCTTATTATTGAGAAGGTCAACTGATTTCTAAGAGTGACACTAGCTCCAATAAATTTTTATGCATATGTAATTCCATGCAACCCCATTTCTTGCTAACCATACGCAAATAAAGTATTTTTTTTACATGGCTATAAAAATGTCCCATAACTAATTTCACTCTAAATGCACAGGTAAAGTCGGTTCCCTATAGGCATAGTATATTTTGGTCCAATCAGGGCAGTTTGAGCACTATACACTAGATTTCTTGTCAAAAGTCTCACATTGTTAAATAGCTATCTTGGCCTGATTGAACTTTGATCAAGGAGGTTTTATCGTGACAGTCAACCCAGAGCAAGATGGCTATTTCAACAATGGGATACTTTGAACAAGAAATCTAGTAAACCATGAATATATCTGCTAAGGTTTGTCAATAGAATTTGCACTGATGATCAAAATAAATTCAGTGAAACATTTTATACACAATAGTTTATTGGATGGAGTTGTCAAAGGAAAAAAAAACAAGTTTATACAGCACAACAGAATTATAATAAACAACTATTTTCATTGAGTAATTATGCCGCGAAGTCTTGAAATGTGTGGGTTACATAACACTCTTATGTAACAGCGTGTTGTTGAATTAAGGATACATTCCTTTGACAAGTCTTGTCTTATTTAAAGGAATCCTGACTTTGATTCATGGCCTTTTCACTCAGAAGATACGTAAGCCCGTGAGTCGCTAGTAGATTTCTTTTTCGTTTCACCAGATTACGTCGCCTCAGCCGATGTCTACATGCTTTCGCCCAGTTCCAGATGCCGCCATACCTGCAGCCACCCGCTTGTTGAAGCCTCTGCCGATCCCGTTCGTGCCGCTATTTGCCTCGTATATGGCGAGCTTCCAGCCCAGTTCCAGATGCCGCCATACCTACAGCCACCCGCCTGTTGCAGCATCTGCCGATCCCGTTCGTGCCGCTATTTGCCCCGTATATGGCGAGCTTCCAGCTCTAATTTGGACTTATTCAAAATACCATGTTTGCTCGTGTGTCGAGCCTAAATTGGACTTATTCAAAATACCATGTTCGCTCGTTCGTCGAGCCTAAATTGGACTTATTCAAAATACCATGTTCGCTCGTTCGTCGAGCCTAAATTGGACTTATTCAAAATACCATGTTCGCTCGTTCGTCGAGCCTAAATTGGACTTATTCAAAATACCATGTTCGCTCGTGTGTCGAGCCTAAATTGGACTTATTCAAAATACCATGTTCGCTCGTTCGTCGAGCCTAAATTGGACTTATTCAAAATACCATGTTCGCTCATTCGTCGAGCCTAAATTGGACTTATTCAAAATACCATGTTTGCTCGTGTGTCGAGCCTAAATTGGACTTATTCAAAAGACCATGTTCGCTCGTGTGTCGAGCCTAAATTGGATTTATTCAAAATACCATGTTCGCTCGTTCGTCGAGCCTAAATTGGACTTATTCAAATACCACCATGTTCGCTCGTTCGTCGAGCCTAAATTGGACTTATTCAAAATACCATGTTCGCTCGTTCGTCGAGCCTAAATTGGACTTATTCAAAATACCATGTTTGCTCGTGTGTCGAGCCTAAATTGGACTTATTCAAAATACCATGTTCGCTCGTTCGTCGAGCCTAAATTGGACTTATTCAAAATACCATGTTTGCTGTGTGTCGTGCCCGTTATTGGATTTATTCAAAATACCATGTTGGCTCGTGTGTCGAGCTTTGGAGCCTTATTCCTCACATTTGCTGGTTTGTATATTCAACTCTTATTTAGACATTTGTAAGTAGAACTGCTAAGAATTCTAAGTTTCTTTTTCCAAGTGCCCGGTATCCTGGTCGCGCCAATATGGGTTTTCTTATAGAAACCCTTCAATTCATCTTTGATGAGTTTTTGGCCCGACTTGGCTATTGGGAACTTTCCTTTTTAAGCTTAGTTTTTTGTGCTCTTTTTGCGTCTGGTATTCCGACAATTTTTTCGTATACTTGTCAAGATGCTAAGCCACAGACACATTAACATAGCGTGTAAAACCTGGTTTGTGGGAAAGCTTCCCTACTGGCTAAGTCGGGCCACTGCCCTTAACTGTGAAAGGGAAGGTTTTTCTGAGTTTTGGGAAAAGGTACCCTTTTGGAAGGGTTATTGGGCAAATAAGGTCTTTGGCAGATACATAGTAAGCTGTAGGCTGCTCGATCCGAGGTCAACCCATTTCCCATAACTTAATCCCACACGACCGAGACAATGAGCAGCCTGGTTACCTCAATGAAAATCGTTTACTATTTTCATTGAGTAATTATGCCGCGAAGTCTTGAAATGTGTGGGTTACATAACACTCTTATGTAACAGCGTGTTGTTGAATTAAGGATACATTCCTTTGACAAGTCTTGTCTTATTTAAAGGAATCCTGACTTTGATTCATGGCCTTTTCACTCAGAAGATACGTAAGCCCGTGAGTCGCTAGTAGATTTCGACCCACCCACCTCCCCTTCGGCGACGTAACATATACCGCGTACTTCCGTCCGCCTTCAGCCGCTCTTTACCTCGGTCAACCCATTTCCCATAACTTAATCCCACACGACCGAGACAATGAGCGGCCTGGTTACCTCAATGAAAATCGTTTACTATTATGACAACTTACTCAGTTGAAATAATCTTTTCTCTGATGATCTTCAATGTCATCGCCTGTTCTCTTTTTGTTGACTCCATTTCCTGGAATAATTAAAGAAACAGTAAACAAAATATCTAAGGTCCATCGAATGAGCGGACAAAAGAGGAAGTGTGGATCGAGCTGCAACGTTGTTTGGACGTTGTGGATTTCTTTGGTTAGCAAAATAATTTGTCAAGCTTTAGACCAGGAACTAATACTATTCTTTCAAAAAGATGTTACTATTAATCATATGTATGCCAAGGTGCCATTCTTAAACAAAATACCGAGTTGGCATAGATTTTTCACTGGTAACCAACAAATATCTAGAGCGCGTGTACCATGTGCAAGTCGGTCGGAAGTGTGACTGCAATTTCATTTCCATCCAAAGTTTAATACCTGAGACAACCGGCTACAAGAGGAACACATTTCATCGACGAATGAATTCTCTCCCATTCTGCTGGATAATCTGTAAACCAAACTGACCAGGTTTGCAGGGACTTTATGGTAAAGAACACCTTGTCTTTGACGTACCGCCACTTTCGACCGCCATGTTGGATTTCACACACAGGGAACCCAAACACTGTCACACTGTCGAGTTATTGGTTGCGTTGGGACTGGACACTAACCGCGCAACATTTGAAGTCCACTCGGTGGAAATGGCGGGACAAACAAGCTTGGAAATGATAAAATATCGGACTATTTACCACTCAAAAACTCTGAAACACCGCTTAAAGTCGCTTCCCAAGAAGGTAGGTCGCCAATGTTGTATATTATTGAGTTCAAACGAATAGAAAAGCCCGTCAAATTGGCATATTTTATCATTTTTTTTACCACGCCACGTGACCAGACGTAGGCATTTTGTAGCTACAATGTTTCTTTTTAGTTTCTGCATTGTTGTGAACCATTACAAGCGGCAAAACTTCAAAGAAAGTAAAGTTATTCATTGTGGAATACGACACTAAATCGCTACCAAAACTCGCGAGGCTAAACTTCAAAGAAAGTAAAGTTATTCATTGTGTTTGTGTGTGGAATTGGCCACTTGCACTAACTACCTCTTAACGATGTTTTGTCAAAATCAATTCCAGAAACACAAAGAACCAATTGATATTAGCCAGAAATTGAAGATTCAGCTTCAAACCTCTAACCTGGTGCAAATGGCAGCGAGTTGAATTTTCAAGATTTTATCCAGAATGTATAAAGTACTAGCTGATGCCCGTGAAAAATTCACGGAGTGTAAGGGGGAAATTTACTAAAAGTGTTCTCTGTTTAAAAAAAACGGGGAAAAAAATCACAATGGCCATATGGATGTGGGGAGGGGTTCATGATTTCCCCCTTCCATAAACTGCTGGATTTACATTACTAATAACCTCCCATCAGCATGAGTACCCGTCCCACCATGCCGAAATAAATGAAGTGAGCCAAAAAGGATTTTTTTTGCACTGGTCTCCCTGCTTGGGTTGACAAAATCACGCGTGTGTCAGTCTCTCAAATCGGTCAAAGAACCCGTGAAAATCGAAAGCGCAATTTGACTTCGGAATTGTTTGTATGTTTATCATATCTCAGCGAGGGGAGAGAAGAAACAGGTCAAGTAAAAATGGTCTAAGGACTAATAATTTTTTTTAGTTTATATTATTTATATTTTTCGGCTTTATCCCTCGCTTAAAAAATTGCTTGAATTAGAACTTAGGCCAAAGTGAATCTTTTCCAACAAAAACATGCCCACTGGAGGGATTTCCCCTTCTCTTCGGGACTGTGTCCTTCGTTTTGCGATAGAGCCGTCAGGATTTATACTTAGAGAATATTATTCATGACTTTCACGGACTTTGTTTTGTAAATGTGTCATTTCGACTTAGCATGACTTAGCGCGTGCTCCGAGGGAAGCAATGTAGTGTGTGCGTTTGTTGAAACTTGAATGAAAATTTTTCTCAGCTCAAATCTTTCAAGTTAGAATTATCCCTGCACATTCCTGTAAGTAATCTGTAGGAGAACCATTTAGGTTTGAATGTCAATGGTGCTTTCGGCTGCGCGAACCGAGTTCTTTTTTAGTTTCTGTGGGAGAATTCAACATGGCGGCGATGGCGGCTTTGCCCCTCGCTTAAGAAATCGCTTGAATTAGAACTTAGCGCGAGGTGAATCTTTTCCAACAAAAATACGCTCATGGTCCAGATTTCCACCTTCCCTTCGGATTTGCGAACTTCTTTTGGCGGCACAGCTTCAGGGCTGAGCGGAGCGAGTGTCGACACGATTTTCCTTACGGTATTAATATATAGATATTTATTATAGAAACACCAATGAAATACCAGGTGATCTCCCGCGCGAAAACTTGATATCTTCACGTGAAAATATCATGTTATTTTCACATGTGAAAATATCACACTTGCCTTTGCTGAATGCTCGCCTTATAAGCTTAACTCAAATAAAATTTGAATTTGGTATTGATGTTTATATAATAAACAGAACATTACATGGCTGCGCGGAGATACAAATTTTATCTTCTCGTGTTAAAAATTTATCTCACTCGTTCGCTTCAACACTCGAAGATAAAATTTTGTATCTCTGCGCGGCCATGTAATATCCTCTATGTATTGTATTTGGGTCATGTGACCCAGTTAGTGCAAGTGGCCTATTCAACACTAACTCACTACCACGCGACAAATTTAAATTTCAACTGAATGGGCTCAAAATTTATAATTTGTTGAATTGCTAGGGTGGACTAGATTTATTTCTGTTGGAGTATGCCTAGTAATTTTGCTCATAAAATTTGTGTGACCTCTAACACACATAGCACCCTTAAGGTATGAGTATACCTTTGCGCGAGGGATGTCAAATTTTTTGCGAAAAAAATTACTGTCGCGTCAATATTTACACTACAAGGGCCATTTATATATCGTTTTAAAGCTTATAGACCGGCCTTACTTACTAAATGGTATATTTCTATGCAGCGTTACTTTGATGGATCGTTTTCGTCGCTTTATGCTTCAAAGGAAAAGTACCAATTTTGCTTTTTAAGAGCTCCTGCCACTTCCAGTTAATGTTAAAAGCTCCAGATTTCCGCAAAATGTATTCCTTAGAGGGCGATCTGAAAAAAGGTGTGTGGGATTATTGATATTTTACGTATTTGTGGAAATATCACGTAAAACAGGTTGAAAATCGATATTTTTGGCAATGTTAACACAAAAATTAGCATAAAATATGTTTTGAAAGGAAAATCAAAAATCCCGCACACCTTTTTTTAGAACGCCTTCTAAAGAATAGATTTTGCTTAAATTTGGAGCTGTGCAATTTAATTGGAAGAAGCTGGAACTTTTTAAAGAAAGTCGGTACTTTTTTCTTTAGACCTAGAAAAATATATGTTCATGTACAATATAATGAAAACAAAATTACTCATCAGATAGACCAACCTTTGTCACATGATACGAATTTTTTTACCGCGACACACCTCAAAGGTATACTCATACCTTAACTGTTCATAACTTTTGCCAGGAGGCTTATTCAAACCGAAAAGTCATGTGAGGGTCTCGACTGAGAATCGAGATGCGAGGTGCTCAAATCCGAGCTCAAAAGGTTGTCCTAGCTAAATTTTTGGTAAATTTTCCCTGGGATTTCTCACCGGTCATACCAAAAAATTTTGGTAAATGGAAAGCACCCCAGGCCTGTTCAACTATCATAGGATTTTTGTTGCAGTAAAACATACAGGCCTTCGTATAGGTCGGTACATTGTCATGCAACTTTGATAAATGATTTTTAAAGGATGAGCTACATTTAAAATCTGAACACATTACTAGAAACAGCAGATTTACATTAGTAAAATTCCCAAGTTTGAGAGTAATAGGTTAAAATCTAGGGAAAATATAGTCATGAGAAAAATAATAATTACCTCATTAAATTTTATCTTTGCCATTGTTTTATCTGTTGCCTCAAAACTTGGCAGGGTTACAAATTCTAGTTACCGGTAGGTGCTTTCCAGATAATACAACCTCGCCCTTGACAAATCTCAGTATCATGTTCAACATCGTCCAATATTTTAGTTATTTGCTGGTAGGAAATAAAACTGTCACCTCCTACAAGACAAAATTTGTGACCCTCACCTAAATATTGTCCCAAAAAAGACAAAGCGAGAAACCCATCAGGGCTTGAATTGTGTCCAACATTTTGGGCTTGGTGACAAAAAAATTGGCTACTGGTATACCAGTCAATATAATTTTAAATGGTTGTAAAAAGAAATTATGACTAATGGTGACTAGTTTCTACAACCTAGGCATAGGCAAGCAACAAGGTAAACAAGTTTTACTCCTTGGACTGTGATTCTCTTACTGTGTACACCCTGGTTCTCTGCTTCTATCCCAAATTTGTATGCAAGACCTGAAGTGATTCAGTTGAACAAACATAACACAACTCAAATTAAATGTTTTCTAACCATATCGTATATCCTTTAATTTCATATATGTTTGCTGCTTCATAAAGTGTATGCACAATTTCTCCCATTAATAACTGGCAAAAATTGGCTTGTGATTAACTTTCTTTGTTATTTAGGCCGTGGGTGGCAGAAAGAATAAAAACGAAATTTAAATTCAACTATTTGCCGTTCATTCATAACTGGCGTCTTTTGAGTTTCAGAATTTTTCCGAAATAAAAACACAAATAAAACTTGAAATCTCATATTCAAGCGCGGGAGTAGTATGCTTGGCCTAGCGCTAGCGTTCTCTCTGCGGGAAGCTGATTGCCTTTATTAGATTTCAGTTGTTGTTACTAATTTGTTAATTAACTCTCAAACAGAAAACGTTTCTAAATGGCGGGTTTGTGTTATCTTATTCATTTTGTGATTTTCATTGTGATTACCTATTTCCACTTCTAACTTCAATAATCACGAAAAACTTTATATGTTGAAATCCGATATGTTCTCACCACCCAACGCAAATTTGTTCCCTTTTGACATCTTGTTTTATTTGATGCTAGCAGGAAGAGTGAGGGCAAAGGGCAGCTTGAAAAAAGCCATATTTCCAGCGGGGTTCAAATTGGACGCTTCATTTCTCAGCTTGAACAACCACCATAGCAGCGGAAGAGGCAGATAGTCATTCTGTGAATCACCAAAAGATCCCGCCCCCACTTTCACTAAAATATGTTTTAGTTTTGGGCTGAAAAAGGTTTTATCCTTATAAATGTAGTGATGTCGATAATTTTTAAAGAACATTTAATTACTGAAAAAATGCCGTTTTCTGGGCCATCCTTGTAGCAGGCTTGTTGGTTGCGATTTAGCCTGTGAACCGTATATCGTCACGCATAACGGTACTTCACGTTCACGCACACGTTCACTTTACGTCACGCTCGGAGACGCGTGACTTTTCTGGCCAATAGGATCCATCGGTGTTCGAGGAAGCCATTTAGTGTTTTGAAACGCGACACCCATTACCTGCCGGAATGGGAAAAATGCATGCATTTAACTTGGTGTCAAAATTGAATACAACCGTGGACAAATCATAATAGCGGTGTAGCCCTTTTATCTGTTTATAGATACATTTTCTAAATAAATCTTGGCGGGGGAAATATCTACCGTAAAACGCGTGAAATGGCAAGGTGACTTTTTCCGGCCTTTTCTTCGTGAGTTCCGTTTTCATTTTATTCCATTTCGTGTACTTTTCAGATGGAGGGTCCGCCTTCGAACACACCCATTAAGAATTCTCGCTTTTTATTCGGAAAGCGCGCAAAGATCAAGAAGTCGGTCCAGGTACCAGAAGAAAAGGTGGCAAATTATCAGGGAGAACAAACGAGCAATTGAAAGAAATTACCCCCTTTTTGTTTTCCACTCAGCTGACTTGTCATTGCTCAAGCCACCTGCTTTGCGCGCTCCGATTGGTCCGCCGTTTGTTGACATTTGAGAAAGCCACTTGACTGTCACATGACATGCGAAGCGTTCTACCAAAATACAGAGATTCGAAGAAAATATATGAAACTGAAGAGTGATCGGAGAGCTTTTTGATCGAACTCAGTATGTTTTGGAATATTACGTGACGGCTGTGGGATTTTTCTGAAGAGGGCTCGGTGCGATGGGAGATCGAGGGGAGAGAATGAATATTGAAGTGAATACGTTGAGTGGGAATGCTAAGGCGATGGCAACATAACAAGATGAATATAAATGGGAAGCGAGAAAATGGGATTGTGTGCGAGATCAAAGATCACAACTCTTCCGTAGATTCCATGGACGGCAAAATAAATGGGTTTCTTCAAAAGCCTGAAGTCTGTGGCGAAGGTTTATCGACCACAAGTCCTGAAAACGAAAAACGTTCGGAAGACGAAGTAACAACACGGAGACCGAGACCGAAACACACACCTCAACTCTTGGTGGAATTATTCAGGGATTGCTTGGCTGCCTTCGTCCCGTTTGGAGCCTTATAGGAAAAGGAAAAAGGGATGAGAAGAGTGACTCGTGGGTCATTCCATTTGAGGAAATTCACGAACTGCAATGGTTGGGTTCGGGAGCGCAGGGAGCGGTGTTCCTGGGAGTCTTTGCGGAAGAACAAGTGGCAGTGAAAAAAGTACGACACGAGAACGACACAGATATCAAACACTTGCAAAGCCTCGATCACCCAAATATTATACGTTTCAAGTAAGTAAAAAACAAAGATTTAACAATAATCTTAGTGATAAAATATCTGTGCTGATTTACTACGTTTTATCTAAAGTGGTATGACAGCGTTCCGTGACAGGTTTGTATATGTTATACTCTGATGTTTTGTGAAGTCAACTTTAATTCTTGTGGCCGTATTTTTCTCAACAAAGCACCACCAACTCGAGAGAAAATCAGTGTCAAATGTATGCTTTGTGGGTTATATTTTGAACATGACAACAAACAAGAGCTGGCTTAATAGAACATGGCCTGGCAAATCTCCATTGTCAAAGTTTATTACCAAAATCTCAATACGTTTCGGTTGTACGAATTAAATATAGAATCCGGTTCGCGCGAAATGTCAAGAAGTCTCGAGGAATAGTACGAACCTTTCAACTAATAAATCAAGTAGATTTAGAATCTGAAACATGTTAAGTTTTTTCTGAAGCAATATAATATTATGGATATTTTTTCTACGTGCTAATTTACGACCCAATGGAGTTGAGCTTATTATCCCCTCGTTAAAGGACAGAAGATTACTTGTGACTAAATATTATTGGCCTTGCAACATGTATGACGAAGGTTTCCTTGTCTCCGAGAGGCCAATATTTTCAAATAATTCATCATCATTGTAAATACAAACATGTATTTTCGTGCAGTTTTGCTATAAAAGGAATTACTCAGTTGTACGACAGGGAGGGTTTTTTTTGAAGTGTGGGTGAAAAACATAAATAAGTGAAAAATGGGAATTGCGACCATTGCGCGGTGTTTTCATGTCGGAATTTCCCGTCAACTCCTAGTGCAGTATCTTTGTTTTTTAATGTGAGAAAAAATATTGAATATAGCTTTCCCATTTTGAAAGTGTAAGAATGAATTTTTATAAAACAAAATACAAAAATAAGTAAAAAGTAGGAATCAGCATTGTTTTCCAAATTAGATTTATCATCATGAGAAAGTGAAAAAATGTTCTTCTTACTGCAACAAATATTGTGTATCTAGATATTTAATATTAAAGTATTATAACCTTTTAGTGATTTTGTATAATATAATTACGATGCTGATTTACAGGTTTCAAGAAAGACAGCCAGCCTTAAAGCGTATGATCCTATATCTGGCGAATTAGTTCTAGGCTTTTTTTGTGTTTTTAATGAGTTTCCATTAAGATGATTGGCAATTCAAAGAACATGATATTTAATTACTAAATAACATTATCATAGATGAAATGGATCGTGACACACTAGATGGGATACTGTTTCAAAATGTCTAACATAGTGCATTATAGAAGTTATGTATGAGTCAATTCCAGCGCTGACCATGCCCCCCCCCCCCCCCCCCCCCCCCCCCCCCGGGCAACCCCTGGGATTTTGGTCATTTCTAAAAATAAAACTGAAAATTCCCCGCCCCCGGGCTAGCAAAAATGCAAAATACCCCACGGCGGGGAACACAAAAAGCGGAAAAATGCCCCACCCCCGGGACGAGAAAAAGACGGTAAGATTCCATCGACTCTGCGGGACAAAGCTTCACAACAAAAACTTCAACTCTATTTATACTGTCCGAGCAGTTATAATTCGTTTCAGTAAATGTACTTTAGTTTTCTCGTCTTTGAACGAGTTCCCATTTCACTGAAAGTGAGACAAAATATAAAAAAAGAAGTGAAACTAAGGTATTAGTACTACAATATCGGTAGATATTCCTAGTTCGCCGTTGTAGCCATTTCTGCAAATTGTCTCCGGAATCTCTCAATGCGAAATTTACTTTTATTCTATTTGCAGAGCAACTATTTCACAGTTATGTTACTTGTGACTTTTTGCAAAATTGGAACTCTTTTATAGTGTCAATTCATTTTTATGTTTTTCCACTGAGACGAAATTGCGAAATCTGTTTCTTCTCTATAGCAGACGTTAACTGCGAAATGTGCAAATGTGTCTTCCCCAAACGTGGTGTATACGGGCTATGCTCTGCATTATATTTTATGTGGCGTTATTTTCTGTAACTGGGACTTTGTAACTGCCAAACGATAGTTATTGTAACTGGTGTTGTAGTTCGCAAAACCCGACTCGCTCGAGATGAAAAAAACAAATTTCCCCACCCCCCTCCCCCGGGGAAAAAACAATTCCCGACCCTGGGGCCAGCAAAATTTTCAAAATTCCCCACCCCAGGGAAGGCAGTGGTGCGCAAATGCCCCACGGTGTCCCGGGGGGGGATGGTCACCGCTGGAATTGACTGATACATTACTGCACTTAGAATTCAATCAATATGCTCTCCTTCTTTATTTTCTTCCCTCATTTAGGGGTGTATGTAATCAACCACCAGTGTACTGTGTTGTAATGGAGTATTGCCCATTTGGCCAGTTGTTTGAAGTGCTGCGAGATGGACGTGAAATCACACCTGACTTGCTTGTTGGCTGGGCAACCCAGATAGCTGATGGCATGCACTACCTGCATGTTAATAAGATCATTCATCGGGACCTCAAATCTCCTAAGTATGCTTTAATCATAAATTATATATTGAATTTATATTGATAAATATATTATTTCTGGTATAAGTGCATAAATGTTTAAATTGTAGATATGTTATTCAATAGTCCATGAAAATCCTTTTTCAAGGAGCTATATATTAACTCTGATATCACCGCCGTAGCCAGCATACCTTTTACTGAGGCACTTGCCTTAGTAAAAATTTCAAAATTTTATTTTTTTGTACTGAAAGAACCAGAATGAATTTTTTTTAAACCAGCCTTTACCTTACCCTGCCTCGGTAACAATTTTTTCCTGGCTACGGCGGTGGATATTTGAGTGATATTTGTTGTCATTCATTCAGAGCAGAATGAACTTCCTACCACATGCTGTTGTACCTGTTAATGGGTACTCATGAAACACTTACCCATGTGTGTTGTTCTGGCCAATGTCTTTATACAGAAACAAATTTATCAAATTTCCCATACTTCTCACTATTTGGCAGCACCTACATTTTGACTTTTCATCTCACTCTTTTTTAGCATTCTTGTTTCTTCAAATGACATTCTGAAGATATCAGACTTTGGTACTTGTAAAGAGTTCAATGACAAAAGTGCTAAGATGACGTTTGCGGGCACTGTTGCCTGGATGGCCCCCGAGGTGATACGTAATGAGCCTTGCTCAGAAAAAGTTGATGTTTGGTAAGATACACTTATGACTATTATTATTTAATAATCTGTCCAGTGATTGTTGCCAAATAGTCACTGAGATGAAGGCAAGGTGACTTGTACCATATTTACCGTATTTGCCAATAATCACAGAGCTGGAGGTGACTAACTTACTGTTTATGTATAATGGCTCAAATGGCTCATAAGATTTTTTAGACAAATTTTTTTTGGATTTTTCCACAATCATAACAAAACTTGCGTGCCCACTCACAATGATTTCAATGTTATGATCACCTGTAGAAAAAAACTCTTGACCAATCAGCCTGTCGAATTTCTTATAGCCACTTGAGTAATTATACAAAAAGATTTGGTATTTTTTCTAGCTGATCCATAATATTTATTTCATATTTTACTGCCCATAACAGGTCATTTGGAGTTCTTTTATGGGAGCTTCTAACTGGTGAACTTCCATATAAGGTAAATATTATAAGCTCATATCTTAGGGTGTACCTGTTTCCATCATGGGATGCCAAAATTCGAATATCCAATAAAACCCTATACAGTGTATGAGAAATTTGATCCAGATGTGTGATTCCTTGACATTATGAGTCCATCGAATAAAAAAAAAACATTGTATAGAATAGCTTAAGCAATGTTTAAAACATTATGTCACCAAGAGAACTACCATATTGTTTGGAGCAATATTTTTTTACATTTAATTTTTGTCAATTAGGGATCAAAATTGTGAACATATATATATATATATATATTGCATTAGTTGCCATCGGTTGCCATGCGTTTCACAATATTATTGCACTCCGATTATTTTTACATACCCTGCAATCTGGTTTGTTATCAGGGTGTTGACTCATCAGCCATCATTTGGGGTGTTGGCAGTAATAACCTACAACTACCAGTACCCTCCTCATGCCCAGATGGTATACAGCTCCTCATGAAACTTTGCTGGTATGTTGCCCTAATTTGGTTCAACTTTTTAGATCACGCCTCAAAAATCCAAGATGGTGCCCGATCAGCGAACGGACTGGTTTTCCACAATTTTATTTTTAATCAACATTATTCTTGATTTCATGCAGATTGTCATATTTCATTTCACATTTCATAAATAGTACCATATCTATTTTCATTTTCTCTTTTGGCTGTTTTAAGGACTGAAAATTTTGGGAGTGAGGGTCATACAGTTATTAAAATCTTCTTTACTGTTGTTGATAGGAACAGCAAACCTAAAAATCGGCCATCTTTTCGTCAAGTGCTGATGCATATAGAGATAGCAGCAAATGATGTCCTACAAACTGCACCTGATGCTTTCTTGGATCAACAGGTGAAGTCATATACATTTGCATTGAAGTTGTATGAAACCATGTAGATGACCATCCTATTCCCTTAGGGAATAACAATTCACTCAAGTGCTATGTCAGATATTCTAAGAATAAAAAATGATAGCCTTATGGATGTTAACTTCCCATGCCTTTTTTGCTACCTCTTAGGGTGAAACATTTATTTGAGCAATCCCAATTTCCAATCTTTAAGGGGTATATTTGAAATGGTCCCTGATTGCCATCCCCTTTAAGGGGCTGACTCGCCCTACCCACAATGCATTGCTGTATTTTTTTTGCATTATTCATTGTATAAGAAACCCTGACTTGATGCAAAGGATGCATACTATTACAAGCTTTTCTCATGTTTGTAAGGTAAAATGTGCTAAACTGACAAACAATAAAGGTATCTAAATTGACGGCAAAGCAGTGCATTATGGGTAGCCTGAGTCCATTTTAATTTTTCCTGACAATCATCCTAATATGTTTTAGGGGTAGCCACCCCCCCCCCCCCCCCTGAAACACTTTAACATTGTTTGCATACAAAAATATCCAGGGCAAGTCACATGGATCAATGAGCTGTCAAAAGTTAGAGAGTAATATAAATGTTTAACTAGGTAATGGCAACAGGTTATGTTAGCAGGGGAATCTTGGATTTCACTAAAATTACATAACCCTACAGCCAGGTCAAACAACCAAACATTTTTTTAGAGGAGCAAAGTAAAAATAGAAATAATCATGGATTAGTGAAGTGCATTCCCAGTCATACTTGCTGTGTGCACTGTTTTCAGCTTGCACTGACAAGTCACAGCAAACCAGTTAGCAAAACCTGTATGACCACTTGTCTAGCAAAGGCATGCAAATAAGGCAGAAACACACAATGCTACATGATTAGGATACAATGATTAGGAAACAAAAACAAATCACATTTTACCATGACAGCATTTTGTCTTGTCTTGAAAAAAGTGTGTCAGTTTGGGAGAAAAATATATGTATAAGCAAGTAATTATTAACTTTATTGGTTTCTCTTATTTTTACCCTTTAGATAAGCTGGAGATCTGAGATAAGTGTGGAGTTTGAAAAGATGAAAAATGAAAGTGCAAATTTGCAAAATTTACATCAACTACAGAGACTGGATGAAGAGCTGATTCAAAGGCGGAAAGAAGAACTCCGACATGCACGAGATATTCGAATGCATTACGAAGAGAAGCTGGAACGTGCAAACAGCCTTTACCATGAACTGAACCTTTGTATGGAACAGCTAGAGATAAGAGAAAAGGAACTTATCAGGTCTGCTGCAACAATATATCGAACATACCCATAGGGGTAGATGGGAGAGGGTAGATTTGGGTTGGGGAGGGAGCTTCTAATTTTCATGTCTCAACCACATTATGTTGGCATTTCTCCTACTGTCTCCCAGACTGGTTGGTCATGCCTTCTCTTTTTCATCCTCTTACTACAGTGACAATATCACTGGCATTAAAAAACAGGGAGCTCTTGCATTGGACTCTTTGGGCATATTCATTGTGCAACCATTGTGCAAAGTATGCAAATCCAACTTTTTCAACTGGTATGGCATCCCTGCTGATTTTAGGGATAAGGCTAACTCTTTCTGGGCAGTAGGGTAGCCGGCAGAGTTCGTTTGGCTCCAGATGAACACTTTGTCCAAAATGTCTTGGGCGGAGGCGGGGTCATAGCATTCCCGTACCCAGAGCTCCCCGGCTCGTCACCTTGCGGGGGAGGCTCTGATGGCAGCCATTTGACTGACCATTTCACTGATTGGCTGATTTTGAACATTGTGGTATGCACAGAACGTTATTCCTCCCAACGGCTCATTCTCGAACCCAGAGCTCCCCGACTCGTCTCCTCAGCGGCATCAATGAGTTACCAGAGGGAACCCATTCTCATACCCAGAGCTCTGGGGACATCCATTTGAGGGCCGTCGCTGATTGGCTTATTTTGAGCGTTGGAGCATGCGCTGAAAGGTCTTTCTCTCAACAGCTCTGTATTAAATCTCGCGCATGCGTTAGTGGCTGTCACCAGAGCCTCCCCCGCGAGGTTACGAGCCGGGGAGCTCTGGGTTCGAGAATGGAGGGAACCAACCTTGTCCATGGCCGCCAAATTTCCTTTGCCTATTGAGAGCCAGAATTTTTTCTCTGTACGTTAAATTATCTTTCTGCATTGCAGGAGAGAACAGCAACTAAGAGTATATGCGAAAAAATCCAAGAAAAATGTCATGAAGCCTGAACTGATTTCTCGTGCTACGGCTGTGGAAATCATGCTTGGAAAACAACGCCATTCTGTTGCACTTGCATGGTAGGTTGCTTTATGTCACCGTACGCTGATTAATCAAACAGAAAAGAGCACGTTTATACTCTATAACTTAAATTCGCCCTCCTTTGTCCTGGATATTTAGTGCACGAGAAGAAAATAACGGTTTAGCTTGAACTGCTTGCCTAATAGGCAAGTTTTCAGCCCAAGTATTGCAATTGCATATTTTGGAATACCCAAAACAAAGAATCTATTCAACTTAGAACTCTTCTGCGTTATAGGGTGTGTACCCCGGAATCCCAGACTGAGACAACTCTAGCCGGTCCCATCTTGGAATTACTGAGATCGCCGACGTTTTGCGACTGCCCAATTTTATATGAACCATGATTTCGTCTGATATGGCAGTTTTCATATGACTGCCGTCAGTAATTATAAATTACTCGGTAATAAAAATAATAATAATAATGATGCGATTGCTTCGGGTTGTGGTTGGTCGAGGGCATGATCGTTGATCCTTCAGCCAATCAGATCGAGTAGAGAAAACAGTTGCTTGAATTACTCTTGAATTACTATCGCATTTGATAGTGAATTACTCATGAATTGCTTTCACGACAGTCATGTGAGAACCGTTCTAACGAGTTGAGCAAGTCCTCCCTCCCTCTTTTGAATTCTTGATGTGGATCAGATTAAATGCTAAACTTTTCTTCAATTCGTTTTGTTTTCTTTCAGTGCTAACTCCTCGAGCAGCTCAAGCAGTCCGCCACGAGCGGATGGCGTCTGGTGTCCACAAGTGGAAGGAGAAGACAAGGACTGTGAACACAAATCAATCAAGAAATCTCGACCTTATTCTAAGCCGAAAAGACTACGAAAACGGCCTGGTTCGCAGTCTAGTGCAGACTGCAGCCCTGTTACAGTCAGATGTAAAAATTCTCACAACTCTACAGCAGTGGAAAACAACTGCACCGAATTACGAACTCAAGACAAAGTTGATCACAGTGAATTGTGCCCACAACAAGAAATCAGTAAAAGACCTGTCCCGCGGGAAGGTATCAGTAAAACGTCTTCCCCGCGGGATATTCCTGTCGAAAAATGTATCAACGGGCGCGTCCCCATTAAAACTACTAGTCGAGGTAGTAACAGCGGCCCTAATTCCACCTCTTGTAGTAGCGATAGCGGCCCGCAACACACTAGTAGCTGTGGATCCTCGGACGAAGAGAGACAGGGCGGGCCCTGTTCTAATGACTGGAATGTTAATTTAAGAACGTTCAACAATAATAAAAATCGAAATCGTTGCCCTCACAGGGAGCGCCGCTTGACGGCGAGCTCTGAGGACGGTACCGCGGGCTCAGATATTGAATCTGAACTAACGCATGCGCATCACGATGACCTGTCTGGAAAGGAAGATGAGATACGTCGCGTTATTCGTCAGGCCTCACGGTGTTCACTTAGCAATGAGGTGCGTACTTATGTTTGTAAAATTAAGGGCGGCATTCTCTTTGACAGTCGGCGTATAGGCCACATGTTCCAGAATAGATTCGCGTTTCCAATAAAAAAAGTTAATCTCCAATTTGCATTTGCAAAGTGGGTCTCGACATTTTCTTTGCGTAGTTGTTACGCGGGAAACTTCCCTAACCGATTTTGTTAGTGTAAGAGTGCGGTTTACGTAGGTTGTTTCGCGCTTAGCAGGTACTGGATGTCGCCGCAATCCTCCGCACTCGCTTTCTGATGAATTGTAACTTTCCTTTCCATTAGCCGTTTCCACACTAGACACGGAAAACTCGTCTGAGACTTCTGAGACGATTTTTTCGTCCGGACGGAAAACACGTCTTAGTGTGAAACCGGGCCGACGAGACTGATTTTTGACGGGAAATCGTCTGAATTCATATTAGACGGAAAACTCGTCAGACGAAAAACCCGTCATGACGAGTTTTCCGTCCTCTAGTGTGAATGCGGCTAATGTCTCGATTGTAAGCTGGTATTCACATGTAGTGAATAGCTGTAGTCACACTAGAGACGGAAAACTTGTCTGAGACGAGTTTCTTGTCAGAAAAAGTTCCTGTCTTATGTCAATTCTACTCAGAAACACTTGCTTCTTATCTGTCTAAACTCTTCTTCAAAAAAATTGTTTTCGCGTGATCACAAAAGAACAGGGAACCATATTCAAGGCGAGAAACTCGTCTCAGACGAGTTTTCCGTCTCTAGTGTGAATACATCTAATGACGTTCGTTTTCTTTCAACAGAGCAACGAGGATGAAGTCGCATCGCCAAGGAAGAAGCATAAGTCGTCCATAGCGGCCGATGTGCAATTCTAGTTAATACTGCAACACATTTTCAATTTTAATATAATATAAATCTCATTGTTCACCTATGGCGCCTCATTTTGCGCGGTCATGCGTAGGTATCTCTGTCTGCATAAGAATTTTTATGCTGTGGGTTTTATGTGACAATTGTATTTGATAGATATTAAGGGGGGACTGCTTGTGCGTTAAAGGGAGGCTGTCACGGCATAGCGAAATTTAGCCTTACTTTGAAGGGGCTAAAAAACAGTTTCGTTCATTGGGAATAGCCAAAATAACTTTCTAAGTTTGTAGATAAACCTTTTATCTGTCAAACGAATACAAATATGTTGTATCTGCTTCTGTTATTGAGCGGATGGAATCGGATTAAAACTTGATGTTTTTCAATCGTTACGGCCCGTACAGTTGTCAAAAATTGAAAATATGCCACAACAATGCTACTATTAAACGAATGTAAACTAATTATTTTGCTTCTATTGCTTTCTAAAAGTCACATGAAGTATATAAATAGATTTAGGGGTTGTCTGAGAAGACGACGGGTCATATTTTTCAATATTTTGCTTTACCGAGCGTGACAGCCTCCCTTTAACTGTTGAGTTGCCAATAAAAATGGTAACGTACAGTTTCTCTTGTAGATATATAGAAATATTTATTTCAAGCTTCCTGTGTTACAATCCTCGGGAAAAATTGGCGGGAAAAAAATCAGCTAATCAGAGACGTTGCTGTCGGGATGGCGCCAGTATCTCGGGATGGCACCGATCGTACCGGTATCTGCGCCATCCTCGCGTGCCAGGTTACTCCCCTCACCTCCCTTCAAGGAGCCACGTGACCAGACCATTCCAGGGTCATTTTCCTGAGGGGGAGGTGAGGGCCGGGAGGACCCTGGCGCGCGAGGAAGTATCTGCGCCTGTTTTGTGCTGTTGGCTGGAGTTCTCGTTGGCAAATCTTCCTTCATCTTCACGATCAAATATATTTTAGTCACATAAAAATCCCGTGCAGACGTTGCAAACCAGTTCAACCTTCGTGAAAGAGATCAGTAATTGTAAAACATCTGATTCAAATCATTTATCTAGTATCTACTGAGCGTCGCAGAATTTCTCGTCGAGAAGAACAAAGGAAAAGTTGAATGGACACGTTGAACCTTTGGCCCCAGCTCCAAGGTTTTATACTGTATTTATGCGAGGGTGTCCAAATGATTCACACTTCTTGTTGCCCTTCGCGTGAGAATATTATATTTATAGTTCATCAAACTGTGTCAATTGGTCTCTAAAAGCGCGGGCACACTGTTATATTGTTAAAGGCAGGTCCTTTTTAGTTTGACTTCTGAAACCTACACTCTAGCTTTCAAGGCTATGTTCCAGAGTTTTAAGAATATATTCTTCGTAAACCTCAATATACAATAAAATCTTTACAGTATAAATCGATTGTGACTAATACCTTCACTTCTTTATTTATATTTTGTCTCACTTTCAGTGAAATGAGAACTCGTTCAAAGACGAGAAAACTAAAGTACATTTAAAAACGTATTATAAATGCTCGGACAGTATAAATGGAGCTGAAGTTTTTGTTGTGAAGCTTTGTCACGCAGAGTCGATGGAATCTTACCGTCTTTTTCTCGTTATGGAGACTGCAGATGCAGACTCTGATCTTGATAATGGCGTTTATATGTAGACGTCGAATATAAAACACTTACTTCACTGGGACCGAGGGAAACAGATGTTTTTACATTAAAAACCTCCTTGAACAAGGCAAGTCTCTTGTCAATATCTGCAATATCCCATGGCAGTCACTGTGCGTTTATTTTTGCAAGTCTAATAGTGACGTTCACCAGCCTATTTCTTGGCGGGTTTCCACCCCCTGCACGCGTCCACTCGACTCATCTAACACAGGGAACCAGTGGACAGGCTGCAGCGTGATGTTCTTGAGATGATATAACCTTGTTGCCCTTGATGTTGCTACCTGGATCTGGATAGCAAATCAGCTGGTAGAGTAACGGACTCAGAAGCACACATGGGATACTTGAGAATGCGTGACAACGCTAGCGCATGACATCACAGACCCCTTTGATTCCCGGAAATCGGGAAATTTCCCAGAAACCGTAAAACCGCGGGATACAGTCGTCAGCCATTTATGTAAAACAAGCAATATCAGAAGCACTTCTCGTCATGGGTTTCTAGCAATGGGATCCTAGACTTCGGTTTGTGAATTTTCCAAGTGATGGGCCGGCAGGGCTGGAAAGATCTAGCAGATCTATTTCTGAACGATCAAGTTCGCCCTAGTTAACCTGTTTGAGCCCATCCGAGACTTTGTGAGAGAGCGAGGTTCTTTTACAAAGTCAAAGTATAAAGCTGCACCAAATCTACGAGAGACGAGCCAATATGACAAAAAAGGCACGCCGTCCAGTTAAGAGAAAACCCGCCGCTTTAGCTAAAGACGGAAGGATCCAGAAAAAGAGCCAAAAGAAGCACTATAAAAAGGAAGGAAAGGAAGACCTTTTGTCCTTGCTCAGGAAGTTTTCCGCTAGCGAGGTGAAAATTCCAAAAGTGAAAACAGTTTGGGCCAAAGAGATGGCAGAAGAACAACTTGAGCGACTGCGAATCTTCTTCAAGAAGAACTCTGGGGGACTCTTCAGTCATATTGAGTACACCGGCAGTTTTTATGAGCATCTAAAGACTGTTGACGCCGATGAGCTCGATATTATGATTGCTCTTGATGCAAGGAAAGAGGAATTTGAGGTGCTGGACGATGAAAAAACCCCAGGTTATTCACGCTTGAAAGTTTTGCCTAAATCAAAAAGTAAATACAGTGGTCTTATGGATAGCGAGTTCCTGAGCCCTAATAAAGTTAAAAGAAAGTTCTTTGGTTGGATACAGAAAGCAGCGAATGAGAAGACTGATGCACTAGTAGAACTGAAGCCAGTGGAAAATGGCCCTGCTATTACACTTGAGGTTCGAGTTAAGGGTGACACAAAGAAGAAGCTATGTATAGACCTTGTGCCAGCACTGCTGTTTAAAGACAAGACGAAGGAGATCGACCAAGATCGCTATTTGCATTATGTAGCTAAGCCCTACCCTGATTCATTGATCATAAAAAAGAGGGCAACTAAACCCATAAAGAAGCCTTCACTTTTATGGCGAAGGTCATTTTCAATCCAAGAAAAACATGTTTTCAACAAGATTGACAAAGATGACAATGGCTGCAGGAGAGAGTACGAATTGTTAAAACCATATTTAAAACTGATAAGACTCTGGCCAAGCTGTCTTCTTACCACATCAAGACAGCATTCCTTCACTACAATCAAGGAAAAGAAGGAGAGAGACCAAGGGACTGGAGTGGAAAAAAGCTATCTGTGCATTTTCTTGATTTCCTTGATTTCCTACAGAGGAGAATTCAAGAGAAGAAGCTCAGTAGCTACTTTATTGAGGAGCTGAATCTGTTTGATGAATTAACCAACCTGCATTTCAACAACATTGATGGGCGATTAACAAAGATTATCCAAAAGGAGCAAGAACGAGCAAAAATTCTAAAACCTGTTGTAGAGAAAAAGTGACTGCAGAAACGAATGCTGAGATATTGATGGCTGAACAAGGGGAGAAGGGCAACTTCAACCCTTACCCTTTCCCCCCACCCACTCACCCACCACGACACCCCCACACACTTTTCAGCAGATTTTCAAATGTTTTCTGTAAACTCAGCCCCCCTTGCCTAACATTGGCTATAGGTAACAGGGTCAGAATTTTTTTTTGTCATAAGAGGAATGTATCTTTAATAGAGATGAGATCTACAAGCTAAATGGGTAAGAAAAATGCTTTCTTCATCACTGGATGTAGTAGCAGCACCAAAAAACTCCACTAGAAAATGCGAGTGCGAGTGATTTTTTTCCCACACTCGATAATTGAAAAATCTACTCGCATTTAGAGAGTTAGCTTGTGTTGAACCCTGTAGAGATTGAGATGTTGAAATGATGACATACATGTATTAGGATTGGAACACACTTAGACAAAGACAACCACTTGTAGCCCAATGTAATTCAGACCTGGAAATTATTATTAAGTCTTACTTGATATGCTGTGATCAAGCTATTTTGGTTGGATTAAAAGATGGGTTTATCACAAAATTCTCATTTGTCATTGAAAAATGAATAAAAAGTATAAAAAAATCAAGTCCCTTAATTGATTGAACCATATCTGTCAGCTGGGGTTTCTGATGAAGCCTCGGTTTGGAAATCATATTCTGGTCACCTTTTTCAGGCGTGTGAACCCCTCAATCAGCAGCAATAACTGAATAATACTAATGCCAAACTCTCAGATATGTGTAGGGATGGGGGAGAGGTACCCTTGCAAAGCTAGGAAGTCTCAAAGATTTTGTCTTAGCAGTGTTTATTTAATTAACATTATTTACAGTGATAATTGTGATGTTGTTTTATATGTTTAAAGGTCTTGACCACAAACAATCATTTTTTGTGATTAATAAATAACATGATCAGCTAAAGTAAAATATTTTCTAGCTGTTAAGCATCTAAGATACAGCAAACCCAGTCAAGTCATATAAGGCGACAGTGGCGGATTCAGGGGGGTGCATTGGGTGCCCATTGAACAGGGGAGCGGGGAACAGCCTGGATAGCCAAGTGTTTACTTATTTTGGTCCCCCATTGTAGGTTCCCCATATACGAAGTCTTTAAAAATCGTATATCTTGTATATGAGTACCACGTGTGCTTATATCTTACCATAAATCCTGAGAAAAGTCTTTTATACATAATAATTTTACCAATTTTTGTGTCTAAGCCAATGAAATCGCCAATATTTTCTATAGAAAATAATTGCATTCCAGCATGCTTTGCCATTGGCTCTGGTAGTTCTTATACGGACCATTACTTAATGTATTACAGGAAATGTATGAAACGTTTTAGGTGCACCCCCCTGTTTAAAATTTTCTGGATCTGCCACTTGGTGAAGGTATGAACTATTAACAGGGAAGCTTTAGTTAGCATTTTAACTTAGCAGTGGTGGATCCAGAGGGGGTTCCAAAGGTTCTGCAGAACCCCCCTTCAGCAGAATAATGAGGATTTTATGGTGATATCCAGACCGCTCGTGGACAAGCTCTACATAAAAATATATTGCCCGCATCAGTATCCGAAGGAGTGAAGAAGAAACGGAATCCCCCTTAGTAAAATCCTGGATCCGCAACTGCTTAGACCTAATAAGTCTGAGAAATAAAGCTGTTTTACCAAACCCAGGTTGTATGGGGGTGTTCTTGTGTTATATCTAAAAATAGACCAAAACACATGTAAAATGGTGTTTTACACACATTGGTCCAATTTCATAGTCAAATGAAACCTGTTCTAGCATAGGAAAGTTCAGAGAAAAACAAGAATGGATCTTATTCATGGAAACATTGCATGTTTGGGATCAGAAACATGGGAAATTAAAGCATCTCCTGTTACTGGGAAAGTCAAAACTTTATTTCCTATAATCAGGAGAGTTATTCCACATTCCCAAGGCACAGAAAATCAACATTACTGATCTGGCTTAGTGTTTTATGGTCAGGGTAATTAGATTCATATGCCGAGTGGTTTTTATATACCCGTGAAAAAAAGTGTGCAAGTTAAATTGTAATGGACAAATGAAAACAAAGGAAATAGACTATAAACTACTAAAGGCTATTTCACAGGCTTGTTAAAACCACTCTGATACCCAAACTCTAGGGGAAAAATGTCGTGATGTAAAACTATTCTTAAAAAACTATTCAAAAACTATTCACCTTATGCTTCAAGTTCCCAGTTGTCTTTCCCTTGGAAAGCTCCCTCCCCATGGATGATACTCGTCCTTGTATCTCTTTGTTGTTGAAACCCTTTCTGTGTTGAATTTCAGTAACTTTGCGTTTCACGTTTGCTACATTGTCTCTGTTCTGAGATTTTCTGTTCTATAGATTCTAATTCTAATTTATTATTTTCATCTTTGTTTCCATCCCCAAAATTTGGATCGTTTAAGTTTGTGGCCGAGAACCCTTTGAGCTAGTAAACGAGAAAATGAATATATATGAACAATGTTGACTATTTAACGTACAATGAATGCAATTAACAGAATCTTAATATATTTGAAAAATAACCTATGGCATTTTTTTTAATTTCTGGTGTCTTCCCGTGAACACGAAATGTAGCCCATAAGATGCTAAAATAAATTTGTATACAACAAAGTAAATAAGTTACGCATGCGATAGGAGATGGATGAGAATAGACTAAAATGTTCCCTCGTGGGGTCACGTGACACTACGATTGTTTCTCTGTCTCCTCGTCACCAGTCCCCGTGACGGACTCGCGAGCATCTTGTCGCCATTTCATTCGTCGGTTTTGAAACCAAACTTTGACCTGGTTGTCTGTAAGTCCCAGCATGGAAGCCAACTGGTGACGGTCTGCTTTTGTCAAATATTTTTGAACTTGGAATCTTTTTTCGAGTCCTTTTCGTTGAAGATTTGAAAACACTGCTCGTGTCCAGGGTCTTCTGGGTTTGCGCGGTTTCGGCTGACCCGGAAGGGCTTGGACCAAGTGGGTCTTGCTCATTGATGACCTGTAGTCCTCATATATCCCTAATTAAAAGATATGAATAGACATTTATTCGATATATTTTTCCTCAACAGCCTGTAGAGCTTAAGATGCAGTTTACGCCCGGCACATGGACTTGAACGATTATTTTAGAGAAGGTGGAGGTAAGACTTAATTAAATGAAAACTGCATTGCCATAGTTAAGCTCAGCGTAATAACTGTGTTAACTCAGCTGAGGTACACCTAGATAGTTGGGTTACCTGTGTATCCTGTTGCGAGGTACTGGTACGAGGCAGCGCCGTAGCACGCCTCGCAGTTGCTGTGGGGTAGAGTGCTGCAGAGGTACGGTTGCGCATGCGTAGTAAGAAGGGACGGACTCCAGAACGCTGAATACATTTGGTCGCATGGTCCTGAAAGAGAAAGAGCATCTAATGTATTGGATTATGGCAGGAGTTTCATTTACCCGGAGAACTGCAGTTAGACATCACGCAGTAGTTTGTGCTATTTTTAGCATCAAAATTCCTGTGATTGTGAACAATCTGTGTTAAGAAATGTAAAAAAAATTCAAAAAATGATAACATGAAAAAAAAGCGAATTTCCAAAATCCCCTATAGGGTCTTCTAAAACATAACTTTGCCAACGCTAAAATGATGCGCGAGGGTGGAACTCTCAAAAGTTGAACTGATAAACCGGAAAGGGAACTCCGTGAAAAACCTGGGGTCCCTCAAATTTAATAAACTTTATATATACACCATAGTTTAGCAAACGATTATACGCTTTTTTATCAGTTGTTAAGATATAGGACAATTTTTTTTGAAAACCATTCCCTGGATTATGGCTTTGGTGGGAACTAGGATTCTATTAATAGCACAAATGCTACTATAATGGCGACCATAGAAGATCAACACTCCCAAGGGTAATGTACTCCTGAGTAACATATTTATTGGTTATGCTGGTGAAACTGTGTCTTGTGTTAAATGATAACATGAAAAAAAAAGCGAATTTCCAAAATCCCCTATAGGGTTTTCTAAAACATATCTTTGCCAACGCTAAAATGATGCCAAAAAACGATAGTATTGTATATTTGCGAGGGTGGAACTCTCAAAAGTTGAACTGCTAAACCGGAAAGGGAACTCCGTGAAAAACCTGGGGTCCCTCAAATTTAATAAACTTTATATATACACCATAGTTTAGCAAACGATTATACGCTTTTTTATCAGTTGTTAAGATATAGGACAATTTTTTTTGAAAACCATTCCCTGGATTATGGCTTTGGTGGGAACTAGGATTCTATTAATAGCACAAATGCTACTATAATGGCGACCATAGAAGATCAACACTCCCAGGGTAATGTACTCCTGAGTAACATATTTATTGGTTATGCTGGTGAAACTGTGTCTTGAGTTTAACCGCGACTCTAGGCTCAAAATGAAAGGCAAACAGAACGGGGATATTGGGACTCAAATTGTTTGCACCAAAAGATTAAAAAGAATTAAAAGCAGTAAACAAGTATTTGTTGTTAGAGAAAAAACATTTCAGAAGCATTGAAAATTGAAAATGCGCCTTTGTTAGAGCAAAACAAACCAGAAATAGGTAAGAACGATTCTTTGTGAATATTTTCGATTCATTTCAAGGACGGGGCTTCCCACAGATGACTTTAAACGATGACTCGTGTTGATCGAGCTTGCTAACGAGTTACAAGAATATTCCCGTCATTTTGTTTACTGAGCTTTGTTCACTGAACTGAAGGGAAATCGCCATCTTCGGCTAAGTGGAGAGTCCAGCTGGGACAACTTTTCTCCTGTTAGGTGCTTACAACCTTAACAAGGTTGCCAATTTAGGTCCTTTAGTAAAATCCTAAAAATCAACATATTTGTGATAATTTTACACCCCTGAGTAGTGTGATTGTCCAGTTTATTAAATTGCGAACGTTTGTTACACAAAATTGGCTAAACTATCGAGTCTAGGGCATCTGTGAGATGGTCCCACAGAGCAATCTGGATATATAAAATGGTGTTAGTTAGGCAAATATCGCCGACGGAAATGAAAGTTCGGATTTTTAATACTTTGGCAAGAACTCGATAAGGATAATAAAGTCGAGGTTGTGTTAATTAGTGGTGCTTCGAAAGAGATATACCAATGAATTATCTTGCTGTATTACACTAGTATCCATTCTTGGATTTAATTCTAATACAAATGCTGTATCGCATCATTTCGGAAACGAGAAAAAAAAACTTCAAAACTTTGTACGGATTTGTACGACTATTCTATCATCCATGAAACGTAATCTGTAATCCTTTTCAGTACATCCCTGTTATTGTGTACAACTGTGCTCTGCTGTGTAGGTTATCGAGAAAGTCAATCCACACAAAAATGTTTTCTCAAAAGAGAGGTTTGAAGAAGGGACGATATAACTCATATTTATACTGATACTGTTAAAAATAGTTAGTGTTGAAATTCCCAGTTTGCCAAGTTGTTTCTTTCAGGTAATAGCACGCGGAAAGTATTTGGCGATGCTGCATGGATAAACAAATGTATATGGCTAGACCACGGTGAATAGTACATTATAAAAGACATTTGCTCTTTTTGCCCTTTTAGGGCGTGGGCATCGTATTGTAAACGTTTTCCTGTGTATTTAACCGATTTCCTAAAGTTTAAGAAATAGAAACTTGTTTTTTTTTTCTCATTAGATTCTTGAGATTCTAGTTGTTGTAGATTTTCCTGTTTCTCAAGAGAGAAAGCATGGCTCGATGGAAGGAAATGGTTTATCGGATCGATCTTAGCTTCTTTGATAACCAATCGTATGATAACTTGTCAGCGACGACAGCTTTAATTCCTGCAGCCACGTTGGTTCATTCCTTGCTCAATCTAAATTACTCTGAGCGTGAACAGAATGCGATGGTCAGACTTGATATGGACTCGGTATCTGTCTTGCTCTGGCGTGTTCACATCGTCAGCTAGATTAGCTGTGTATATAGGGATGAACTTTGCAACCTTGAGACATTATCTCATAAGCACTATCTCGCTCTTTTGCAGTGGCCTTGTTCGTTGACGAGCGCAAGATTGACACGATTTGCAGCGTTCAGCATTGCTTTGAATAAACCAAATGCTTCTCAATTCAGATTTGATCTCGTGACACCGTTTGAAATCAAACGGAGGATATATATCGTTTGTAAGAATGGAAGCAGAATGCTTCAACATTTTGTGCTAGCTAGATCTTTTGTGATTAGCGAGGCGACTTCAGAGCAGTTGTTCTCAAATACCAGATTATATATCTGCTTGTGAACGAGAAACGCAGAGCCCTATCGGTAATCTTTTACTGCTTCGATGAAAATCTCGAAGCAGATCTGGGGACACGAATTGAATAGATCAGTTTGATGAAGACAATTGGTAACTTAACACTTTCGCTTTTACTGAGGCCTCTCTACGTACTGCGTGCCCACCTGCCCTTTACATTGGCCTTAAACCATGTAACGCTTAATATTTTACAAAACGAGGCAATAGGAATTTATTTAAATATCAGTAAACATCTTATAGCTAGAAAACTGTACGTGACCAAAACAAAAGCTTTTTGGCATAGTCTTTGTTAATCGTTTTAATTCTTTTGGAAGAACTCGGTGGCAATTAAATTTGGAGTACCTTGCGCTTGCAGATTTCAAGTGTTCCTGTTGTGGTCGTGGGCGGATAACCGAGGGCGAAATAACCTGAACTGTGTCATGTGACATAGGACTGACAATCAACTCAAGCAAAATTTGACAAGGGGTGGGCAAAGGCGGGACAGAAGAGGTTATAAACACATTAATGCTCGGACGGCAAAATTGAGCGCAGTGCACGAAATATATGGGAGCTATAACCGGACAATATGGTCAGTCATTGATGAGAGGGATTTATGGATTAGCTCGTATGCAACAAGAACTTGATAGAGATCTATCCATCTCATAGACTTTGCTCCTCTATTGAATCGAGAAAAAACCATTTCCTGTTTGTTTAAAGTTATCAGTCCCCACTGACACAATCTCTTTTTGCAATCGAGATGAATAAATATAGCTGCAGTTGGCTTATCCCTCTGTCTTTTCGCTACAGCTGGTTCGTTCTGTAGTTGTCCGGGGTGTGTATCCGTATTATTTTACTTGAAGAGCTTGTAAGCCTGTTATTGATGCAGTAGACCTATTGAAACTTGATTTCGCTCCTAATATGCAAAAGCAATATTCGCCTGCTGTTAGAATAACAATAAAGGAAAAGAAGCGATATACTCAAGGTAAAGATAACAGATGGGAAACCCAAACTTAAGAAGCTGATTAAGCAAAATAAATAAACAACTCAAGCACTTATGCTATGATGATAGAGGGAAATAGCTAGATTAAAATGACAAAGAGGTCGCATTCTAAAACTTTTCGATTAGTTTTGTTGTGGAATCAATTAGCTTATCACCCCAAAAAAACTTCATAGGACTTTTGCCATGATCTGTTGAGGAAACACGATGATTAAATCTCCTATTTGTAATTGCATGATAGAGAAATTTGTCTAAATATGTATTCTTATTGGTTTATAAGGAAAATAGGGATGATGTACTGCACGCATATTATGCCTTGATCATGCAACCATTCTCTCAAACTATTTTCGTGGTTTAAGGTAACTAGTGCATACTTTACTTTGGGAAACGTAAGTTACTGACATGTCGAGATGTCACGTTTTACTGCACGCATTACGCCTGGATCATGCAACCATTCCCTCAAGTTTAAGGTAACTAGTGCATAGTACGTAGGTTACTGATATATCGAGATGTTGTGACGTATTTTTTAAAAGGCACAGGAAAACCTGAAAATCGGAAAAATGAGAGGTGAAGTCGATACTTAGAAAGGCAAATGGTCATGTATAAGCACAGAGGGAAAGGAAACAGCTGAACTGGGTCATCGAAGGTATGGGCTCCTTTCTCAGTCTAATTAACTGTCCTGTCTGTCTTCTAAAATGCATTTTATTAAAATGCTGGGTGGTCGCAGGAGTGATTTGAAATGACTCAGGAAGCAATAACCACAAATGATACAGTATGAGTTTAGCCCCCTTACAGGATCGCCATAACCCTTGGGTGCCCTATAAATAGACAATCGCTAGCCGGGTATTGTTGTAAATGGTTGACTTGATAATCCACACTAATGGGGTAGACAAGCACCATTTATACTCTTATCGCATTGGAAAACAGAGCCGAGTAAACACAAACACACTGTAACAGCTCTTCTGCCAGCTACTATTGTTCCATTCACCCTTTATGCAGGGTAAGGACTGGCCCCCTCGGAGCTAACTCAATTAGCTTTATTATCGCTTCAAACTCGTTTACCCTCAAAGAAAGCCATAAAACCTCAAGTTGATTTGTTAAAACGTGTTAAAGGTGTGGTATGACTGATAGGTCTAAACGAGAGCATTAAAATGGGGTACAGCCATGTCAAACAAATTACCCTGAATAGAGGTTGAAACATAATACTCGCCGCATTTAGGAAACTGCAAGGCTCGCAAACACTTCAAAACGTCACAGCAAAAATCCGGAGCATTTAAGAGCTTTTATCAAGGACATTAAGGCTTTTGGGGAAAAATTCCATTGAGAGCTATTGACTAGTAGATTGGGTCAATGTGATGTGATATCTAGTGCTATGCAGCGTGTAATATAGTGGCATTTAGAAGCTTGGAGACATGTTTACCCGGCGCTAATGGGAAATAAAAGACACATTTGGCATAAGACGCTGTGATCGCACCGTTTGTCTGACAATCTGACAGTATCCTCGCAAACTTGTAAAATCATTCATTCAGATCTTCGACCAACTTTGTGAAATAAGGTTAATCTTTTCATCACCCTTCGATGGGCTCTCGAATGCTATAAGGCGGCATTTTCGGGATTACTGGAGCCATTAATTTAAGGTTTCTTTACTTTTTCGATTGAGGCAATCCGCCCCCTTTTTATCGCTGCTTATTGTCTAATAAAGTTGACATTATGGCTTGCGATGAGAAGATGAAGTTACTCGATCACGTTTTTAAGCCCACTAAATCTTCTCGTCCCTCTCTCGTGTAGAATCACTAATGATCAATCAGTATGCAGTTTAGCAACTCTGTTTGCGTAAGCCCTCATTCCACACACGAACAATTTCAAGTTTTACGCAATGCACATATCGCCTCACACAAAAGAACATTTCAACTGCAACTGCAGTCACACTTCCCTTTCCTACGCTTATCCCTTCCTTTTTCACGTTTCATTCCCGTTAATTAGTAGCGGATTTCACGGTTCCGGTGCAAATATTTGCTGGCTAGTAAAGCTAGCGTGTACATTAGTGCGAGGCTAGCTTACTGGGTGATCTGCCCATTTTCATGACCCGAGCCAATGCTATGCACGCATTGACAAATTTGGCGTCGGTGTTATCTAGAGCATTTATTTAATGTTTTATGGTCTGTATTATTGTTTCATCGTGCATATATCGCCGCAATTTTACGAATACCATAGATAGTCTGCTGATAGTGAGGGAAATACCAGTAAAGGTCCTTCTAGAATATTTCCGCGATACTATACATTCAAATGGATTAAAGCCAAGTGAGAAGAAATAAAGTTAGAAATCTTTAGTAACTGATTCAAACTCTATCTTCATATATCACCGAAGCCTTGACCCCGGTAGCAGTAAAATTCAAAGCCACGGTAGATTTTGGTAGCTTCTTTTCTCTAAAACTGAAAACGCCTGTGTCTTTATAGAACAGAACGTTCCAGGGTATAACACAATAAAATAAAATGTATTTTTCCAATGCACTGAGATGTGAATACTAAAAAAGGTGATTTTGAAGAAATGGCTAGCTTTCTCGGCGTCGCCTGTACTTTTGACATAGTTTGAGTTTTCCTGGGCTATTTTGGAATTGCTCATCATGACCTTTATCTCAAAACCCTTTCATTTAAAAGTAAATTCTTGTTACGCAATGTCAAAAGTGTACCATACCGTGAATACACAAAAAGCCATATTCACCCCTCAGATTGTAATAAGGGATATACGCATTTGTTTCTACGAATCTTCGCTCTTGTTGTAAGTTCTTTTGACGTAGAAGAAGAGGTGCTACCTTGAGAACATTAACAATTTCAAGACATCCAGCCATGCCCATCTTCAACAAGGGAACGTCCTTAATATTTGTAATATTTCCTTTCCCTAATTCGCTTAAGGTTTTTCTAACTGCATTACTGAGTAAAACTAAAGGTTGGTGCTATTATGGGTAAACAAGTATTTGTTGTCTTTGGTGTTTTTCTTCGTCCTTGAAAGACGCGAAATCAACAAATACCTTGGGCTGTTCCACTTTTGTGATCTATTGTTTTCCAATGAATACATACTAAAGTACAATCATTGTCGTAAAATAAGCAAAGAGAAAAGGTGCGAAAACTCTTTATATCCTCTTTATACTCGTCATATATTCATCAAGATTAATCACAGATTGTACTTTGAACGAAGGCCTATCCTTTTCATCTTCAGTTGGCTTTTAGAAAAGGCCAGTTTTTAATGAAAAAAAAAGTGAGTGGACAGACAATATTCTGCTCTCAATCGCGCACGCTTCCGTTTTTGTGGTGAATCAAACGGTGATTATTTTTGTTTCGAAATGAAACTGCCTACATCGACGAAAAAGGTTTTTCGTGAAATCGTGAATTGCATTTAGTAGATTCGTTGCTACATGAAAAATTAATGGACATGAAATAACGGGCTGTTATATTTGGTATTTTGCTTTCTTTAGCTTTTATGAAAATGAGCAGAAACAACACCGTTTTGTTTTTGTTCTTCTCGGACAAGTATCAAAGGATCCCAGCGGTAATGGAGTGTTTGCGTGGACTTTCCAGCTCTTTATCACACCTGTATTAAAATATCCTATTCTACTGTCTACAAAAGTCCCTATAACAGCCTATAAGCTAGTACAAGGGTGTGGAATACTTTCAACGAACCGCGTGAAAAATTTCAAAAAGGAAATTATTAGCGTTATATAAGCAATTTATATTGTTGATGGAATCGTCACGAGTGGGCCGAGTTGTTAGAGCAGTGTTACCATTTGACCATCCCATGTATATAAGGGTGTCTAAATAATAGTATTTCATGTGTTTATGTTTAGAAGGTCATAAGGTATAATACGGTATGGGTGAAAATAGCTCATATATCAAGCGTATTGGCAATGAGGGAAAATAATCACTACATTACATCGATAAGTGAATCCAGAAAGTTTGGCTTTCAATCTTGGCCATTACGCTGTTTGCCGATTATATCTAGTGTACCCAGCTTGCATTAGATTCTTTAATGGGAATCCGAGCAGGGCGGGGGCAGTAGAGTTAAACTAATCGGACCAGTCAGTCTTATAATGAATATCCCGAAACTAACTCGGCAAACATTTACGCCTTGAATACCGTTATTTCTTAATATTTCTACAACACTATAATAACAAAATTATTTTGCTAAAAGTTTAAAACAGAAAATTTTCCCTACAGCAATGATTTGGTATTGTTCTGCAAATGCATTTGTTGTTCGTACAATGAGCCTCTTGTTCTAAATTTAACTACATTTGTGGTTCCTTTTCTTCTATGCTGTTTCTTTTCGATAATTCTGACGTGGAAACCCCAAAGAAAGTTAGGGGGTAATTTGTAAAGTGCTCAATGGCCCACCATATGGTTACACGCGATAGTTCCATGCTTAGTTACTGAGGAAGCTGAAAAAAACTCGGACTTCGGCCACGCTTACGTCTTTGTAATACAAACTCACAAAGGCAAAACCCATGATTTCAGTTTTCTTCGTTCTCAGTTATCCCTTGATAATAGCTATGTGATCTATAAATAAATTGCCATATAAGTAGAAAGTTTTCCCGTGAAAGGAGGCACCGTAGATGTTAAAAGGTTTAGGTTAGGTCATAAAGGAGCTTCCATTTGGATCGTCATAAAGATCGTCTTGTATAAAGCTCCTAAAGTAAAGGGAAATGGACGTATATTGGTTGTTTCATTGCAAACCACTTCACGAGTATTATTCGGCAAAGCCTCGACTTCCGTTCTTGATACAATGGTAGAGTCACCCAAGTGTTTGCAGTAAGGAAAATAGTTCGTTCAGAACCGAACCTTTATCTCAAAGAACCCCAGGATCTTTCTTCTTACTCAACGCGAGAGGCAGTAACATTACTTTGATGCTACAAATCTTGTGGGTTTGACTGAAGGGTTTGGTTTGTACATTTGAACTCTGAAAGGCTGATGTTTGCAGCTATGCCTTCAAAATCTTTAATAAGTCTGCGAAGTGCGCGGGTGAAAGCCCCTGCGAACAGCGATTTCATGATCTTCTCTATAGATCTTAATAGTCGGTCCTCTAAAAGTACACCAGATCATCCTCTTCGCCTTCTATTTAGCAACAATAAAGCCAATTTGATTATAGGATTAGTGTAAAGCGTGATAGCCCTCTAGAAATACCCGACACTATTGCTCGAAGACTAGCGTTAGGTGCTCTTGGCGACAATTACCTTACAAACCAACGATTAAATACAAGTAGCAAAACACAATAGAAAAATCATGCAGCAATAGCTAAGACTCATTTCGATTTACTATCAATATTAGTAGCGCACGACATCAAATCCTAATTGTTGCTCTTGTAAGCTGTAACTGTTTATGAGTATAACCTTAAATTTGAAGAGTAGGACGCGCGTTCTGCCCGACTTCCTTATCATAACTATAAACAATCTAGTGGATCGTGTCCCTTCGCTAGAGCAACAACACCAAGGGATACCATTCAGTTGGAAATAAACCAACACGAATCCCTAGATGTCTCTATTACCTTATTTCATACAATCCGAAGCTGAATATGACGTGAGTATGGATATCTCTTCAGATGACGTTTTGATTTAGAGGTACCGCGGGTTAAGATAAAGATGGTGTATTCGTCTCGCAAACGGTGACTTACCATAACACTGTAGCCGGCCGCGGGACTCGCTCTCTCGGCTCGCAAGAATTTGGTCTACGCCGAACGTGAGTTGTAGCGGCTGTGCGGGGCTTGATATAGCTGCAGTTCCACGCTGATCAGGCTTGTCCTCGGCTTCGGGAGAGTCGCGGTTGTGAGCGGATTGTCCATGCGGTCTGGCGAGGATATCTTCTATTCGGAACGAGGCGACTCGGCGTTCTTGTTGGCCGTTTTCTACAGCACTCATGTCGGTGCGTTGGCCGAGGGGTTATCCGACAGCGGTGAGAGTGCCTCTGACTGCGTGAGTAGTTTTGTACGGAGCGAGGAACAAAAGAAAGCCTTTCAACTGCTGCTGGTCAGATCAATGGGGTACACTAGGTGAGGTCGATGTGACAGTGTAATGTTGATTGTCAGACAATGTTCCCTTAATGACGATTTGTTGATTTATCTCATCCTCACCTTTCCATGTTGATGGCAGACACATCCATATACGAGATATATACGTAATGTCTTCCTAGGAACATAGCAATGCTTTACTCAGACCTTACTGTCTGATTAGATCTACGGATACCCTAGGGGGGTAGGGAAACACCTTAGAGTGTTCAGCTTAAAGGATTACTGCAGTATCGTTTGTATTTACAAAGCGCCTTTCGTAATCCGAATATTGGATTAACACATTGTTCAAGCTGGAGAAACGCACATTCTGGGTGGCAATGAGAATAACTTAATTAACACAGTAGCCAAGAATTTCCTGAAGTAATGTTAGCCTAAACAACTTGGAAATCTTGGGCAGCCGGTCACCTTAACTTGACAGAGCGAAAAGGTCTATGCCTTTGTTTGCTGGGCTAATCGATTTCTTTGTGGATGCAAGCTTTCGTTTTGAAGCACTTAAAGAAACTTCTGCCATTTGTAAATTTTGAGGGCCAACTACCCATAAACATGGAGGTCCAATTTACGCCCTGCCAAGTTTAATTAACCCATTATCCGGCTAATCACGAAGGCGTTTATTTTTCTTGCGGGTTATAAGATATAGGACGTTTAATTTCACATTAGATTGACTGGGGCTGGCATTGGAATGTCAAGAGGAATATTTTCATTGTGCTCTGTTTTCATTTTAAACAGCATTTGAGACGAATCGGAGCATTTTGTCCCCAACCACCACATGGTCCAACTTGCCTTAAAAAAAACCCTCGTCCTCAAATACGAATGTGAAGTCAGATCCTGCCACATTTCTCCTTTTGTGTACAAGAGCGTGTAATGTACAGTCTTAGGTTTGTATTTAGAGAGTGTTTTGATCGTTTTGGGTTTTCAAGAGCATCACACTATTTGGCCTTTGATACACAGCAACGCGTGAAAAGACTTTGAATGTATAGCTACTTGAAAACAAGTGCGGCCTTTTTACATCGCTTTGCCTTCAACACGCGTATTAATTAAGACTCAACTTAGGCGACTTTCCTGTTTTGTCTGTGTTAAGATATTTTACAATAAAACATTCACATGAGCAGTTGCTGCTTGACGGGTTTGAATTAAAGCCAAAGTTTATCTCAATCAATCTACTTTTCACGTCAAAATGCATGATTGTTCCGTCGTTATGCGGTAACATATTGCGCCTGAAATAATATCCTCTTGTCAGTTGAGTCGACACTGCAAAACGTACTTAGCTATCGTTTTGTACAATTTATTCAAAAGCAGTTTTCAATTGGAGGAAAATGCGGCTGTTTATAACGTCAAAACCGATTCAATTTCGCAATATGTCTTCATCGTTTTCATATACATTTAATATTCTCTCTGCTAAGAACCCTTTCAACTGCGCTCTCAGGTTTAGCTTTCTGTAAATGCACGGTAAACTTGTCATGTTCGACCATGACTTTTAACATGTCGTGTTCCTGTGACTAAGCTGTTCTCATTAGGTGGAAAACACTATTATAGTAGTGTTTTCTCGATTGATCCCGACTTAAAAAGTTTACTACATCGATTCAATTGCAAAGAGATGATGCGTCTCTCAGTTCATGATAGAGCTATATAAATGTCTTGTATTAAGTTTGTGTGTTTTATGTTGTCATTAATTGTTGCGAATTTAGCAACTGATAAAACAAACGGGTCCCTACAAGCGTCTGCTTGGCCTTTTGAATAACGATTACACGGCAACTGAACAAAGCATGTGTCCCCCAATAGATCATTCTCTACGGCACGGACTTTATTTGGTTAATCGTGAACATGGAAGAGGAAAAGTGAAAAAAAAAAGATCATTGAAATACTGAAAAGTGTAAATTTTGAAATGAGAACATTTTAAAAGGTACACTCTTGTGTAAAAACAAAGTTTTTTCAACGAGAATCTCGTTATGAGCACCTCGTTTCTTATAACAGGGTAGTGAATTCATATACATCCTTTTGCTTTTCACGGGAAATTCAAACCAGTATTGACGAATCGCAAAATTTTGCCAATAATTCTGCCAATAAATTCACGGACATTTAAGCTTGAATGTACTATCCACGGACAGTACTATTCACGGCCAGCTAGCTGAGGCCTGGCGAAAAATCTCTTCCCCACAAAATATCCTAAAGAACATCACTCAAGCACAACATTTGATTTTCAGTTACCTACTTCCCTCTCACTTTAGGCTTAAACAGGCGATAGTGAATATTTATTATTTTTCTCTAGTTAGATTTAAACCACTCACTAATTGAAATGATTCTGTGGCTTTGCCTTCTTTATTTTTCAGTAGAAATAAAGTGCAATGACCGTGGACGATATACTGCTGAACGTGTAGATCTGAAAGATCTAATCAGCGTTGAAAACGATCTCAGATTCTTTAAAACAAAAAACAACATTGGTTTTGACCCAGCCTAAAAATACCATTGACATAAAACATATATCCTTTAGTTTTTTTTATTTTAGTCCAAACAAAAAAAGGAGGCCAACGTTATATTTTCCGTTACAAATCCTGTCGAAACCCATTCTCGTTTTCGCGGACCGTTTTTCTATGGTTACACCATTTCGAATAGGCTTTTTAGTTTTACAACTTGTCAACACCTTATAGAGCGAACCAGATAATGCTATAATCCTCATTTTAATCCATTTGCTAAACGTTTACACAAACGCAATTCTCAACTCTAACTTAAAAACTTTCAAAAAAACTTCTAAGTGAATTTAGAAAAACAAAGGATCTTTCCAACCTGCACTTTAATTTTTTTGTCTTTATAATAGTGGTTTCTCCATGGAGTGCCAAACAAAGAGAGAGCTTTCGCTAGTGAAAATCACTCTTCTTATTGTCCGATGCTACAGCGTACTTACACCCGATAGAACATGCTATAACTTGTGTACTGCCACGAATGTGTGCTTTAAGACCTACAAAGACGCATAGAACTTGTTGCGCCCTGGACCTATCGTTAATGCCATATAATATTCACAGCCATGACAAATTATTTGAAGTCCATCAAAGTCCAAAACCAAGTTCGTGACTTGTCTTTGTTTTTGTATTTTTCCCTACTGATGGCAGTGTCACTGTATTGTTTGTTTTCACTGAGTTTGTCACCAAAGAAAAACAGTTTCTGACATAACTCTTAATACCGGGTGTGTAGAGAGAGAAACATTCTAAAAGTTCTGTCAGTGTGCGTCTGCTAAGTTTTCTCAGCATGCTATTTTCGTATCGTGTCAGTTTATTGACTTTTCACCAAGCTTGTGTGAGTGTGGGAACTTCTGAACACAAGCTAGGGATTCTTTTAATTAGGTTTGTCAGTCATGAGCAATCAACATTTTTCGGGCTGCCCAAATGAAAAAAAAAATCTTATGATGCGAAATACTGCGCATATACTGTAATCTGCTTTATGTCAATTCGCAAAGCCGTAATCTGACAAAACACACGCACAATGCCGTTATCGCTGTCGAAGGCTTGAAAAATCAAAATATAGGTGTTACAGGGAACGTGAGGTACTTTATGTTTGTTTCAAAATTGATGGTTCCATAGATCATCACTCCCCCTCACCGCTACACCTCTCCACTAACATAAGAAATCGCATTACAAATACTAGCACAGTCCCCACCACACCCCATTTCTGTATGTTCAGTTGTCGCTCTCAGCCCCCAGAGGGTAGAGTGGACATTAAATTTCTTTCTGAATGAAGTTCGAATAACAAGTGAAAAAACTAGTGAAAAATACTGATTTCGGATTTCCCTACTCAATTGGTCGCAATGTCGAGCTCTTTTACTAGTAACTATGGCTACGTAGTAACTTCCCCTGACCTTGCATTGGGTTAAGATGATCCTGATATAGTCCAACTATGGTGAGAGTATTGAAACTAGAAAGAAGGGTCCCGATTCAGTGTGTGTCCCGCTGCCCTTGCATTGTGCCAAGAGGATACATAGTTCAGCAATAGCGCTATTCCTGCCATTCTAATGCTAATGTGCCAACCGTAGATTGAATAGCGCCCTTTGTCCTGTGAACCAATCGATCTCTGGTTGGCACATTAATAACAATGCATGACGTCAGCGCGAACAGCGCTATAGCGACAGTGTTGAATTCAGAAAGAAAGGGGTCCCGATTCATTATACACACGAAGGAGTATAATTTATAGTTAGTATTGTACTGTATTATATTAGATCGATTTTTAAACTAATTAATATCTGTATTATACTCTAGCATTTAGCAATAGTACTTAGGGTCTCCCCTATTAGTAGTGCACTTATGCACACCATAAGATTGAGACTATACCGGTAATAAAACTGAGACTATACCGGTAATAAAACTATTCTATTCCATTCCATTCTATTCTATTCCTTTGTTGCTTTCCTACTCTGTTATGGCTCTCCTACTCATATTCAACCCGAGCTCATTACTCAAAATCAACTCTTAAAAGAAACTGCTGCTTGGGTAACAATTTTCAGTCTAAAACATCGCGTTTGGTTCTCTAAGCCAGCCGATGAAGCTGTTTTGTCTTTCTGGCCCAGTCTGCCTCTAACTCAGACAATATGGCGGATAATATGCGTCTAACGCCCTCTAGGCTTAGTTACCGCCATACGGGACACCAGGCCCAGCACTGACGTACAGGACACAACAAATATTGACCGTGCACTATCTGACAGCATCCCCGGATCTTTTGAAATGTTAAAGTACAACAAAAATATCCTCTAGATGTCAGCTATTACTTAAAATCTTCCCCAAATGCTTCTCGGGTCAAGGGTTGTGAAAAGCTTCCCGCTACTGATCGGAAGTCGTTACTAAACTCCTTTTTCCTTTGGTTTATTTTTCAACTGATGCATTTACTTAACAAATTAGTCAGTTGACAACGGCAAACACTAAATCCGTCAGACAGAGCACCATTAGCACGAAAATTCAATAACAACCAGGCGCTTAGAGCTCGGTCCCAGTCTAACAACACGTGTACACAGGCTACCCAGGACTATCCTAGAGAAGACCAGATTGTTAGCGTTGTCCAGCAAACGAAGGGCTTGAAATTGCATCCGATACAGGCGTAAATACGCATAAATATGGTTTTAGCCCTAACTTTTTTCACTTAGGCGTGTTTTCAATTTGTGTAGTGTTCTCCTAATCGATTTACCGCCTAGAGTTTGTTAAATTACGCCTATATGTTGGTACAAGGAGTAAATTTACGACTATGATTATTTCTTAATTTCGAGTCCTCGAAGGGAATGTAAGTAAAGAGATGCAATGGGAAGCGGAGGAGAAGTTTAGAAATTAACAAAGACGGATGTCAAACTAAACTGCGCATTCGTGATAAAGTGCCACAAATGTGAACAAGTATGGTTCAAACAGCGTGTTTGCTCGTTTATATCTATATCACTTAGGGATAAATGGGGTCTTTACTGTCTCTGCTTCATGAGCTGCCACCATATTTATTCACAATTGCTCACTTAGTAACCCCGAGAAAGTACAATGTTCCGCCGTTCAGTCATAGTTCTGTGCTAGTTTAGCGATTCGTCAGACGTTAAAACAAGACCAAATAGATCAAATATAGCTTTATTTCGTATACTTTAGTAATTGTAGTCATTTATTCCATCATAACCAACGAACTAGGCTTTCGATAAACAGTCAGATTACCAATAGAACTACTCCGGGTCTGCCTACCTCGATCAACAACAACAACTAAGGGGAGCTGAGAATTGAAAGATGGCCCTATTCGTCGAGTTGTTACAGCGCGACGACCTTCGTCTACTCTTCGTCCTCGTCCGGCGAATCGTATTCGGCTTCGTCGAAACCTCGAAGAACGCACGACGCAGAGACGGCCTCCTCTTTGTCCTGCCGAGAAACCACAGACAGGTGAGCCTGCGCACGTAAATATCGACAGCGCACACAAACAGGTCAGCCGGCACTTGTGCACGTAAATATGGACAGCGCACACAAACAGGTCAGCCGGAACTTGTGCACGTAAATATGGACAGCGCACACAAACAGGTCAGTCGGCACTTGTGCACGTAAATATGGACAGCGCACACAAACAGGTCAGCCGGCACTTGTGCACGTAAATATGGACAGCGCACACAATTAATCTTTATCGTGGTAAAAAGTCTCAGGCGGTTGTTATTAAAAACATTTGGTACATTATAAGTAGTCCCGCAGTGTATGGTCTCAAACCTGTAAACTGACAAACGTTAGAACTTTTAAGTCATCCGCCATTTTGTCAACCTAGCAACAGGTCCTTGTAGCAAAGCGTGTGAAAATCAGACTTGTCTTATATTCCAAACCAGAAGAACATTTACCTGGTAAAAGGGTCGATATAATTTCCAGATAGTAATAAAACAAACAGAGTGTTCTCTATCCACAAATACAGTCGCTCTAGGATTTCTATTCCCCGGGCATCTGAGAATAAGTATTTTCAGGAAAATTTGTAACAAGGGTATACAATCCAGCTAATCCATGGTTTTAAAATAGCTAAAGCAAAATCTAACTATAAAATATAGGTTGCAATATATAGAGAGATGATCATTCAACATACTGAACTGGAAACTGGAATTCATCGTACTGCTATTTCACTTGAATTAGATAAATTGGTCATTTATTCGTTTTACAATGTGGCAAAGTTATCTGGCAAATTCTGGTTGCAAGTTCTGGTTCAGGGAGTTGGTACATATAGCTGGTGTAGTATTTGTATTCATACCTCATCCGTTAGTTGTTGGTTGAGTGCCTTGAATTTGGAAGACGGGATGTCGGTGGTCTTTCTCGTCTGGGCTGAGTTACTCTGAAGAGATATAACGATAATTAATCTGATTCTGATTTGATATCACATGTGCGGAATAAAGTCACTTACTGAAAGCCATGCACCCTCCAAGACTTCTGCAGCTGTGGGACGTTTCCTGAAAGAAAAATCGATAGTTTTAGAAACGCAGAGCCAGTGTGACGATGAATGAATGAATTGTTTATTAACACCTCTTGCAGTTAAACAAACTGAAGAGCAGGTGTGGTTAGTCACATTAGTATATATAATAGGACTCCATGCTGTCCAATTATGAAAAAATTGGATGATTCAGAGGAACTCTAAAATTGGACGAGGCCGCAGGCCGAGTCCAATTTGGAGTTCCGAGGAATCATCCATTTTTTTTTTAATTGGACAAGCATGGAGTTCTGTTGTTTATTAATTATATAGGGAATGATAAAATGCCAAAATTGACCAATTTTTGCGTGCGCGATCCAATTAAAAAATAATTGGACAGTTGACAACAATGGATTTCGCACTGGCTATATAATTAGGAATATAACTATGCGATGTATAGTAATTATAAATATGAATTGATAGTAACAGTAATGTTCAATAAGTGAACAGTATTTGACAGATACCAATTCTCTGAAGCGATCAGTATTACATACACAGTGCCAGATCTTAGATTATATTGATGCTCGTTTCGGACGGGTCTACTTTCCACTAGGGGATAGAGCATTGTCTTGCGTTAATTTCGAAATGAATCGCTCACAAGCGCGCAAGGCCTGTTAATAATAGAGTGTCGTCACACGGGACCTCAGACACAATGATGATAGAAAGCGCATGTTTCTGAATGCGTTCTAATTCCTAGATAGATATTGTGGTAAGTTGGAAAACACTATACGCATGTATATTTACCGATTATGCACTGGTGTATGAGGGCTCAGTTCCTAGAGCTACTGGTGAATAACATGTAAACAAAACAAAATGATGACACGAGACACGTGCTTCCGTCCCTCTCCTCTCTCCCCCTTCATCATTAGCACGGTTCTTCCAGGAGCAATACACTTCACTCGACCAATACATTTATTATTATTATTATTATTTTATTATTATTATTATTTTTTTATTATTATTATCATATCTATTTGATAATCGACCAATACATACTCGGGTACTCTGACGAGCAGCTTCTTGATCAAGTTTCTTCCTTCATCACTCGCTTTGCCGAACTTGTCAGCTGGCATATCAAAGTCCACGGCGACGACGGATTGCATTGTCTCATCCTCATCTTCCGAGGAGAATGGCAGGGAAGCGCTCAACCTAATCAGCACACAAGAAATATCAACACTGTTCATTACACCTTTCGCAAGTGAAACAGTCAACTGGGCGATGCCCTGCTCCAAGAGAAGTTGATTTCATCCGATAATTATTCAAAATACATTGATAACAGAGCGGATTCCAGATGAGTGTCGAGAACTAAACGCAAAGTAAATACACTTAGCCAATCAGAAACGAAACCCATTCAGCAACTAACCAATCAGAAACGAAACCCATTCAACAACAAACCAATCAGAAACGAACCCATTCAACAACAAACCAATCAGAAACGGAACCCATTCAACAACAAATCAATCAGAAACGAAACCCATTCAACAATAAACCAATCAGAAACGGAACCCATTCAACAACAAACCAATCAAGGAACGAAGTAAGTACGACTTGTTTAGTGATAAAAGAACACTGTGCCCCAGGGGGGTACTTGGATATAAAAATGACGGGGGATCCGACGGAGCTCCAAATTTAATACCCAAAAAAATACCTGAGCCATAAATTTTATACCCAAAAAAATACCTGCTCCCAAAATTTGATACCCCCAAAAATACCCATCTTTCTTAGCCTTAAAAGATACCAGCATACACATGATGGCCGTCCCATTATGTTTCCCGGAAATAGCTTCAATTTAAGTAAAGGCAGTATCTTGATCAACTTATTGTAGCCTGTCAAATGTTTCAACCCAAAAAAATACCCGCGGATTTTTCAACCCCCAAGAAAATACCTGGTAAAATTTTCAACCCACAAAATACTTTTACTACAAATTTCATACCCAAAAAAATACGTCGGACCCCCCGTCATTTTTATATCTGAGTACCCCCCCCCCCCCCCCCCCCCCCCCTGGGCACTGTGCTTTTGTTTTTTTCTTCGCATTCTGATTGGTTGACTAAACAAAGACCCGAGACCCGAGCCAATAGGAACACGTATAGAAAACGCGAGTCTGATATATTTTCGACAGTCATCTGAAATCCTCTGTAAGGATGTATCTGTCAACTTACAAAATGTACATGAGGACACCGATACTCCACATGTCTGCCCGGCCGCTTACAAGTTCCATGCTAAGGAGTTCAGGAGCTAAAATAGAAAATTGCGTCCACTTGTTAGAATGGATTTTATTTCAGGGCTTGAAGTGGCAACGTGGTAATTGATTTTGCGGCAAAGATGTTTGCGCTGGCGATTATGTTGTTGTTCCGGCCCAGAACGACTCGAATAAGTTAAAATTGCAATCCAATTCCATCCGCTCGAAGGCAGGCGCAGACACCCGAAAACTGCATTCATGGGAGAGATAAAAGATTATTCATCAAACCTAGATGTCCATTTTAGTTATTATATATGAATTTGTCAACTTTTTGGCTCAAAATCGTGACACTCTTTAACGAAACGGTGGCGTTTACCTGCAAATTCGGTTACACAGACGGCATCGACCAAGTCTCCGTTCTCGCCGACAATCTTGCGTGCGCATCCGTAGTCAATCAGTTTGAGGGTGTAGTCTTTCTTGACCAAGATGTTTGCAGGCTTAAAAGAACAGAAAACAGTGGCATGAAAAATAAAGTAAGGAAACGATAGAAGAATAAGGTATTGACGAAGGAAGGCCTGGAAAGAAGAAGTTCCTTAGAGCAGGGCGAGTCAAGGTATGGATGAAGGAAGAATGATAACACAAATAGTAGGCATTTACTGTTGACAAATGGTGCGGAATGACGACATTGGACGGATTGATGTATTTGGATCCGTGGAGGTCCTGTTGTGATAGAGGGTCACCCATTCTCTTTCCAGGATTTGGGACGTTGCTACTTCGACATTCTTTTGAGAAAAGGTCGTATAAGATGCGTTTGCAAAGGAAAATGTACGGAAACAATAAGAGAACGCACAGGGAAGGCAATAATGAGAATTGACGAGAAAGACAGTGAAAAAGAGACAAGTGAGATGCACGAGAACATGACTAGGTGGGTTGGTTGCTGTGTCATCACTTTTCGCTTAATTTTCTTACAACAATTGAAGATACAAACCATGAAAGACGGAATGCATGAACACAAGAAGACAATCTTCGTGAAAAGAAGAATCATTTAGAGGTGGAACTACTGGAATGATATGCGATCGCCAGAGAAGCGAAGAAAAAAAACACATTCAGAACTCCATTTTAAACCGAATCAAATGTCACCACAGTAGAAATTATTAGAGGCAAACAACACATTGGCAGTTGTGATGTTTCACAGGAGGTGCAAATGGACGGGATAAATTTTTAAACATGTTTAGACTGAACATGTTACAGCCCTAATGTGAAGACAGTATATAAACATCGCTAGGAGACCAAAATTGGATTAGGTTATCATGGAGGCAAGGGGGGTGCACCACCAAGGTCACTTGGCATGACGTCATCGATGACGTCATCGAAAACTGGAAAAGTCAACATCTCGAGAAAGCAACATAGCTAGGCGACCAAACTTGGGTAGTTATCTTGGAGGCAAGGAAGGTGCACCACCGAGGTCACGTGACACGACGTCATCGATGGCGTCATCAAAACTAGAAAAGTCAATATCTAATGACGGTAACCAAATCGCTAGGTGACCAAACTTGGGTTAAGTTATCTTGGAGGCAAGGGGGGTTGCACAACCAAGATCACGTGGCATGACGTCATCAAAACTAGAAACGTCCTTGTAGATGACAGTAATGTATTGATTCGAGCTCCGCTTTTAGGCAGTGCCTAAATCTATATATTGAGTGCTTGTCTTACCCTGACATCCAAGTGGACGATGTTCAAGCCGTGCATGTATTTTAGCGCATCTAACGTCTGCCTCATCACGAATGCTGCGTCTTCCTCGTTTGCACGTGGTTTGTCACCCAGAAACTCGAGGCAGTTCTTGCTCTCCACCCTGTAATTACGAAACCATGTTATAGTCTGCGCGTGTCATCTATTGTAGCCATGCAAGGAGAACAGAGCGTGGCGGCGAGAGCAAGGCGTTTCCAGTAATTCTCCCTGATAGAAAAAAACATACTTCTCCGGCGTTAATGTTGGGAAAGCAGGGTAAAATAGCAATAATTTAACGGCTTTCGTTGGAGAACATCTCGACGCGCCAGGAGCCCATAACAGGGTGGAAGAATCTATTTTTAAATTGTGGAATTTGAATTTTCGGCGATTTTTTTGTGTGTGAGAGTGAGAATATGAGGGTACAGGTACTGATTTCCGTCATTCTTTTGTAACCATGACTACTAATGTTCGACAACTAATATTCTAAAAATAGATTCATCTACTCCTGTGCTCCGGACGCCCACCACTAGATGGAGACTCCTGTTGATGGGCTCCCTGTGCTTCGGACGCCCACCAATAGGTGATGGAGACTCCTATTGACGGGCTCTCTGTGCTTCGGACGCCCACCACTAGGTGATGGAGACTGCTGTTGACGGGCTCCCTGTGCTTCGGACGCCCACCAATAGGTGATGGAGACTCCTATTGATGGGCTCCCTGTGCTTCGGACGCCCACCACTAGGTGATGGAGACTCCCATTGACGGGCTCCCTGTGCTTCGGACGCCCACCAATAGGTGATGGAGACTGCTGTTGATGGGCTCCCTGTGCTTCGGACGCCCACCACTAGGTGATGGAGACTCCTATTGACGGGCTCCCTGTGCTTCGGACGCCCACCAATAGGTGATGGAGGCTCCTGTTGATGGGCTCCCTGTGCTTCGGACGCCCACCACTAGGTGATGGAGACTGTTGTTGACGGGCTCCCTGTGCTTCGGACGCCCACCAATAGGTGATGGAGACTCCTATTGATGGGCTCCCTGTGCTTCGGACGCCCACCACTAGGTGATGGAGACTGCTGTTGATGGGCTCCCTGTGCTTCGGACGCCCACCACTAGGTGATGGAGACTCCTATTGACGGGCTCCCTGTGCTTCGGACGCCCACCAATAGGTGATGGAGACTGCTGTTGATGGGCTCCCTGTGCTTCGGACGCCCACCACTAGGTGATGGAGACTCCCATTGACGGGCTCCCTGTGCTTCGGACGCCCACCAATAGGTGATGGAGACTGCTGTTGATGGGCTCCCTGTGCTTCGGACGCCCACCACTAGGTGATGGAGACTCCTATTGACGGGCTCCCTGTGCTTCGGACGCCCACCAATAGGTGATGGAGACTCCTATTGACGGGCTCCCTGTGCTTCGGACGCCCACCAATAGGTGATGGAGACTGCTGTTGATGGGCTCCTGGATCGTCGCGCCGATTTGAAGAAGTACAGACGTCTAAACCCCCCCCCCCCCCCCCCCCCCTCCTTTTTGACGTACGGTTTTCCTCTGTTTGAACGTTGCTGGTATCTATGCATTTGTGGTGTTTAGTGACTTTCAAAAATACTTACAAATCCATCATGATGACGACATATTTCCTGCAGATGAAGGCGTCACGGACTGTGAGAAGCCGGTCATGCTTGAGATCCTAAAGACAAATATCATCATCAACACGCTGATGGACTGACCAACCGATGTTTGACTTGACAAGGTCACGGAACTACAGGAGGCTCCCGAGGGTACAATTTGAAAAATTATATCTCGCTTTATATTTCGTTGTACCCAATCAGCATTTCAGCATGTTTTTATTAAACATTTAGCTTTGTTTTGATGTAATGCGCATACCCATACCACGCCCTGTTTTGCGAGTATCGGTCTCCATAGTAACCATTACATTTTCACTAAAAATCTAAAAACTCACACGTTTTTAACAGCAGACCCAAACTAAGTGCACCAGGTTATTTTGCATTAAAAAGGGACAAAATTGACCGTGCCCGTAGCAAAAAATTAATAAGTTAATAGGTTACCGATTAATAAAGTCAAAACGCAACAGAATTAATAATATTATGAGTTTCCATACGGGCATGGTCAAAATCCTTCTCAATGCACTATCTGTTCGTTTCAGAAAGTTTCAGAGACAGAGCTGAAATCTAGACGCACTTATTCATCATTTTCGGTGTTCAAGCGCCTTAATTACAGTGAAATAACTTCCTTACTTCACGAATTTTCGATTCTATGGCTTTGCTCGCTTCAGTTGGCAAGATGCGTCTGTGTAGGTTATTTTTAACCAGTCAGCGGTCTTTTGTATTCAATATTTCCCCCCAAATAAGGATCTTTTGCCCTTATACAGCAATGTTTTTCGCGCGAAAATAAGTACACGCTACTAAGCAAAGTAAATCGGATTAAATTTCACTCATGTTTCAGAAGTCACGCGCGCTCGTAAACAAGCTCAGAACAAACCGCATAGCTGCGAAATTTTGGTTTTTACAACATTGGCTTTTTATAACAAGTAAGAATCTGTTTTTTAAGCTGCCAAAAACATGTTTTTATGTCTTAGGAATGATTCATCGATCAATGCACACGGCATGACTCCTCCAGGGATTAAATACTGGAAATGAAATGCGATCCGGCTTGACCAACACAACAACTGATAATATTTAATTGTTTTTAACATTAGGAGAGGAAAAGAAGCAACCTCTGGAAATTATTTCGTTGCTACAAATGATTAAAACCTCTATGAACAAAAATAAAGTACTTTCTCGCATATAAAAAGCCGAATTCTGTGTCCAGTTAATGACTAACAGTAGGTCAAGGGTCACTGCAACAATACCAGATAAATACTCGGGCAGGATAAAAACAAAGTATAACGTTACAATATTTGGCGCGAAAAACGTTGCATTTCTCTCTCGATTTTTGTAGGAATTCGTGAACTTTCAAAGTTTTAAACTACCCTATATGATAAATAGTATCACCAGCATCAGGTTGGGTGATTCTGGGGAGAATTGAAATTTCGATCATGAGCCTCCTATAGTACCTTAAGTCGTTGCCCTACAAAGACAGGCTTGATGCAGCTACCAGCCATTACTGCGCAATCTTTAAGCAATACCTTCTTGAGCTTTTTACTGCTAGTTGTAGAGTATATGAGGGATGTATCTCGCTTTTCCGCTCCTGAAAAGTAAATCTTACTTGCCTTCATTATTTCATACTCTTGTTTTGCTATTTTCTCCGTATCTTTGTCATACTTGATTAATTTCGCTACCCAGTTCTTCTTGGTTTTTGATTCCATACATCTCTTGATGACGGCATACTTCCCCCTACAAAACAAGGAAAAGGCTCATTTTGTTGTCAGTTTTTCGTAAAAATTTATTCCCCTTTTTGTTGGCTGGTAGTGAAAAGCAATATGTTGTCCACAAGATTCTAGGGTTTGTCAATTTGGAATGAAAAACGACTTCATTATAGTGTATGATGCATGCTCAATGACATAGGACAGTCACATGTGTGTCCTGTTGAGCGAAATGGTTCGAGAGTTGTCTATCCATCATCACATACGCCACGTTCTGCGGATTTATCGTTTATTTAGCTTCGCAACTTTTTCTACATATATATATATATCATATTAGTTGTTTTTCATGTAATGCGGGCGGATATTTTATGAGTTGCGAGTTGATATTTTACGAGTAGTACATGAAAAAACATCTAATGTGTTATTTATTATATGACAAACAAATTTTGTTTCTTTTCTTGTCAAGAGATTCACTAGAAAACGTACTTGTTTTGACTAGCACATGATCGGTAAGCCATTGAAGTGCGCGCGCAAAACCGGTTCGTAACCGGTTTGCTACGGCTTTTCAGTGGCGTGTATCTGCAGTGCCGCGTATCTGCACTCAATGGCCGTTTTCACACTAGAGACGAACAAATCGTCTGGACAAATCGTCTGATGTGACAAATCGTCTGATGTGAAAACGGGACGAACAAATTTTCAGACGAACAAGTCGTCTAAATTTGTTCGTCTGTTTGGCCGTCTAGGAAGACGATTTTTCATAGACGATTTGTTCGTGTAGACGAACAATCGACTTAAGTCCGACCTAAATTCACACTTGACGTACAAAAGAGTCCAGACGATTTGTTCGTCTTGTAGTGTGAAAACGGCCATGGCTGATTGCATTTTTAAACCGCACCGGGGGGGTTGAGGACCTCCCTTAAAAAGACCCCCTCCCCTGGAATTTCCACTCGTGAAACAGACCCCCTCCCCTGGAATTTCCAACCTCATAAAGGACCCTCTCCCCTGGAATTTCCATTTTCTGGCAAAATACCCCTGGAAAATCTATTTTTTGATAAATGTCCCTGGAAAGTCACCTTTTTTTACCCCTCCCCCCTGGAATTTCCAGTCTCCAGACATACCCCTCCCGTGGAATTTCCAGAGTCCAAAACAACCCCCCTGGAAAATTTTCCATAGGTCCTCAACCCCCCCGGTGCGGATTAAAAATGCAATCAGCCATTGTAGTGTGAAAACGGCCATCGTTGAAGAAGAACACGAGAATAACATGATAGAGTTGACCTTATATGGTGAAATGACGTCACAGTCGTATAATGTGCTCTTTTTGACCATATACCTGAATTACGCCCTTGAGTGTACAAATAAACGAGCTATTATTATAATGAAGAAAACGATGCGAGATATCCCAGTTAGACATCTCCAGTATGTCCTTGTTTGTCATTGTCACTAATAGGCTTATTATGGTGACAGGGTAAAGGTTGGAGTTCGTCACACCAGTCATTACTTTTTGTTTGTGATGTTTAAGTGTCTGCGTGTCAGGTGAACACCAATTCAGCATAGTTTAGTACTTCATGTTTTTATTGAAGTGGTTAGTAGATAGATACCTATCGATCATCTGCTCATTTAGGAAGTACAGATTATTCGTGTGACCACGAAACAGAGGCGTAACCAGACATTTTCACGAAACACGAACATCATTGATTTGTCTGATATTTTAGAGGTCCGCACATGGTTATTTGTGAGTAGTAGAAATCCACTCGCATACTATCATGAATTCTTCAACCTGATTTGCTCCACTACTCACTATCTGTCACATAATAGATAGTGGGTAGCGAAAACACTAACATAAACATTTCTAAAACCATTTAAATAAATAATCGGAGGTAGTATACTAGTTGGCTTCTACTAAAACGATTAGATTGCTCGTTCTCGTTTTCTGTGTGTCAAATAGTCAACTCGGCGCTACGCTTCTCGTTAGCTATCTATTGACTCTTAGAAAACGAGAACGAGCAGTCAAATTGTGAGTATATTATCGCTACACTCCTGTTAGCAACTCCATATTTACCGCTGTGTGATCTACAGCCCTGTTAGACCTTTACCTTCGCTCGCACAGCAAGCAGAAAAAGAGAGGGCTTGCAGAGTGAATATTATCCTATACTGAAAAACCTCTCAGTCTAGAGGGCGTTGTCCTGTTGACAGATTTGGGAAGTAAGAAAAGAGTCTGCTTGAAAGACGATTATGGCCAAATTGGTACGATATCAAATAAAAATTGCATTGCTCTCTGGCACCCTGATTTTAATAATTTTAAGTTTCCTTTCCAAACGATTCTTTCCGTCGCATGGCATGGTGATTCCTCAGTTTCTAATTATATACTGATACTGTTAGCATTCGGCTTTAGACTAATATCTGGCTTACGGTAAACTTTTCAGATGTTCTTTCTAATTAGCTCCCTAGGGGCTTAGATGTCAAAGAAGCCCAAGTACAATAATCTCTGATCATCTGAAAACCGCCGCGTAAAAATTTGACTTCGGTATTACAACTGAAACTTGACACAACTATTATAGCAAATATTTCCAAATGCAAGTATAGAATTTGCCGTGTTACATATTTGTTTATTTTTCTTGAGCTCCGCCTGTTCGAATACAATCTATTCTATAAACAACACACAATAGGCAGCAACACCAAAAGTTTCCACCAATTATGTTATGAAGAAGACCCCGCTATAGCTAATTATGAACTCTTAAAAAAATTCCCACACGGCCCGAAGTGCCGAAAAAATTCCTACACAGTAAAAATGGTGACTAAAACCCTTCTTTCTCATTTGGAAAAATAATTCTAACCGCATAACAGAGGTATCACAAAAAATATTGCGCGGAACAAGAAGAAGAACCCCCTTCCCCCCTAAAGTTAAATGGTCGGCCCCTTAGGGCTCTAGATGTCGCCCCCTTATCAACACAACCTCAACCAACTCACGAAATGTCACGAGCATATTGTAAATATTGTCAACACAGTGGGGGTAAAAACCAACTCCATAATGCCCTTGTTCAGCAGACATCAAAAGCATGTGGCCTCATGCATGACAAAAATAGTCACTTGCGAAATTGACAACTTATCTTATATTTTGATCGAAGTATTTTACGTGTTGCCTAGGCTGTCATCGCACAAAAACAATCCAAAACAAACTACATTCCCAAATATTTGTTTATCCTCTCGTTCTGATAATATTACGATGTTATTTTATTGTGTTATGATGTTATTTTATTGTTTTTTTCCTGAAAGTTTTGGTTTTCCCTTCTCTAACATTGATTTTCCAAAGAACGTTCGTTTTGATTTATCATATCGATCTTGTCTTTTATCCGATATACATGTCTCTTCAAATGAGCAATTAATGAAAAAAAGTGAATGGCTGGTTAATGAATAAAGGGCAGTCAGGAATACTATACGTGTAAAAAAAATCTTAACTATGTGCGCTTAGATGTCCGCTACAATGTGCGCAGTACTTTATAGTTCGCATGCGATATCATCAATATCCCACGTTGTTTATCTATACAACATTCTCTTTTGACGAAAATAGGTTTACTATGTGAGATAATGAAGCACTGTTTTGCTAGTTATTATAAGACACGGGTAATAAACACTTCACAGTGTTAAATAGTTGTATCTCTTGCGTACGTGATTCCGTTCTTTATTCTACGAAATAGACATTGAACCAAGACGATTGTATTATTAAGGGTAATCAGATAATCTGCCAGTCAATTGCGTCCTAATTTCTGCTTTTTCACGCTCTTAGAGCTCGCTGATGCTTGAACATGAACACACCCGTTATGGTTTAGTATTTTAATATCTCAGCATGTAGAGGAGAGAGCAGGGGTCACGGCCGAGGAGTTTGTGAATGAATACATGCTAGTACAAATATGCTGTCTTTCTTCTCTTAAGTCCAAACGATAGATATTTTATAGCTTTACGGTTTACTTAGCTCAATAATCCAAATAAACAAACGGCCTACAAAAATAACAGATTCACATGAATTGTCCTTAGACAAAGATTGACGGGACCTTTTTCCTTCATATATATATAATATATATGTATGTATGTATCATATTCTCCAGACTTTTTATCTATTTTATTAAAGAAATACATGGTATCACTACGTTTAGCTGTTATACCTTTTGCAGCATATTATTATTTGTTTCATCCGAAACCGGGTACGAGGACAGTTAAGGAGTTCTTCATTGTTTAGTGTTTGCCTCCTCTTTTCACTGCACAGTAATAATTTCTGTTATATTAATTCGCTTGTTTATATTCTAATTCAACCGTGACCAAGTTCTCATGTTTGCAATTTCTAGTGTTTTTCAATCTCCCTCAGATTCCGCAAATCAGCGCAACAAACCCCTGTGCAAACATAGCGAGGTCAGTTGTGCGAAATCCTCCCAAGAATGCTGTGTCCTTAACAAGCTAGGAATACAACGGTGTTCCTCAGATATCCCGAGCAGAGTTAGCACAGTCGATTATGCAAATGTCCACATGCCCTAAGTGAATAAAGGGATAGATTGATCGAGTGGGGACGAACTGGCAGCGAGATTTCCATGGTTTGCCAAACGACATGTTGGCAGCAAGCCCAGTTATGGTTGCCACACGAAACATGGCTCCCCTAAGTTAGTGTCGATACTCGCAGATGTTCCAAGCTCTTCGGTTCTCTCGGATTTTAGCTGCTCCCGCTGCATTCCAAGTTCCACCCCACTCGATTACGATTCCCCTCCTACTAAAATCATCCCCCTTACCTCGCTATCTCAGCTTTGAACGTGTAAGTTTTCTCCGGGTTCTCTTTCTTCAGCTCCATAGTCGGAGGGCCAAACTTTTTTGCGGCTTTAGACATATCGGATTTGTTTTCAGACCCGTTGCGTGTTACAGGTCTCAGAGAGCTTGATGACAGTTCTCTGACCCAGACGAGAGGTTTGTCAACTGTCACGCAGTCACACTCGGTCGTTCCCACTACCCATTCTCAGCGTGCGTGCGCGGGGTGTAACATCATTACACCGCGCATCTTCTAATCGCGCCACATTATTAAACCTTTTCCATCTATGTAATCTGCTGCTGAGTACGACCAAGGAGGCAACTCTTATCAGAAAAACTATCATTACCTTGCAATTTAGAAACATATGCATCCTCATAAACTACAGAGGTATTGCTTTTAGAAATTGAAATAAAAAAGTGCCTTCATTTGTTGCCTTAGTAATTTCGTTCTATAACGTTCTTGAAATGTTGGAAGTAGGTAATGAATGGTTATAAAAAATGATGCAATATCGCAGGGAGGTGATATTTTGTACATTAATCAACTTTGTACACCATCATTTAATCTGTTAATATGTACAACATCCAGCTAACAATATATACCGTATTTAATTATTACACATTTTATTCAGAGTATATTTCACCATAATCGGTGATTGTTTAAAGGCTGGCGGGGTTCGTGTCACGTGAGCTTTGGGACACGCCCTTCTGGTGTAACCTCGGTACTAACGTTCCCCATTGCCTCTGCTCCAGATTCTGCATGAAATTAAGCGAGTTAAACTCTCCCCTGGTGCTCACGCCAACATATATTATCTCAGTATAACAAACATTGAATGGGATTCATGTCAGCGCAAGTTGCTTTTCGTTGCGCTTAAACAGCACGTGCTGCTTCGACACTGCGCGCACACAACGCCGCCATTATCTATATACCTGAGAATGTCTCTTTGTTACAACACTTTCAAACTTGTAGAACCTTAGACTTTCTCAGTGAGAATGCTATAGATCTGAATAGCTATGAATCATAACTCAACTGCTGTGCAAGCTTGTGTAATGTGCGAGTGAATTGTGATAGATTGCGCTGTTCTGAACACAAGATCTGAAGGACTGTAGAGCGTGACGGTGATATTCCAAAGGTTACAACTTGATAAGAAGCAATCAAAGCAGTTTGTTTGGCAGTTTGATAACAGTGGTAAGGATCTGATTAACCCGGGGAATAAACCGATCCAGTTGCGTCATAGGGTTTCACTTGATCATCGGCGACAATCTGCGATGAATATTAACCACATGTGATATGTATTTCCTAATCGTTTAAAACACAGAACAGGGGCTACAAAGAGCGAAATCATTCGAGAAACAGATACGAGCTTGTTACAGCAAGAGATGCAGTTTTCCCTTGCAGAGATGTCCAGCTCAGGTCACTAGGTTCTGCTACCGAGTCGTCATGCTAGGCATATGTGTGTAAATTTTATGCTGAAATAATTAACATGTTCGCGTCCCCCTGTGTTGGCCTTCAGCTCCAACAGTGATGGTATAGTATTAGGATAAGAGGGCTTTGTCGTGAGCGGTACCATAATTTGAATATTCTAAAATAAGCCCACGGTTAGATATAGCTGGTGTTTATTATTTCCGGCAGCAGTACAGTGGGGTCACATCTGAGCGTCTCGATAACCCCTCGGTGTAGACATACCTTGGACTTGCGTGCCAAGAGTCATATGATAGAGAAACGGATTCTATGAGCAACCTTTGATTGAAAATATTCATAGGCCGCGCTATTTATAAAACAAGTTTATTGTTTTTGCGAACCAATCAAGATTTATCAGCTTCTCAGGTCATTTGTTGTCATTACAACATTTTGTCCGTGCGTGCCTTGCATTCTTTAGAGCATAAGAATAGGTCAATGGGTCGTTTGGTCAAAGGCTGCTATTCTGTCACTTATGCCACATGGGCGTGTTATCGCGTGTTATGCATCGTGGTGCACTCTGGTTGTCCACCCTGGGGGAGGGGGGACTCTTCCCTTCCCTAGTTGATAGGGGTGATCGTCGTATTTTTAGGGGTTTCAGAGAGACACCAAGGACAAGGGAAATAATTATTATTTTTTAGGACAGAAAACCCTAAATGGTTGAGTGAGAACACATTTGTCTCAGTTTATTTACTGTAATCATCGTGGAATTATCACAATTAGCAAGAAAGCAACCAACAACCACACCTTTTACTGTAGTACCGACGCGGTTTTGGTATTTTTAGGGATCATTTTGAACAATGAGGTGTTTTTTAGGGTCACGTTCAACCTGGCTTAGGGCAGATAGAAAGAGAGAGGAGGCTTTCCTTTCCCCTCCTCTCTTCCTCTTCTTTCCCGAAAGCCTGATACCCTGGCTAGTAGTGGTACCTAATGGCTGAGGCGGCTTTTCGAATTCCATTTCAGATACCAGTAAAAATAGCCTCGACTTCTTGATGACAAAGAGGAGACGTTTATTGGAGCTTTTTATTTCGAAGATCAAGGTAAGAAAGGAAAAGGCACCGAGCGCGCTATCTGGGAGGACAACTTGGTTATAATGGTGTACCTGTGCACCTTAGGTATTGCGCACCATCGCACACCTATTGAGCTCATCTGATCTAGATTGGAGGTCACTTGTGTGGTATCTATGATAGGTGGACGTTTCGAAAGGGGTTGAGCAAGGTCATCGAGGACCGAGCTTAACGGCCCAGCGGCGTAGCGGGAATTTCTGAAGGGGTGGGGGGCCGGATAGTGAAAACATGGGACGAAAATGTTCAAATTTCCTTCAGCAAATACAGTAAATGTATGGGAAAATCTCCCGAGAAAGGGGGGGCCCCGCCCCTCCTCCCCCCCCCCCCCCCTGGCTACGCCCCTGCGGCCCTCCCTGAATAGAGGTCACGAGGCTGCGCTTATTACTGTCATGCGCCGCACGCTGCCTGGAGAGCAGTAATGACTCGACCTAATGGGGAGCGAGGTCACAGCTACTACAAACATAATATGGTGTACCTGACCTTTCCTTTAGCAGAGATCTATATGGCATCTGCATATTGAGACATGTATATACATATATATAACATTAGACCTCAAGGCCGAATGTGCTATGATGAATAGACCATGACCGAAGGCCGAATGGTCTATTGATATCATAGCACATGAGGACGAGATCTAATTGTTTTAGTATAAACCAACTAGTGGTCGGTTTTGGCAATGAATTCCATTATTTTATGTTGGAAAATCAAGTTTTCTTGCAAAGAAAGGTGGTGGTTTTGCCAGGCACGGTCTATCACTAATAGACCATTAGTAGCTCAGCCAATCAGAATGCAGGATTTGTAATAGACCATTGTTGGTTTATACTAAATATATATATCGCATCTCTCTCTCTCTCTCTCTCTCTACTGATCAGCGGTTAGTCGTTTCAGTTGCGCGTGCGGCAAAATGGCGCGTGCTTACTCTTTGTATTCAATCCACTTTGCGCACTGCGTTGCATTTCAAGTCAATACTCAAACGTCAGCCATGTTTGTAAGGGTAAATCGAAGCGAAAAATGCGATGTCGTGATCTAGTCAAATAATCGTCGACACTCTTGAAAAACGCAAACGATCTAATGAAAAAGAGTAACACTGACACCATAGCCCTAAAACCTAGAGAGTTGTCCCACTATATATCTCTTTCACTAAAACTTGCTTTGTGATTGGGAGTCCATTGTTTGTTGCTCACCTCAAGAAAAGAACTGCATTGTTTTCCCAATGACAATTTCTAAAGCAACAGTATAGTTTTACGAGTTCAATTCTCGTAAAAAAAAATCAGGTTACAAGTAGAATTAACGGCTTAGTGTTTTACTATAACCTGAAATATATCGTTGAGCGTTTTGTTTTCTTTTCGAAAAGGCAGCCCTACAAGATTGAAATTCTTGACACTCATAACGTGGTCACTATATGAACGCCAAATGTTCGTATACCATGTCAGTTGCATTGTTGTCACTATCATCTATCAAACGGGACCTTGCAATGAACTCTTTCAGCTAGTCGCGACCAAGTATTACAAATTGGTCGCAGATAAGTAATCATTTTTAGTCGCAACTTTTTGCATTATGCCGTGAAAAGCTTCAAATACTAGGCCGCCATCTAGCGACAGGCTTAAAAGTTTTAGCATATATATTATCAAACAAGGTTATTGTTTTTGCGAACTTATCAAGATTTATCAACGTCTCAGGTCATAAAAGCTTCAAATAGTAGGCCGCCATCTGGCGACATGCTTAAAATTTTTAGGCGACCGACTGGTAGCAGATTCATTATCCGTATGATGACTGGGGGAACGCCCCTAGCTATATGGATAACTCGGGGACAATTTTAAAGTTAACAGCTGCAGCAGTTATAAAACAACAACAACATAATCAACAACAACAATCAATAAGTACAGATATAAAGGACCACCTTTATTACACACGTCTTCCTTCCGGCCGCCTCTGCAAGAGTTACAGGGAGCCCATCATCTAAGGAACTTAAATGTCCAACCTTAGGCTCACCACCCTTTTCCGCGAGTTGGTTATTTTTAGAATCGCTTGGTACACAAATTAGCCAATCGGAGGGCTGAGAGGGAACGTGTGTCGCGGCGGGCCTTCTAACATAAGGGCCATGGTTCGTTCTCTTATGAAGGAGAGGGGGTTGAAGTCGCCCTTTGGTATCATCTGGATAGTTTATTTTCAGTTTGGGGAGGGGGATATCGGGCGGATAATGCGCTAGAGATATTAGATATTCTAGGATAAATGGCAGTGCCAAAGAGAAGTCGTCAGGGTGATTTTTAAAAGGTTGCAGGTCTTTTTGAATGGTACATACAACCTCATTTTTCCTTGTGTAAAACTCGATCCTTTTCCCAAAAGGTTTATCTCCAACCTTACTTCGCTTATTCGGGGACAAATTATTGTACGTGACTACCATTTTCACTAACTGAAGGAAACACCCATTTTCAAATAGGCATTTTTTGGTTTCATATTCTAAGTCCACCTTGTCAGTGACTCGTTGAGAGTATTATGAAAGGAAGTAGAGGGTTTCCGTTTATTCCTGTATCTCTAATGCAAGTGAGTAGAAGACTTCTAAAGCCTAAGGCCGCTTGATTGATGGGTTCATCTACAGCGGCGGATATTCGCTGTCACCCTCTTTTCTGCCCTTGTTTCTCTGCTTTTCCCTACGTCCCAATAAGCTTTGGCGGTGTTTTTGAGTGCGAGTGTGTTTGCTTAATTGTCTCAGGTTTCTTGTCTATTTGTCTAGTAGCCTAACACGTCCCACTTTCTCTTCCCTTGTTAGGCTGTCGTGACTCGATCCAAACCAGCAATGTTTATGTGATTCACAAGTTGAGAAGTACTATTCCAGTTAATATTAGTTTTCACATGTTTGTCAAATTCCAAAGAGAAATGGTTCTGACGTTCCACTGACTAAAACACACTTAATACAGTAGATCGAAATTGAGGAGAAATGATGATTGCGATTTTAATTTCCTAAGAACAAAGCGGGTTAGAGACACGTATCGACTTTGGGATTTTGATGAAATTTCATTAAGACAATCTGCCTCGGTGTTTGCCTCTGTTATTGAGGTTGAAAACTAGAGTAAGCACATTGTAATTACATAGAAGAACAGTAAATTGGCAACATATGACTATATCGAAAATTAGAATAGAAAACGAACTCAAATACTTTTCACCATTATTACATCTTAGTGGATTAGGGAGGAAGAATGCATTGAGTTCATAGCCAAAGAAATGGATTTTTCCCCATAGATCAATAAAACATTTAATGGGAAATGTAAAATTGACCGGTCGAATATTTTTTTCTTCCTTTGGCAAAGAAAAACAGAAAATTTGTCCTGTTCAAATTCAGTTAAATAGAGCAAACGGATTTAATTATTAATGTCAAAAGGGAAAGGGAAATTGGAATTTGTTTTGGGACCAAAAGAACACAATTTCCACAAAAAAGAAAAACCGATTGCAATGAACTGGAAGAACACTAACTAGCAAACTCTGCATTGAGTGCTGACCTAGTCATCAATTTTCGACTTTCTTGTTTTGTGCCTTAGATCATATTAGAGTGGAAACCAGAAAATTTCCAAAGGCAAACACAGAGAGCCTTCTTGTCAATCACACCATCAGCGCGATCACAACTCACAAGCTTGGCGCAATTTTCATGACTCGCCTAATTTTTGCTGTTTTTGTTTCTTTTGAGTTATAAGAATTCAATTTAGCTTGTGCGTGTTTCAGTCCCCCATGATTTTTATGTACGAGGTATTTCCATTGCTTTGATGAATGGGATGTCCCGATAGTGAATGCCCAACCAAGATGATTTAAATGAGAAAGCACTGCCAATTACAAAAGTGTGGTTTGATAAATTTCTACTTCACTTTTGAAAAAAGTGATTATTGAATCAATTGATAAAGCAATAAAGGCAAAGACAGTTAAGCTACGTTCATAGAAGTCTAGCAATCCTAATAGCATATAAGCTTACACATTGTAAACTTTCCGTTGTCCTTCGGTCAACACCACCCAAAATTTATGAGTTTATTTTCCGAGCTTGTTTGAATTCTTTCTGCTTGTATATCAAGAGAAGTCAAACACTAACGACAAACCTCTATCTTGATAATAAAACAGTTAACGACCTGCCGATGTGCTACTCATATTCGGGCCTGCCTTGCAGGATTCTTCATGAAAATAGGACTAATTAACATTCATACGCCTCCCTATCAACCAGTTGACCAGTTTGGAATTTTTGAGAAAATTAAAACACACTTCAAAATTGCCTGTCATTTTCATGAAATAACTGCGCCTCCCATGTCAAGACCATTAAACTACTTTTCTTTTTCTCCGAAAATAAAATAAACCGCGGAAATTACAGAACCCACTTTTTGTTTTAATGATACAAAACACTGGCCTCATTAGCAAGGAAAAAGGAGTGAAAATTGTCCTCCGGTGCTAAAACACCCAGTACTTTATATCCGTAGCTTTTGTGTATTATATAGAGCGCATGAAACAAAAGGACTTCGCCGAGTGTCAACTAGTGATCAAAGGCTTCTATTGCCGGGCTAAGGTGTGCAAACATTGAGACTGCTCCATTAATTCCGGCGAATTACTTTTATGCAAAATGTGATGCTCTATAGGACTGATGGGCCACAAACCTGACCGTAATTCATCTCAACTGTCATAGGGTTCCCACGCAAAATCAATTTACCTTTGAATAAGCAAACGGCTGACAATAGAGGACTTAGAAAAAACTGGTTGCGTCCCAGATTACCAAGACTTTTGGCACAATAGTATGAAGAGTTCAGGGGTTCTCTATTTTGTCTTATGCGTCGCGTTAGACAATTAGAAGTATTTTCAGTGCGACAGGTCGCGAAGTAAAAATCAAAGCAAATAGTTTTGGGGTTTTGTTTAGTGTAATAGTGTAACATTGAAATGTATTTGGACGTCTGTAATCAAATGGGTGTATTTTGTGTGTGCTACGGCTATAATATTGAGTGTAATAGTCGAATGCTTGTAATCCGAATGTCCAACACTATAATGACAAGCTCTATTCTCGAGGTCATCACAAAACTCCATAAAACTTCCCAAACTATGTGCAAAATTCTCGTTGTCGGCGAGAAAACGTGTCCACCTTAAGTTGCCACGCGGTTATTTTAGCATTCCGAGAATTTAGGGTAAAGTGTAAGGCTGAATGGGAGCTTGGCAGAGGCCTCTCTCGACATATGTTTGACAGAAGACGTCGTGACATTGCTAATGTGTTTGTCAAGACTAAACTTGAATTTGCAAATGAATAAATACAAAATTCAAAATGAAAAATGGTCGTTCAACGTTACAACTTAGAACGAAAAGAGCCTATTTGTCGAAGAAGTTGGCCGGCTTGGCTTTTCCGCAAACTCCGTTGTGTTAATTTGATTAATGAGGAAGGCATGGTGCATGGCTTTGATTGCATTTTCCTTCAAAAGACTTTTATATTTTATTACATTTCAAGGGATCTAAACCGGAAATGGTTATTCTCTTTGCAAAGATTGATCTCACCCTCTTTCTTGTTAGAGTTGTGATTCAAATATTCAACTGTCAAAAAACCATTTAAGTGCCCGTGGTTTGTAATTTTTCTGGTCACCGCACGCGCGCGCGATTTGCTGATAATTGTAGCTGGTGCATGGACAAGGCCTTGGAGAATGATTTCTTTGACGCTTGGCGATAAGCCTTAGGGACTTAGGAGGTTAAAAGACTTTCAATCATTTGAATCACAGCCACTTATTTTAACACTTACCTGGCAAATTCACCCGAACAAAAGGTCTTTTGTACTGGGAGTTTCTTGAGAATTAAAACGACACAGGCATAATTGGATGGCAATTCAAATCTCTTTGAAAAATATAATGACACAATTTCGTAATTAAGGGAAAGAGGTTGTAGAAGGAGACAAAGATTTATTTGAAGATTGGGAGATTTCTTCTCGTCTTTCTTTTTTCTTTCGATATCCTTTCTGAGATTAAGAAAGAGATTTTCACTGAATAGTGAACACTGAATGCCCTTTTAAAAATATACAGCCTCATTTTGGTCAAGCACAACCCCAAATTGCCCACAATCAATAAACAACTCAGTTCTTATGAAAATGTAGTTTATTACACATTAAAACATATTAGCAGACTAACTAACACATCTTAGTGATCAACACGCCTCCTTTTCAAAAGACCAGAATTAATCATGGTTGTAGCATGCTTTATGTCGACTCAACACTCGCATGCCAATTTCTCGTTTTCATTAATTGTAGAATTGAGTCTTTTTTCTCGTCTTAAACAATATTAGTTGATTTATCTTTGCCAATCAATTCGTACTTTTTAAATTTGAAGTGAAAAAAGGAAAGGAAAGACAAGAAAAGCAAATCTATGTGTTCAGCTGTTTCATTGCTAAGGACATCCGATAGCTTTGAATGGGCCAGAACCAACGCTCAAGACTAAAAAAGGATTGTTAACCTATTGATGTTATGGTTCTGGGAGTTATATAAAATTTACACTATCTTTACTTGCTGGGATGTGTTTTAGAGGATGATTCCTCATTTAAATGTGAGTTTAATCTTATTAACGGTCTCGCGCTGCACCCTTCCCTACACGTGAGTAGATGCTAAACTAGCCTGATAATCACAAAGACTGAGCACCCACAATCGACACGGCAAAGGCAAGCTTTTACAAGGACAATGGCTGCCCTCAAGTACACCAACTTATCCAGGATCAGCTTACTTGCCAGCCCTGAGGGTATTAAAACATTTCGCAGGCAATGAAGTCACTCAGAATGACAGAGTGCCGGGCCGGTGCAACCGATTTAGGAGATGTTTTATCTAAAGAGATCAAACACGATAACCATTTACCCGGCAAACGTCAAACTCGTGGCACTTTAAAAGAATATCTCTCTTTCTGATGTCATTGTTTCAAAAGCTCCGAAGATTTTCGAGACGTGAAACTGGATACTATTTTTTTTTATTCCTCGTTTTTTACCGATCTACTTCATACATTTCCACCTCGTTTTGCAAATGTATTCCATGTTTGAACACAACACCTAAACCTAAACTAAAACGTCACTGAAACCCGAACACTTTTTAAGAAAATGGACACTTAAAATCGTTAATCCGGGCAAATTTTTGAAGAATTGTTAATTAATGCCTGTTAAGAGTATCCAAAATGTCACCAGATCTCTTCTTTAGTTTTACTCCAGTTAAAAATGTGAGTGTTAAAAAGCACGATCTGGGACGGTAGGTTTTTCCCCTGAGGGCGGGTCACGGAAAACTGTCCTCGTCTTGATCAATCACTTCATTACTATCACATAGAAATGTTTATTTTTCCATCTAAGGTGGTTTGCGATATTTCACATTTAATATCTATTTTTTTCTGTCTTGAAAGACTAAGATTTCAAAAGTCACAAAGCACAAACTTTTATCTTTGCTATCCTCTTGATGTGTATAAACTGATCATGAGTATAATCAAACTTACTTGAAAACATAATACGTTTTCTCAATACCGCCTGTATTTTAATTTATTTGCTCTAATTGGCTGAAAAAGTCCGATTACGTTATTGTGAAGTAACTTGATCCAGGGAAATCCTTTGTAGGTCCATTTTTTATACACACAAAAAAACTCATATTTCGGACAATATTTCTTACAATTCTGACGCCTATTTGGTCATCCAGTCGAAAAGCCTGAAATCATAAGGCCTATACAAACATAGAAAATCTGCAAAATTAATGAAGAAACATGAACTAACGGCTTTGAAACCCAAGTTTGAAGAAACTGCACCATCCAATTATTGTAGCCAATCGGGACTCAAGTTTCTCTTTTTGTTTTTAGAAACATGATTATAAAATCCTGCTCTCTCATCCACAGAGTTTCTAACGGAATTGCTCTTGAATTTATGATATCAAGGCAGATAAACGGCAAAGAATTAAATTTTAAATCCGCTATTTCCCTTAACCTTAAGTTTCTTTTTCCTTAGCAACAAGGACTTGTTCTTTAATACAATAAAACATTAACGTGTACTTTAATAAAACATGAAATTAGAGATAAGACTGACAGTAAATGGAAGCAAGTCCTGCCGACAGGAACAAACACAAACGAAAAAAAATGGCCAGCTCTCCCTCACTTAAAAGAAATCTTTATCTTAACGTCGGGGTAATCTGAAAAGAAAAGGTCAAAAAGATGAGAACAAAAACATTCCAAGCCAATTCTGTAGATCTTACGATGAGCGTGCTGTTTTTTTAATATAAATGTTAGTGTGCGCTGCACTACGTGAAATAAAATAAAAAACAAGCAATTTACAGTCGACGAAAACTCAAGTTGAAAACCTAAATAGCTCAACCAAGCATTCAAATTCAACACATCTTAAATTGTATGCACTTCTAGAGCAATATTTACCCTACGAATCTTTCGAGACAGATCGAATCCCTAATAAAGCAAACAGTTCGTTCGGCGGCCATAAGAAAAAAGAGTTTCTCCGCCAAATTCACGAGCAAATTTGAGAGTAACTTCGACATGTTGTTTGCTCGCCCAATAATGTAGAGTTTGAGGATTGAACGTCTTGCAAACTTACTCCGCCGGGGAGCGACACGATTGTAAACAGCTTCTAATGTAAACCATTTTCTCGTTCAATCTTTGACAATAATGCTACAAAACAAGCAGGAAGGTGGAATTAACTCGTTCGGATGACACAAAACACACAATATGCTCGCTTTTAGAAGAAGTTGCTGAAAGTTTGACTTGAATTGCTCTTATCAAACGTAGCCACACTCATTTTGAAATACTTTTTCAAAGGTCGATAAAATCAGCCGAAATCAATTAAAAGTGTCTAGTGGTCGCTTTGCACATGATATTTTCTTTAGGTATTTTCAAACTGAATTTTCTATGAAACTCTGAGAAGATCGAGAAATATGTCGCTATGTATGTAGTATTTACCAGTTTTCCGTGTCAGTGCAAGTAAGAAGTTCTTAGGAATTTGCCCTGGGGCAAGCTGTGTTACATGCAAAACAAGAAAAGTACACAATATAACATAGTTTGTACTCTTACAGCAAGATATTTAGATTTTTGTCAACATTTACAAGGAAAATTTACTTTAAAACTGAACCTAGTCAATCATGCATCACTGTAGCTATAGCAGGGAGGATGAAAGCCACTAACAGTGCTGATGTGCAGTTGTTTAGCCTCGCACTAGTACTGCATGATTTCTGCTAGAATTGTGGCTTCGTTAAAACAAATGAAAATCGAGTTTAATCAGATCTTGAAATATTAAAGCTCGAAAATTGTGAGTAAATGACGTTCCTTTTAAAAACTACTTTGGTTTTAACTTTAGAAAAATGAACGAAAGTGAATTCTATCATCAAAAATTAGAATAAAAGTGCGGCGTCGGCTTGACGGATAAGTTGGGCAAACAACTTGGCCTCGGTAATAACACGCGTTTTTCGCTCACCCCAACTCCATCAATCATACATTTCACCTGTCCACTGCCAAATCTACAGTTCTTTTTCACTAGTTTCGTTTAAAAGATTCCCTGAGGAACAATTTCAAGTGAACGAAATCCAAGTCACGGTATAGCTGATATTTCACTCCATCCTTCGATTGAATAAAAAGAACAAACAAAAAGGACCATGTACAACATGTTAGCCGAGAAAATATTTTCTTAGCTATTATTAGTCGAAATATGAGCAAACTGCCTCGAATTTCGTATTTATATTGAAGAAGTAAATACACATGCTTCAAATGTTGGGTATTTAGTGCACACTGTCGTCTGGAAGGTGAAGTCACTCGCTAGTCCCTCAAATGGGGTCAACGGAGGCATCTTTCTCTGTTTTAATATATCCCTGTTTCTATCTAATTCTTATTTATCCACTTTAGGAATTGTTATTCTATGTGTGAGTAGATTTTTCTTGTATATTTTCTTTCTTATATCTTTTTATTATCTTATCGAGCAGAGGCAAGGATGCAAAAAAGATATGAGAGTTAGTATACCGAGAAAATAAACGAACCTGTGTTTGTTTTGACTGTGTAATGTGGGAAATTGTTAGATTTTCGAAACTAATCATTAGTGAAAAAAAGATATATAAACGTTGAAAATAGTACGGAATGAGAAGGGAATGCAGATTACCAAACAGAAATTATACAGAGAGCAGCAGTAATGGAGTTAAAACTTATTCAATTTTATGGTGGACTTACAAACACTGAAGATGACCTTAGAATTGAGCTTCAAGTCGAAACTATGATTTTTTTATGCATCGCTCTCACGAATGCAATCTAAGACGCCTGTATGATTTGCTAAATATAAGTCGAGAGGACAGTCCATTCAAGAAAAACTTAGAGGTGTAAGTTTTCTGCCATGAGCTCATTTAGTTGTTCTAGTCATTCGTGCTATTTTTGCGAGTTTGTTGTCGAACATGTCAGTTTCTTGACATATAGCAAATGAAGTTTCCAATGAATTTCAATTGCAAATTCGTTCAAGCACTGCGCTAAAGATAACCGCCACGCTTCGACTAAAACACCGTTTGGAAAAAGGCCGCTAAAATGCAAGGTTTTTTTCGGACAGTTTCTTGGGGTGGGGCACCTTTGTCTGAATATCATATGTTCGCATGCTACAAACTTCCTATCAAGCACAAAAACACCACAGATTACCCTTAAACAAATTTACTATCTGTATTAAAGAATATTACTTCATTTTGTATTTCCCCCAAGCCGACCCAAGTAATAAATATGTTGGCGCTTTAGTCTCTAACTTTAACGAAAAACGGCTTATCTTGTTTAATACTACGCAACTCATGTTCCCGTTGACTTTAGTTTCCCGCGCTTTGTTTATTAGCAGCTGGGATAAAAATAGAATATTTCATTTATGGAATAAAACTTATAAACTTCTTTAAAAGTTAACCAATTTGTACTGAATATCAAGAGGGACTATAGGAAATGTGCTGAAAACTGGATGGTATCGCACGAAAAAACGGGCGAAACCATGACAGGCGAAACTATCACATTATATTTCTAAATACTTATTTTTGAGAAGAAATAAAACAAATAAGACGTATAGCTAGTAGCTCTCTTAAACTAGAAAACACCGTCAATAAAACTAGAAAATACGGCTGACAATCAACAGTAAAATATTAAGTAAATTCATCAAGCCAACTGCAGATGTCTCAGAGAAATTATATGTCAACTACTTAGGTCTACACCCTTTGATGAATATTACCAATATTTTATCTTAAATTATAATTTCCCATAATGAAATTTGCAAAAAAGAAATTCGGTTTAGATTTTATAAAATGCTGAAAGATTTTGTGAAAAGAAGTCTAACAGAAAGGTTTTCTTGTTTGTTTGTTTCTTTTTGGATTGAAAGCTAACATAGTACCGACAGCTGCGCTAACTCTTCAATTCCACCAAGACACTTGCCTTGCTAATACTGATAATCATTATTTACTGAGTTAAGCCAACTTAGAAGATTTTTAACTTTACCTAAATCTCAACTCCTGCTTTCTAGAACTTGTTTCCCATGAGAAAACATGGGGGCAGAAACGAAAATATTTGTCCTTTTTATGGTTTTTAAGGGTAAGTTGTTGGTGTCACCTTTTTAAAACAAAGATGTCCTAGTCTAACCAAAACATTTCTCTTAGCTTAACTAGATGTAACTTTGGTAAATAGACAAACTGGTTTACTTTTTCATGAATGTGTTTTATACTGAATGTTAGTTTTAAAAATAGGACAGTGATAAAGACAGTGTCTTACTCTTAGTTCCAGATAATACAAAACTTGTCATCAGGCCAACACCCTAGAGCTTGCTCAAATGATTCACACATTTTAACGTGCAAACCTTTGATCTAGTTGTGTAATTGGTGTTGAGTTCTAAATCTAAAAGTGTCAGATTTTGGAGCTCAGTTTTACCATAATAACTCCATGGTTTTACATTGGGCGTTACGCCATTCTTTTTTCCTATTTTTTTATTCTACTTCTGTTTACTGTATAAAGATTTCTTCCAAATAATGAGATGCCCCATGTAGTATAAAGCAAACCAGCAACTTTTCAGCAACATTTATTTTGAAAAATAATGTAAAATAATACCCATTCGGTTTACCTTAGTTTCCATCCCAGGGATGGCTAGCGGAAGAACGAAAAATCTCAATGACCCGGGTGACACAACAACGAAAAATGATCAATCCATATAGAGTCGTCGTTGTAATATTGCAAATTTCTTGCCAAATTCTCGATTAGGGATTACGTTTTCCGTATGATAAAGCTGTTTTAATCTACTCGTCAATTTTTCTGTGGCAATAAACTAGTGAGAAGGTTTAGAATGTCAAGAAATGTCCTGGCGGCAGAGGTCTGTGTAATGCCTTCTAATCCGTATGCTTTCATGGGACGTTGTCTCTACATTTCCCTTTTTCTTGACTCTAAGCTAAATTACATTCAGATTTCTACAAGAGAATTTGCCAAGAAAAGCAAATATATGTACCAACAATATCCCTAACTAGGTTTGTCAAGATATTATGGATGTATTTGAGCAAGAACCATTTTGACTTCCAAATCACCTCAAATAAGTGATTTTGTGTCAAAAGCTTTTTCATTGAATGTTTGTTTCTCGTCTTTTTCACTTCACTAAAGAAATAGCCTAGGGTAAAACTAACTTAAACTCAAAGGCAATAAAAGAAATATTTTCAATGAAGCTACTAGGATATGTTTATAATATTTTCTCATCCCTTAGCAGAATTTCAAGTCATTCTTTATTGATCAGTTGTGACAAATCCCTTTACTGAATGCAACGTTTGTTGACCACTTTCACAAAAATATTCAATTTCCTAACCCCACAGAAGCGGATTCGTTTGCTAGTTGCGGTCAAATCTCGACAAGGTAATCGAGTTTCTTGCTAACATAAGTGTTGACAGCTAAGATTTTAGCAAACACTAAAATTTCTTCAATAAAATAGAGAAACTTTGTTTGACAATGGTCTATAAAATCGACCAAGCCGAAAAACCCTCAGTTCATCTTCACAGTCACTAATATGAAAAAAGTCAAAGAAAAATACACGAGTAGGCTTCAGTGAGTCTGCTTATCCCAACTTCCTTGCTTTTGCGCCGATTTGAATTTGTTTCTGGTAAAAATGTTTGAATAAAATACTACTTGAAACGTTTCTTAATGGTAAGGAGGGCCTGCAAAGCCTCGACCAGCAGGAGGAGTGTTATTTTGTGACGGTGAAAAAGGGAGACTAAAAACTACAACAGCCGAAGTGGTTGTTGTCCGAGTCAATACAATACTAGTCCACTGATATTGTGAATCACTATGAACAAGATGGCATGAGCTAACAGTTTAGCGAAAGCTCTGATGGTTGATTGTGTACCAAGAATGACTTGCAGTCCTAGAGGACACCAGTTAACAGCCTAACATGCAAATATTTAACCCATCATGTCCTCCCGAGTGTTTGAAGTCAGCTACTGTAAACGGGCAATGTTGTCGCTTGTTTTCAGTTGTATTACTGAGTAAAGAAGGCTTAAACAAATGTTTTCTGAATTTTTCTATATTAGTAAAAACAACACAGCCCCTACTATAAAGAGACTCGCTAAACTAGACCGGCAAACATCACAGCTTCCTACTTCCCAAATACATTTCTCAAACCTCTCTCGCACGTTTTGCTCACAGAAAAGTTTAGAGCAGTTTTCAAGACACATGAGGCATTGCTCTGTGCTTTCCTTTGCTTGTAATAAATTGCTGGAGCTTACTAAATGGAGGAGAAAGCCGGAACTTTCACTGAGTCACGAATTGCTTTTACCGACGCTAGCAACTGCACAATGTTTGGTATTGCAATCGGAAATTCTTCGTTTATCTGGAGGACCTTGCTGACAGCCTGCAATTACGTTTATTGCTGCACAACACACGCCTAGCTCTCAAACCTCCACTCTTCATGATCACTTGGTCGCATTTCTACATTTCCTGTACTAAACTTAGAAACTTCCTTCCTGGCTCTGTAAAGACTACCATGTATTCGCTTTAGAGACAATCCGACACCGTTACTGCACACGCCTAAGAGCTTGAAATGTTGTTACAGGCGTACATTGGGATTCCAAAGATAGAGCTCTACAAAATTCCAACATGTTTTCAGATCTACGTGGGTGGGCTATAAAGCTATTTACTCTTAGTAGATGCACTCGCGTGGCGCGCTTAGCAATTGCAAGTATACTGCCATCATAGTCAGCTTAAGGAATGCTTTAATAAGAGTTTAGAGCTCGTTGACAAAGTCCGGAGTAATTATGGCCTCCAGTAAGAGCGATATACTGCCCTTCTATAGGGGGCTGCTTTGTAAATATGGTTGCAAGGTCGGAGAACTTTGCTATGCTAACTGAGTTTTCCGCTAGGTTGTTGAAAGGTATCACGGTTTTGCATTTCAAATAGCTTGCTTTTGTACACTTCACAGTCTTAAAAGTAAATGATGGCAAACACTGAATGTTGATAACATCGAATAAACACCAAGAAAAGGAATATCACTCAGATTTGTTGCGCTCCAAAAATCCTTCGTACCACCAGACAACAACCTTGTTGCTGTAACATATACTGAAATCATAGGAAATCACGGATGCTATGCGATACCCTAATTTTCCTGAAATCGCAGAATTCTTAAAGTTCCCGATAACAGGAAAAATATAAAAATAACACAAACTAGTGACACAAGACAGCCCTGTCGGAAGGTGAAGATAACACAGCGAAAGAGATGTATATCTTGAAAGCTCTAAGAAATTGGCCCGCTCGATTTTCCGGAGCGGAGCTCAAGTTAATTTGAAAGGTTGAGCCGATCTAGCGGCTTCCTTGCCCTCCAACTGAGTGGTTTTAGATCACAGCAATAAAACTCACGAGCCTTGAGATAAGTTTTGGAGCGATATTTCCGCCCGGTCCTATCGGATTATCAAGACGTTTTGGGAGGAGGCAAGGTCAAAAATCGAAATAAGTTTCAGAATTACAGCCGAGTTTTTGTGTGTGGTACTTCCTAATTCTAAGGGACCGGTCATTATTTATGTGCGGGGGTGGGGGGGAGAAATCATGGGGTGGGTCAGGTCGATTTTTTTGAAAGAAAGGGGGTGGGTCAAAAGAGAATTTCACGATGGTTGGGGGTGGGTCAATGCGTGTTTCAAAAGAATCACACTCACTACAATGCATTTGACAGTTCATAAGTTTATGCACTGCTGAAAATACAATATTAAACACAACAATAATAGAAGTGGCCGTAGAGTGGGGCACTGGTCCACAAGATATTCTGATTTCATTCCGTGATATATAGAGGTATATATTTAAGGAGGCTGGGGGTGGGTCACTGCAAATATAAAGTTATATGGGGGTGGGTTAAGATTGAACTAATGAACTTAAAGGGGTGGGTCACGTGTTTTATTTAACGCTAAAACAAAAAAAATCCCCCCCACCCCCGCACATAAATAATGACCGGTCCCTAACTTACGAAATTATTTCTAGCTATATTATCTATTTATTCTGCTTGTAGGATTGCTTAGTGGTTGTGAAGCTATTTGATGAATAAAGTAAAAACACACTCTCCTAACCTGGTCAGTCTTGTAAGTGGTGTTTTATTGGACACTGATGCCCCTATGATATTCAAGGTTGCATTTTCTGCCTTTCTCCTTTCTCCTGCCTTCTGCCGAATGCTTTCCCGATTGTTACAGCCTTATCATTACTGTAGGGCAGGAAAACACACAAAAGCGGGTACTCCACGTTGACTTTTATTACTAAAACTAAAGTAAGCAGTGGTGATTTTTACATAGCCCCAATTATGACTCGTGTACACTAAGAGAAACATGACAAAGAACGCATTGTCCAAAAAAATCTACATAAACTTGATTTACTTTTCCGACTTCTTGAATTCCTTTAAAACCAAGAACAAATCGTCAAATAATCTCAAGTTTCGGCTTAGTGACTCATTTCTTTTGGACCTCATTCGGTGTCTTTGATGTAAACAGTGAAATGGCGGTGATTTCAATGAAACATGTTTACAACAAGTTGAGAATTTTTGCGTTGTCCCTACAAGAGATCTAGCCGATTTTGGAAAGCTTTTACCAGAAATGTTACTCGTTCTAGTGGCTTTTCGGACTAGAAAATGCATGTTTAGAAAGCAAACCGCAGTTGGTAGATTGATAAGGAATTTTAGATACACGCGCGCCGGTTAGGATCTTTCCGGATAGTTGAGCGTACAGCTTGCCCGCCGCTCTGATCTGCCGTACCCTTGATAACAAGGTTTTGATCTAATAGCTCTCAGGCGCAGCGGAATTACAGACGTGGCAATGAATAAAAAGTCCCTTCTAGCGTTCCTATATGCACTGAGAAATCTTCAAAGTACTCTCTAATTGTTAAGACCTTAGACAATCGTTGAATGTGGTTTAGTGCAGTCCTGATTGTGCCGCCATGTTGTCTTTATGGGTCAAGAACTGCAAAGGATGGCAACCTTTGCCGTGTTGTGTCGTGTCTTTACAAAAGGCATGAAGAAGCTACTGAAAAGCGAAATTCCGCGTGAAGTGTTAAGTTTTTGTTTCGTAAAATTAACGAAAGAAGCCGCTTTGTGTGGTTTCATTGAAATGCTCATCAAATTCTAATAGTCGACCACATTCTAAAACCCCTTAAAGCGCCGAGCCGTTTCAAAATTGGATGAAATTATAGATTTCAACAAAAGCGTTGGAAACTCGATAGTTATCGTGTGTTCAATTTGGCCAAAGTTACTTCTAATCCACTTACATTACACAAGTCATTCCAGCAACAATCCCACGAGCCACAATGGTTTTTCGACCACAACTGGAAATTACAAACCTGCTTGACTATAACTGACAACTCTTCTAATGAGTTGGTAGCTTCTTGTCGATTTCGCTCGAAAAAGGACGTAGAACGTGTGAATCAAAAGGCAACCGCTGCTGTGAGAATTCAAAGAACTTTCTGCCAGCCGCGCCGAACGGCAAGGCCGCTATAGAGTCATTCTATAGAACTAAAATGTGTTAAATGCATTTAAGAACTTGAATACCTCGAGCTGTGAGCCGACACACCATTCTTTGGTCCTTGTACCGCCCAAATTAGACGCCCCGAGCGGTATTTTGGAAGAAGAACGAGAAAATATTCTCCGCGCTTCGAGATTACCTCCAATAACTCGCAATCAATGAGAGCGCGCACTTTCTAGGTAATAGTTTGTGGGTGGTACTCCCTGTGTATACAGTACGGTGTTTGAACTAACAAGTCCAATGCCCGATTTTAAGAAATTTGATCTCCAAGAAGAGTACATTTCCAAACACAGGTTGCAAAGTTTGCCGAAGATTGTGTTTTTGACTGTGTGGATTGTCATGATGGCAGTGAATGTTTATACTGGTTGATCTCAATTGTCGTGTCTGTAGTCGAGTTTTTGTAACCTTAACCATTACATGGTTTATGGCGGGGAAGCGAGAAGACGAGCTTTCAACACTTCGCGCTTAATTTGCGCTGCGCGCTTTGTATACTTTGTGACTAAATGCCTTGGGTCACCCTGTCACATATCGTAAAGAGTTAAACCTACTAGTACAAACGACCTGAGGCTAGCGATAGAATTTACGATTTCTGAGTTAGCTGTAAAAGAACTCGACACGCGCTGGGAGGCCTTTTCGCACCCTTCTTCAATGAAATTACTTCAAATAGGACCCCGCGGCGGATCCTTGAAGTGTAATACCTCGCATCGGCACGAGAGCGCGCGCGTTTGCGCCATCACGCCTCCAACTCACGGCTTATATTCTCAAGCTGTCTGTAGCGCGCTCTAAATTTCCTCTCTGTTTGCCGAAGCGGTCGTAAGAAATGCCTATCGAGTGATTATAAAATGTTTAATTTTTAGCTGTGGTTGGCGCCCGGTACTCCATTACTAATGCGCTTAGGTTAACAGTTTGACAAAGGCTTAACTAAAAACTAGTAGAGCAACAAACACACCGTCGCAAACTTCTTCAACTATTCATCAATGACAACCAAATTGATTCGTTAAAAATTTATTCTTCAAGTTCTGACAAACTTTGGGCATATCTGTAAATTTACAAAACCTTCCCTTGCTTGTCTAATATAAATAAGTAACAGCACATTAAATAGAGGTCTGTCATGTTAACAAACCGCTCTGTAATATATGTCAGGCCTTTCACGGGTATAGCGGTCCGAATAAACTACGCCGAGAAATGCTAAGTGAACGGAATCCCAACAACACAACGAATGTTAACATAGGAGTTGACTAACCTAATGATCACTGACTTCGATAATTCAATTTCAAAATATTTTGATTTGGTAGATTTGCTTTCTTCAAAATACTCTTTAATCGCTTGAAAACTTTTCTCTAAACTTATATCAACATATTCTATTTTACAATTTGTTTAAATTGTTCGACTTTTAATAATTTTTTCTTTGCAGTTCAATTTCTAAAGCTTTGTGAATCTCAAAACTGGATCAATATAATCATTTCAAGCGTCGTGTACATAGTTCGGCAGCGAGCGCGAATTTTGGTGTCGCTGCAATATTTATATATACAAGTGGTTGATATACAGTGCTCTGCTAAAGTGAACTATATTCCAGAGTCTATTGCTTGCTTCATGAGAGGTTTGATATGCCGGCTATCCCGGTACAGCTAGATGGCGTAAACACGCAGCCTTGGTAGTAAGGACTGGACTCTGTGCTGATCGGAGGCGATTCGTAGGCGGATTTGGGGAGTCCTAACGAGCCCATAGACTGTAACGCGGAGGGATGATAGGGACTGAAGTGCATTGGGTCATACCCTCGCAACTCCGCTTCGTGATCTTGCGCGATAATGTTCTTGATAGCGAATGGGTGGTTGAATGACTTGTTCATAGGCATACCAGCCATCCCCATCGCAGCCATACCGCCCATGTGCCCCATTCCCATGGCTGTCCCATACGGCGACGGAGCCAGAAAACTCGGAGTTCCAAGTGAGCGCGGTTGCGCTACCTTGGCGATGCTCTGCACGCTGACTTGATTATGGGTCATGGTACTTGCCTTAGCGAGATGACTCAAATCCGGTTTCTTCTCGGCTTTAAACCGTTTTTGCCTCCGTAAATAGCAGCCATTCTCGAACATGTTACCACAATCTGGGTGCAGGGTCCAATAACTGCCCTTTCCTGGCCTGTCAGGCGAACGCGGGACCTTCACGAAGCAATCATTGAACGATAAACTGTGTCGTATGGAGTTCTGCCAGCGTTGTTGGTTTTGCCTGTAGTACGGAAACAAGTCCATGATAAACTGATAGATCTCGCTGAGTGTAAGCATCTTGTTGGGGCTCTGTTGTATAGCCATGGTAATCAGCGAGATGTATGAGTACGGAGGCTTAGCGTGAGTGTAGCTTCGCCGGTAAGCCTTCTCCTTCTCTTTAGTCTTCTTCATGTCGTGCGGATTCTGCGTGGGGTCCTGCATGGCTGCCCCGGGCACCCCTGTGTGCTCCATCATCTCCATCTCGATATTTCTGTATTGCGGATCCAGTTTGGCGGTTGTTCGGTGACCTTGCTCTGCGCGTCTGATGTGTTATGATGTGTGAGTCCGTTCGCTCTGCTGAGTAGTGCAGATTACCTCCTACGAATAAAAGAGTTTTATTTTTAGTGACAGCGCGTCAACAAGCCCTCCGTGACATCAAAATAAGCCCCTCCCCCTCTATTGTCCGCCGGGAAGGGTTTCGGCTCGCTTCGTCGTTTGTTTGCAATCAGGCCTTTGTAGGTACGGCCGGGGAAACCATTTTATTAAAAATCACCCCAACCATTACCATACGTCCATCATAGAGGCTTACAAACAAATTGCCGTTTCATAATTCATGAGCAAATATAATTATTTCGATAGGACCCTTTATAGTTTCGTCCTATCTCCAATCCCCAATGTCAACAGAAAACAGGGCTTACAACTTTATCCCGCTTCAGGTAATATAGCGTGTGAGATAGCTAGGCGCTGATAACTCGTAGCACAGGAAGGGTACAGATAGCCACAAATCGCGCGCACCACTTCAGAAAATGCTCTTAAAAGCAAACTCATTTATTTAACGCCGAACTTATCAGGTCTTGACGTCAAGGCTTGCCCCGCTCCAGTCGAGTTGAAGCACTTTTAGCATTCTTGTGGAGTTGAGCTGTAACCTGGGCCTTGACACAACTACCGTAATACCGATTAGCATTACAAATGCAAGTAAAACATCACAAACAAAAGCTATTACAGCGGCAAATTCGGTTGCTCTTCTTTCTCTGAGTGCTTTGCGCTGTGTCCGGCTTTTAGCAGGCTAAAACGCGATTCAAAAGTGTGTAAGGTGCACAAAAACAGGCACCTGCCAGAGAACCTCTCTGTATGGACAAAAATTCCCAAGTAATATTTCAATGCCGATTTACATCATTATTTGACCATTGTATGTTTTTATCTCGGGTTTACCACTCTTATTAGGAGCTAGACGAGAAAACGCACCTTCGTAAAGCGACACAAAAACTTTTGAATTTCATTTAATGTAAGATAGCTAATAGATGTCACGGCCTTCGGGCCAGTGCGTAATTGATTACGACGGCCGCGTTAGAGGACCAGTCACTTACATGTTCCTATTGCATTTGGGAACTCCGAAAAGTTCGCGGCAAATCCGCGCGTAAAAGTAACTCTAAAAACTGAACCGGCCACTGCGTGGGCCGCACACAGACATTGGATTTTTCAGAATCTTCTTTCTCATTTCCGGAAGCTACAGCAATTAATTAACAAATTTGGCGAACGTCAATCACTCGACAAAAGGCTATTTCCAGGTGTTTTCGATAGACAGCTGTAATATATTGTTTCTCTACAATAGTTAGGGACCGAATTCGCCTCGACCCATTTCCAAATGCACTAAGTCAGTTTGAGGTGGTTAAAACTCTGGGGTTTTTTTCTCTGTATAATGAGAATTCGAGGCAAATCTGAGCTATAATTAGGCTGCGCGGTACTTATTTATAAACTGCTCTTTTACTTGCACACACAGGAATTTTATATACCCCTCATACTGGGATCCAAAAACTCCCATGAAATTAGGGCCGTTTCTGTCTGTTGAAGTGAGCAATCGTACCCCACATAGGAGGACGCGTATTGACATTCTAACTTATCGATGATCGACTCGTAAACACAAACTGTTTGTTAGCTGCTTGCAATCCGCCGTGTTGAAGATATCTTTTCTAAATGTTTGCGCCCCTCAGGGGAGAAAACAAATGTTAAAACAGTTAGCGCAACGGCCAGAAAAACTTGTAAACCACGCTAGATACTATTATTGCTAATTTAACATATTTACAATCCAACGGAAAACAGTTTACATGTGATGAAAGGAGGCTCATTGTGAAATGTTTGCCGCAATTTCGATTTTATTACTCTAACGAAGTCTTACGGAAAAGCTTTTGTTTTTTGAAAGGAGATTACCGCTATTCTATTGTCGTGTTCGCGTACCAATAGTTGCTAAATAAAACGCGGTATAACAAACTAAGCGAGGCCTAAGGAGAACAAGCCACCTCCAACCGCTCGGTATTAGAGCACCACCACTCGACATTTAGAAATTAGCCGAGATTACAGCAGCCTCACTCGCACTAGAAGTAAGGAGGATTGTTTTAATTGTGCGAATTATCTTAAACATTATTGGTTTTATTTTATGTGATTATTACTGAAGGGACGCCCAAGCCTTTCAAGAAATAAACCTCATTACCTCAGCCGCCTGGCTTTTGTATTGCAAAACCTCTTTTGTTTTTGCCAGATAAATAGGTGTAATTCTCTTTGGTTAAGGCGAAGAAAGAAAGAAACTTACTGCTAATATACTAAGACTTTTGTTCGAATTCAATAGGAAACAGCTTGTAGCTGGAGCGCTCTCGATAAATGGTCTCGCGCAGTTTTTGTCGAAGTTTCGCTAAAAATCCGACCACCTGCTTTGGGCCTTGGTTATGTGCGCGAAATTCTAGCGCTCCCTAAACACCTAGCTTCAATAACCGCACGGGAAAACAAAGGTATTTTATAAATCACCTCATGCTCTTGTGCTTGTCTTAATTAAACCAAGAAAAAGATAAAGAACATCAGTTACATTTTAGAAAATATATTTTGTGATTTTGCAAGCATTCGTTGTTATCGTCCTAAAATTCAATAACTGTATAGATGCCTAGCGAGTTAGTTTTTGCCAATCGTTGCCACGATAAGGGAAGTTAGCGCTGAAATAATCTTTCCCTCAGGTTTTTAATGCAATTTCTAGTCGTGTTATAACAAGAAAATAAGTCGCGATATTCAGGCCGCGCACGGAGCGCTTGAACCGACTCTCCGACAAGCCTTTAAGTAAACCGTCTATACTTTCATACGTTACTTGTTCAATAGACCAAATAAGAAAACCAAACTAGCCAGAACAGTGCTGTTTGAACTGCCGACTAAATATTTTTTCTTCCAAGCATACATATAAATATGATTATGACTTGCGCTAACACACGACTGATAACGACGAGTCCCTCTGACCTCTTCTTTATCCACTGAAATAAAATGGAAACCATAATCACCGGAGCCAGTTTTGGGATTACTTAGAGTGAACTTTACACGCGAGTTAAAATATCTGTAAATATTCGTGTTGATTTCTGTCGTTAAATTAAACAATTTAAAGCGATGACAGTAGTAATCTTTAACGATGGACGCCGGTGGCTTGTGCATATACTCGACAAGTGCCGAGGACAGTTCCACAGACCTGATCTTATCATAGTGCGCGAGGAGGCCTTCGCGGTTTACAGCAGTTTTTGCGCGCATCTTAAATAAAAGGCGAACTTGTAGTCCATTATTAAAGCTAGAAAACTCGGCCTGCTTGTCTGTGACTCATCATGGGAAACTAACGCAAAAACAAGGAGTTCAAATTACTACTACAGGTCTCTATCTACAAACGTCGACGCCGGATTTACATAAGGTGACCTTCAATTATGAACCAGGACTACAAAATATTTCTAGATAAAAAAACAAACATATATATGGTAAAATATTATTTGTAACAACTGCAGTGTTTTTGCACACTGGTTCTACCTCCGGTCACCGATTTTTGTCTGTTAATTAGATGTGGGAGTTTTGAAAAGTTAAAAAGATTTCCTTGTCGGAGTTTTCTCTTTCCTCCACGATTCCCCGGCGAAAGATTTCTAGTAAAACGTATTTTGGTCATGCTGGCTTTATGAGAAAGAATAAAAGGAAGAAATATCTGAGATTATAGTTTAGGAGGCGTCGCCAATGTGTAATGGGACCGGGAAACCATTGAACCTTTACCACGGCTTGCGCACACTTGCATTCCTTTTTCTCATCCAGAAATGATTTTGCATCAGACATTGTTAACTTTCCAACGATATCAGCACTTTTAAATTGCGGAACTATCTATAAGTCTATCTCTAAGTCCCTCTCTCTTTAACTTGTAAAGCTGGGTGTAAAACGCGACAAATACCTTCACAACAAATGCATTTAGGTGCATGTAAATGGTACCTTGGTTTTGCAAAACGTCTGACTTCACGCGAGCAGTTATAAATCTAGCAAGATGTATGTTTTTTGCCTTTTTACCGATAGAGCTTTATTGTCGCGTGTGTATAGATGAGGGATGGATATATGAAAAAGTTAGAAAGTCAAGAATCTTTCCATAGTTTACTCTACCTTGGGATGAAGCTGCAGTTTAAGTGGATTTAAAGTTGTTTTTCTTGTCTCGATCGCGATAATCTTTGAATACGACGCGTGGTGATCGCTAGACGTGAGTGATGCGGTTAGCCGAGCGACAGAGTGCTCTATCTACAACCTCAACTGATCAAGTCTTCTAGAACGCCGTTAATTTATACACATCGCCGTGTCGTATGCGTGCCTCCCTGTTCCCTTCCTGGTGCGAAACGAACCGACCAATCACAACGCACAAAAATATTTGCTCACCTTTCTAACAAGGTCTCTGATTGGCTAATAACTTGTCGTATTTAAATGCGAGAAAGTATCGGTGCTCTTTGTAAATGTTTGGCCTTACGAACTTTGCCTACACATTATCAGCATTATCTCTTTTCTCCCTTCTTTCAACAGGCTTTTCTTTCTCTGTTAATGTTTGTGGAACAACCTTTACTTTTCACTTAGCAAAAGAGGGGCGATAACAGAGCCCTGAAAATCCCAGAGAGTTGCGCAAAACTCTCGTATATGAACCACTATTCTAATTAAAAACTTGATGAAAATAGGCATCGCGGTCGCCCCAGCAAGAACGCATCCTGATTAAAGGAAGTTAAAATTAAGGAACTGCGAATTTTTAAGTGACTAATTTTTAACGAATTATAGCCTCGTTACTTTTTTTGTCTGTTAATTGAATGCGCTTCATGAACCGTGGAATTAGGAATCCTGTTAACGGGACCGAACTCTACGAACAAAACCAGAGTTGGACTATTCTAAGAGTTTACCTTCTGTAAGATATGTTTTCTCATATATTGTTCCCGCTAAACACAAGCATTACGCCTTGATCAAGCGAGTTAATATTGAGATTTTCATTGATCAACAATATGTTTTGTTAACTAAACACGCCTATTAACTACCATCGCCAATTTTTGCGGTAGTTTAGGATACGAGAATACTAGCATACTATTTCATTAGTTGTTTTATAATCACTTCTCGTGGATGTGCGCGCCTGTCGTACCATCGAGTGACAAGTTTTCACGAGTGTATCAAAAAGTTTATTCATTTCTCACACCTAAATCTAGTAGCTATAAAGGTGCGACCAAAATCTCGACCAAATAGCTTAAATGTAGGATATTTTTAGAACTTAATCTAAATTATAACCCAGCCGAAGCTGGGATTATTAATTTGTTTGCAAAGGCGAAACAAGTTAGCATTCGCTTGAATGACATGTGTCAGGTCTTCGTAGCGCAGCGACTTGTTTGCGAGCATCATAAAGATTGGCCTGTAGTTTTGTTTAAGCCGCTTTTCGTTAAATTACAACAAAACAAATACAAGTATCGAAAAGAAATGGCGTTAAGTTCCAACCTGTTATTTCCTACATTGTATCATCTTTGTCTTTTTAATTGTTGTCCATCATTGGCTGAATGAAAACTGATTCCGAGTCCACAATCTTTTTGGCATCGACAATGTTTTTTGGCGGCAGTTGTTTTAGCCAACGCCGAAACTAAGAAATATTACAGATAAGCACTCGACAGAGTGAAACTGCGAGATAACTTTGCGAAACATTTAATTTAGTTTCCAACCATTGCTGAGTGTTACGCTTCCATTTTATTAAAAATACAATTGCAGAAACCTCTTCAAACAGCACCGACCCTTTAGCTTGGTCTAATTGACTTTATGATAATTTACAGAAGATACAGCTCTCGACTCTTTAGAAAACATTGCCACGATTACTCTAAGGCTTAGTATGTCTCCTCCCTGGGCCCCTAGAAATTAGATTTCACCCTCGCAGAGCTTAGGGGCTTTATATAGGGCTTAGTGGAAATTATCGTCCCCCAGTGGAACAAAGACCCCATTTGTAAACTTGCATTTGCGCGCGGGGAAAATTCCTGATCAAATGTGACATGAATTTCATAGTAATTTTGATAAGGTGTTCGGTACAAGTATTTGCGCTTCATTTCGGGATGAAAGTAAAATTTAAGTCCACATGGGCAAGGATAGGATACATAGGCTGTTTTTATTCCCGCCATTTTGATCCATACTGGACCTGGGGTCGTGCGGTCAGGTTCAAATTCACAATTCGCGAGGTCGTTTTATTGTTAAGTGATTCCATGATAGTAATACGCGCAACTATTGATTGTCGTGCGTCAAAAGCTTATTCAAACCGCAATTTTTTTCAACTCAAACAGTTTGTTTGCACAGTCCATGGGAACATGCCACGCACGGAAAGAAGCCAAATAATACATAGCCACGTAACTGAACTTTACAATCCCCCAAACAACAGGCCAGAACTTGTAGAACATCTACCACTCAAAAGAGACGCGATACTACCTGAAAAACATACTTTTACTGTCAATTTTTTTCTAATCTTTGCGATCTTTTCACTAGAGTTTTTGTTTATCGAGTAAATCCTTTGTATCTACCTTATCTAAGATTACTAATATTTTGCTTGTTTTTAATATAGCAAGCCAGTTGTCCTAAGCACGGTTATTGGCGCATTTTTTCTAACGATCCTCCTAACAATTTATCAGTAATCCCTCGTGAATGAGCTCGGTACTGGCCATATATACATGTGGGCAGCATGGAAAATTAATTAAAACGTATCAAATATATTTTTGCTCAACAAATCTGCCTGTGGTTTGAGAGAAAATAGTCCTGTCTGGTTGTGACTTCTATCAGTATGATGTATTTATTTTTTTAACATGCACTTGAAGTAAATGTTTATGTTTTCTGAAAACGGTTTTTGGATGAATTTTTAAAGTGTCTCACTGAGGAAAACGTCGAAATTTCTGTTTTCAATATTCTGGATTATATAGAAACGATTAGGGTGAAATTTCATTTAAGGTGTTGCTAGTTTAATTCAGTGCTTTATGTGATGCTCAGAGGAAAGATGATTATGCTCCCATTTTACATTGTCACAATTGGCGCTCTTTTTAGCAAAGTCGTGCCTTATATAAACGGTCATTAACCCATTCACTACGAAGGTCGACTGGACACTAAGGGGAGAGGTCAAAACATCCGTACTTCTGTGTGTGCCTAATTTGGGAGGGGGGGGGGGGGGGGGGGGGGGGGGGTAGGTGCCGGAGCCACCTACCTCTCAGAGCTGAATTTTAGAGCAAGTATCTCCTTAAATAAAATAGATATTAAAAAGGTGTATGCTATGAGGAGAGTCCATATGTGCAATAAAATCAGGTACCCCTAGATCATGCTCTGAGAAAATTACGTCTGAAAAAGGGGTATTGGGTACCTAAGGGGGTGGATGCCGGTACCCACCACCTCCCCTGAACAAATTGGGCACCATTCGAGTACAAGTGTTTTGACCTCTTCCCTAAACCCCATGAGACCACGCCCATATGCATTACTACCTCAAGTATAGGAACAATGTAAACCATAGAAGACATCTTTAACGAGGTTTTCGACAAATTAGGCTATAATACTGAGCAGCTCGATAGTAAAAAGGACTCAATTCCCGGTAGTGACCAATGGTACTTTTCTCTTGTCTCAAGTGAATCAGTAATGGCTTAGAACGTACATTTTACAAAGAACTAAAAACCGACCTTTCTTGCATTGAATCATAATCTCTCCTCCTATCAAGTAAAGTTCTCATCTGTGATTTAGTGACTCTAAACTGCTGCCTATTTTTTCGTATTTCTGTATGGTTCCCTCTGTTCGTCTTATTTCGTGATCTTGTTATTTATGTATTTATTTTTTTATCAACATTTTTATTTGTTTTGCATGCTTGTTAGTTTTTCTATACAAGGCCAGAAAAACCCACGATGCACCGCACACACCGCACTTTTCAAAAAACGTTTAATGTACCCTATCTCGACTAGATTTTCTGGTTATTCTATGGTACCCCATCATCAGGGGCCTCCATCTACTCCACTAGGTCTAACCATATGCATATTTTTAGATTGGATTTTGAATTTAACAGGAATTTCTTATTTTGAAAGTGACAAATTGTTGGGCTGTTCCATTTTATATCTGTAACCCTATAATCGGATGTTGGTTGAGGACCTGTTTAAACATTGCGGCATGCACACAAAGTTATTTCTCTCTTCGGCTCGTCTGCTTGCAGGGGAGGCTCTGGGGACATCCATTTGAGGGCCGTCGTTGATTGGCTGATTTTGAACGTTGGGGCATGCGCAGAACATTGTTTCTCTCAACGACTCTGTATCAAATCTCCGCGCATGCGTCACGAGGAAACGACCCGGGGAGCTCTGGGTACGAGAATGGTTAGGGCTGTACTCATATTTTACACTTTTACTTTATCGTTAAAGTAAATTGTCCGAGATTGATTGATACCAGCTTTGACGAGTATATCAAGCTAGGACATATTCTACTACTACCGTCATGCATTGCGCTCTAGGAAGGTCCAGCAATACGCGCACTACATTGTGGTCTTTATGGAGACGCGCACAGTATTCTGGTCTACTCATGGAAGCGCGCACTGCTTCCTGGTCTTTGATGAGTTTTGTTGCCTGAGAGTATTAGCGGGCTATATTATGTTAAAATTGTTCGAGATGACGAATTTTTTTATTTTATGACCGAGTTCGAGTTCTCGGGCAGGGGCGTAGCCAGGGGGGGGGGGGGGGGGGGGTCCAGGGAATCCGGAATTGTAAATATTTAATAGACAACAAATAAAAGCTCCAATATAAAATGTAGCAAATTTCTTCAAACGCTAGTTTTTTCCCGAGATCTGTGTGGAGTTTTTGATTTTTTGAATTTTGGAACCCCCCCTCTCATAAGTGCTGGCTACGCCCCTGTCGGGGAACGTATTGTGACTACAAATAAGGTTCGCATGGTTTTCAGAAGGTTTTTTTGTGCTGCTTGAGAGTTGTAAATAACTCGGGTTATGAACAAGCAAATATGCTAAGTTCTTAAAGTAATGCTTTAAAAATAAACCTTGCATGTTGCCCAACATCGCACTATAATAAGAAATAAGATTCACTTTTCTTGCAACGTGAAGTGCGATAATTTTTATTTTGCATTCTATGCCAGCATGCAGCTGGAAGAATCGGCCCAGATTTTTGTAGATACCTAACTGTATTTCGGGGAGCATCTTGAACTCGTGCATGCTTCAGGGCCGTGTATCACCCCTACTCTTTCACAACGTGCCTTCTCAGAATCTACGTGTCAAGACTCGATCATGTGGGCTGTACGTCTGTTGAAAACAGCTGAATTTCTTCATTCCCGTCACTGCACCATGTCCCACTGTTATCATTCTCGATATGATAACATGAGAATGTCTTTTTCGGAAATCCCCCTCTCTCTCAAGCTCAATAAGTTATTGCAATTAATTTTAGATTTAAAATCCAAGTACCAAGACAACAAATTGCCGTTAACTAAACTAAATGTAATTCGTACCATTTTTTTGGTAAATATTTGTGATCCTCGTCTAAACGTCTGGCTGAGTGTGCCATTTTATTTGAACTCGTGCCGACATAAAATAAAAGCTTGATTTCATGAAAATAAATGTATTTCATTTCCCTCAACAATTATCTGTTCTCATTCTTCTTATACCATTAACGTTACAGTTCACTTTTCTTGCTTTTACTTCGACCTCCCTCTGAAATAGCGCGTCATTTCCAAGATGTTCACAGATATTTGGTTTGTTTAAAACCTGCGTGTTTGCCCCGACATTAGATTAGCTCGTGTAAATACGCATATACATATTGCCAGCTATCGCATGGAACTGTAAACAACTAGTGTCTTCATTTTAAATATTTGTTTAGATACAAACCTTGCATGAGGTACTGCCGCCTGTTTATCGACGAACAGGTTCAAACATTGAGCTATCCGCCTTGCCAGTTTTAAGGGAGTTAATATTTCGTGTTCGCTGTTAGTACTCTATTTAATGAGCCTGAACCCTCGCACTTCTCCGTTGTGTGTAAGGCAGATTACACAAACACACGTCCCGCCTCTAACTCGCCTCAGAAACAACACTAAACTGCAGAGCACAAAAGGAATTCCTGAGATTATGAAAGGTAACGCGAGGCCAAACCAAGCTGCCAGTTTTGAAAGAGGATTTTTTTTATTATGAGCGGCAAAAAGATTGACAAGAGGTTTCTGTATTTGAACCATGTATGCCCTGCCATCGACCAATGACGGACAGAACATGACAAAGATTCGCCTAAAATTTAATGAAGAATTAATATTTAAAGTGGCTACCCGTTGTAGGGAACGTTTATCTATTGTTGCTTTCCATATGTTTGACTTGCTGTCAAAAGACGATCTTAGGAAAACGAAATTAAAGGGACCATCTTTCGCCACAATACCACTTCCATCGATCTTTTTTTGGTGTTCAATGCAGTGTAAAACTGAATGTGAACAACTGTTCTAACCTAGATATTATTTACAAGGTTGAAAGTGAAATAATATAAAGAGCGTTCACTTTTCGAATGACTTTCTACCAGCGAGGGTACGATTAAAAACTTAATTAAGAAACTATCTGATTTTATTGTTAAACCCTGTCCTCTAAAGCGACCACCTTTGTTTCATAAACATTTTGTGGGAAGATCGACTGAAAGTAAAGCTATAAGTATCTGGATAATTATTGTTTCTACAAACATCAAAGTTTGCTCTTTTATTATTTGACAATAAATTCGAGCGTCAAGTAAACAAACATTTTTCTCACGCCTTCGAACAAATAACAATGTTTAACTAACGCGTTTGAGCTGCGATTACTTATTCAAGCGATGTTCTTCTCTCCGTTAGAAAGGAAAAAAATGGAAATTATTAACGCGAAATTAAAGACAAATAAAGATAATAAAAGATAAAGTCTGGGCACTGAAAGATTCATAGAAGCATTCATCGGCCTCTGCGGGAGTGCTTGTCAGCCATGCGTTTCTTGTCATTTAGTTTGATCTTTCAATTGTCCGGTTGATTGCATAAACTCATTTGGGAACCCCTTTTCAGTTTGTATGTCCGTTTTTATATTTTGAAAAAACTGTCCGGCCGGGATTTCTAAGAAATTTCTCACAACCAATATTTTTCCACAAAATTAAGCCATTGTTATTAACACGCAAAGTTATAGATTGTTTTGAAGGAAAAGCAAGGAGAGACATCACAAGAAAAGAATCGCGGAAACAGGCAAAGAAAAACGGGCAGGTATTTCTAAGGACCAATTTTCCATGGGAGGAGTGCCCTAATAACTTACACCTTCCAAAGAAACGCAACACCTTAAAAGGCACAAGCAGTAGCTACAGGTACTTTATTCATGTCACCTACATGTTCGACCTCGTGCCTCAAGAGGTATCTTACATGGCTTGGGCTAGACCATGTGTTATTGCCAGAACTATTTTTAACTCCGACTTTAAATATTTTTCAATGGATAACTATTATACAGTCAAAGTTTCATTTTCAGACTTTCAATTCCTGCAGTCCTTGTCCGAACAACCATTGATTAAAACTCTTGAAGAATTTCACTTTGCTTGTTACGCTGAAGAATTTCCGGTTTCCTCAAAAAAGAAAATATGGTACAGCTGAATTATTCTGTCGTGTGCCATTAGTTTGTTATATTTTGCGGCTTAAAAAGATCAACTATGGTTCAGATGGACGTAACACAGGAATTTCTGCAGAAACCAATCCATGGGAAAAGCTGAATTTCCCATGGTAGAAGAATGGGAAGTGTTCGGATTTCCCATGGCTATACATCTGAATTCCGAACACTTCCCATGCGTGTGCCTTGGGAAATTCAGCTTTTCTCATTGATGGGTTTCTGAAGAAATTCCTTGTGTAGTACATGATCCAACAGTGTAAAGTAGGTCGCGTTCGCGTGTGTTCCCGCCAAAACGACAGGGAGACAGGAGAGAAACCAACAATGAGAGAACGACAAAAGCCTTTTCATTGCGGTTACCTAACCATCTGATGATTGTAAAGCATATAATTATATTATTATACGTACCGATTTATTGGTTTTGAAATTTTGATAAATAGATATACAAATAATTTCATGCCCTTGCGAAATTATGGATTTATGGGGGCGTAGTGAATGCTCTTTCATTTTGCCTTTTTGACAAAAAGCCGCCAGAAATGGAAAGATAAAAGCTGCTATTTCATTTGACAATTTCACGTCGACAAATTAACATTTTTTTTCTTATTTAGCCCGTAAATCTAATCAAGATTACAAAGTATTCGTGCTCATTGCTAACAACAGCGAAAAGGTAAATGCAATACGATGATTACTTCAGAAATCAGTCATTTATTTTCTAAAAGGCAATACCTAAGAAAAGTCCCTATCAGAGCCGAGCGAGAGTGATCACAATTTCTTTATCATGCGTCAGCGGCCGTACGCATGCGCAATTAACTATGCCCTTGAACAAGACTTTTTATAAATCTTTTTCTATCTGCATCTGCTAGTATCTTTGATGACTAGGGTACAACCCGCAACTAAGAATGTAAAAATCTCAGAATTTTCTAACAGTGCCAAGATACTGGCACCCCAATTTAAGGTCATTCAAGAGACTCAGAAAAACTTGTCATTTTTCGATTTCACTATTGGTGATTTCCGACATGAAAATATCCCCTGTCAATTTTGAATATAACATTTTTGTGCGCTTTCAGCGCATGTTTTAGCATAGAAGGTGACCCGTGAGATAATATTTTTGCGATGTTGACAGTCCAGTCCATCAATTGTGTGCTCTCAACCTAATAACCATCGCATCAAGAAAGGAAGCTGTCACTATGTCCAAATATTTGGCTACCCTCTCTGAGAGGTGATTTTGTTTGCTTTTGCCTCGTGTTAAATTGGCTCGATTCGCCCGTGAGAACTCAGTTGGGTAAGAACATTGAAAGTGCTAGAGTGCATGATCTCTAGGTTGATATCACGAGGATCTGCGGTTCTCTCTTTGAGATTTTTTTGGCGGAGACTTGGATCACAATGTGAAAGCTCTATGCTCCCTTTAAATTCGAAAGAATTGTAAAATCTGATTTTTGTTGTGCTGTAGGCGGATACTGAATATCGAAAGGGTTTCTCGTCAACATTGCTGTAGAAAAGTGGTTTCGGTTGCTCTGTTCTCCTTGACAAGTGGAACGCATCCTTGCAATGGTGTATTGTCTTCGAGAAGAAACGCACTTCTTTCTGGTCTTACACTAAAAACGGGTTTTCTGTTGAAGAGATCAGCCTGATAATGGAAATCCCCCTTCTTGCTCGCTTGAATGAGAGTCTTATAACTGAAGGATAACTATGAATATGAAGTCATTCAATGGACAACACGCGGAGAAACTGGGCGTGGCGTATTTTAAAATCAACAGCGCACTTTTAATATGAAAACACGAGTATAAAATATGTCTTCAGAGCCCTCCAACTCGTCCTGATTGGTGTCAGCAGCTTACAAGAGAAGTAAGAGAAGAATTTTGTCGAGCTCAACCATCATTAGTCATATTTTACTGCTTTTTATTGTGAGTTTTGGAGCACAATATTAGATGTCGAATGGGGCTGCTTCGAAGAGCAAGAAAGAAAACCATCTTTTATATTTTCTTTAGCAACGCACGTTCAATCAACTTGGATAGGCTTTGGATATGTTAATCATATGGATACGACCAGACGTTCGCAGTCAAACCGGCTAATTTAGAGGCTTCGCTAAACCAATTGAGTGAAGATTGTTTTTAGTATCGTGCTGTGAAATTTGATTTGAGTTTGTTTTAAACCTAAAGCGGCTATAAACTCCAAATACTCAAGGTTGCTATTTATTCTACCAGGCAATTAATTAAATGGTAAATTACTTCCCTCTTTAGACAAAAAGGAGACGAAAGATTGAATTTGCTAGTAGTATAATTAGTGTTTAGAAAAAAGTTGGCTGCCATCTCTCTTGTGTGTTTTTTCATTCATTATAGAAAAATCGCCGCAAAGCTACCACTTAAAGATATCAGAGGATCGGTGCTCGTCATTAAAATAAAAGGAATCTATAAGTAAAGTGTCTTGCTTCTCAGCCTGATAACATATACATCGGAATACTGTTCTTCCGACTTGATTAGCTGATACAGACCAAAAGCTTTGCGACTGAAGATCATAAAGAGGGAAATGCTATAATTCTGTGATTCTAAAAGCTATATTATCCTACTGTAAGAGTGAAGAGGGACAAATATATCCAGTCCTTATCTGTTGAGTTTACATCGTTTTCTCAAAGCAATGAAAGCTTTTTTTAGCGGAAAGTAAAGCTTTTTGATTTGAAATTATGAAGTCGGAAAACATGTCTCAGTCGAAACGTGAAAGTTGCATTATTAGTATTACGATCACGTTTCTTAGAAGTTTTGGATTTTTTCTCATAATGCATGATGTTTGCAGCGGCAAACCAAGGAACCAAGCCTTTTCTTTTGAGTGTAGTATTTCTCTACCGAATTGGGCTGTCTTACCAAGAAAAAGCCACGAGAATAGAAGAGGTTCGTCTTTGCAGTGAAGCCGTAATGTAAACGAAATCTCAAGTTTTCTGAAAGGTTTGTAGTGTAAAATAAACATGTTAAGCTGAATTTAGACGCGTGTGCGCATGCGTACATTAAAATAAGATGAAAGTGAAAAACTACGAATCTTATTGACGAGTTTGTATCTGGCTGTTGTTTTAGGTAAATAAATTAGCTATACGAAGTCTTCGACACCGAATCTTGGGGTGTTGTCACTCAAAATACTTAGTTGTTAACTAGAGACAAAGAAAATTGAGAAGGAAATGCATGATTTCATGGTCGCCTTATGATAAAATGCATAACATTCAAGTTCAAATCGCTTTTCCCGAGTTGCACTACGAAATTATGGAAATTCCCGACCGATTGAGCGAGAATTATTTTATTCTTTAACGAAATAAAGCCTCTAAAAGATATGTTGTAAAGCAGGTTTAAGTTGAATGGGGGAAACCGAAACCATAGAACGATTAGCTAAGTTGGGTCTTGAGAGCCAAGCTCATGTTACACCGCAGCACGCTTTCAACTTCCGACCAACAAATTGATTTTGAACTACATCTTATTCGATTAACAAAAACTCATCACCGCTTCCACTTGGTTTAATCTCCAGAGAACAGAATCATAATAATGTAGCGATATATCATGACATCTTGTCGCTGTGTGTTTATTCTTCTTGTGATTAAAAGCTTCACAGATTTTCTCCGATCTCCGACCGAATTTGAAGCACAGAAAATTAGCTGAATGAGCGAAAGAGTGGCGATTAAATCGAATTTCCCGCTGTTCGTATTTTTATCGTTGAGGATATTAGCCTTTTTCACAAATTCTTTTTTCATTCAATTTTTATTATATTGGCATACCTGGTTAGTGGTATCATTGTTGCCGTACAGGTTTTATCGTCAAAACAAAGACTTGTATGGCTTAAAATCATTTGATACGTTTTCGACTTCGGAAATACTACTTGTCTATTTATGGATATTCATCTTATTTTCAGTAAACTAAGTCAACTATCGCAACAAAGATTTCTCTAATTTATTTATGTTATTGATAGTATACCCAACCTTAGTTTCCTTAGTTTCTAATCGTGCTTTCAAAAGAGATCAAATTACCTCGCATATCGTACTCTGAGCAAAATAAAAGAAGTTTATGGAAGAGTTGAATGGCCTTTTTCATTAGCTTCATTTTAGTAAGTACAAGCAAATTCTATCGCAAGTTCCTACTAAGATAATTAACCCAATATATTTCTAACTTTTTCCTGATCCATGTCAGCTTTGGTCTTTACCAATCTCATTCGACAGATTTCGCTTTTCATTCTATGTTGACAATGGCATGTTATTCTTGAACTTATTTCTGTGACTATTTAAGGGATTGGTCTCAGTGTGATGTCCACACTGTATCCATGTTGCTGGTTTTCTCTTAGTTTTGAATAAGGATTGGACAATATTAATGTTAACGGAATTTTAGGTGTAGGTGTGCCAAAATGAATTTTATGTACTCTGAAAATCTTTGGCTGTAAGAAGTATCAAATGTTTAAATAAAGAAGTCCAATAATTTTGTTTTTAAAATCCCACCCAATACTTCCATATATACTAAACAAATAGTTACACAAAGCAAGTAAGACTATTTAAAAAGTTCTCATAGAAACCTGGTATGCATTGGTTCACTTCAGTGCTCTTCTGAACTTCACGTCTTGATAAGAACTATGTAAAGCATATTTGTTTTTGCAATACTCCAGTAAATATTTGCTAGTACTATAGCTCAAGCTTTCCCCAAGAGATTGAGAACTTTAGGTAAACACGAAGTGAGGGCCTCAATAGCAAAACAAACTAGAAGCTGGGCTTACCTGCAAAGTTGGTGTGGTGTAGCTGGAAAAGAGACGAAGAACGCCCTCCAAGAGATTCTTTGTCAAGGGGAGAGTGGTTAGGCCTTTGCGAGAGTCGCCGTTCTTTGGAAAGAGAAACAAAAACAATTAGTCTAAATTTCTTATTTGATTTTAATCAGAAGAACTTAACGAGGACATACAAGTCGAAGCGATAACGTTTAGCTGACGATAATTTATTTGTCTAAGGTAAACACGACCTTTCTTCCACCACTAGTGTTATGCCATCGCGCAGCTGCTAAGTGCCACTTAAAAGTCCTGCGTCTTTATTGAAGATTGACCGAAAGTGAGGTGCACTTTTCGTTCGCGAATCTGATTGGCCCAGAGGAGATGATTGTCATTGAAAAGCCATTTTGGCACAAAGCGCGCGGCGACTTCGGGATATAAAATTTCATCGTTTAAGACCGGTAAACCCTTCTATTATCCTCCGATAAAGCGTGCTATAATATGACAGGGTATTTGAGGATATGACGGTGTAGTTTTATGACCACTCTGGAAATTTGTGGTGCGCAAATACGTTAAGGATCTAGAACAACGAGTGTTGAATCAACTGGCAAAGACAAAAATAGAAATCTCACGTGAATCAGTGTTTCTTTATTTCAGCTCTTGTTTCAGGTTTTCAAAAATAAATGAAATTTACAAGTGAGGCATTCTTACTAGAGTGCACTGTTTATAATAAAGTGCTCTCTCTAAGGAATGTCGCCACTGTTTCTGGCATAAGAACGGTTGAATGTTCTTCAGTGTTTGTTTTGGTCTAACATTGAGCCTCATTTAGCATTAAACAAATATTACACAAAAGGAGAAAATATCAGATACAAAAAAAATGTTACAAAACATGTGCGAGTCACTTCTTAATATTTCACAAAACTATTCTGTCTACGGAAAAGTCGGTGCCTATACTAGTCCTTAGCAACATTAATAAGCCAGTAAGTCCCGATAATAGACATTACTTACACACGGACACAATGAGACTAGAAATAACCATTAGTCCTAGGATTTATAGTAAGAGATATCCGAGAATATCCTTAACTAGGAAGATTAGGCAAAGCTTTTCTAAAATCCCCCGCAAAGTACCCAAGCAACCAGCAGCCAGATTCAGCAGTGTTAATTGATCATGCGAATAAAGAAATAACAGTTTCCCGAGTAACAACGACAGCAATTCTTAACTTTTGTTCACTCGCAATTGTTTTATCGCATCGAATTGCAGTTCTATTTTGTAGCATTTTGTTAAAAAAAACTGTAACACTAATTTCTTTATGAAATCCACTGAAATAAAAAGTTCTATTTTGTTTTACTTAAAGTCTGTATATAATAATATGTATATAATTTCTAAATGTGAATCTGGCACGAGAGCGCTTTTCAGACTAATTAACGGATAACATCCTGGCTTTCTTGTATATGAGTGAGTCGGCGTATTTTTCAGTATGGTTTCGACACGTTGTGAGAACAGGTTTTTCTATAGACTGTTGAGCTATGTGCAACACCAGACTAAGGATCGATATTATTAATCCACACATTTCTCGAGCACAGGATCAATAAATGCAAAAAAAACCATCAACAACATCGCGCCCGACATTCACCCTCTCTGAAGAAGGAGCTTTGCTCCGAAAACGTTTAGAGTTTAAGGATGTTTAAAAGTTGTGCTTACTCGAAAAGAAAATTGTTATGTAATTTTAATAAATGGGCAATCATTGAACATGTTCCCATTAGTTTTTCCTCAGCCATTCAGGTGCGTAATCTGAATTTGCAGGTAGTTTGGGTGATCTCTTTCAGCCCTTTCATAGCTCGTGTAAAGAATATGATCAGCTTATGTCACATTTTCTTTACAAGGGCCGAAGACTATTCACGTCAGTGAAAAAGAGTTTATAGAACCTGACAAGTCATTATTTGCAGCAGTACTTTGTCACACCTTTACAGTTATTAGCTGTTCTTCTTTGTGTGGACAGTACAAAATAGCAGTGGTTCTGTAGCTGACTAGGGGGCCCCTTTTTCCGCCTTTATTTTTCTCGTACGCTTTCTATTTTTCCAGTGAAATGTAATGAACAGTTAACAGACGACATGAGGATATCTCAGGGTTTTCTTATTAAGTTTTTAGGACTTCAAGGGCCGGTTCTTTTTATTTAAAGGGACGTGAGCAAAGGCTAACAAATTTTATCATTTTTATGATATATTTAGGCAAACGATGAACAGGACTACATGGTAGTTTATCCAGCTTGTTTGATTTGAAATAGCAAAATATCTCAAAGAAGGAGAAAAGATACTCATTCAAATTGACTTATGAACCTCCAGTTTTATCATTATGGGACATGATGTGTACAAAATTGAATCACAATCGTAAAGCTGTAAGATGGACAATAAGGGCAGGTTTCCCTCGAAAAAACGTTGAGCAAGTTCGCGAAATTCATTCGCAAAATCTTGCACTTTCCTGAGTCACTTTTCGTATGTGCTACCAGCTTATCCACGAAGAAAACACTATGCAAGTTCGTTTTCCCTTTTTGTTTTGCTTATACTTTGTGTAAGGCACAATTCTAGTGGATTCATATGAAAAGGGCTACAATTTAGATCCGTTGAAGACAATCGGTACAAGGTAAAAACTGGTCCGTCCTATTCTAACTATCTTCTAACTATCTGTTTTTCGTCCCTATCTTCGACCTGAACTTTATTTTATGATTTCAGCAGTAACAAATTTTTCATCCTTTATGCAGAAATGTGGAAAATATCGTTAAAACGATCTTCACTCAGAGTCCTTTCCGCTTATTTCGAATCTTTCCTATCTTTTTCCAAAAAGTCTTCTTGAAATTTCTTCACAAAAATAACTGAAATTGTCGCAGTTATCTTCAGCTGTTTTTTCGAGTTTCATAAGAAAAACATCCTTTGTCGATATGGCTGTGTTTACTTTGTGCAAAAACGACTCTTCCCGGTCTTTAAAGGCCGCAAGAAAAGATACAAAAACCGTGACAGAACACTCACCCTCGCCAGACAAACTTCCACTAATCAGCGGATGATGCCCTCCGGCCATTTTCCCAAATTTTACACAATTTCCTTGTTATAGAATTGGTTTATCGCTTGTAAACGGGACCACTCGAGTCCTTCAAGTTGATGAAATAAGCGGATGAGAGCATGTTTGCTCTGGGGCGCGCTGTAGATAACTAAAGGCGCCCTCTGATGTCAGCCTCTAAAAACCGAACCGAGATAAATATTGACCTACTGCATAACACCACGCTAACAGAATATCAAATAGTTTTACTCTACGAGAAATGTTTAAGCATCTTTTACGGGGTTTAACGGAAATGTGGGCCAAGATGGTCTTAGAAGAGTAAATATTTACGCTTTTCCAAGACACTTCATAAAAACAGACAAACCCTTAGGCGAAGTGTGAATGTGCTGTGGTTTTGCCGATGGTGGGGAAAAAGCCGCGCGTGTTGACTCAAGTCTTGCCGAATTGCAAAGCGCTCGGTACGTTAAAACAGCGCTCAAATCGATTCAGCAAATATTTGGGAGTGTGTTGATTAGTTTATTGAAGTATTCCAGTATTTGAACACGTTTGTGATGTCGAAAGCTAGTCAAAGTGTTGAATGCACATGAGGAGAGAGAGCAGAATTGCCTGGAAACGTGATGGAATCGCGAGTGAAACGAAAGCTTTCGAAGTGGATCATACTCTAATATCCTAATAGTTCCCTGTATCCAGCGCAGTGACATACATAACTCTTGTTAGGCGGATTGCCTCATTGCCGATGCCGAAAAATAGAGACCAGACAGCCAAGGTCGTACAGTTTAGGGTGAGACTTTGGAGTCTAGTTTGGGATAAACACTTACCAACTTATGGCGTTTAAAAATACGCACAATGGAATAAACTGCCAGTGCAGTGCCTTGGTGCAGCTAATAACTGGCTCAGGAATCTCTCTAGAATTCACCGCCCGACTTGACAAGCGATCCGCCAAGAATGATATGTACCTGCCAGGTACAGTGAAACCCTAAAAGATGTGCTAGTGGATTTCGAGTTTCGCAGATTTGTTCGGCTTTTTTGTGTGAATACGTCCCAACGGTGGTGCGAAATTTAGAAATAGAAAATTGAATTTAGCCGTGGCAAGCTGAGTGGTCGGCATGGTCTTTTGATGTCACGCTCGACAAAGCCGTTCACTTGTGAATGATTCGCACTTGTGACAAGACTGCCGCCATTTTGGGTCTTTTACCGACATTCGCTTAACACATTATTAAATTTAGCATCTGACTTGTGAGCGGGGAGATGAAATGAGACAAAATCCTTTCTAAGTACCACTAATTTCGACATTTTCATATGTCAGCGACCATTCAAAAGAATGAAAAGAACGGGGAAGATATTGATAGAGGAAATGAACTATTTTCATCGCCCGGTTTCTTTTCTTTGCCATCATAAACTTGAGCCGCCCGCTTGCTTCTTCTTGTATGATAAAATTTATAAGTTTGAGCAGAGATAAGTCTGGTTAGAGAACTTGAGTCTTTGTAATAGTAGTCGCATGTAACCCTCCCAATATTGCTTGGAGTTTAAGCAGCACTCGTTTTCTTTTGCAGGATATTACTTAATGAGGATAACGCCGAGGCGAAATAAAGACAAGCTTAATTTATAGCATGAACATATTTACCGAAATTCATGAAACAGCTAATAGAGTTAAACATAAATCCTTGGCGGTGTAAATGCGGTGAGGGGCGTGTCGAATAATAGAAAATAATTTATAAACACTCTTTTCTTTCAATGGCACTACAAAAGCGCTTAGAAAGCTCCTTTGTGCTGTTCAAACGTCAGCCTATTCAATTCGCAAAACAAGTTAAGTGGCTGTTGTTCATACCAGTTGTGGTGATTCTATAATCCCCAGCAAGCAGTCTATGCACGCTCCAACTGGCTTTATTATACGCATGCTCAGTTTGAAAATATCCTTAACAAATGCCGGTTTGCCGTGAGTCGGGACCGTTTATACTGTGTTTAATATAACAAGCTAATTATCATGAACTGCCGCCTGTTATTGCTTGCCTTGTGCCCGAAATACGCCTTGATTACACATCATTTGACGCCCCTGAAAAAAATATCGGTCTTATTTCTTCTAATGGTGTTTTCCAACGTATTTTGAGCTTGCTTTCAGGGCATAAAAATAGTATCAAATTAAGCAAACGAGCACGCTTAAAATTGCAAACTTTTTTTCTGTTGTCTAGCAGCATTTTTATCTCCATGTGTCATCAGCTGTTTCTTGTTGAACTGACCAAAACGTTCAATTTCAAAGTGGCTTGAATAGTGCAAAACTACTGCCAACAAAGAAAATGAATCAGACATCCATTGTAGCTGTTACGGTTTGTGGTTGGTGATATTTTGTAATGCTCATTTCACGTTGAAAGATTTCCGCTTAATAACTCAGTAAACCATGGAAATCCTTGAGTAAACATATCGGTATCTACGTTACCATAGTATCGGCTGTGAAACATGCCAGCTGAACTCAGCAATGCGATGGCCTTTTGTCCGGGAAAACTTGCTGTTGAGGATATACGATTTCAGGTGCATTTTTTCTTAAAACAAAATGATGTGCCGAATTGACTTTCGGACCTTTTGAGTGACAAATAATTTTAACGTTTTTCAGTGCCTCGTTCAGAAATTCATATACCTCTCGTTTCCCAGTCGCCTTTGCCTTTCCTGCCTCTCACCTGAGTCAGTGGCATTTTTAATGACACCTTGTAAGGACTTTTGTTACTGGTTACATTTCTCGTTTATTGTTACAAGCATCCCGCAGGTGTATTTGTGTGACTTTTTATCGTATTTTAAACGACAGTAAAATGTAAAGAAGTTTAAAAAGTCTCACCGGACAGAACCTAAATTTATTTGGGGACAGGTAGCTGAGCCAAGGGCTTTGAAGGAAGTTAATAAAACTTTGTTATTGCCTACTAAGTTGCGGAAGGCTAAGTACTGGGAAACCGACTATTTGAGCTCAGGTGCTATTCTATCAGCCTTAGAGCAATAAAGATTCTCTACATTAACACAACTCAAACCAATAATTACATTTTGTCAGTTATTGTTGCGCTAATCTGTTTGCGTTTCCTATTTATTATCGCTACCTGTGTAAACGAACGCCGAAAAAATATTATTAAAATGTAAATACTGGTTACAAGGAAGGCAAATATGTATGCATTCAGTTGTGTTCTTTTCTTATTTACAAGTAAACTCGTAAGTTTGTCTCATGAAAACAAACTGTTTGATGTTTGAGTTAGAGTAAGAAGCATGTAGCACCTCGTTTCTTTCCATTTATCGAGATTCCTGAATGGACGCAAAAAAACACTTCATTGAGATTAAGTTTCTAAACCGAATTTTCAATCAAAAGAAACCACAACGGATTAAATTCTTTACCCTGCCGCACACTTTTGTCCCTGGATCACCTTCGACAAAGCAAGCGAGAGAAGTTTTTAATTAAGAAAGCAGATAAATTGAAAAGTTGGTATTGTAAAAGTCGAATGTGCAGCTTTTGTGTCGTCATAAGCACGTCGCGTTCATGAATTAAAGAATAATGGTCTTGTTCTTTTACACAAGTCCTCTCCTTAATACAAAGTTCTTTGGTATGACTAAACACAAACACAAAATATGTTGCGACATTTTGATAGCTCTTGTTCTCTCTTTCTTGTGACTTTCTTGTGATTCTATAGCCGATTGGCAAGAGCAGACATTGCAAGGCCGAGATTACAGCACACCTGGAAGAATGTGGGTGTCCAGTGTTCTCTATTGCCAAAAATTAAGTAAACACCAGTTTATGGTTGAGCAATATTTGACACGGGCCGATCTATTCATTTTTGATTGCACTATTTACGCTTGTGTTTTTTAAGAAAAAGAAGCAATTTGTTACAAGAAAAGAATAGCACAATGAGGTATTGAAAACAGCGAAAAGATGGCACGCGTTTAGGGACCAACGGGGCGAGTGAAATTTGTTTCGGTGCCTGGACATATGCATCTACAATTTAAAACTTTATTCAAAGTTCAGAAAAGCCAGACAAAATGTACTTAATGAGTATTATCTGCTTTGTAATATATGAGCGTGGTGTTCTTTGGACTGCTTTGGTTAGCTTTGAAAATTGTTTTTATTTCTTTCCCAAAGGTGGAATACGAAATAGGCAGAATATGGCATAGTGAGGAAATCCTTATTTGCATTAGGAACGGCTTAAAATAGACCGACGTCTTGACTTTGCCCTGCCCTAAATGAGAGGTGGGAAAAGTCGGATATTATTTCTTTATTTGTCACGTCAAGTGATCGCATTTAAACCATTGCCTCACGTACCCCTGTTCCCCTCGATTATAGCTCTGACTTGATTAGTTCCTGACGCAATCTCGTACCCAGAGCCCGTCATCTTTTGGCCAGCGGCAAAGACTTGCCGCTGGCTAAAAGATGACGGGCTCCTGGGTACGAGGTTGTTCCTGACGAAGGGGAGGTGCGCATTCGGACGGACCCCCTTTGCGATACAAAAATGGTTTCAAACGGGGAAATGTAGCCCTAACTACTAGGTCCTAGTAGCCCAACTAACAACTCGGGCTTTTCCAGACGAGAAACGCACCCCCGTTTTCAAAAACCTGGATCCGTGTGCGTGCCCAGTGGACGATGCCTGAGGTGGGACTGCATGATGCCCGCCATATTGGATTTTGTAGGAACTGTATAGCTTTTCCAAAAAAGCACGATAATTGATGGGACCCATGAAGTAAACGGCGTTAATTTATTATTTTAAAACCTCGTTGAAGTTTACATCGAAAACGTACCTACACGACGAATGAACGTCCATTGCCGGGTATCCTGTGGAATTTACCTCTCGTTACCAGTTTCTTTTACTTCTCACAAATTTCCAAGATGGCGGAGGAGATGCGAGCGAACGTGGCTGAACTTTTGAACGGAATTGACAGGTTTGTGGCTCTGTGTGAACTATAAATCGCTGTTTTAATAGTCAAATATAGATAAAATACTACAAGAAAGTCGCGATATCGAATAGGTTTATTGACAATTCTAAAATGTTCGTTCTCAACCGGCAAGTCGATGTCTAGTTCAAAAAGCTCACGTGGGCGAAGTTCATGCGGTTTTGTAGTAAGCTTATTTTCTTCTGTTTTATGTCAAAACTTCATTAAATTTAGTCATTTTCAACACATTAAGACAGCAAAATCGGGCACTCAGTTAGAATAGAATGGGTAGACTATTGTGCGACAGAAGCTTTTTTTATTGGTATAATCACAGGCTTCCCAGGATCATTGAGCGAACTTTAGAGTTGATAGTTTGCAGTTTTATAGTGTCGCTGTGTGAAGTTTGACTGAGTTCGATAAGCACAAAATATGAGTATCTACGAAAAATAAAAAAGTTTGAAAAATACCCTTATCTAGTCCTTTATGCACCAGTCAATTGACAGCTCCGCACCCCCCCATTCGCGCATTAGCGGGGTACTAGCGGGGCTTTCGTACAGAATTCACACTACATTACTGCCCCGTTGGTCGGGAGATGCGCTTTCTTTCACGGCTTCCACACAGTACATCGAGCGGGGAGTCACTCTCTTCCCCGGGACACAACACAACAGAAACCAGCCCGCTTTCCGGGCTGTCTCACCTACATATGAACAGCCCCTTACTTCACAAAAGACACGACAAATACAGCTTTTTGTTACTTGAGTTACACGTATTAAATTTTAATCTACACTAGCGAAAGTACATGCAAGTAATAAAATATGGTTTTATTGCGCTTTGCGATCGGCTGCACTCTTTTCAGTGAGTAAAAATCCTTTGTGTTATTTTTCTAAATTCGTTGGGCAAGGAGCGCATTCACTCTTAATTGTTACCGTGGGGACGGTGCATTCACCTCTCAGATTGTCCCCGCAAACCGAGGCGCTCACTGCCTTTCACTTGCCAAAAAGATGAATGCCCCGCTAATGCGCGAATGGGGGGGTGCGGGGTTGTCAATTGACTGGTGCATTAGTACTTCAATAAATCACTACTTGCGTTTATTCGGTCAGAAATACACTTTTAAGCGAGTTTTAGCCAATTTTATTGTCACCTCTCACACACTATATGTTCTGGAAGGCTACAAACTGCAAAATTCCGAACGCTCAGCGATCCAAAAATTCCCTCGATTTTTTCCCAAAAATCATCGTTGCTTGCTCAAACAAACCTCGCATAATAAAAGTAAAACTATTCAGCTTTGTTGTTTACCTTTCTCGTGGAAATCAAACCCTCTCTGGCTGATATAAATGGCGAATCTTTTCAGCCTCGTCCATTCGTCCTGAGAGCAATGGCGGCCCCGCCAGTAAAGTCCGTACCAAAACACAAACCGTTGAGACATTTTTTTCTCCAGTCGAGGGGTGGGCCAGACATTGTCTCAGGCTCTAGTCACTTCCCGTCCTAGACCCGGTAAAATGTTTTTGCGCGTGATCATTGGATTTGAATCAATCAAGTCTAGCTCGCCGGTCACGCATTCGCGAGCAACAAACAAACAAAATTTTGCAGTTTGTAGCCTTCCAGAACATATAGTAGTGTGAGAGGTGACAATAAACTTGGCTAAAACTTGCTTAAAAGTGTATTTCTGACCGAATAAACGCAAGTAGTGATTTATTGAAGTACTAAAGGACTAGATAAGGGTATTTTTCAAACTTTTTTATTTTTCGTAGATACTCATATTTTAGCGCTTATCGAACTCAGTCAAACTTCACACAGGGACACTATAAAACTGCAAACTATCAACTCTAGAGTTCGCTCAATGATCCTGGGAAGCCTGTGGTATAATTTGGTTCGATCAATGTGTAAAACAGTCTGGATTGAGAATGTAACCAATTGAGGAAATCAATAATCGCTAAAAATCGATATCAATCGACACAGATGTCAATTAATCGATTGATATTGGAAATCGATGATGAATCGATGTTGGTTCTCTGTGTGACCCTTATCTGTCGTGAAACCCATCGCAAAGTACATTACACCAATTCTGAACAAAACCTATATTACAAAGTAATTGCGAATTACTTGCGACAGCCATGTGAAATCTGCTCCATCGATTACAATCGATCAACCCTATTCCTGTGACCTTTCAATTGATTATCGATTGACCAATAACAATCAATACCAATTAAGTAATTGTGACCCTGCATGGGAAAACGTATCATAACGATCTAAGCGTTAGGTGGTCAGAGCGTTAGGTGGTCGTTAGATCGTTAGGGAAAATCGTTAGGCGAAAAAGTCAAATCGTTAGGTCCAGCTAGGAGATCGTTAGTGAATTATTCATGTTTCGATAGGAATAATTCATGAGTGACAAGAGCGTTAGATTAAACGACCTCGCCAAACGGTCTGAACTTTTTAATAATCGGACGAACCGTTTGATTAAACGATCGTGTTTTGCATGAAATCCTTCTCAATAATTGGTCGGATGCCCACTGAAGATGTTTCAAAAAGTGATATTCAGGGCCATTGATGTCAAAGCCAAGGATCCAGAGAAACCATTGCGAAGGTGAAGTTCTTCCATCGCTAAAATATAATTGCCGCGCAACTTTGGGTAAAACCCGCAACTTCTTTCCGTAACATCTAATAAATCAGCGAACGTTCGCCACAAAACCCGGAATATTTTGATGAACGTTTGCTTGAAAAAGCTTATCATCAGGTTGAATAATATTTCCACTCCTTTTTCATGTGTTTTTCCTCATAAAAGCTCAATAAAAACATCGAAGATCGATCATCGAAGATCGATGAAAATCTAGTAATTCAGGGAAGGTTTGGGAACTAGCTTAGTTTAATATGCTTTCTGATTGGTTGCATTTGACACATATTGTTTTAGATAGCGAATCAGAATGCACGTTATATTGTAAAAATAAACTAAACATAACACCTTCGGTTTCGCTTGAATACCGTCCTTCATTCTTCGCTATCACGATGCAAATAAGGTGGATTTCCCTAGCTTTTCAGTGTAATATTATCGATTCATCTAAATAAAATATAGCCACACTCGATATTAGTTTTGCAAAGATTAATTTTGGCTAATTTTTCCGCTAACACATCCCGCCCGAAATTCCGCAACTGGTTTGGCATTGCACCTCATCGATAACAGGAATGGAACTTTTGAAAGTGTTTTCCAGGAGTTTTATCTGACACTCAATGTGCACGGATGGTTGGACGGTAAGTTTCTTTATTAACTATTCAGTATATTTTGCAAACCGGAATGCAGCGTTCATAAAGTTCGAAGAAACACGAGTAAAGACGCAACGCATGTGCTAGGAAAAGGCCAACCAATGTTTTACTCTTTTATTATGTCTATTATTCTGTTTCGTAAGCTCTTTGCAAATTTATTGATGGCAGAATAGATGCTGACCGAATTTGCTGTGGACTTCAAAACTAAAAAAGCATGAAAAGAGCAAGTCATTTTTAACGCTCATTATTTTTATCAACAACGTTTGGCATTACGCCGTTTGATCAAACGCTTGTATAAATTAATTGAACTGGGTCGTTAGAGAGGTAACGAAATCGTTAGGCAAAGCGTTTGCATTAACTCCTCATTAACTTTGTGACCGTTAGGTGTACTCACTAGATCGTTAGGCAATTTTACTAGATCGTTAGACGAAACGAAAAGATCGTTTGGTGATCGTTAGAAAATGACCGTTTAACGATCTATCGTTATGATACGTTTTCCCATGCAGGGTCACAATTACTACCGAAATCACTAAACTGCCGGCACCCTCGAAAATTCGTTCGATCGTTTGTCAGTTTCGGTTCGTTCGTCTGGCTGTTTTGATCGATCGAAATGGTCACATGATATTTAAATTTTGTACCAAACAATGGAAAAACACGCTTTTTCCATTGTTTGATGCAAAATTTAAATGTCACGTGACCATTTGGATCGATCAAAACAGCCAGACGAGCGAACTGAAACTGACAAACGATCGATCGAATTTTCAAGGATGCCGACAGTTTAGTGATTTTGGTAGTATATGGATTGATCGATTGGTTTTCCGATAATTGATTTTCATTGATTGGTAACCACGGGCAATTTGAATCACAATAAAGCGAGAAACAATGAAAAGGACTATTCTAAGTGGAATGGTACTTCCCATTCCTATTACCTTTTTTGGTTAAATCCTTCTAGTGTGTTCCTTTCAGCCAAAAAGGCAGGACAACCTGTCAACTCATACCAAATGACAAAATATTGACTTTACCATTGGCATTCCAACTGCAGTTCCCAGTTTTTCATGACCATTGATTGGTAAGCAATGAAGCTATTGTTCACTTTAGTGATTGTTCAATGTTATTTTTATGATCTTGTGTATTCCTAGGTACAACCCTGAAAATCTCAAAGTGTTAGAGCATTATGTTCACATGCAGGTGGGTAACTTAAGTCATATTTCTCAAACTTTCTGTGCAGAACTGTATGTGGAGTTTTATGACATGTAAGTGATCATTTGTTCAGTATCACATTTGTAAGCATCTTTGTGTTTGTTATTCTTTCCAAACAGGTCTACGAAAACACCTATGATTTGGATGCCAACTTAGCCATACTAAAACTGTAAGTTCTGCTATTTGTATCTTGGTATTTCATTCTCTTCCATTCCCTTTTAGGTGCTATTGTGTCTAGTTATCTTTGTTGATATTTGTCCACTTGTCTGAATTCTTTTTATTGTGAAATTTACAGATACCAGTTCAACCCAGCCTACTCACAGACAACGATCATTTCACACATTCTACTCAAGGCTCTGATGAGCTTGCCAAATGCTGACTTTATGATGTGCAGATGTGTGATGATGATGCTATTGTATCCTTTCATGGACACCAGCTTACAGTATATTATTTCTGGCTCTCAAAGAAAAGAAAATGTTCTAGTGCCTATAATATGAAATCCAAACAATTTTACAATTTGGGTTAAAAATGATGTTACCACAAGATGTATCCTGTGACAAATAATGAGTTTTTTTCTCACAGTTACTGAGAGCTGAATGACCCCACTACCGTATTTACCTGTATATAAGATGCACCCGTATATAAGACGCACCTTGAATTTTGAGGTCATTTGGGCAAAAATATCAATTTCTAAATTTATATTGCGTGCAACAGCACTTCCATAAAGAAATCTCATGAGAAATAGACTGGCAGTAAGTGGAAAATGACAATATTAACATGTGGGCAAATGTTTTACGCCACGAACAGATGAGTAAAATATTCCGACCATTTCTTCATTTTATTGTGTTTGTTTGAGATAAATGTTGTGCTACATGTACACACGATTTCACGCAAAATTTAAATAGTTGTGCTAATATTTCTATGCATTGTAGCCTTCTAGCAGGCGTTTACAGGCTTATTTTATCGCAAAAATCACGGAGTTCGTAGTCGTCATCTTGGATTTTTGGACGTGCGTCCTGGGCCGAGTGACAAATTCCAAAATGGCACTCGCGACTACGAAATCCGAGATTTTTGCCATAAAAACAGCCTCCAACGCCTGCTGGCAGGTTTCATGGATCGAAATCCTAGCTTTATTATGTGCAACCGAACCACACAACCATGAATCAGCAAATTTTTAAAGGATCTTTTGTATTGGTTGTTATGCAAATTCCCTAGCCTGAGTATCAGGCAGAATTTTATTTTTCTGTGAGGAAATGAGAGAAGAAAAATAGAATTACGTCTGACACAATCACTTGTCGCGGTGCCTGCCGCTCCCTTCAAGGCGGCTGTCAAAATCATATCAAAAATTGTCGTCAGCTGTCATCGCCTCTGGACCAAATCAAAACAGTCGAGCTTGCTTGTTTCTTTTGTTTGTAAAAGGTCAAGCTTATTAAATATGGCTCAAATCCGGATCAGTACACTTATTTTCTCCAACAAAAGTATCTGGAAAGCTTTTAGCTCAGTCGGTTATTTTGGGAAACCTGCTTGAAAGTTTTTTGTGTTTTGTGTGGACTGTGTGGGAACTTCGGCGAGCGGGTCTCGATGTGTGCAGGAAATATCGCAAGGAAATTTCTACTACAGAACTGCACAAGCTTATCACGAGCTCCAAGGACCGTTTTTTCTAGCGAAAGCTGCTGAATCCTGCGGGAACAATCTAGCCTGAGCTGGGAGAAAATTTAGCGTTGTTATCGTTGATCTTCGAGGGATGCCATAGAAATTCCCTTCGCTTTTAGCACGACTTGCTGTTTTTCGGGCCTAGAACCGATACTCGCAAGGGTCTTCTCTCCATCTTTCTGAAGCCAGAAGCTAGCGTACAGCATCAGTGTTGATAAATTAGCGTTTGTCAAAAGCAGTTGGCAAAACTACTAGAATTTGAGGCACGCTGTCTGCTCTTCTTTTACTTGTATCGCAGGAAAAAAACTGTATTCCAGATTCTACATCATCATCAAAATCTCTTTCGTCCATATTCCAAATTTGAAAGGACGAATTTATTAAAATATTCGTGTTTGTGTTCCCGAAAGATTCCTCTCTCCCATCGCGGCTTGTACTCGAACGAGCAAACGCTTCCAGATTTGCTTCTGGTTTAACTCACGTGACGAGCCCCTTTGTCTTTTGGCCAATCAGCGCAGCATTCAGATTCTGAATGTTGAACATGAGCTTTTGAATGCATTTGTGTCAGGCTCTCTCCCCTCCTTCTCTCATTTTTTTTTTCGAGGAGGGGGAGGGTCCTGATACTCAGGCTACAATTCCCAAAAGTGATGTTCCGTGTATAAGACGCACCCTTGATTTTGAAGGTCATTTTGGAGTGAAAAAAGTGTGTCTTATATACGGGTAAATATGGTATGTTGGCATGTTAATCCACGACAGAAACTATTAACAAGTTGATCATTTTAACTGATGCTTGGCCAACTGACATTTATTGCTTTTGTGCACATTATTACAGCGCATAAAGTGTTATTCCTTTACTGAAAATGACTAACAGCAACAGGATCCAACTATTCAAAAAGTAATTCAGTTATCAGAACTCCTGGAGACTTGTGCTTTCTCAGATGTTTGGGTAAGTTGGCCTGTACTATAAGATAGTACATGTACTTATGTCGGTAAATGTTCGTTAAAATTTTGTGTGGATACTTTAATTTAAATATTCATAAGGTGAAAAGTAGGAGAATTCCAAAGTTTTTTGGCATTTTTCTCTGCTGAATTAATCACTTTTCTTTAGGGTGCAAAATGAGCAATTTCCTGCTCAACCAGGTATAATTAGGTAATTGTGGTATTCTTCATTCATGGTGCCAGTATAACTTTCTCTACTTACTATTACCAAGGGTATCCTGGAAAATCCAAAAAAGGGGAAGGATGCAGTAGATGTTACAGTCCTGGTCCGAGAGGGGAATTGTTTTTAAAATTGTTGGGGTGCTTCACAGGCAAAGTGAATTCCACTCCTTTGAGATAGCAAAGACAAAGCCATGCTATAATAACTTTGTCACAATCAAACTCTAAACTGAAGGTGCATATTAGTAAATTAATAAGGTAAATGGATGCCAGCTAGCAAACTTGTTTGTGAGTCACAACTTCCAGCATTAAGTTTTACTTGTTTGCCTGTCAATGATCAATTCCTGTTAACATGTTTGTGTTAGTTTTTCTTCAGTTTGATAAACTGTTGTCTCCTTTTACAGAAATCTCTCAATGAAGATTCAAGTCTTACAGAGGGAATTATTGGTTTTTGTGATGCTATCAGGAATTGTAAGTTATTACGTGGAATTTCTAGATTCATTTGATTTCTGGGAATTGATCAGCTTGTATTTTATAACCAGTATGATACCACCTTTTCAGATATCAGTTATGTTATTGGTATTACATACCAAACTATGGATTTGAGCCTTGCATCAGAACTTCTTGGTGGCCTTCAAGGTATGCTACAATATCAGGGTTCAAAATAAATGTTCAAAATCTGCTCAAATTTGCTGGTTTCATTGGCACTAGTACCAAAAATAGCCTGCAAGATGTGGTAATATTGCTATAAGCATTGATTTTTGGTGTTTCTGCAAACAATGTTTTTTTTACCTAAAAATGGCCAGCAAAATCACTTAAAGTGGGGGCTATCACTGGCAGCAGGCTGCTATTTTGAACCCTGAATATGTATTACACTGTCACCTTTGTACATAGAAGTAGTCTGCATACATATAATCACCCATATATCCAGAGGGCACCTCTCTTTTGAAGCACAATTAACATATTACAAATAAGTACAAATAATTTCTAAATGTATGGAAAAGATTTAGAAACACAGAACAAGATAGAAGTGGCCTCTACTAGCAGGGAAGTATTCAAGCAATCTTCACCAATTTTTGGATTTTACTAATATAAATACTGAAATCTGCTTGCTGATAACTATTAGATATCATTATGCCATATTAAAGTGAGAAAGGTGAATTACTAATGATCCTGTCTTGTTCATTAGGTGCTGCTCTTGATGACTGGGTCAAGGCAAAAGGGTGGACAATCAGTGACGATGGGGAAGTGTTTGTAGCTAACCAAGAGGCACATATCAAGTCTAGGAACATTGCTGAGAAAATTGATTTTGACTGTAAGTATCACACCGTGTCAGCGACTCCCTTGTTATTGTTTTCATTTGATATTAGAAGACAGATTACATGTAGAAATCTCTTAATAAACATCTAAAAAAAGTTTCAGATTTCAGGGGCATAGCCAGGGGGAGCACAGGGGGCCGTGGCCCCCCCTTCTCGGGAGATTTTCCCATACATTTACTCTATTTGCTGGAGGAAATTTGAAAATTTTCGTCCCATGTTTTTACTATTCAGCCATCCCCAACCAAAATTCCTGGCTACGCCCCTGGATTTGATTTAGCAAATTCAATCAAGAACATTGCTCTATATTCTCTAATTGTTGACTGTAAAAAGTCAAATGTCAATTCAAGCCAGTACACCATTTCTCAGGTACAGTACACTACCAGTTCATTCTTTTATGTACTTCATCACATTTTTGCCTTGATGTCCAATGCACATGCATGCTCTGTATATTTTAAGGGTTGGCGATTGGCTCTTGAGAATATAAAAAGCCAAAGGGAAAAAATAGTTAAGAACATTTTGGCTGGTTTATATAAACTATAGACTTTCTCAAAGTCCTGTAAAAAGATCCACTCACATGCAGGTAGACAGTTTATAGACATCATGCACCATCCCCGGCAATCAGTAACACCAAGTGAACAAGAAAACTTGTCAAGCAATTTCATTTTTTTAACACTTGCACACTTTTTTGCTTTATCGCATGTACGCAAGTCGCAAGTTTTTTGATTTTGAAGTTTTCTTGCTTACCTGCATGTTTTACTGAAATTGTCTATAACCTAATAAACTTTTCACTGAACTAAGTATTTCTCATTTGTCTCCTAGGTGTTGCTAATATTATTGCAGCTACAAGATAAGCATCCATCCATTCAAGTTCTACATCTGGTGAACTTAGGTATTTTATTCCCATTTCACAGACAAGAAGCAAGCTCAAACTCTAAGGGTTCTTCACCACCCAAAGAGTTCTCTTAAGGATATATAGCAGAAATATTTCATTAGGTATTTTTCAGAATGTACAAAATGCTAATGTCATTGTCAGGTATGGATGTAGTAGCCAGACCTGTTTTGCTTGCTTATATTACGGTATTGTTGAATATATTGTCTCTTAGCCTCCATAGCAAGCGCAAAGGGAGGGGAAAGGGGACCAAGCGGGTGAGCAAGAATGGGCGCAGGGGTCTTGCATCCACTCTCGCTCACTCAGCGCCCTCCACTTTGAGCTTGCTACACTGGCTAATTGTACTAATGCTGAATTGAGTGATGTGATATGCTGGGCAAAAACTGAATAGTAAATTATGCCAAACTTGTACTGCATGTGCTCTCCCTGGAAAAGTTCACAATCCTTCCTATACTCCAGTTAAACCTTAAAGAGCCCTAGTCAGCCACTCCTTTGTTATTGTTTTCGTTGGATATTAAAAGATGAATTACGTGTAGAAATCTTGAAATAGTCTTCTAAAAATAAAGTTTTATTATTCATTTATCGAATTCAATCGCAAATATTGCACTACATTCCCTAAATCAGCCGATGGAAATGCATGCTTTCTCTGTCTCGGTATGTTGCTAGGATGACAAAATGGAGGCTGACAGAGGCTCTTTAAGGTGCTACTATGACGAACTCTTCATATCTTCAGGTTTCAGAATACAGTGGTACCTCTTTTAAGCGGCCACCCTCGGGACCGAGCCAATTGGCCGCTTAATAGAGGTTGGCCGCTGAATGGAGGTATGTAAATACAGTACTTGAGTGACTACATTATTTTGGGACTTTTGAAAAGTGGCCGTTTAATAGAGGGTGGCCACTTTATAGGTGGCCGCTTAATAGAGGTGCTACTGTACTATAAAAAAGCTTTTTGGGTTCCAAAGTATGTTATCGGAGTTACCAAAATCACAACAATACCGATGATGTCAGTTGGCGAGAGTTCTTCTAAAACAGTAACTAGGAAGGTACTGTCCATCACAAGCTTAACAATGCTTACTTTTGCTAAATTTGGATGCGTTTTGGCTCATGAAAAGCAAAACCTGTTCAGGTAGGCGAATAAATAAAAACATCAAGCACCATCTCTGGTAAACTGCAAATCTATAAAATAAGTTTTTTCTCGTTGTGATGTCAATGGGACTGCAAAACGACCTAAAAAACACATGAGATTAGTGTGGGCGATTAATCTTTCTTAAAGGGAAATTCGTAGAAAACAATCTTGAAGTTAAAATTTGGTTGTAGGTTCACTCTAGCATTCTTGTAAACATCGAAAATAAAAATAACACGTCTTGACATAGAATTATATGTTTATTCCAAACAGTAACATAAAGTTATGTGGCAGAAATTATTACAACTCACAAATATATTTCACGCTATCAGAATTTATAATATACCTACGATATAAGGCTCTGATTGGTCCAAATCTATGCTCTATTTCAACGATAAAGTAATGGTTCCCCCGCTATACCATAAAACCATTAGGGCACAACTTTCTATCACTTTATCAGCGAATTAGAGCACTTGTGATGTTGTGAGAGACACTCGAAACGTTTTAAATTCACTCTCGCCTGTGGCTCGTAATTTTACAATGTTCCTCTTTCTCTTCCAACATCACTTGGGCCACTCCCTTTTATTACAACACAAAAATATACCTTCCAAAAATCGAATAATTACAGTTGTATGGTAAATGATGCACTTATTCAGTTATTGTGGACAAGCTACCCTAGAGGGTTGTGTAAAATGGTTAATGTGAGAAATGAGTTAGAGCCGTTTTCACATGACTGTCGTGAAACCAATCGCAAAGTAATTACACAAATTCTGAATAAAACCTATAGGAGTAATTACAAAGTAATTGCAAATTACTCACGACAGTCATATGAAATCCGCTCTATGATGAGTTATTAATGGCGGCTTTACAGCCCATGTAAGTATTTTTACGGGCAATGCTTCCTCGAGAGAAGTACTACCGAATCGCCACGGAGTCACAGGTATTAATTCCTTCGAAAGAAAGAAAGAAAAATTCAAATTCCACGAGAATTGTCACATGAAAGCCAAGGGTCGTGGGTTCGAATCCCGCTGGGATCACTTGAATTTTTTCTTTCTTCCTTAAAAAAGGAATTCATTCCTGTGACTCCGAGGCGAGTCGGTAGCATTTCTCTTGAGGCAGCATTCCCCGGAAAAAATACTTACATAGGCTGTAAAGCCACCATTAGCATCTATCTCATCATAACTACATAACTGAGCAATCGTACATCCCACTAGCTACATTTCAAGTAGATCGAGCAGCTCGTCGATTCCCTTTCTCTGGTGGCTTTTCCATGGCCCCACTTCTACGCTGTATGGCCAAGGGAGTGCTTGGAGAGCGGCTGTGCCGTATTTGTCGCTTGCCGCAGCTTTCTAAATCCAGGGATGGATTGCTAAGAAGACGGCCTGGTTCGGTTTGGGTTCTTGTTCGTTGCTTCGCTCGCATCGCTTGTGAATTCGGTAGGACATGTCTTCCATCAGGGCTCGATAGGAATGACAGAGACTCTTTCGGGATAAGGATATTGCCATTTCTCTGCGAAATGACCAAGTTGGAATTTTCGAATGTTACCTTTCGACATTTCAGGCGGATCTCAAGGCTCGATTTCCTAGTGCGTTTCTTCATTTCCTGTTCATCCTTTTTCACGTCCCCTTTACCTTTGATCTGCATATGGCTTAGCTGCTGCGCGATCTTCGCGTTAAGTTGTTCGATCATCTGTTCTTGCGCGTGGGTTTCCATCCCTAGAGTACAAAATATTCAACAGAACGATTTGACAAAGGAGGAAATTTCGAATTTGCCTTTCCCCTGCAAGTTTTGCTTTACAACTAACCTATGGCGTAACATCGCTCATATTAACATGAAATTATTAGTTAACCTTAATTAATGAAGTATGTTACATACGCAATAGGCCGGGCGATGGTTAGACCTAAAAAAATGTAGCCTGAAATATTTCCCCATCAAATGCTGGAGATATTTACCTTTAAAAAAATTGTAACCAGAAATATGTATCGTTAAAACATATCTGATATATGTTTCTAACATTTTGCTGGTTACAATTATTTTAGGTTCCATTGTATGGGCGCTGGATTGATACTACAATATTAATACGTGTTTTTGGAGCTTCTGTTTAATTTTGTAATCTTCTTAACGTCAGAAGTTCCCGTAATGACATGATTAGCGAAACTATTTCAAATTGATTATTTTGTTGCCAAGGTAGCCGAGCAACGTCGGCTGTACAGTAAACTCGCGGTAAAAACGAATGTTATAACTAGAAATTCCTATCTGAAGGCAAGTGCTACATTCTATGATATTTGGCAAACTGGTCCAGCCGAGCCCCTCATCTGTCTCGTGTTTGATATACACCTATTTCAAAAAATGTTGCTTTGGGATTTGGTCTTTTGTCGTCGAGCGCTCTTGTTTTAGTCCGGTCAATTTAGCCCGAAAAAAACCGAACCTGGAAGAAATTGCAACATGGGAAATATTTGGTACTAGTTGTCAAAAACATATGTAGCGTCAAGAGAAAATGATTCCTCTTGGTAGCGTATAATATTCGAGCTTTAGTATATTACCTACGCGGGAAATACAAGGATCAATACAGGATTAGTCAAAACTCAGGATTATTTAGTCATTATTTTGCAGAACTGTTTATAAACAGACACAAAATTCACATCTATGCAATCACATTATGCAGTAGAAATAAATTGCTTGATATCGCGTTCAATATCACACCGAGTTACGGCTATACAGTCTATAGCCCTTCCTTCGAATTGTTCACTTTCAAGTGCCACCGAAAACAACAGGCTTTCCTTCGTGCAGACGGAAACCCCAAATTTAACCAACTTCCCCCGAACAGATTTTCACAAAATTTGGACACGTATTTCTCACATATGTTCTGAGATTTTGCTGTATAAAAATCCCATGTTGCAATTTTTTCCAGGTTAATTAAGGTGACTCCCACAAAATGAAACGCGTATTCCAGACATTTTTTAACTCGCTCGCGTCGCGTCAAAAATGGTCGGATATTTTTTAGCTCTAGATATGTTAAACCTCGACTATTGGTGCTTTTAACTATTTGTTTGAATTTATTTTTAAGAGCCGCATTTGCTTATGCGAGCAGATATTCTAACAGTGGTATTTTTACAAAAGTCCCTCCTGTGCGAAAAATCTTCAGGCGTTTTTTTCTGAAATTTCGGATTTGGGGTCATTCGACCTTCGTTTTTTTTGTCATTCAAGTTTGAAGAAAATTGTACGAGCGAAAATTGCAGCACAAGGTAGAGCCAAAAAATGACCATCAAGTGAAGTAGTATCAATGTGCTCTTATTAGACTGCCAATGTAAATCCGATTTAAACGATTTACGAACTCAGCAATCCACTATTCCTTATGGACTTAAAGTTCGCGATTACTATAAAGTAAAGTGTAAAACACTCGTGTCTATATAATACAGGGTCGTATTCATATGTGGGGGCACAGGTCCCATAGTGGTTTTTGACAGTGCTTCTCAAGATTTGTACCACAAATGCGTCGCGCGAGGTCAATCGAACTTAGGACGGACGGCGCTCGTGATCGCTCGCCCGAGGCCCACCAACAAGCCTTCAGGAATAGCGGGGGCTTATCCAGAAGGATTACCCCCTCTCCGCCCATCCCCGCCCCCTTTGTACAATTCTGGCCACGTCATTGAATAGTTTTGGCGTGCAACCGTTCTCTGTTCTATTGCTCTCTCATTGTTTTTTATCGTGAATGTGACGAAAATGGTAAACCTCTCTTTGAATGTCGACAATTCACCGATCCCTAGTTACTGTTGCTACGTTCGGACAAGCCAAAATGTGTCTTGGACATGTTGCTCGTACAATGTGGCTTCCGCAGGGCAAAACCGCCCATTGTTTGGTGATTTATCAAGCGGAGACGGGATCAGTCTATTTAGGCGCCAAGACGCCGAATGGTTGCTTTTCGCTGTGGCATCCTCATCCTGCGCTTTCAATTTGAGCAACTATTTTTGCTTTTGCAAATTAGACGACGAAGAAATGTAAGAGTATAAAGTAGCTTGCTTATCTTTGGACCCTCAGTATTCCCGGAAGGAAAGTACGAATCACAATTTAAAATTGATTTTTAATCTCAAAAAAAGATCCTTAAAAAAATATCTTCATCACGCATATTTTTACCAAAACAATTTTCGGACTTCCGTTCTTATTTCACCATCAATTGCGTTGTTATGCCCAAGTTTTACTTTTAAAATCGAAATAAAGTAAATAAGGATAACATACGTTTCCCCTCATGATTTATGCAGCACATCGAAGCGCTAGGCCGTAGCCCGATAATCCCATTAGTACAGGTGCCTAGTGGGGTGTTACTCCGGAGGCTTTTGTTGCCATTGTCAAATGAAGCATCGTAAACACTTTTACACGGCGCAATATACCACTACAAATCGTTGGACTATTTTGCTAGTTTACGCATACTTCTACCATAGTGGGATTTCTTACTATAGACTTAGCGAAAATGACGCACGTTTTATATTTTCTCTTCCGCGCTATCATTTAATATGATCTTAGCGAGGTAGTGCGGCCTGATTTGCTTAAATGAAACTGAGCGATTTGTAGTACCGCAAAGTAATGAAATTGACGGCTTGCCAGGAACTATAGAAAAAAAATAAAATGGAAAATTCGTCGTTGCCATAATTAATACAGTATCAACTCGACAGTTGTCTTTGTGAAGGTGATTACCCGCGGAAGTCCAAGTTTTGTGTAGAATTAAAAGGTTTACGGACCTTTACGGCCACTGCTGACTTCACTGCTGGAATTGGTAAGTACTCGATAATTACATTTGTGAATAAAACGTACTCAGACACAACGGAATTCACCGAAGAACATAAATACACCCTTTACGCGGTGATCATCTATAGGTAAATATAGTTCATTGTTCTGCAATATAAGCTCCGCTATAAATGCATATGGTATTTAGTTTAAAAACAAGTTTAAATTAAATTCATCATTTTCTTTATCTTCATCTACTGCATTCTACAATTGCATCTTCTTAGTCATATTTTTTTTATCAACAAAGTAGAATTTAATGGACTAGTTACAATCAAACTTGTTTACTATAGCGCCTGTATGTGTTTTACCACACGACTCAAAACTGAAAGTGTTGTTTCGCGCATAACAGCATGATGGATTTGGGGTTCTGGAATTATAGTTAGCCGAAGTAACACTGTAATTGACGTTTTATACTAAAAGCGAATTCAACGTGAAATACAACGTGATCCTACATATAGCACTTTGTTTATTATATTTCACCATATTTCACCAAGTAACACTGTAATTGACGTTTTATACTAAAAGCGAATTCAACGTGAAATACAACGTGACCCTACATATAGCACTTTGTTTATTATATTTCACCATATTTTTCTCCATCATGGACTCTACATCCACATGTACTTCTATTCCAAAACAAATAATGAAATTGGTCGATACGAAAGATCTAAGCACGACGCATCGTGCACCACAACAGACAGTTGTGACGTTGCAACCTTTGCTGAAATAAGTGTATACCTGTAACAAAGTGAGCATGATCTCGAACTTAAAATTACGATTATTTAAGCAATAAAAGTACTTTCCGCGTGCTCTCTGCTTTCTTACAAACACGAGGGGGATGTTGGGAGAACTGATCAAAACTTGAAAGACACGAGCCGAAGGCGAGTGTCTTTCAAGTTTTATCAGTTCGACCAACATTCCCCGAGTGTTTGTAAGAAACCAGAGAGCACGCATAAAGTATTTTTATTGCTTTTAGAAAATAACACACACGCGCGCGACAGCGTTGCGTGACAATCGTGTTTCTCAGGTCTCTTACAAACACGCCTTTTAACCAATCAGGATGCGCACATTCACAATACAACATAGGTGTTATTTTCTAACATCAATTGTCAAAAAGCATTTAAAATGACAAAAGCCTTCTGAATACAGCACATGTAGCTCAGCTTCTGCATGAAAACTCCGGCAGTACAGGGACGTGACTGGAGATCAAGAATTTCAATACCTGGTGCTCGTGAGTTGGAGCTTCCATCTGAGATATATTCTTGAGGCAGCGTTTTGACAGACCAAGCTATTTTTAGAAACAATTTCCTATTGTTCAAACGTAGGTCAGTTGTGGCAAGGCAAGTCTGCTCAAAATAACCCACTCTAAACATTAAAAGAGTAACAGTGTTACAAAAAGAATCAACAATATCCGACCATAATGAAGATTTTTGTGCCCTTCAAGGAATCAAACTGTTGGAAAACAATAGAAAACTGCTTCTAAAAATAGCCAAGTCAGTCAAAATGCTGCCTTCATAGCCTAGTATGAGAGATGAAAGCTCCTACTCATGGACTCCTGGTGCGGGCAGGAGCTCGTGAGTTCCTGGTGCGGGTTGTTCAAAGGTGGATTAAATTTAAACCAGGTTTAGTTCTGAACAAAACCATCGAGTCACCATGGTAATTAATCCTGGATTAGTGCTAAACCACTTTCGAGCAACCGGACCCTGAACACTAACCCATAACGCCGCGAAATATGGAAACTTTGTTTATTGTGGATTAAACAACCTTTCGTGAAATACTGTAGGAAACCAGAAAATACACCGTCAACTTGCAATGAAAAAGGCTGAAACTTTTCCCCCTCAACATTTTCTCACACAAAGGAAATGTAAAGCAGACTACTTAATCCATATTCTGAGCTTAGCAAAGAAAAGTTGTTGCGGTCTTCCAGTGCCACCAACTTGTGCGGGCGCGTTTAAATATTGGCGGGGAAAATAAAATCCAGCCAATGAGAAACGTTAAAAGTATAACATTTTTAATTAATAGCATATATAAAGACAAATCGACTTGTATATCAAAAATCACAAGCCGCTGGTTGTTTGTATTGCGACCTTCCCATTTCTCCAGGTCTATTAAACTACAAATCTTCCAATTCGCCTTACGTTTTATGTCAATGTCTTGTCTTATTCCAAGTGCTTGTTTTATTAATCAAATATCGTAGTTTGAGAGGGCACCCATGTCAATGGCATACATGTAAGAAATAGTCCTTATAGAGTACAAACATGGAAATGGACCCAGTATGCTTCCTTGGGGAAACATATGGATTTACTTTGGTCATAAGAAACCTAGTGAAACTCACGTTGTCAGTAGCTCACTTGGCTCTCACGTAGTCGGACTTACATCTATCAACAATATGTTTACACGTTGTGACCTAAAGACTCGCAGTGGGGCCAGTAGGCAGGATACCGCGTGCCTTTCGAGTTTTTCTAGTTTACCTAGCAATCGATTTAAAATATATATGTTCGTTCTATTTATCCCATACGCTAATAAGAACAACATAGATCTTTGATTCCCCTTTATTATTTGTTTCCGCATGCAATACTTAGCTCATCAGTTGGGTAAACCTTTTGTGAATTCATATTTACAATCCGTGACGATGTGCTGTTCAATGTTGATGAAAAGTAATTTTGAAAGTGTTTGGGAAAATAAACTTAAAATGATACAAGTCGTCAGGTCGACCTTACATTACCCCACCCATGACAACAGGGGCTTCCTTTGAAATATTGGGGTACTGTAATTATAGGAATCGCCTATCAGGAGCTCCGCTTTGGAGAGAAAGTCCGTCCACATCAATTGGTCTTAACGAACCTTTTATATTTTTAAAATCATAACAACTCCATTAAGCACATTTTACTACCATGTGATATACGGTTTAGAGATGAGTTTTTTTGCTTGAATATGGCCCCCAGCAAATTTAAAGTTATTTCACTGATGTTTTCATTTTAATAATAAATTTTTAATGAAATGGACTTTAAAAAAACCCACGGTGTAGTTATGGCTCGTGGAGAATAGATTTTATCGTGACTTGTTGTGTTTACTGGCATGGGGCTGGGAATGTGAACATCGCTCTTTTTGATGATTCACAACCGTGTCAATTGTCATTGACAAAAAACGAATAATTTGAATCATCATGATTGCTTGCGATCATATTCATTCACGAATCGAGTGCTCTCAGTTGAAGGTAAGCTGCCAACGTTCCAATTTCTTAAAACTCCTCGCAGTTTCTCGAAAACTCCCCTTGGAATTTAGAAACTGACATTTTACTGCTTAGAGACCTATCACTCTTACGATGTTCTTTAGGCATGAATTTCCAATCCTCTTTTTGTAATTTTGAATTGAAAATAATAGCGTGGATTCGTCGGTTCTGTGCGGACCCCCTCGGGAGGCACAGGAAAACAAAGTCCTCATCTCTAGCTGTGGAGAAATAATCTTGCCTAGTCGTATTGTTGATGGCCTACGAAATTGCCAGATTTCCTTGGTCATATCGCCAGAGAAATATTCGCCACGTTTGAGTTCCTACCAGATAATAACTGATTCTCTATTCTCACCACATGACCCCGTGAGGAATATTATATACATTTTTAGATTGAAAAAATAAGAATTGTCGTTTTTTTCACAAATTTGATTTATATCAACTACAGATCTAGCTAATTGGGCAAAGAAAAACCGATCATTGTCTGTCTTTGAAGTGTCGGAAGCCTAGTTAGAAAGAACAGAATCATAGGATTGAATCACTTTGGAAGAATATTTGTATTTTTTGAAAATGAATGAATGGGAAACAGGCTCCCAAATTACAAGTTTTAACAGGCAATTTAGACAAAACAATGCAAACGCCGTTACTACGTGAGTAAGTTTTCCTTTCATACGCTAGGATACCGCGCATGTTTTTTCCAGGCGATCCTCTGATGGATCATCGAGCACGGTTTCCATTCTCTCGTACGTTCGATGGATTTAATAACAGCTCGTCTTTTAAGATTCAATCAAAATCGTTTCTATTAATGCATCTTTAATACTCACTTACTCGTCTTTTAAATTATTAAAATACGTATACTGTTTTTGAGCGTTGGTGGTCGCGTCCTCGGAGACGCTTGATGTCTGATCTCACATCCGTGCCGCGACGCCTCGAGGGAAGGGCTCATTGTTAAGTAAGAACATACTGGCTTGGCACGGTTACGCGTCGTGGGGTTGTGGGCGGACTACTGTTCAAAATGAGGAGTTTCTCACGCAAGTTCTGTTTCTACCATTCTCTCAAAAATCCTGATTTTGCCATATTTTTTACATGACAGCATACTTTATGGTCTGATGGAAAATTTATTTCCCTAGTACCCAACGTAGTTAATGGAACGTTCGGTAATCAAACTCAATGGAACCTCGATCTCTCGATTATTTTGGATTGGGTTCGGTAATCAACACAGTAGTTGCTCGAAAAATGAAAACTTCAGGGGCCAATTTGTTTAATTCTGAGGGGGGGGGGGGGGGGGGGGGGGGTAGGGGGTAGGGGTAGGGTTGGGGAGTCGTCGAAGACGAGAGAAAAAAAACGAGCCAGCAGACGAGAGAGAAGGGGAAAGCTCGCTCTGTTCTCTCATCCTCTCCTCCCCTCCCCTAAATCTTCTTTACCGATTTATCGAGGTATAAAAATCCCCCGGGTATTTTTAGGGTTAATATACTACAAGGATTTTGAACGATCGTAGAACAATTGAATTTTTAGGGTCAAAAAACATTTGGAGATGGTCACGGATCCCCTATAGGTATCATTTGTACCTTGCAGAATTCCCGGGTATAAAACAGCCTTTCCTGGTTGGGATTATTAGTCATTGATGTTTGCTCACATGTTTTACCAGTGTATGAGTTCAAGAGTAACTGCCAGTTTCTTATTCCCGGATGTATGGCAACTCAAGCGTGCATGAAGATATGACGTCCCAAATCAAATCAAATCATTGTCGAAACTGTAAACGCGGGTCTCACTGGAACGCAAGCCCAAGGATGTCAAACTCATTACACTTCACGTTTGTGATTCACACTAGAACGCAAAAGCGCAAGAAACCGGAGACATTGCGTTCACTTGCGCTTTTGTTTTTGTCTAGTGTGAATCAAGTGAACGCAAGCGCAAGCCAACTAAATCAATGTTAATTTTAGGTTTGTGCTTGTGTCGCTATGATTCACACTTGCCTTGCGCTTGCGTCCAACGCTTGCGCCTGCGTTACAGTGAGAACCAGCCTTAAAATGCTACCGCGTTTATTCCTTTGACGCCTCCCTTGAGCTACGGCAACGAGGACGACGGCGTTTGCTCGTTTGTTCGTATTTCTCCATATTCTGCAATAGTTTGAAATATTTTAATTTTGATAGGAGCAAACAAAATTAAGTGCCGTCCAAAAGGCAACGACCGTTTACGAAAGTCTCTAGCACGGGAGAGGAAATGTTCTGAGAGGAGAACGCGGACCAGCACTTTACCACAGGAATCGGTCAGTTGGGCCTTTTTTACAAAGAGAACTGGTGAGAAGTTTATCAGAAAACCTTCAGCCTATTACTGTGCTATCTAGTTGAGGTTGGAGCGGTTATGGTTTTGTCGAAAGGTTTTATATTAAAACATCAATAAAATACCAAATTGTTATTTTATTTGAGTAAACCCTAAAAATCGAGCATGGAGCACAAGCAAGTATGTTATTTATCGGTGTTTATATAACAAACTAAAATACAGAACTCAACGTGGCTCTTGTTTGGTACTTTGGAACCTGGACTATGGTTTTAGCTCCCTCTCATATACAGATTAGCATTTTTTGAATTATGCAAGAGTGTTGGCATAGCATTAGAACACACTGATAATTGGACTCAATGCTAACCAGAAATGATAATAAAATCGGCTTATATGAGTTGAGTTGTCAGAATGCCCGTCCAGTACAGTAAAAACCCGCGTATAAGAACCTGGGTTTTAAGAACCTGTTAGGCTAAAATTTTCATTTTAAGCCCCCTCCACATAGGAACCTATTAAGGCTAAAATTCTAAGTTAGGTTTTTATCAGTGGAGTTGCTGTAAGGTGTATAGGTATAGAACTGCTAAATTAAGATCATCATCTGATTACATTTAAAAGAAACTTGACATTTTTTTTTTCTTTCAAGCTTACTGTGTAAGTACTCAAATAATTCCTCAAATGTATTTGTAATATATTATGAAATTCATATGAAAATTTAAGAACCTAATTTAAGAACCTTGGTAGCCTAAATTTGCTTTGTGTACCATTTATATAAGAACCTGTTTAGGCTAAATTAAAAAGTCCAGGTTCGTATACGCGGGTTTTTACTGTATCAATAATATTTCGTCACGGCCACGTTTATAGTACTCTGGGTACATATATTACTCCGTTACGCCTGCCGAGCGAGCAGGCTTGAATGAGTATTAAAACAAAAATATATGTATAAAATATTTCATTGCCGGATTATATAGCAAAAATAACGTGTACAAGTACCAGTGACAACATCGGCGTTGAATAAATCCAAGTATTAATCTAAGTCACGTTTTGGCATTTCGACTACTTCGCTGCAATAATAATCTGCTCATAAAGTAGAATATTCCAGTGAACTGATTAGAGGGATTGCTTGAGGGAGACTCTTAGGGAAATGTATGTGGTCTGAAAAACAAGCAAACAATTTTAGATGATATATATTTAATTTGTTTTTCGACTAAATGCAAATGATATGACGTAGGCTGATATAGTCGCAGAAAAATATTTCAGCGCATTGCTTACAGTAAGTTCGATATTGCTATAATTAGCGTGCATGTTCTAGTTGTTCGATTTAAATACCAAGAACATATTTCAAGTCGCAATTCATTTCCGTGTTTAATACAATTGTATTTGAGTATGCTATTCTGAAACAACAGATGCTTTCACAGTATGGTTGAGTTGTGGCTTTGTGCCTTTATAATTCAAGATAACTATTAAGCCTCCTTAAAGAGCCGTCCTCGTCGGTATTCCTGTGATTTACGCTACCTTGGAAAGGGTGAGTGAAGCATTAGCATTGTCATGAGTTACGCGATAGAATCGTTCGATAGGCTCATTCCTTTACACATACTGGGATTGCGTCTTGTCCTCGTCGAAGAATGTAGCCTTTAGATTATTGCGATGTGTTTTTGTATACAAGTCCGCTATATGGATATCTGTAAAACTATGTTGCGTGGCTTGACTACTGAGTCTGAGGTACCCCTTGTCGCGAAAATCCTCTGTCATTGGCTCGGCAATTTTGAACTGTGTTTCAAAATGCTGGCGCCTGTAGATTTGGTTGTCTTGTGGATAAGATCTTGTTTTCTTGTTTGTTTGAGCTGTCGGCAAATGGATAATTAGATTTAAAACGTTAGTCCAACGGTTTATAGACATTTTGCACTGCAGTGTAATCACTACACCTCGCTACTTTTTATCACGTTTGCATAGGACCTAGGATAGTCCCCAAAATGTCATAGTCTATGCAAACAAAGTTGTACTATTTCCTGGCCAGCGGTTTTCAAAACCCGTCGAAGAGAGGCGTCTCTGGAAGAACTCTTCAATAGCGTACTAAACTATTCAATTGTTCTTGTGTTTGTACTTTTGTATTTGAACATTCTTTGTACATTTGTATTTTACAGCATGTCTCTTTGAATCTAAAATTATGCATAAAAAGATAGTGCAACAGTATGTATAAGCAAAATTGTACTATATTGATAGAAATTTTGTAAAAAAGTCGGTTTTGTTTATCAAGTCAGCTAGAGTGCAAACAGTATAAGTGTGAAAAGTTAGTTAAATTAAAATGTACTATTTTGTACAGTTTACTAAATAGTGAATAGTCAGTTTCGCAAACAAAATAGTGTAGTTACACGACCGTTACAGCCAATAAGAAGGAGATAAGTGAAAGTCAAAGTTTTCTTCAACTATTTCACTAAATTTAGTGATGGTTCATTTTAACTATTTTTTTCCCTACTGAATTGTACAAAATAGTACTGTTTACTAAATAAATTTGCATACTTTTACTGTTTGCACTCTATCCCCGTGCGGTTCAATTACTGTATTTCTTCACTATTAAATTGCATGGGTGGTGGAAGCAGGGAGGCCGGGGGGCACTGGCCCCCTCAATGACTTAGCAAATACTCAAATTGATATTATCCCAAGTATCCCAAGTTGTTTGCCATTTCACATCATGTGTTTCATCTACAGCTGTTTTTCTTGGCTTTCCCTGACTTGTTGAGCCAATGCTTAAATTTGCTTCACCATAAGAGCCAAACATTATCTTTCAAGTATACTGTTGTTACTCTGATAGAGATACTTTTCATTAAATAAATGCTGGAGGGTTTTTAGAGATCCTGCTGTGAGAATAGCTTTGTTTTCACCGATGGCCACATCTAAGCTATCTACACTTAGACCTCTTTAGTCGGTCAATACCGCTCTGCGTTCGCCACTTAATCCACAAAGCCCGCCGTGAAGTATTTCAGACAACTTGTTGTTGCATTTGTTGTTGTCTTATGTAATAGAATTTCCGTAAGTTGTAGACCCCTCTTGCGAGACTACGAGGGACTTCTGTTATTTAGCAGAGGAACTGTTTTGTTGCATTTACAAGACGATTTTAAGTTTTGATTACCTCTATAACAACCCACAACTCTTGTTTATAATTGTATGAAAACACAAACTTAGTTTTTTTTTAACTTTATATATGTATATGATATATGAGCCTCGACAAGCGAAAAGGACCCTTATACAGAATTTCACACTTTCGAGAAAAGAGCAAAAGAAGTTCAGAATTCCAATACAAACCCATCATAAAAATGGAAATTTGGACTGACAAACCTTGCTTTGCCGTGCGAAATTTGAATGACAAATAATGCTCAGTGTTTAGATACATACAGTACTTACAACACTCTTCAAAACAGAAATTTGACACAATACCGTACAAAATATATTTTTCGCTTGGCGGGGCCCATATACGGATTCTACATAGTTTGCGACTATTTTCCACCAAAAATCAGGGGAAAGAATGTTTTCTTGTGTGTAGACAAGTGTATTTGTACCTGTAAAGTATGCATCACTGATCATCTTGCCGCGTCAAAATTACCCGTTCAATGAAAGTGATACCACGAGACTTTTGAACCTCCCAAAATAGGGTAGCTCAACTTGTCACCACTTACAGGTCATATAGAAAATATATATCATTCCTTCAACTTTGAAAAATCGTGAGAAAACGAGGCTAAGCATTTTATTATGTTATTTATACAAGAACGTTAAGGAAAGACACATAGTGTGAAAACTAAGGAAGAAAAGGGCTTGGCTCCCCCCTAATATGAACACAGATCTTGTCTGTCCTGTCAATTCGTACTTCATTTGGAGCATGGGGTGACAGTATTCAATTGTTCCGCGGTCCTCTCTCACACTTAAAACCCTTAATCCAGAACAGATTCTGGGTGCTATAAATTATTCAGCTTTGGTTAAGATGTGACACCGCGCCTTCTTTAAGGTAGATCTGCCAACGGAAAGCACGTATTATTTAATCACCCGCATTTCCATGTGATTGGTAGACCTGTACACTGGACCGATATATATAGAGCTTTAATGCACCGAGGCGCGCACCGCACATATATCTCGTTATGAACTCATGTAAGAAATTTGCGCGTTTTACTCCACAGGTCGGTGGCATCACCCAAAGAGACAAAATGAGGTTACTATTCTTTCTTGGCTTTATGTGCTGTGCTGAGTGCTACACAAGCGGAGGGTGAGTATATCAGTACGACCCAACTGCCCCTTACCTTGCAAATTCGAAAGAAATTAGCGCACTTGAATCAGTAGTATTCCAGACTGCATCTTACGTACATGAAGGTTATAGTAAAAATATTACTAGTAGAACATTTTTTCTTTTCCGGTTGCACTCATAATGGAGATTTTAGTTTGCTCCATAGAGCCCTATTTTATGGCCATTTTCATTCAAGTTTTCAAAGCATGAATATACAGTATATTCAGGAAAAATAGTAAATTCCCTTACATAAACAGCTACATTGAAATGTGACAAAAATTTGATTCACATCCAACAGATTTCCTAGTTCTTTCGCCTGTGAAAAAAGCAAATATGCTTAGTTTTCCAGGAACCTCTCCAGGAACGGTTGAATTATTTTTTTTGTGCCTTGTTTTTTCAACCTCTGTGTTGTCAACTAACATGCTAGTGATGTTTTGTTTTTCACGCTTCTGATTATATCTACCACAGACATAATAACGCCGTTTAAAACTAATAATTGTTCTCAATTATAGAGCTACAACTTCTTAATAATGTATCCAATTGCATCGATAGCTTGTTTACACAACTCTGGCGATAACATCTTGTCGGCTCTTTGTTTGATCACCTAGGAAACAACACAGTTTGGGTTCGTGTGTTTTGGTTGCTTTGGTTTTGCCAATTAAGAATCACCAAGCAACCAGAAAGACACTCAGCTTGGCTAAATGAAGTCTAAAGGAAAACACACCTTTATCTGCAGATAGTATGTCTCGTAGTCGACTTACAGTCCCAAGGCCGTAGCTAGAAAGTTTTGTCTGGTGGGGTGGGGGCTGGGGTTGCCTTGGTCATCCTTTGTTTTTGCTGGGGGACCAAACAAGTTTTTCCCCATATGTTGACGCTACATTTTTACCTTGCTTGGGGGCAACCCTCTGCCCCCTCTGCCCCCCTCTGCCCCCCTCTGCCCCCCTCTGCCCCCTCTGCCCCCCTCTTAGCTACCGCTCTGAGTCCCCTGTCTCCAGATCTCTTAAACGTTTCCACAAACTCCTTATTTGGTAGTTTAAAAAAATAGCTTCAGATAATTCGGGAGAATTAAGGTAATCATGCTAGACACTGCCAGGGGCTCAGAGAATCTGGGAGTTAGCGCCGGGATCTATGGAAAAAAAAACACCTGAGTTTTAAAATCACACCTCTGAGAACTGAGTTTAAAGGATTTCTTAGAAAATAGTCTGAGAACTCCAGTAACATAAAAAAGGTGTCCTTAGCTCCTGTGGTTCAAGTCATTATTTTTTCATTATCATTATTCTTTAGCGAAGAATAACAAAAAAATAATCGCCTAAATGAGAAGCCATTATGAAGGTTTGGGTTCTTTTTTCATTGCTGTCCTGTGTGCATTGTTTAGTAATTTATCCGCGGTCATATCTAACACGCGATCCGCGAGGACCCGCTAAGACAAGCACAATCTTACACAAACCATTAGAACCGGTGATTTGTCTTCAAACAGAGATTCGTTATGGACCTTGTAGTGTCGAGTGATTAATTTGTATTGTCAGCACGAGTCACTGAGATAACACAGGCCAGAAAGAGATCCCAAAGCAAAACTTAATCTTATTCACATTTTCCAATTTAAACGGCTATCTAACCCACGGCGCGGTACCCACTGCCGTGACCTTTTAAGAATAGTCGTACCTAGTTCATCGCTAAAATCAAATTGGTGGTTTAGGTTTAGCGCTCTGTTGGAAATAAAAATATATGTGGAATAAGTCCTCACGCGTTGTTATTTGTACTCATTTCATATTCTCACTTGATCACAAGGAACGCAAGTCATGGCTTCGCCACATCTCTTCATAACCTGACCGAGCACTTATCCACTACTCTCACCACTCTCTGGATCCGACTGAATTGTTGTTCCTCACAAGGCCGTGTTTTTACAAGGTTACACTAGCATGCATGCGATCACGTTGTGCATGTTTTCGCCTCGTTATCCCCCTGCATGATCTCTTTTCTATGTCAAGGTGGAACATGTCTTGTTGTTTGTCTTTTGCCGCACTACTTCTTTGTCACTTCGTCAAACTCAGCACCGCCATCAAATCCAAGTCCTTCACCACTGTTTTCCCAGCCTTGCAAGTCGAGCCAGAGCTGGTTCTTTCAAGAATGTTCTGGTAAACTGAGGTTGTTTTGCAAGCCTTGTCGGCCACCGATGTACATATTAACCACTTAGCGTTTTTATTTCTTGCTCATGGATCGGCTCGCATCCATGAGGTACTTTACCGACAGGGTCCATTAACTCAGCGCGCGCTTTATAAAAGTGTAAAGCCGTTTAGCCGATCGCGTGCGAGTATTTAACATTGAATCATTTTGGCTTGGGGCATAAAACAACTTCTACCATGGTCTATCGCCTTAACACCAAATACGCAGTCAACTATTCAAAGTTTCCTCGCGAATTCAAAACATTCTAACATCAACATACATTTGATCGGGTCGGATAGAATATACCGAGAATAATCAGAGGCCGTGTTTTTGATAGGAAACTAGGAGGCGAGTGCTGAGTGTGATTCCTTTCTTTTACAGGATGAACAACCAAACGGTGTCAAAGATACTCGATCGCATTTTAACAGCCGAAAAATACGATAAAAGATTGAGGCCAAACTATGAAGGTAGGTTTACGTCACTAATATGAGCTTTTTTTTAACTTGTTGGCGGCCTTAATTAGAGTGCTTTCATTTCCTTGGCTTTGTTTTGGTTGAGGCTGCCTTCAGCAGTGTCAGACTTAGCAGGGCCTCGATGAAATTTAAGAGTAATGAGCGTGGACTACTACTCCCTAAAAGTGGGGAATCCGGTCCGCGCACTGGATGGGGAAAAAGCGTTGTATTGCGCAATTGCCCTTGTAATTCTATAGTGCAATTGGCAAGTGTAACATGCACTTGGCTGGATGTGCTCAGCCAAGATTTTGCCGCATATCCTGACATTTTCGGCGAATTCGACGGGGGACGGGTTCCGTGCTTTACGGTTCCAGTAAGAATTGTTCTAGGCTTTTGAACTCGGGGGTCAGGGCTCTGGGGGTCAGGGCTCTGGGGGTCAGGGCTCTGGGGGTCAGGGCTCTGGGGGTCAGGATTTTGTCAGACTCAGAGGAAGATGGATTTTAGGTCGTACGTTATAGACGTTCTAGCGAAGAAGTATACTGCGCTAGAAGTTCAGACTGCGCCCATTTTTCGTCTGACCTATATACCATATAAAGATACCTATATAAGTACGAAGTGTCTTTCTCTTTGTTAATAGCGGGTCCTGTGGAAGTGCACGTTGGATTCTGGGTATTGTCCATAGACTCCATCAATGTAGTGGACATGGTGAGTGGCCCCTATTAGCATGTTGACGCTTGTTGCGCCTGTTGCAATTGAAAGTAAACAACCTGTCATCAAATAATAACAACAGTTGATCTGTTTCGCAGATCCTCGGGCAACTTATTCCATATAAAAGCACCCATCCAAATCATTTTTTGCGCATAATTTGTTTTGATTAAGGCAAATTGAACTTGCTATTTGAACCTCTTGTGTCATATGGTGTTTCAAATGTGGTAATTTTGCTACCAAGATAATCAGGGGCTTCCTTACATTATATATTTTTTTACATTTCGTTGGCTAAAAGTTTTGTTTGGCGTATAGACAGTCTATTGTCCCATACAGGTAATCTTCAGGGAGACCATTATTGTGTGAACAATTCGCCGCCTGGGACGTGACGCGAATGATAATTCCCAACTCATCTCTTGTTGTGGTTAAAGCACTGCGTGTTCACGAATAAAGCACGCGTTATCAGCAGCTGCTGTAGAAATCTAGAATAAGTTTTGAATCATTAAAATATAGTTTAGAAAATGGTTTGTTTGTATACGAGAGAACAGAATGTAACCCGAGGGTCATGCGGTACGAGAAGAATCGTGCGCAATACTTTAGTGACTCAACCTTCCCATTTACATGTGAAAATAACAGGCGCAAAGATTACCCCATTTGGGGACGTAAACACATGTATTAACCACAAAGAGATCAATTATGTGATTATTGCATTTCATGTTTTGTACAGGATTACACGCTAGATATATTTTTACGGCAGTCGTGGGTGGATGAGCGTTTGCAACACAATCTCAACACTACAATGTTCCTCAGTAATACCGTCATGGATAAATATGGCTGCCAGACTCGTACTTCGTGAATGCCAAACAGGGAAGCTTTCATAAGGTCACTAAAGATAACATGATGATTATGATTGACCCTGATGGAAGGATTCATTACAATGCAAGGTATGACTTTCGGGAAATCGCTCTCCATTTGACATCATTCCCGGTTATTTCCCCGAAAAGATGCTTTCCATTTGATTTCCAACTGGTATTACCGAAATTTTCTGGAATATGGAAAGCATCCCAGCCTGTTTCGAATCCCAGTGGAGACATTCACGTGATTTTTCAGTTTGAACCTTTCCATTTGACCACAGGAATTCCCGGAAAATCGAACCAGAAGTTTTTGTCAAATGGAAAGCGCCCCAGCTCCTATCCGCTATGAATGCTACCGCAGGCTTGTATTGGATTTAAAGTACTGGTGAACATCGAATTTCCTGAAGTATACGTGATTTATGACTGTTTTTTTCTTTCTTTCTAGAGTGACAATCCGGGTGTCCTGTCCAATGGATCTTAGAAAGTTCCCAATGGATACTCAAGAATGCCCTTTGACCCTGGAGAGCTGTAAGCGTTAATGCAAATAAACATAAACTTGTTTTTCCACTGCAACATTCCCGTTGCTTTCGTCACGGCTGCGCAATAAGAATATAAAAGCGACTCAAAATAGCTGTCTATGAAGGAGATGTCATTATCACATTGATTGATTAACGCCGTCACTTCGCTCTCGTACCTCACTTTGGGAGTGGAGACGTCCCAAGTTTGTTTTTGACAACCTTTCCGAGCAAAACAATGCACGCCCTCTTCAAAAGATGTGGCGCCTGGATGGCTGGCTCGGACTTTCTCGCGCGCCGTTTTTTCCTCGGCGGTAGAGTGCGCTGTCATGGAATCGTTTACCTGCATGTGTTACCGAAAATGCCGTAACGGAAGCAACCAATCACATTCACGATGTTAGTGAACTTAGATGTCTCCTCTTGCAAAGTGAGGTACGATGGAGAGCGAAAAGGGACACCCGAAATTCAGGCTAGCTGCAGTGTAGGTTCTTCGCTCCTTTTGTTACTTGTGAAGGGCTCTTGTCAAAACGTAATGGAAATATCTCATGCTTTATGTACTTTAGATGGGTACAGCTCATCACATATCAAGTTCAAGTGGGAAATCGCTGACGGAAACGGTCTAGGATTTGTTCCCGAGAGTTTGAAAATGCTTCCACAGTACAAATTAAGCGCTCTTCAACTAACCACCCTTCACAACCAGTACGTAGTGGGTAAGTCGCCCTTTTTCGGTGCTGTTTGATACGTCATCGCAAATCAGAAACACTATTTTCCTGCGCGGGACAAATCGCCCATGTGAGATATAGAGCAGATTTCGTATGACTGTGGAAAAGTTACTGCGTGTTCCGTGCCGTGTCTGCGCCATGACGATATTGTACCGTACCGTGTTTAAGCATTTTGATTGGTTGATCGGCCATTTCGCGTGATGTGATTGGCTAAATGTTCACGAGAAGGCGAGGTTCCGTGCCGTGTCTGAGCATTTTGATTGGCTGATCAGTCATTTCGCGCGACGTGATTGGCTGAATGTTCACGAGAAGGCGAGGTTCCGTGCCGTGTCTGAGCATTTTGATTAGTTGATCAGTCATTTCGCGCGACGTGATTGGCTGAATGTTCACGAGAAGGCGAGGTTCCGTGCCGTACCGTGTTTCGTGCTTTTTCATACTCACAAGAAATCTGCTCTGCTATCAAACTTCACTGCAACATGTAAAACCATGTTTTCACAACGTTTTTTTCAGAATTTCATCATCGCGAAGCAGACATTCATTCTATGACGCTTTCCTTCCAGGTAACTGGTCGGGTGTCAAGGCGTTATTCACATTCGAGAGAATGTATAGCTACTTTGTGATCCACGTGTACGGTCCATGTGCGCTTATAGTCGTCATCTCCTGGATAGCTTTCCTGTTACCAAGGGAACAAGCGCCTGCACGCATCACGCTGGGTGTGACCTCGGTCTTGACAGTCGTCACTATTCTTAACATGCTCAATAACTCCATGCCGAAGGTAACTAGTACATTTTAGGAAAGTTATAATTGTAATTAGTCATGCCAGGGAGACACCAAACCAGTGGTGCCTCAATATCTCCATGATAACTGGTATACATCACTAGTATAGAGCAGATTTCAGATGACCATCGTGAAAGTAAACGCAACTGTGTAATCACTAGCCAATCAGAAACAAAAGTAATTACAACTTGCTGTTGAATGGTTTCCAGCCCAGCCAATCAGGAGCCGAACCAATCCAGGATTACTTAGTAGTCACACAATTGCTCTCGAATTTGATTGGTTGATAGAAATAAGCAGCCAACGAGAAAGCAAACCAATCGCAACGCAGTTAAATCACGAAAGTCATCTGAAATCCGCTCTAATACAAGGTTACACTTTTAATAGAGCAGATTTCGTATGACTGTGAAAAGTACCGTGACAAAGTTGTTCCGCGCCGCGACCGTGACCGTACCGCGACTACGCGATTTCATTGCCGATTTCATTCCATTTACAGCAGGCCAGGTTCGGTACCGCCACCGCGACAGTACCGCGCCGTACCGCGGCCGTTTTCACAGTCATACGAAATCTGCTCTAGGTCATCAGAATTGTCGTTAAAGCATAGCTGCCTACGTTGAAAGAACAGACTTTTGTTTAGATTTTCTCGTCAAATTTGCGTTCTTTGTAAAAACCTTTGTAATGCAAATTTTTCCAGACCATCATTATCTCTAGACATTTAGTCTTTGGCACATCAGCGTTCTATTAAAGAAGCTTGCGCTGAAAATCTTTAACAAAACTGTGCTTATATCTTCCAGGTGAACTATGTAAAAACAATAGACAAGTACCTTATTGGTTGCTTTCTGTTCGTTTTCGCGACGCTGTTGGAGTATTCCTTCGTTCTTTGGGTGGCAAAGAATATGAAAAAGTGTCGTAAATCTAAAGAAGAGCCAAGCATAATTGAAAACAATAAGCATCCATATGAACCAAGAAGAAGTCCTTATGATTCTAATCGGGTGAGTTCCAGTATGGAACGGTAAATAATGCAGAACGGCGAAGTTAAACTTGGGTGTTGGTCCAATTCTTGACCCGCACGCCACTAATGTATAACTTTTTCTTTTCAGAACAACAGAGAAAAAAGTGCCCAAATTGCATTAATGGAATTAGCGGACGATAATGGGGATTTGAAATTCTCCTCGACAAGACACAGCCATTGTACAAGAACAAGAGCTAAAGTGCCGTGTCGTGGCCTAAAGCACTGTCTCTTTAACGAGTCCTTTATTCTTCACATAGACGAATGGGCCGTTGTAATATTTCCCGTATCTTTTGCTATTTTTAATATTGCATATTGGCTCTCAATAATGTCTATAGATCAAATTTTGGGGTTATCAAATGAATAATTTCGTGCTCTGTGAATAGACTAAGCTCTCGTCTCAAAGAGATGACAAGTAATGGCAGTATTGCGTTGTGGCTGGACGACATTCTGTGTTTCTGTGAGAAGTATAGACTAGTCTCGATGTTCGAATTCTCTTTCCCTCCCTGGAATTTTCTGTGGTCCTCGGACCCCCCTAGTGCGGAAAGAAAACGCGATCTGCCATTCTATCTCCCTTCTGTGGTGGTATACAAACCATACAGTTTCATGAATGGGGTTGCATACCTTGAAGTTAATACCATCTGTATATAGGGCCTTTCTGCTAGACGTTTTCACAATTAAACCAACCCGAAAGGGATATTTGCTCCATAGAATCCGTGGAGTCCTTGGATCTGTATCACAATAGCTCAGATAGCTTCGGGGAGTCGAGTCACTTTGATAAAACAGTTACTGTTTTCAATAAATAATTGAAAAAAATGATTTCTTACTCGTCCAAACCTCGAAAATCAATTCCGGAAATCGTCAAAAGCAATACATTTTATATCAAGCTTGCAGCAATATGAAATGTACAGTAACAGTTTAAAAAGTTGCCGTAAGAATGTATTTTTAAAAAGTTTCCGTAAGAATATATTGGTGTTATCACAGACATTGCCTTTAACTAAAGCTTTAACTAAATGTCAAAAACAAAAGAAAATTTTCTGTGAAATATTTTCACCAAATTCTGCTAAAATTACTCGATTTCGATTCTTGATGGATTCTCTCAAAACACTTGAGAGAATCCATCAAGTTTTAACCCCCGGAAACTCGAAAATACACGAAATTCACCCCTAAGACATATATTATGCCGAAAGAAAAGACACAATTAAAAGCACATCGCCGTCGAGTTTCGCCATCGAGCCGTCATCAGTCAGTGCAGGTTTCACAAGAGCCTGAGTAATCCACCAACTTGCAGAAAACACCCATACCAATTTTGAATTTTGGAAATTTTGATGAGCAGATCCAGAGAAATCTAGGAAATAGTTTGTCTCTGAATATGGTTAATCGCATATTTAATTTTGCTGCAGAATAATCCAGAATTATAATGTACATAAAGAAGAGACTGCATGTGAGAGTAGCAAGGATAACATTCATTGGATTAATTATTCGAGGTCCAAAAGTCCAGAACATAATTTCTAGGGTGGTCTTAGAAAATTCAATTGAATTCCAGTGTGGGTAGGGACAACCTAAATTTTCTAGGGTGGGTAGCTAAACCCGGGGTCCTCAGGGGGTGCGGATTAGTTTTGCGACTGCCCAATATCGACATTAATATTCATAATAAAAAGAAGACTAAAACTAAAAATTCTCTCAAAGTCCCCTGACTTTTCCTGTTGAGTGTGAGCCGATATTATTCCAAAAAATGTGACGCTAAAGCCAAATGTAAAACAAAGGGCTTAGTTTGTATTTTCCCGCGCGTAACCTCCAGATTTGCGCGACCGACACAAAGGGCCGATCTGCGCGAGACTTATTGGTTGGGTACAGATTGAATCTCCGGTCCATGCTTTTTTGGAGACGCCATTATTTTGAAAACTTAGAAGCAAAAGGCATGACCTTTATAAATGTGGGTGGCTCCTAATAGAGCCGTTTGTATGAGGGAGAAGTTAGAAAGAAATCACTTCTTGGCGGGCTTCTTTGCTGCTGCCTTCTTGGCGGTCTTCTTTGCTGGTTTTTTGACGGCAGGCTTCTTCGCTGCCGGTTTTTTCCCCGCCTTCTTTGCAGCAGGTTTCTTGGCCGCCGCGGGTTTCTTGGCTGCCGCGGGTTTCTTCGCTGCTGGCTTCTTGGCTGCGGGTTTCTTAGCAGCAGGCTTCTTGGCTGCGGGTTTCTTAGCAGCAGGCTTCTTGGCGGCCTTCTTCTTGGGTGACTTCGTGGCGGCAGGTTTCTTGACTGCTTTTTTGGCTGCAGGTTTCTTAGCTGCAGGCTTCTTCTTCGGTTTCTCTTTTTTCTCCTGTTTCGTCACCTTGAAGGACCCAGAGGCCCCAACTCCCTTAGTATGGATCAATGTCCCGCTGGTAATCCCACGTCTGAGCGCCAACTTGAGAGGCGTAACCACATCTCCAACCTTGTAGTTAGCCTTGATGTACTTCTCGATGGCTTGGCGGGACGAACCGCTACGTTCCTTCAAGGCACCGATAGCTGCAACGATCATTTCAATATACTTAGGATGTTCGGCAGGCTTCTTGGGAGCCTTTTCCTTGGCTTGTTTTGCGTCCGACATGATGATTTAGAGAATTTTGCGACGAACCAAGCGATAATACCAAATAGTCGCGCGCGCAAATATATATATAGATGAGTCGGACCTCCGAGGGAACTGTTTACTGACAGTCGGATCAACATGGCGACCACCGAGTTGTGTTTCTCGGTTCCGAATTTTTCCAATTTTTACCTCTTTCAAAGATCAATACTCATTCCAGACTATTCGGAATTAATTCTAGAAAACCTGGTGAATGTTTCTGCCAAGTTTTATTGGCATTAGTCATTCCGACCAAAAGGAATTAAGCGTTTATGCACTAGTCATTTGCTTCCACCGACCCCCAACCCCCGCGACATGTGGGGATTTTGCCAGGCAATAGTGGGGGAAATATCAGTGGTTTGTCTTGTATTCGTGCCCTGATCCCCAGGGAGTTTACTTCAAATTTGCTATGGCTCAGATAACCGGCCGGTGGAATGGCGGGGGAAACAAAACATCTGTCTTTTTCATTTCGGAAAAGACACTCTACTGGTTTTGATAGTATTAGGAAAGTTTCTTGTATCCATCTTGTGGAGGGTGGAATTTGTCCCTTGGGAGTAGGAAATGTTTCCCCAGGGTGTAGGGAATTTGCCAAGGCGTTCTCCCCTGGTAGGCGGTGGAATTATTTCAAATTTGACAACATCTGTTTCATATTCCCCTGCTATGTCGCGGGGGTTGGGGGTCGGTGAAAACAAATGACTAGTGCATCACATAAAGTTGTGGTTCTTCGATTTATTCGACAGTTATTCCAGAATCTCGTCGCTTATTGCTTTAGTGCATCCATTATTGTCCGCAATGTAAAGATTATTTCATTGGTAACCTTATTTTTCTACTTGCTTGGCTATATTACCCACATTTCTTGTGCTAAACCTTGATGAGATTTCGTAACAAACACATTCTAGTTGGCTCGTTTCTACTAGTATTTGCGCGGGAAGTTAATATTGTCGACTTTGCTTCGATGTTCTGAATGCTTCCTCTGAAAATCCATCCACATACAATTTGTTTCAACTTTTATTCTAATTCTGAGTCGAAATCACAGTCAATGTTTCTGATTCTTGTGCGTTTGAGTGCGATTTTTCGAAGTAAGTTTAGTATGATCGATCTGTTGAGATGAACATAAATTACTTGTTCAGGAGCAAAAACCTATCGGATTGATTAGGATTTCAAAAGAAGCAGAGCTGTGCCCAATAGAGGTTTTAAAAATCACCGTTACCATCTGAGACGATTAATTATCCTGCTAGCAGAAGCTTTCCCAGGTATTTCGCCTCGACTTGTTGCTCGGGTTGTTGGTGTCGCGCGTTGTTTTCTTTGTTTGCGGTATCTCGCACGGGGAAGTTTCTTCTCAGTGAAAAACCAAAACAACTACGCGAATACATGACTCACTTCGTTTATGTTAAAAGACTGACAGAAAGAAAGGTCTGCTCAAAGGGTAACGACGAATTGGAAAACAAAACAACAACTGTCTAAGGCGGCAGTTCATCCTATGATTTGGGGATGTTGATTTTTCCTGCATCTTCAATTTGTGGCCCTTAACGGCGGTCTCTCATGGCATGGCTAAAAGGAGAGAGAGAGAGAGAGAGAAAGACCTCCGTTTGCACTTTCCCGCCAAAACCGTAACGGTCATCCCTAAGCGAAAAGGTTTTCTCTTGATTCAATTCATCTTGCACACGGATTGGAAGAAGTCATTTCGGAATTGTGCGTGGTAGCCAAAGTAGTACAAGCTTTCTAGTTAGCCACCACGACTCGTCAAAGATGATTGAGGACGCAACGCGTATTAAAGATTAGCTTTGTTCTAAATGCTTGCATTCTAAGTATTATAGAGCTGTACTATCCCGCCAAAACCTTTACGGCAAGTTTACCCCAAAGTTAAACGGTTTTGTTTATTCAAAAATGCTAATTAAAAAAAATTGATAGAGTGGCTACGACGGAAGCATTCTGAATTGACTTTATTGCATGTGGTGGCTCCTAAAATAGCCGTGTGTTCTTGTGAGCAAGAACTGTTTACGCTCTCTCGCCACGGATGCGGCGGGCAAGCTGGATGTCCTTGGGCATGATGGTGACTCTCTTGGCGTGGATGGCGCACAAGTTGGTGTCCTCAAACAGACCAACAAGGTAAGCCTCGCTAGCTTCCTGGAGAGCCATCACGGCAGAGCTCTGGAAGCGCAGATCGGTCTTGAAGTCTTGAGCGATCTCACGGACAAGACGCTGGAAGGGCGGCTTGCGGATCAGCAGCTCGGTCGACTTCTGGTAGCGACGGATCTCACGAAGAGCCACGTTACCGGGCCTGTAACGATGAGGCTTCTTGACTCCACCGGCGGCGGGAGCACTCTTACGTGCTGCCTTGGTGGCCAACTGCTTACGAGGAGCCTTTCCTCCTGTAGATTTGCGAGCAGTTTGCTTGGTACGAGCCATCTTCTTGTTCGGAGGTTTCACGAGGTGAAAGATAACCGACAAGATTTCATTTCGTTCTTATACTTGGCGCGCTACGATCTGATTGGTTCATAAACAGACCCTTGTATTAGATGCAAATTTCCTATCCGCGTGTTTAGCTAGAAGTAGCTCGGATCGAAATTTCATATTGTGTTTTTTGTATTTTATAGAGGTCTTCGACTAATCCGAGTGGGAACCACATATTTCACAAGCAAAACTCAAATGGTTAATATTTTTTCTTTGAAGCTTTACCTGTCTGTAATAAATATATTTGGGAAACGTTGAAGCTTGAGGTGCACATCGGATCAATATTTTGACACATGAAAAATTAATGAGCGTCTGAACTTTTGACCCTCAAATTATTTATCTCAGCTGTTTCCTAAGTGGTAGGGAACAGGTACATATAATGCAGGCTTTGGACACAACTCGGCATAATCTCTAGCACTAGTCGAACTAGCTAGCAACATGTCTGGACGCGGCAAAGGAGGAAAAGGTCTAGGAAAAGGAGGCGCCAAGCGTCATCGTAAGATCCTTCGGGATAACATCCAGGGCATCACCAAGCCCGCCATTCGCCGTCTTGCCCGTCGCGGTGGAGTCAAGCGAATCTCTGGCCTCATCTACGAGGAGACCCGTGGCGTTCTCAAAGTCTTTCTTGAGAATGTTATCCGTGATGCAGTCACCTACACCGAGCACGCCAAGCGCAAGACTGTCACCGCCATGGACGTGGTGTACGCTCTGAAGAGACAAGGCCGAACCCTGTATGGATTCGGGTGGTTAGACGAGATCAAGTGCAAATACACAAAACAACGGCTCTTTTAGGAGCCACCCAAATGTCACGAATACGGTGGCTTATAAGGGCCATCAACATTTTATAGATCGACAGTTAGTAACTGGCGATCGACACTTATTAACTGGCGATTGACACTTATTAACTGGCGATCGACACTTATTAACCGGCGATCGATGCTTAATAACTGGCGATCGACAGTTATTAAGTCTGGCTCGCTGGTGAAGCTTCCCGCCTGGCTCACTACAACAAGATCCACCATCTCGAGCAGGGAAATCCAGACCGCTGTTCGTCTGCTTCTCCCTGGCGAGCTGGCTAAGCACGCCGTCAGTGAGGGAACTAAGGCCGTCACTAAATACACAAGCAGCAAGTAAACAGCACAACTCGTGATACAACAAAACAACGGCTCTTTTAGGAGCCACCCAAATGATACGAAAGATCATGACAAATTGCCCCCCCGGGGGGGGGGGGGACTCCCAATATTTTAGACGGGGGTGCTCGTCGGGAAAATTGATTTTGACCCTAAGGGATAGCAAAATGGGTGTGGCAAACAGCAAATTTACCCCTAAAAGAAAGCAAATTTGGCGTGGCGACCGCCGAATTTACCCCTAAAAGATAGCAAATTTGGCAGGTCAAAACAAATAAAAGCGAAATTTTGGTTCTTTTAGGGTTTTCAACCAAGTTTCCTTTGTAAATATCGGTTCTGGTGTCAGCACCAATATATTTCTGGGCAAGGATTGGTCTGAGACTCCCCTAAGGGATAGGGCTGATTTTAAACACCCTAAGAGATAGCACGTCTGTCAATTTTATACCCTAAGGGATAGGACGAGCACCCCCGTCTGAAAATATGGGGAGTCCCCCCCCCCCCCCCCCCCCCGGGCAAATTGCTTCTCTTGTTTAAACCAAAGTCCATCCATACCCTTCAAACTTACCTGTTTTGTGTAAATATACCCAGAAAGCAAGAAAGTACTAACTCAGCTAACTAGTATTCATCAGATAACTATTTTATCATCCCATGTAAAGACGTCCTAGAAACCGCCACTAAATTGGCGCCAAAAATCGAGATCATTTGAATTGTCGAACAAACGTTAGGGTCTTCTCGGTCGTTTTTAAATCGTGGATACGCGTTAGCGTATTCACGAGTTATTGTGGTGGGCCAGATGTCACTCGCTCACTCATAACTCAAGTGCTAGCTCATGACGTCATCTTAACTAAACAAATTAATATCTCGAGAACGATACATCGCTAGGTGACCAAAATTGGAGAAAGTTATCTTAGTGACAAGGGGGGTCCAGCAACAAAGTCACATGACATTACGTCATCGATGACGTCATCAAAACTAGAAAAAATAATATCTCGAGAACAAAACATCGCTTCGTGACCAAACTTGCACAAAATAATCTTAGTGACAACGGGGGTCTAGCAACAAAGTCACATGACTTAACGTCATCGATGACGTCATAAAAACAAGAAAAATTAATATCTTGAGAACAAAACATCGCTTGGTGACCAAACTTGCACAAAGTTATTTTAGTGACAAGGGGGGCCCACCAACAAAGTCACATGACTTTACGTCATCGATGACGTCATCAAAATTAGAAAAAATAATATCTCGAGAACAAAACATCGCTTTTTGACCAAACTTGCACCAAGTTATCTTAGTGACAAGGGGGGACCAGCAACAAAGTCACATGACATTACGTCATCGATGGCGTCATCAAAACTAGAAAAAATAATATTTCGAGAAGGGAACATCGCTAGGTTACCAAAGTTGGGTAAAATTATCTTCGTGACAATAGGGGTCCAAAAATTGATAATTGAAAATTGATATCTCGGAAAGGGAACAGGACCAAAAGTCCAAAACTTGGATAAACAGTATCCACGATTTCACCGAGGCACTCGGTGCCTTTGATTTAAAATGGCGGTCATCTTGAAAATTACCCACAAGAGCCTGCTTCGCGCGCAGGCGTTGGAGCGTAGTTTTAGGTCGAGAATCGATTAAACAAATCAAATCCAAATCCAAGATGGCGGCCAAGCAAACTCGACACACGCCTAAATCGAGGAATGCTCACTGGCACTTAGAATTTTTTTCTAAACAAGCGCTCACCTACAGAAATGAAAAAAAGAATTATGAAAATCATAATTGTAACTTTCCAGTTACTATACCCTAACCACTACGCTATGAGTGTATTCGCTGGTTCGGACAGCTCGTTTTATTGATTACGTACCTTAATATTAATCTTAATAGAACGAGGCATATACTATAAAACTAGAATAATCATAGATCACTAAATTGCGGTCGAAGCGAGTATATCATGACTGAAGACGAAAATGTACAGATATTTCACGGGCAAGTCCAGAGCCTATTACTGGTGAAAATGCTGTTACAACTAGACCTGTTTTATTTCACTATAAAAACATCGAGTGTCTGAATACCTGGAGTGATGGAGGGTAGCTTTTCAAGTTGAACAGGGATTAATTGTAGCGAGACCAAAAGGCCAACAGCCAAATAACTGGGAATTGTTAGCGAGTCCCAAAGGCCCCCAACCGGGTAATATTCTGAGGTTGTGAGATCCGAAGGCCATATTGCCGAATAAAAACTGTGATATGAAGTTCGCTTTCTTCTATTCGTCGTATCTGCGTCGCGATCGACTGCAAAATTCTCTGTAAAACCCAGCAGGGTTCTTGTTTACAACGAAATGGAACACTTTTGGTTGAGCCTGCAAATTGTAGCCGTCGTTTCTTTTCGTGTGACATGCGCTAGTTACCATATCTCTCCCTGTCCGTATGAGATCGAGGCTAGTTTCATTACCATTCCACCTCCGTTCGTGAGATCGAGGCAGTTTTATTACCATTCCACCTCGGCCGCTCTTGGCATGAATACGAGGCAAAATCACATAGTCAGTCCAAAATCTCTGAATCAAGCTGGCATCCAACCAAAGCCACGCGGGACTACTCGCGAATCACGGGATGCGACCCTGATCAGATTAGTATGCGGTCTTCGGCCGCAAATATACTAAAACGACGTTTCTCGACCTAATACTACGCTCCAACTCCTGCGAGCAGGCTAGACCCTGGGGACGAGGTTGACGTTAGTCAAACGAGGACGAGTGCTCATTTCCCCCCAAGCAGCCCAAGTCGCGAATTTATAGTCTGTGAAACGGCCAAAAGAAACTACTCATGATTTTAAACTGCACTGTAAAACCTACTGTAAAGACTACTTGATACAAAAGTAGGCAAACTTATTAGGAAATACTTTTCGTTTTTATTGGCAATAACAAATGCCCATACTATTAGTATATACAATTAACGAGTGACGCAGCCACGCTACTCGCTAGCCATGCCTGGTATAAAACACACGAGATCCACTCTGGCAGTCTATGTACATGGAATCTAACAACTATTTATACAAAATTCTGCAGAGAAAGAAATCCTTTTATGTTCTACGTACGAGTTAAGCTCATGCAATTTGTTACTCAGAACGAAATTATTTCAAATCTGCTTGTTAATAAATAAAATATTTATTAATAGTCACACCAACTTGATCAAGTGCTAACTAATCATCAAGCTGACAAAGCAGAGCCACACCGCGCATGATCCAATGCTGTGGCGGCTGATCCGATGGCAGGCGCAGCTCCATAACGAAATTAGTGGAATGTCCAGTTGTGGATAGCGTTCCTCGCCTTTCACTGGTCTTGTAAATAGGTGCCACATAATGCGGACGCTGTTTGATGTCCTCCTTCCTGCAAGGAACAAGCCACATGACCGGCAAGCTGTCGAAAAGAACCTTAGGATGGGACTCTCCGATAGCTTTAGTCTCGCGGTCCCAGCGCGCCCCCTCCATGAACAAACCATTCACGTAGACACCGTCCTCGGGGGCTTCTCGTACTTCTTGTCGTCCAAGACCTCGAAGTCAAACGTAAGGAGATCGATAGGGATGGTGTATTTACGGGCGAAGTTCTGTTTGGATCCCGTCAAGAAAGCCTGCGTGAAGAAGAACCCGGAAATCCAGAACACACTGGGCGCGCCGTTGTCATACCACTCCTGTAAGAACTTGAGTCGAGCCATCAGGTCGTTCACGTACGACCCCAAAGGTTTGAGAGAAGGATAAGATTTTTTCATCCACAAGCCGGGGATTCTACCCTTTAGTATACTGTTCACCACCTCCTCGAGTTCCGAAGACATCACAACCAGACCCTGTTGGCGAACACAAATATAAAGGTTTAGGCTGGACACAAATACAACCATTTTCGTTCAACCCTGAAGCTTGCAAATTTTTTCGCGTAGTTTTACGTTTCAAACGTGACGTTTTGTCGAGAAGTTTTCACGTTTCTCGGTCGCTGATTGGCTGAAAAATAACGGTTAAAAACAGCAGCCAATCAGCGAGCGAGAAACTCGACAACTTCTCGATAAAACGTCACGTTTGAAACGTGAAACAACGCGAAAAAAATTTGCAAGCTTCAGGGTTGAACGAAAATGGTAGTATAGGAATTGCCCAAAAGCGAATCTCCTGTTGGCGGACACAAATATAAAGGTTTAGGAAAAAAGGGATTACAAGTAAGCCATACCTTGATAGCTTTCTTGATGTTGTTAAGACTTGATCGCACGACTTCCACCAACCTATTAAACCGTACCATCTCCTGTACCAACACGGTATTCATGCTCTGTGTATAGGTGGTAGGGTACTTCCGTAGCGCTGCCTCCGTGTCGAACACATTCGGCATCTTGCTGAGGATATCCTCCGACACGCTGGAGACGATCTCGTCATCCGAGCTGCCTCCTCCCGAGGATGCCCTCGACTGGGTTAGCAGGATGCTGTTGAAGAGCAATATCGTCTCCTGCTGGTCCTTAGTAATGTCAGCATTCGCGTGCATACCGAATATCTCAGGATGGTTAATAATGGGGAGGCTCTTGGCGTACTCGATGTACGATTCGTAGTCACCCTCGGGTGGTGCGTAGTATAGGCCGCTAGGGGAGAACTTATACTGGGGCTCATTGATGATTGACGGGTTGTAGAACTTGTTTAAGATTGTTAGAAGTGTGCGGCGATCTCGATCGTCCGTGACACGCCCCCCGTAGTTACACTCTCCAGTAAGGTACTTGAGCGCTTCGTACTGGACTTCCTGTTATCAACAAAACAACCTATCAGTTACACTGCGTACCGATAAACAACCTACTGAACAAGGATGAGGAACACTGGATGTGCATCAGAGGCGGATTTAGGGGGTGCGAGGAGTCCGCGCGAGGGAGCCGCCCCCCTTTTTTCGAGATAAAACTTGAACTGTTATGTTTCTGGTGATGAAACATCCATAGCTCTCCTTGCAGGAGGGGGGATGTGGCGGTGATGTGTGGTGTGAGGCATGGGATAGGAGCATTGCCTACAGATGCAACCTTTGTCATGATTAAAAGATGCAATGCTGCGATGTGGTGCAGTCTAATGCAGTTAAACGAGTGTTCGATTAATGTGTATCGTGTCTATATTGACATGATGTTTATCGCTTGGAGTTCCCGCATGAACGAGACTAGCCTGCGAGCCGGCTCTCCAGTGGGTTTTCCAGAGAATTCGTTTAGGGCGCGCGCGGGACGAGAGAAGATCCTCCCCTCTCTTCATGACAAGGACGACCCCAGCAAGCTACCTACGTCGTATTTATTCTTGAACATGTGCAGTTGCTGTACACTAATGCGAAGATCAGTCTCGTTGAACTCATAAGGGATGTTCCACCCTAGAGGACCGAACTGACGACGCTCTTGAACAAGCGCGTGGAAGAAACACAGACCGAACAACATCTTCTTGAACTCCGCCTTTAAGAAAAACGCATACAATAACAATTATGCACTCGACTGCTACTCGTGGCATACTTTATAACAAGGTATGATTTATCTGTGCATCTACACTAAGTTATTTCTTACGGGTTTTTTGGAGCTTGTAAAGAACTCCGGGTCGGAGATGGGGTCTCCGAGATATGAGCGTGTGATGTTCGCGCGTAGACCTTTGGGTGGCTCATTTGTCATCTTCACTCCATTCTGAAGCACAGTGACGGGGAAGTTCGGTGACGGGTAACTTGTCAGCCAAAGACGGAAGTCGGGGTGAGTTGTGTCTGGATTCAGCTCCTGTATAAGAAGGGCTTTCAGTATCCGTGACTTACGTGATCGACTACAAACAATAGGCAAACTCCAACAGCTGCAACAGCAGCAACGGCAACGCCGCCAATAACATATAGAATAACAAGAGCAACAAAATGTTTACTGAAACTGAGATTAGGAGATCACTGCAAAAATGTCGGTTTATGTGTTTGCATTTTTGACTCATGGAGAAAAGCACGAATGACCCACAATGCTTGGCGCCGACAGCTTGTAGGCTTTAGCCTTTTGGGTGACAAACTTGATTGAAACCACTATATACAAGTGACATGATGCTCTAATACCACTCAGCATTGTTTAATTAGTATGTACAGCCATTCAAAATATTTTCAAAGCACCACAAAAGGGGTGTAAGATCCTCGGGAGATGCAGTGAAAATGCATAAATATTTATTGCAACCGCACTGAGTTGCCATGCCCATGGTTCTGAGTATCTCGATGTTACGCGCCCACCTTTGCCGTAAATAAAAATATTTTGGTGTTCCAAATTCTGTACCGATTGCTTACCTCACAGAGTTTCTCAAGTGTCGGCATCCAAGAAGTGGCCAAGTGACAATTCTGTAGAACCACCCACGTGCCATCCTTAACCGCCCTCTCGATCATGCGCAATGCAATAGGACCCTGGCCTTGGCCAAGAGACAGCGAACTCAGCTTGGAGCCACTGAATCCTTGATCGTCTGCGAACTTGAGGAGAGCCGCCGTGGGATCGGACCGGGAGACAGCACGAATATGAGGGGAGCGCACGAGTTTGAGTCCGCAAACGCCTTGCCGAGGTCAAATGGTGGCGGCTCGATGTATTTCTTGCCCAGCTTGAGTGTGACAAAGTTCTGAACACTTGGTGTGATCTGGCGGATAAGTATTATTGTAGCATTAGGTGTATGAAACTATAGAAATCTTTTTCAAACGTGGGTTTGATGAAAGACGCTTTTAATAATCCGTAGGTAGCTACAGTTGAGAGATTAGAAAGGGTGCCACAAAGACGTGACGCTCTCGTTCTTGAACATGGGCTTGATACGAAACCATGGAATACATACCTTGTCGGGTCTCAAGCAGCGTAGAATCACCATTTTCTGGAAATGATCAAACTTTTCCTCCCATTCGCCAGGCAAAGGCATTGTTTGAGGATCCTAGAAAATTAGATTGAAGCGTCGGATTAGAAAATTTAAAAAAAGAAACAGTTATTCAATATAAATTAGAAGCACAAAACAATGCACACGAAAGGGTGCTTGACATAACTTCCTTTTTGCAATTCCAGAAAATATATGTACCCCGGGGACGGGCGGCACTAGTTTTTGAATCCCCCCCCCCCATGCATCCAGAATTTCCAAAATGGCTTACCCCCAATGTCCCCCCAATGCATATAGAATTCCCGAGAGGTTATACTAGCTTCCAGCTTCGAAAACACCCCATGCAGGCAGAATTCCGAGCTTGAAAACCCCCCTCCCATTCAGAATTTCCAAATGCCGGCCGCCCCCGGGTACATATATTTTCTGGAATTGCCCATTCAGTGGACTCTCCTGGAGTAGTTTCGCGGTACTTACATTACTGTCGTAGATCTTCTTCCAGTTTTCAAGGTTTCTGGGGAACTTTTGTCGAAAACCTTTAAACCTAAAATACGTTTAGAAGGAAAAGAATGAGATTCTCACCGTCATCTAAAGAGGCAATCATTAGCGATCTACATTCCTTAGTACTTTTCAAGAAAATAGGTTGTATCAACTATTAGCTTGTATATGCGAGACGTTGTATGTATGTCCGCTTGGAAGCGGACGTGCCGAAGCAAATGCGGTTACCATACTAGATGGTCTCTGGCAACACATTCTTCTCCATTATAAAAGTAGCGTCACCCAGTGCCTTGTTTCCTGGATATTACTGTTGTCTGGGAAATGTTTTGGGGAAGGTATTTTTCGAAGGGAACTACATACAAGACCAAACTTTACAGGACTTGGACTAAAGAAAGTCGAGACAGACATTACTCACTTCTTCATATCATCAACTCGACAGATCTCGTCCCAGGACCTCCCGGGTAGCCAGGATGCAGGATTGGCGTGCGGGTTATCCAGGCCCACTCCTCCCGTCAACAAGAACCGCCACTCGTCCCGGCATACCTCACCGTCATGCATCAGGATGTTCACACACAGCAAGAAGGAGAACAAGAGCTGTGGAGAACATGTGAGGTATTTTGTTATCTTAGCTTTTGAATGTTGTGATCTAGACAGAATATTCAAAGCTTTTACCGAACAAAATTCATGATAGCGGACTACGAGCCCATGGAAGCTTATCTAAAGTTCAAGCGTAATATGTACAGGAAAATTGATGGCATCCAGGTGCTTTCTAATGCGACCCTCAAAATGACATGGCAGTTCTCTGTTGATCTTTATTGGTTTGTTGAATGTACCGACTTCTATGGATCGTATGAGATCAGAGGCTCAGCATGCAAGAGACCACCGACGACTGCGCTCCTTATCAGCTTTTTAACTTTGAATGCCATATCGACCTTAACAGCGGAGTTACGGGGATACCTTGTATTATTATACGACTTTGACGTCATTTTAGGCCATATAAGGTCAAAATTGAGTGCAGATATGGAGCCGTATTACACGACAAAAGCCGTATTACACGGTAAGCCGTATTACACTGTAGGAAACCGGTTACGAACCGGTTTTGCGCGCGCACTTGAATGGCTTCCCGATCAAGTGCTAGTCAAATCACGTACGTTTTCTAATGAATCCGTCCGCAACTCGTACAATATCCGCCCGTATTACATGAAGAAACATCTAATAAGATATATTTACACCCTTACCTTATCTTTCTCAAACAGTGATCTGCACACGTTACAATACAGGGAGTACGTGAAGTGGTTTTTGAGGTTCACAAGTCTAGAAAGGAAGAAAAGCGAAATAGTAACTGCTGATGTTGTGTATATATACCGATTAACGTATTTGCGACTAGGAATGCCGATAGATGAGCTCCGACTATTGTAAGAATGATAAACGTCCGACATGCAGTGCGACTACATTGTTTTTGAAAATCTCCTTTTTTTTTCATAGGCACTAGATCTTACCGTTTGTCCAGATCGTCAGACTTCTCTGAGTTGTCTATTGACATAATAAACAGGTTGATAAACCAGGTCAGTGAATATTGGTACATGGGTTCGATATTGGCCAGGTCCGCGATGGAGAAGAATAGAATAGCCGAGTGGGTGGCTATGGGCGTGTATCCCATACGAGTCTTGTCGATCTTTTCTTCGGTCTCCTCGGCAATAGCCTGAAATGGTAAAACAAAAGAATTGGTCCGATTAATTTCAGCCCAACTTCATTTTAAATTTGTCGCTTTTGACTTCATATTTTCAGCACAGCAGGTATAAATCATGCTATTATAGCTATAAAAAGGGACATGGATCTACGCCGAATGGTTAGCATACGTCTTTGTTGATAGACATCAATATCTTGCAGTAGCGCCTTCATAGATAATACTAACCTGCTTCTCTGAGATCTCGTTGGCGAGTACTTTAGATGAAGACAGGACATTAATGGCGGTCTCGTCTTCAAGGATGTTTCCCTCGGAGGACGAGAGCACTTCCAAGATCTTGTCTTCAATCTCCTTCAGTTGCCTGCATTCGAATCACATGTAGATGAATCAGTCGAGAATGACTTCGTCATCCAACTTTGATTTGGTCAAAGAAATGACGATGGAAACGACTTATTTATGGATGAACACTAACCTTTTATTTTCTGCGCTCTGAATAATCAATGCGTTCTTCTCCTCCTCGAGTTCTGGCCGTTCACGCGCCACTACGATACCTAGTAACTGGTCCTCAAGACCCTCAGGCGTGATCATAAAATTCAGCAGCGTTACCTGGTAAGCAAAGTCACGAAATATAGTCACGCAGTGTGATGATCAATCAATCAATCAATCGTTTATTAGTGCAACATAGCAACATAGTTGAATTGGAGGGAAAGGATGCCAATATAAGTTAGAGAGTAAAGCGATTCATGAAATGGGGCGTCAAGGAAACGCTAAAGGCCATGACTTCCTAGACAGAGTCCTCAGAATCACAATTTGACAGCACCCAAAGATCCTTTGCGACATAGAGGCAGGCGTTGTCGCCGGGCGAAGAACATAGAGGAAGAGACATCGAAAGAACACAAGATAATAAATACCTTCACAGCGGTCTCTGGTAGGTAATGAGGGTTTCGTAACTTGGTGGTTATGTAGAATCTAAGGACATGAAAACAAGAAAGGTGATTGTATGAAATCGTTATAGATGAAAGCTGACGAATCTGACAAGCACCTGTGAGTCATGACTGAATGAATGGCAGCACAGTCAATGGAAAGCCTGGATTAAAGTCAAATTCATTCAAATTAATACACTTACCTGAAATCTTTGGAATACTCGATGACACTATCGCCGACCTTGATACAGATGCTACCGCCCTGCTTGAAGGTCTGTTTGAGGAGAAGAGGCTCGAGAAGGGGGTCTAGCTCTTCACCGACATTTTCTAATAAGACCTGCAACGAACAAGCTTATTCAGAACATGTGACATGAAAGAGAATGCTAAAATTACTGGAGAGATGCGGGTATGGAAATTATTGCGAGATTTGCAAAAGGGAAGAAGGAATGCTGTATATGCGACAATAAAAGTCCTCCATTGAAAACTGTTGCTCAAACACAAACAAGCAAGTAAACAAGCAAGCCAATCAATCGCCCGCCCGCGCGCCGCCTGACCATACACTCTCCCTCCCAGACAACTAACTTACAGGTGTTCCGAACTGAATGCAGTTCTCCAGCGTTCGCACGTAATCAGCATCAGTTAACTTAATGACGTGTAAGTTGTTCTTTTTCTCCATATTCTTGATCCACTTGTTGGCTTGACCTTGAGGGTCGATCATAAGAGGCCAGCGATTGGCGTTGCTAAAAGTAACAAAAGATAAGTGTTCAGATCTCCCTCGCCGCGATATCAAAGCTTGGGATAAACAATTCCGTTGCGATTTGACTCGTACTTACTCGATGACAATACCGTTCTCGATGGAGAAACTGTCCGTGGGCAAACCGAAGATGTTCCACTCTCGGATCTTAACGGGCTCACCCAGGGTGTTTGTCACAGAGAAGTCTTTAGAGCAAGGGATGCTGTGGTTTTTGCATTCTTCTAGCCACGAGTTAGCTTGTTCCTGGTGATCAAAAGTACTATTGCTCAGCAACTGATCAAAGTTATCGGGAAAAGTACAAACTTGCTGGCTTTGGCATTGTTGTCTGTTCGAAGCATGGCCCTTATCCTCGACATACTCGCAATGCATCCTTCGCAAACTTGTTATTTACAAGGTATTGACTTTGGTCGATATATACAGCTGTTAACTGGAACGCCCATTCCTTTCAAAATTCGCCTATTGTTGGCATTGCAGATGCCCAGTTTTTTCAATTCAATTTATTTACATCAATTTATATACATCGCCGGGAGCTCCGCTTTTAGCCAGTGGCTAAATCTATATATTATACATCGGAACCCAGTCAGGTTTTAACTCAAAGAACTTGATGCAACGATTTGAACAGCCATTGGCAGAGAACTGGAACGTGACGCAAGGCCTCTGAACTTAGAGTCTATCCCAAATGGGATACATTCTTACCTGTCTAAAGGCGGCGGTAAATGCTCCCAGGTAAGCGACGACTCCAGACGACACCAACACGTCACCGATAAGATTGGTGTAACGGACTCCGAGGGCATTAGCTACTTCAGTCCACCTGCACAAATTAACATGAACACTATTATTTTCTATTCCATCGCAACAACCAGCTTCATTCATTTTTCACCTGGTCTTTCTCCACCTAGTCCTCCAATCAGCTTTTCTGCACGATCAAGTTTCTTGGAACACAAATCCACCTGGAAAACGAAACAACGATGAGTCAATCTGTATTAAGTTAGGGTCTTTTTTATAGATATACTAGTATTGTGTCGACTGAGTTGGGCAGGGATAACATTGAAATGTGCGATAATAGCAGACGTTCTCATTAGTTTCTGACGAGGAAACCATTCAGCAGCAAGTTGCGATCATCTGATAGGTCGATCTTGGTTTGTCGCTATCAAAGGACGCGAGTAAAAACGATGCGATTTTGAAGAAAAATACAAAATAATCCAAGAAAACTATTCCATCATATGTTTTCTCACCTGTTTCTCCAAGTCGCTCTTTTTCTTCACATTCGCCTCGTACTTTTCTTGCAGTCTTGCTAACTTGTCCTGTACCTCCTTCAGGGCAGCACGCTTCTTGTTTAATCCCTAGACGAGACGATTTTCTACGTTACACTTCCATTAGAATACCAAATACAATCTACCTGAGCCTTACCTCCATAGCTACAGCAAGTTCTGCTTCCGCTCCCTTAAGAGCCTCTTTCTTTGGTGCAACCACACGAGCCACTCTACATAGAAACGATTTCACTTGTCAATAGCAGCTATAGATGCAGAGCCATACGCTACATGCGGAGCAGAAGGTACTTTTGTCTTACTATACACTCACCATGCATACCACAGGTAAACCAAGACTTACATTTCATACGAGTCCATGGCTATGACCCATCTACATAGACCCTCTGCAGCAGTGGAAGCTGTCTTACTATACACTCACCATGCATACCACAGGTAAACCAAGACTTACATTTCATACGAGTCCATGGCTATGACCCATCTACATAGACCCTCTGCAGCAGTGGAAGCCGTCTTACTATACACTCACCATGCATACCACAGGTAAACCAAGACTTACTTTTCATACGAGTCCATGGCTATGACCCATCTACATAGACCCTCTGCAGCAGTGGAAGCCGTCTTACTATACACTCACCATGCATACCACAGGTAAACCAATACTTACTTTTCATACGAGTCCATGGCTATGACCCATCTACATAGACCCTCTGCAGCAGTGGAAGCCGTCTTGATCTTGTCGGGGTCAAACTCAGGGTTAGAGGTGTACCTGGTACGAATGGTCTTGATAGCTGGCGCAGGGATGTTATCCTGTCAACACAAGCACGAGTTACAAAAACAAAGAACTCTTTAGAATTCCTGGTTATCAATCAGCAATTTCTTTCGACACCTGTTTGAACGTGTGTTTTCTTAGGCCTGCAAAATGGCAGCCAAAATGTCTTACTACCTTGTCATAAGTTTGTAAACTTACCTTGTCATAAGTTTGTAAAGACTGCAGGAACTTCATGTCACCGAGGACTCGCTTGGACGGACCCCAGAAGTCCTCAATCTTTTTTCCTATTGGTGTTAAGATAAAAGCAAGTTAATATTAACGATAAAACTGCTGTGAAGTACATGTTTTAGCTGGGAAGGGAACAGTTATCCCTTTAGCGCGAAAGACGTTTCTACAAATAGGCGCACACAACAACTATGTCCCTGGGGCGTCATCGTCAAACGTCATCACGTTCAAATTCTCGCAAAACCAATACTAATTTGCCAGAGTGACTCACAAAGAGGAAGAAGCTAGTCTAGTCGTATCAGTCTATGCTAATATAACTGACATTTATCCTTACCAGATCCGGAGGGGTCGGGAATACGGTCTGGTTTGACACTTTTCAGGATACAAATAGCTTCCATCACAAGTTTGACACCAGACGGTGGACTCTTCATTGATTTAACCACTGTGATATCCTGTGAAAGATAATAAGAGATGATCAGGGATAAGCAGGGATGATTAAGGGTATCCAAGGATGATGTGGGAAGATCATGGATAATCTGGGGTGACCAGGGACGAGCTGGGATGAACAGGATTGACCAGGGAAGACCAGCGATGATCAGGGGTGACCAGGGATTATCAGAGGTTGTCAGGGTTGATCAGGGATGACCAAGAATGATCAGGGATGTCCAAGGATGGTCAGAGATGACCAAGGATGACCAGGGATAATAAGGGATGGATCAGATAACGCGAAACGATCGTCACATCGTCATAAACATATTATACACACAACACTGATGAATAAACAGAATAAGCAAATGATACTTACAGCAGGTGTAAGGGTGTTCAGCGCAGCCAGAGCACTTTCCAAAATAGGAATAGCCTCGCCTAAATCTTTGTCACACTCGTCTTTGATGGCTTTAGCTGCCATTGCTTGTTCATTAGCAACAGCTTCGTCGGCTTTGACGATCTTCTCTGTTTTGGCGACCTCGATAGAGTCTCTTTCGATAATCACCATGATGTCATCCACTTCCTTGCCGGCTTGGATGAGCTGGGGTTGCAATGCTTCCAGCTCTGCTTGCATAGTCGCAACCTGCGGACGAAAACCAACCATGAGCAAACACCGCGCTAGAAGACGCATTTCTGTTGGTTTGTATCAACTTTCTCTAACGCAGATGCCATCGTGACAAGCCTAAGCTACTCGAGAGATACACCACCAGAGAAATAGTTGATAACAGTATCAATAGACATCAAAGAACCCTGCGAGCTTTGTTCAACGTAGCTAGAGATGTCTGTGCACGTTGATTTAAGTCCGCCCTCGGGACATTGCAAGCGAAGTTACGCAGATCATCCAGTTGAACACTACAATTTCTATAAATATACAAATAATATCAGGAAAAGTTAAAGTGATAACCGCACCTGTGACTGGGCGGAGTTGAGCTTCTCCAGACCCACTTCGTATCGCTTTTTGGCTTTCAGAACTTCACTGCGAAAAGAATAATGAAAAACTCAATAGCACACAAGGGGGCACTGCCACTCTGTGAACAGACACCAAGGAACGAATCGGAGGACGAAAACGCAAAACAAAGAAACACCAGAAAAGCCTCCTCAAAAGTTTACTTTTACACCTTCCATGCACTCTGTGCGTATCGGTAGTAGGCACTCTTTTGTTGTTTCATTAGCTTCGGACACTTTCGAATTCATAACATCTAAATTCGTATCTTAGAAAACTATTTATGTTGTGGGTTTCCTGTGTCACCACGCACGCGCCTAAATTGGCGGGAATTTAGGCGGGAAACAGTTGGCCAATCAGGAACGTTCCTTGTACAGAAACATCTTTTATTGATAGTACAGATAACTTACACTTGTTTCTTGCTCAGCAAAGTCTTGAACGTGCTAATGAGCTCGAGATAGGAGGTTGGCGTGACATAATTGTGCCGCTTCAGCTCGTTAAAGTATTTGAGCGACAAGTCTCTAGTGCCGATGTGGAACCGCTGACACATCTCAACACAGCCGTGTTTCACGTCAGGCTCGATTTCGCACTCCTCGAGGAACCTCTGGGCCACGACCTGTAGGGCGTCAGCCGGCCACGACTGTGGACAGAAAGACAACGAGCGTTACAAGGAAAGAGCTAAACAGTTAGCCTCGCATGGAGTAGCCAAGTTTGTGACAGAGAGAGCTTCACCGTGTTTTACAGCAGTGCTTTTACATGTTATTCAAACCCTGAGTAGGTGGAACAGACTTGCTCTCATGCGAGACTTCACCTACCTGAAACCAATCAATAGTACAGCAGTTGACGAGAGAAGGGAATTTCCTTAATCTGTCTCTGAAGGCGTCTCCAATAGGACTCATAGCCAACACAATGTGCAGCTGGTCTCGAACGCGGTCGATGAAATAGTTAAAGAGGGCCACAGGTGAACCGTCTGTCTGTTTGGATTTGTCGCGTTGTCTAAAGAGAAGCAAGGTAACTGTAGTGAGAGACATGCCTCATCCAACAGCAATTTAGGTTGATGAATTCTAGAATAAATCTAAACAAATCACACTAATTTCCTATTTTCCACAAGGTTCTGATTGTAAGCAGAAGGAAGCAAGCAAAACAAAGTTTTTTTAGATGTGAGCTTGGTGGTGCGACTTCATACGGTCGCCTATAAAAAATTCGGAAGAAATTTTGAGGGTTGTCCAATACACTGACAAATTTATGCAAGGCATTGTCTAAAACAATGGAGTGCAATGGAGTGTATTATAGAACGAGGCAATACAATGGAGAAGAACAATACCATGCATAAATTTGTCAGAGTATTGGACTAGTATGAGAATGTTACGTCCAGTGGGCGACTTAGCAAAGTGACGATATTCGGTACAGCCTCACTTCTCGAGTGAAAATTTCACCTGCGCTAAGTAGGCACCTTGGTGGTACAATGTAACAAATGTTCCGTAGAATAGCCTTCTTAGTTTACCTGTCAAACAATCTCATCTTCTCACAGATCTCCTGTTTCTCGTCCAATGGGAACAAGTTAGGCACTTCGCCCGCGTTCAGCAAGTTATTGACATCTTCCAGGAAGGATTCCTCCTTAATTTGTGTATCAGTGAACAGAAATACCCCGCTAGTTTCGCCTTCAGCTGTCTTACGCAGGATTGCTTTGATATCCTCCCGCCACTCCGTGGAGGTGTAGCCCTTACCGATCTCCACCTATGGACAAGGTAATTAATGGGTTAATCCAGTGACACTATAATATAATATCATAATAGTGACCGTCATCAGCATCGTAACTATGCTAAATACCGTCCTTTTAATCTTCTTCAGTAAAAAAAAAAAAAATTAAAGTGTAAATAAGGAAATGCGAAATAAATGTATTGTATTCGGCATCAATTTCATCACCGTCTTTATCATGGTGACATTTTTGCAACATTAAATAATCACTGTATCACACACTACGGCATTATATAACCACCACACCGCTTTCATCATTACACCCACCACCACTATCACCACATTAATCATCATCAACTAATTCTTAACCGCCTTGAATTTACCTGGAAGAGGTCAAAGTCAGCCATGTGTGCGGCGAGTCGGGTGAGACTCTGCCTGCCACTTCCTCCAACTCCGACCAGGAGACAGTGACCACGAGGTTGCTTGATGACACGGGAGATACGTGAGACGTGCTCGATAGCGAACCTGACAACACAAAACACCTTAGAATACAGAATTGATACTTTACAAGAATGTTATGCCTGCAGTACACCGGAGTCATGGTCGTGTCGTTTACATGAAGTGACGCAGTAGACAAGCGGCAGATCCTACTCCTGGCACAAGGCACGTGGATTTGAGTTTCGTCTCCTTCAGCATATCTCACTACACACAGCACGAAATCCTTACTTTACGGATGCGATTTGGACGCGAAAAGGTGACGTAAAGGAAGCATTTACAGACATTTACGCAACCTTTTCTTTTGCGTAAATATATACTTTACGCAGCGATAACGCTTTGCGTATAGGCTGCGTAATGACACAAAAATCCGCAACTTTACGCTTACCATAATGAAGCGTAAAGACGTTCTTAACGCAGCTTTACGGAGAATGTAAATTCTAGTAAAGAGGGTCTTTACGCTTACCATAATGAAGCGTAAAGTCGTTCTTAACGCAGCTTTACGGATAATGTAAATTCTAGTAAAGAGGGTCTTTACGCTTGGGACATGTGCGTATTGGTTCGAAAATGCGTTTATAGATTTTTCTGTTATACGGCGAAACTTCGCGTTTAGACAGCGTTAACTTCATTTGGAATATGCTTTCTATTTGTACTACGTTTGTTCACACAGAGGGGCAGCTTGTTGCGCTCCTGCAGGCCTGTAATTTGTTTCACCCAAGAATAGAGAAAGCCTTTCACCTCGCGATTAAGAAGAAATGTCCCTGGTACGGTGAGGCGTGGTATAAAAAATGAGCATTGTGAACCTAGTCATGAGGACAAGCTGCACTGCAGCACAAATACAAGCACAATGATTTTGAGAACTGTTCTTTATTAGAATTTACCTTCCAATCTTGCCCTTATATAATATATTATTAAGAAATACAACTTTGCCCATCATCATTTCAATATTATTGTTTAAATTTAAGCGAGAAGAGGAACATTTTCATCTTCGCGGAGAACGTCGGTTTGCCAGACGAACTCTTTCAACAAAATTATGAGTGTTTCCGCGTCGGAGTACAGAGCGCTCTTGTCACTTCTGGCGTAGTACATTGTACAGATGCATTCGCTTGGGAACTTTGCTCTTTCGGTGCGCCTTTGTCCATAACGTTTTCAGCCACTCAAAGTCGATGGTTAACTTTCTGGAGAAGAAAGCAATAGGAGCATAATGAGTATGAAACAAACACCAATATTTTGGTTTTGGTTTTATCTGGGATAAAACAATATAGAGACATTGGTTGTGGCGCACATACCGGTACATGCATATGCATTTTACCATACTCTTCCCCCCAGTGCATGTTACTAAAACGGGGACTCGGGGACGGGGAATAGCGGTCTGGGGACGAGTAACCAGAACCAATACGTCCCATAACTGCATAGATGTGCAAAAATGAAAATAACGGAGATTTGTTTCTGATGCGAAAAAAAAAAAAAAAAAAAACGGAAACCATTATTACGCCGTAAAAATAGAGCTTTGTAGTGCAAGTGGGATATTTTCATCGGCATGTTTTCATTCTTGTAAATCAAAAGCCTGTTGAGAAAAGGTATATTTTGCTATGATGTATAGGATGGAAATTACACGACTTCGCATTACTAACAGGCGAACACAGATATGCTAGGGGGAGTTGACAAGAACGCATTTCCTCACTCAACTGCCAGACAGTAAATTAACATGGGCATCCTGATTTCCTGGATACAGAAACATTTGAGTTCTCAAATGACCTTGAGTGGGATAAGCTTGAACAAAGCAGCTATGACCTGTATATTTTGTGTTATTAACTTCTCCAGTGAGACTGAAATCCATCCCCACCATCATCACAAATTCACCTGCTTGCCTTTGACTGCATTTAAAAAGTTCTTTTTACAGCCGATTGTGTTTGAGCGTTTTACCCTAACAGTTCGCACGTTATGTTTGAACGTTTAAAAGTTGTGTTTCTAGGATGAAACGAGACGTTTCTATGGCGAACCAAAGAGTTCTGTCCTCTCTGATTGGTCAGTGAAAAATACACATGGCAGTTGCCTTTGGAAACGTCCGACTTTTGTCTCACAACGCAACTTTTAAACGTTCAAACGTAACGTGCGAACTGTTTGGGTAAAACGCTCAAACGCAATCGGCTGTAACACGAAAACCGGCAAAACACCTTGCATTTCTTCAAAAAGAATTTGCACTCGCGAGCGGCCGCCATGTTTATATTATGCAAAATGCACAAAACCTGTGGTTCCCCGTTCCCCAGATCCCCTCTCCCCGTTTTAGTAACATCCTCCCCAAGTAGACTGTTACGCCTTTCGATTTTTCAGGCTGCCGGCAGCTGTCTCAAATAGACGAGTTGCGTATGTATGTACCACATGATCAATATTTGGGAGCGCTAACTTTGAGAGATTTGCCAGACAAATAGACTGCTTTCAGTATATTAAAATTCCTACTTGAATATGAGGGTCAGGGAATAACACAAAACAAATAAGTTATTCATTTTTCGATGCCAATGCAGTTTCTTTTTATTTATTCCCCTGAGCCTCGGCTTAAATAAGAATATTACTATATCGAAATTTGTCGATTGTTTTGCTACTTTCCAACAAAGTCTTCGGCCAAAATTGTAGATCACGTGGTATGTAAACAACTTGTCATGTGGTACATAAAAAGGTGACTCGCTCGCGATCAATTTGAGACAGCCACAGGGGGGCTGAAAAACTGAGAGGTGTACTAAGGGTCTACTGGGAAGAGTAGTACAGACTCCAAAATCTAAATCAAGGTTTTCTCAAACAAACTCACTTTTACACACAAGGCAAGCTTTAAGCCTGCAGCCAAGGGCGTGAAAAGGATTATGGTAGGTCTCCCCCTTCCACCAAAACATAAATCAAATTTTGAGAAATTTCCGAATGGCCCCATTGTGGGGTACATGTTCTGAAATTGCTCCATAATGACTTTATAATATAGAGCAAATTTTTAACGCAGTAGAAGTAATGTGGTTTATATTTTAATTAAAGTCATAGCATTATTCCAGCTAAGGGGCCGACCATGAGAAGCGGTGGATGATTGTGAAAAAAATATCCTGCACAGCATATTTGTCATAATCCTCGACTAATTTTACGAAATAAATATCCTACAATATCTTAGAGACGTAAAAAAAGAAATCTTGCAAAAAAAAATCATCCCCCCCCTCAAAGTCAAATGGTCGGCCCCTAAGGCTATCTTTCCATGATGCCAGGGTAAGCATCAGCCCAGGTTGTCAGGCTAATCTCGGTCAACCCTTCTGCTCATAATCCTTTGAAAGTGTTTTCATCCTGGGACAGCCCGGTTCTCAGACAGGATTGCCTGGATGGAAAATCAATTGATAACTATACCCATGCACACAATCACCATTGTCATAGCAACATTTCATTTTTAATAATAATAATAATGCTTTCTTTGTTGAGGATTGCACTTAATATTAGAAGATAACACGCATGTGGCCTTTAAAATAAGGAAAATATTGTTTCTTATAGAAAACACCAAAGCAAATTTTGATTCTGATATTCTCAATTCCAGGGATAGGGGTGATAATTTGGCTCTTTGTTGTGTATTCTTTTAAAATTTGTTGGAAACTTTTGTGTGATCTGGTAAATCATTAAAATGCTGATATTAGAAAAAAAAACATATTTACTATGGTATAAATTTATTAGTTTACTGTAAAATATAAACAAAGTCTTATTTAAGACTATTGTAAAGACTATTGTAAAGACTATTTGAGCAATATCGTTACTTCAGAGTTTGATTCCTATTGCCTTTACATCAGTTTGTTTTTGAAGGTTCCCATGAAAGGAATAAGCAGTGGTAGTCGTACCAAAAAATGTTCATGGAGACCTGAAAACAATTTTTTAAAAGTTTCCTGAAATAATGAATATCAACTTTTTTATGCCTTCCTGTTCAAATTGCTCAAAGTTCTAACACAATCTGTCTTAAATATTCTCATGTAATTTTGCAAGTCTCCTGTCTTCCAGGCACTAATGATATTTTCACAAAAAATAAATTTGTAACAAACCTCTCAGCAAGCCTTGGACCAAGGGCATCTTTCCTCCCCTCCATCGTCAACAATTACTGTCTCTTTGACTTCATCTCTTGTAGCCATTTGCAGCAGATTCTGACCTGTCGAGTTAGGTAATCATATTAAATGTATTATTCACCTGACAGTCCTTAACTGGCAACACCTAGGATAACAAGAATAACTCCTGCTTTCTCAAATACTTCATAAGTACCAATCTACAAAAGTACTGGTACATAGGTCTTTCTTAGGATAATGTGGATGATCTACTGGAGCCACGAATAGCTGTGTTACAGAACGAGTAACTCCTTAAATAAATGAACCACAAGTCTTCTAGTAGCTGTAATGTTTTTGTCTGCATTCCTTTCTCCGCAGGCCACGTTTCAGCTATGTAAATCTGTAGCAAATAAATCTCACTTATTTCCTTTGTTGTCTCTCGTTATAATCAATTTGGGAGGGAATCACTTGAATCGAACAGAATTTGCGTAACTCTTGGTAAATGTATCACTCACTTGGATTGCCAATTGGAAGGGATCTAGGGTCATTCAAACTGGTTCCTAGTCTGCTAGTTTCTCTCTACTATAATACCTACACAAGGTATTCAGCAAAATGCTCGACAATGGCAATGCCACTCTAAAACTATACCGGCCATGAACTTCACCAAGTTACACACCGAAAACCTATGTACTCATTTCAATTTAACTCAATTTCAGTTAACTCAATTTCAGTTAACTTTCAAAGAAAGTTTGAACAACAACTTTAACAACTGGAAGCTGTTTCGGCTCCTCTGGTTTGGTAAAATATCATAAATTTGCAGCTAACCTTGTGTTGTTAATATACATTGATATTATATTGATAAAGTAGGGAAGTGAGCGGAAAATAAAGCAAAAGGGATCATCCAAATGGCAACCCAATTTAGTGTTCAACTAACAATTATGCAAGTTCCATTGGATTGGATACCAAGTTATTTCTCCCTCAAGTTGAATATACGAGAGACATACCATAAGAGGAAATAAGTGAACTTTATTTACAACCACAAACATAATAAGCTTTAAGCCAGCCTTCGGTTTGGTAGGATGCTCTAAGGGAAGTCAATGTTCACTAGGTTGGTGTGTATTATTTGTAAAATAAGCATAACTGTGCAAGCTGTCTGCGGGCTTCAAAGTGCTTACCTGCTGTAGTTATTAGTTTCAATCCTTGCTTTGTACTGTCAAGTTGAGCTTTAAGTCTTCATATAACACCAGGAAAGCTTTATTCCGTCTGATACAGCGCTAAAATGCCCACAAGAAGCGACAAACAACGACGCCCAACACTCGTGTTGGAAAATAACGGTTTTCCCGCCGGTGCTCAGAGAGCATGCGTACTGGAGATACCGCTGAAGCAGCACGCAGTCACCTTGAAAATTACCCAGAAGAACTTGCGATTGGACGACATTCGCCGCAGTCACTCTAACGTATAACTCGGCGCTTTCTTTTGAAAATACGAGACGAAAAGTGTTTTGTTAAAACAACGCTAGATTACTCCTCTTTTGGGGAGTTATTTTAGCTCTAATCAAATTCACTCAAGCGAGTACTAGCAGTACTTCTCTTCGAAATTCTTACTCCTGTCATTTAGTACTCCCGAGTACTCCGTCAAAGGGGCTATTCTAAATTAAAAACAATTATACTCCACAAAAAGTGTTTTTTTTACCAATCGTTGCTGAATAGACTGTTTGCAGTCCCATATTTATGACAGTGTGTGCATAGCCTTGACGTGACTCAACCGTCTGTCACACAAACACAAGTGAATCATATGTGTTAAGAATCATTTTTCAATGTAAATACTGTAAAAAGGGTAGAAACCTTCGCCTTCGCACCAATGCTGCAGGCGATCAAGAGTGCGCTATTTGTCCGTATATCCGTGCTTTTTCGCATTGTATATTTTCTTGATTTTGAACCTTGATTTTGGACATTTTAGCGCTGTATCAGACGATTTTGAACCTGTCGCGAAAATTATTCAACAGAGTGTTATGTTTGTTATCCGCTGTTAGTTTGCTGTTCGACTTCTCCTATTTTGTAACATCGCAACTTTTTAAAGGCTCCTTCTTTACAGCGATTTGTTTTGCGTAAATGTCTGTAAACGCACATTTACTTGTTGCGTAAAGATTGTTGGGTTTACACAACTTTACGCTTGCGTAAACGTTTACAGTCACTGAGTACGAAACCGTGAATACTTGAAATATGCCGTGAAGTTTCGTTCGTTACTCGCTGTTAATTTGCTGTTCGAGCTGTCTTTTCGTAAAAAACGTAACTTTTAAAAGGCTTCTTCTTTACGACGATTTATGTTTCGCGTAAATGTCTGTAAAGAACGCCATCCTAAACGCACATTTACTTGTTACGAAAAAGATCGTTGGGTTCACTCAACTTTACGCTTGCGTAAACGTTTACAGTCACTGAGTACGAAAACCGTGAATACCTGAAATATGCCATGAAAGTTTCGTTTGTTATTCGCTTTTAAATTGTTGTTCGAGCTGTCTATTATCGTAAAAACGTAACTTTTAAAAGGCTTCTCTCTTTACGGCGATTTATGTTTCGCTTAAATGTCTGTAAAGAACGCCATCCTAAACGCACATTTACTTGTTACGTAAAGATTGTTGGGTTTACTCAACTTTACGCTTGCGTAAACGTCTACCAGTCAAACTATGAAAAACGTGAATACCTGAGATATACGCCACGAAACTTTATCAGTATTTTGACTTATTCAAAAGAGCTGGTAGGAGCTTCAAGTCTTGGTATTGGTGCTCTTTATTTTATTCTTTCAATTCTTGTTCTGAAAATTATTTACTATAAATATGATCCATTTTATCAGTGTTCTACGCATGCAAGAATTCATAAAAAACATACTTCAGATATATTTCAGGTGTTTACAGTTTTCGCAGTTTGTGTGTAAAAAGGTTTACGCTTCTTTAATATCTGCGAAAAGGTCGCGTAAAGGTATTTTAACCTTTTACGCAAGTTTACGCGTCACGTAAAAATGCGTAAATGTACAGGCTACCTTTACGCAAAAATACGCCGATAGCAAAATTCCGTAAAGTCCTCATTTCGTGCTGTGACAACGTCTACCAAGGGTCCACACAAAGTCAGTCACAGGCACGTCCATATTTATCATAACTTTCCCGCTTTGAAAACTGCCCTGTATGGAAGCTCAAGGGAACGATATGGGGTTTCTTCAGGATTTTCGATGCCCAGAACACGAATTCTCTATCACTCTTACCTAAAGAGTACAAGATTCATTGGCTTCTTGCTCATGTTGTTGAACTCATCGAGGTAATTCTCTACCACCACTCGCAACTTGTCGAGATCTTCTACCTCCATGTACGGCTTGGGGTCAGCTTTGGGGTCGGAAAAGTCGCAGAACATCAGACTTCTCAAGTCATCCTCGTCAACTTTGCCATCACTGTTAGAGTCTAGCCTCTCAAAGAGCGTGTCGAACTCCACCGACAGATGAGACTTGCACACTTCTCGAAGGTTGTTGTAAAGCCAGTCTCGATCACCATCGTCCACAAGACGATCATAGAACACTCGGAATACCTGGCAATTAATACATATATGTTATTTACCGGCAGGGTTGTCCGTACAGAGAAAACTTTGGTTGAAAATGTTAGTTTTTTTCAAATCTGATTTACATACCTCGTGAGCCCAGAGCCTCTTTAGCGGATTGTGCTCTGTGATTCTGTCAGGTGTCGAAAGAAGTGTTCCCTGAAAAAAAAAGGAAAACAAAAACTTTAACAACGCGCAAAGAATCAGGAAAGCTTTTCGAGAATTCCTTCTTACCTGGATGACTCTTGCAAAGTCTCGCAAATTGAACAAGTAGTGGGATTTGGCAGGGGTGGGGAGGAGATTCACGATGGCGTTACGGTAGATCTCCAGTGTAGAGCTAACTAACATGTCACCTACAGCAAGGAAATCTTTGGCAAAACCCCTAGAAAGGAGGACAGAAAAATAACAACGTAAGCCTTGCATTCATAGGAACTATTAGTTGTACTCCATATAATATCTAGACAAAATAACAGACCCCAGTGGACATTAATGTGGAGCGAGAAATGCCACACCTACCTTGTGGTCAAGTGCCAGTTCATGATCCTGCCAAAAATTTGATCATCGTACCATCGTCAAACTTGGTGATACTAACAGTGTTGAAGTGCCTAAGGAAGCGCGGCGTGACGGGGTTACGGCCTCCCCCGGGGGGTCCCATGGCACCTATCATCTGGATATCCACCAAGTGGATAGGAGAGGTGTCTTTCAAGTCATACCTGAAAAACCAGAATAAAACGCCTAGTCAGCGAAAGTACTCATTAACAGTGGTAGAACACTAGGGAACTAAATGTTTTCGATTGCTTGTTAAAAGTTATGATCGCGATCTTACCATTGCCAATGGTCAAGCCATTGTCTCAAGAGTTCAATAGGAGGCTGTGCGCCGTAGACCTCTCGGGCGGGCATGTTAAGATCGTCAACGAACACCACCTGAAACATGAGCAATACATCATCAATAACATTACTAACACCATCGCTATAGTCAGCAGTAACAGCACTATCATCATAACAGCCATCATCAGTCACCAACACTATGCTAATCACCAGCATACAATAAAGCACATTCTACGACATCATCAACAGCAACAACAAAACGTTTGACCATTGAGAAAAGGTGACGCCAAAATCTTTACCGTCTTTTTCCCAAGAGGAGGGCCATAGACGCCTTTTCTTCTCTTGTCCAACTTAGACATGATGATGTCCTGAGTCTGCTTGGCAGTGGTCTGAGCTGAAAAGTTGATCAACAGCGGCTTGTACTTCTCTTCAAGCTTCTTGAGCAGGAAATTCTAAGGACAAAACCCCAAGTAAATCCATGAAACGAACAAAGAAACAGCACTGAAGGCACAGCCGCCCCCTTTTCGTTGACCGCATTCTAGAAGCATATAAAACCATCCGCAGATTGAAATAAGTAATGCACAATTTTGATTCATCTGCAGCCACGCTATAAAATCGATACATCACGACCCGCGCGTTTTCAAAACATCGATTTGTTTTTGGCTTTATGTTCCGTCAGTCAAATCTAATGAGCCAATCAGATGCTTGTCGCGATGTTGTCTGGTTTCGTTCACAAGGAAGCCATGCAAGTGTGCTAGGCGAAACAGAGGGCGCGAATTTCCTTGGTGTGATCAAAAAGGATTTGATGTTTTGGAAACATTGGTTGTCACTTTTAGCTGTAAATCAACATCCATTCAAGCTCACCGTAATATAGACGGACTTGCCGGTGCCTGTAGGCCCGACAAACAGACAGGGTTTCTCGTGGGTAACCAGCTGCTCCATCAAGTACGTATATCGGACGGTATCCACCGTGGGTATGATGATCTCGTTGAACGCCATGTCCTAGAATAGGAACACAGAACGACATCAGAAGACAGTCGATGTCATCAGAAAACAGACGCAAATGTTCTTTGCCGTTATTATTATCACTTCCATAAGATCATTGTCATTATTATCACCATTACTACAAACAACATAAATAACATCAAATTAACAACAACAACATCATCGAGGTTAACATCAACGGCATCATCATCAACACCATCATCACCAATATCATTATTGTTAACATGAACATCAGAACCTGAATCTCGCAGTACCTTAGGAATAGGAGGAGCGTCTTTGATTTCTTCTGTCCACATTTCCCATTTACCCATACCCTACAAACAGCAAGTTTTAACAAAGTCAATACGTTCATCAGTGACAAGACTATTTCCATAATCTCTGCTCGTAGTAGCAAACGCCATTCGAAGCGTAAAAGTATGTAGCGGACAAACTTCACGCACGTCAGTGCTACTGCTCACCTCTTTAATGAATCGGTAGTCGTAGACTGTAGCCTTGCTTGGGAAGGGGCAGAGGAATGGGCGTGGTGGGGGGTCTACTATTTCCAGTATGTGGTACTTGCTCTTTGTCTCAAGCGACAGAGGGCCCTGTAGACAGGTTAACCTTAGTACAAAGGTGTCCAGTGTAACTTGTATTACCTTACATCAGTACATCATTCAATAGGCGTCTGGGTAGTCAGCTAACAGGGGCGGATCCAGGAATCTCAGAAAGGGGGGCCGGATAGTGAAAACAAGGGATGAAAATTTCAAATTTCCTCCAGCAAATACAGTAAATGTATGGGAAAATCTCCCCCCCCCCCAACAGTTTCGCGGAATGTCATATGCCTTCTTACCTCAACAATCTCTCGTAACATTTTATCAAACGACTTTCTTCCTTCTGCGTCAATAGAAGCGCCGAGAGACCACACGCACGAAAACAAGTAAATGCACTAGAAGAACAACATGATGTTTGCGATTAACAGCATTGCCACCTAATACAGTTCATGTTCATCCGAGGGGTATAATGGGTATGAGGACACTCACCTCAAGCCAGGCTGCCACTTCTCGCTCATTCAACTCCTTGAACTTCTGTTCATCATGGAACTCGTCCATCAAGGTGTCCATCAGGTTCATATGTGACTTGACCAAGTTGGTATCATTCGTTGGAGACAGTTCCTATAGAGTATAACTATTAGTTACGGCTAACGGTATTGTCTATCGCTTACAACTACTAAGGCATAGGAAACCAACGACTTTCAAGTTCAACGTGAAGATCATAAGAGAATATCTTGGGGCTCTTAAAACAATTATCTCAACTGGTTCCAACTGATGTACCTTGAAGCCACCTTTGCGCACAAACTGGAGAAGTGCTTCCTCCATGCGATCAAAGAGGTCTTTGATCAGCTCCTTGTTTTCTTCGTTCAGGGTCTTGGGGAGGGTACTGAGCCATGATATGAGTACGGGCTTCCATCCAAGCATGTGGGGTTCCATGTAGATCATACCACATCGGCTCACCTACAAATGCCATAACATGTCAAATACGGTATGCTACTTAAGGAGTGGTCCTTGGCAGGACAGGGTAAACATTCTCGGCCGGTAGAGTGGCTATCAGCCTTGGTATGAAGATGTGATTTCAGATATGATTAAATGTTTCGATCTCAATGAGAACTATGCACGGAAAATTACTGAAATATGCCCTAAAATGACAGATGACTTGGGATGGCTTACCGTAGCAGGCGAGGCGACCTCAAGATCCATGGGCTCAAATATCAGATTGGTTGTGTTGGCAAGCTGAATAATCTCACCGCTGTTTAGGCAAAGCTGCAAAAGGCGAAATCCATATTTAGAACACACTGTTTGTACAAGGATTCTTCTGACTGCGTTTTCTCTCCCTCTTCATGTGTCCGTGAAACAATCTTTAATTCAGTTCTGTTTACCTTTTTGTTGTCATCAAGCACAGTGTTCATATTCTCAATCCAAACAGCGTCCACTGGTCCATCAAAAATGAGCCACTTGCGATCGGGAGTCTTGGGAGAAAAAGAAAGTATAAGATGAAAATGCTGGGTAGGTAACCGAAACGTGCCAAGTATAATATAAACCACACCTCACCCAGCGCTTAAGACATTAACATCTCACTCACCGTAGAGGATGCAAAGGCCCTGTAGTTGACGGCCAGCACACCATCTGACCACTCGTGCGACACGGGATCAAACTGACCGTACAGCTGCCCCATGGTGATGGCCTTGGGGTTAATCACCACGATCTGTACTTTGTTCTCTTCCATCAGACCCTGCAAGGAATACAGGACAACATACAATGCTAGAACTTGACAGAAGTAGAAGCACGCGGAGGGGTAGAGGGACGCCATTGTACAGTAATTCAATATTGATTGCTGCAGTGAGTGATGAGTGACAGGGTTAGGAACTTACCTTCTCGGTAACATCACTAAGAGCCTTGGCCAACACTCGGTAGGCCGACGTCTTGCCGCCAAATGGTTCGCCGACGATCATAAAACCGTGGCGTACAATCATCATCTCGTAGATCTGGGGATGTAACAAAACAAAGATTGTGAGTGCAAACTGCGTAGCCAATCCTTCGGGCCGGATTGTTGTCTTGTTGCTGTTGTTGATGATGATGATGATGATGATAATGTGGATGTCGTCGTCGCCGTTGTTGTCGTTATTGTTGTTGTGGAAAGTGCAGTAACATGTAAGAAACGAAAGGGAATACAACGAAAAGAACTTACCTGTAAAATTTTGTTGAGGAACTCATCCGCCACCTGCAGATTCATCGCTTTACAGATTTCTGTTATAGCAGCCGTCAGCACAGTATAATCAGGTTTGGGAAGTTGAACACCAGGGAACAGATCTGAGGTGATACCCTGTAAACACAAAAATGGTACAGGGGAACATAGTCAGATAAGGCATTTTCAATCTGAACAAATCATCCTGTATTGTTGACCTTCGACAAGGAAGGATTTCTCGACCATATTACGAGTCTCATCATACTGCCGGGCAGATAATACCGAGCATTTCCTGCTTTCAAAGAATCTTTTGCTGTGTGCAGTATATTCCAGTGAAAGGCTGACAAAAACTGACTGCGCTTTTGCGTGAAAACACTGAAATGGGAAACACTGAAACACTCACCGCAAACAGAGGCAAGTCGTGTGCCAAGAACTTGGGTAAGTTGACATCGTTGATAGAACGCAACATAAGGATATCTTCATTCTCCTCGGGGTATTTCAACTGAGGAAGAATAACACTTATCAGCTCAAATTACTTAACCATTTGCTGGAAGGGAAAATATCGACATTCCTGGATTGAACGGAAATTACTAAGAAATTTAAAAGGTATTGGCTAGCTTACCTTTAGATTTCCGGCAGCAGTGAGTACAGACTTGACCGCCCTCATGCCGTAGTCGTAATGGTGCTGTGAGGAGAGCTGCTCTGAACACAGAGTGTACGTCGTGACAATTTTTACCGCCAACGGACGCGCCTAGAGATCAACAGTCAAACACATTGTTATGTAATGAGCGGGACCTCTTTGCTGAAGAATATGGGAAATATATAACAAGCGCGTGGGTTCTACTTACGTTGACGAAGCCAAAGGAGTAGAGAGAGATCTCAGCAATCATGGCATAGTCGGGCACCATCATAGCCACTGTTCTGAATAACGCCTGTACACAACAAAATCATGAGTAACCGCTATCAACTTAATGAAAATGTTCTGTTTATTTCGCCACGATAACATACGCCAACTGAGGCCCATGTAATTCGATTGGGAGTGTACGGTCAGAAATCTATGGTTCCTCGAGATTAGGCCTGTATACTTATTTTTAAGAAATGGCGAATTTCACTTGTTTTGGGTGTTTACAACAGTCAGATGAGAAACCCCACTTAAGAATGCTGGAGAGCTCTGTTTTGTTCTGTTGGCACTATTGTAAGACGTACTGACCTTCAGATTGTCGGGCAGTTCAGATCGGCCGGCGTAACCAGGGTTCATTGTAATGAATACGGCACACGTGGGATCCAGTTTGATCTCTGTGCCCTCAAACAGGAGGGTGTCACCACCCGATTTGATTCCTGCAGAAAAAACAACAATTACTTCCCTGTACCGACTTTTCCTAATGAAATCACAACACAGCGTGCCTCCAGATGCTGTCAAGTGCAGAGCTCCACTCATCGCCCAGACACATGCTCCAGTCATGCGGCTAAGACCTGATAGAGGGTTAAGACCTGATAGAGGGTTAAGACCTGATTAGAGGGTTAAGACCTGATAGAGGGTTAAGACCTGATAGAGGGTTAAGACCTGATAGAGGGCTATGACTTAGTAGATACCTACCCATTTGGATGGTGAGGATCTGTTGCGCAACCACTGACAACACCTCGAGGTCGATGCGATTGAACTCGTCGAAGCACGACCAGGCACCACATGAAGCTAGACCCTATCACGATGGAGTGAAATATGCCATTAGAATCATTACCGACTGGCTTAGCAAAGAGGTGAACTTTTGTATAGAATACTTTCGTGCAAAATTATGCCCGAAGCGTCATTACATTCAAAACACATAGAAACTCGTGCAATATTATTTCTTTGCTTGAGTTTACCACATAATGTCATAAGGTGACTGATAATTTAGTCAAATAATGATGGAATGACTGAGCTCCCTCGCACCTTGAAGAACTTGCCAAGCGCGATGTAGTCCAGCCCATCGGAGCAGTTGAACACGACGCACTGCTTTGCGACAGCCTTGGCCAAGTCCTTGGTTGTCTCTGTTTTGCCGGTACCAGCAGGTCCTTCTGGGGCTCCACCAAGGTGAAGCTGAAGAGCACCGAACAAAGTTCTACAGAAAAGAGGAAGACGCAGATGCGGTTAAAATTACGTCAACTACTTGAGACACCCGTTTCATTTGTTCACAGACATACTAATAGTAGAGTGAAGAAAATGTGTTGTTTTTAAAGCTATACCTGTAACATCGATCAGTAAGTGGTGTAATCACAAGCCGACCAGAGTTGCCGAGGTATTCATATCCATAGGCCAGCTGTGCACTGATCATACGGGTCATCACATTCTCTTCCTGAAATGGCAGCAAGATGGTGTTAGAGTAGGGTGTGCGTGTCGGTTACGGCAACGAGATGGTATAACAGTGGAATGTGTATATGGAATATGATGTTAGAATATCTAAAACTATATGGATATGACAGCAAAATGTTGTAGTCGTGTAGAACTCGGGTGTGTTGAATATCACAACGTGATGGTCTTATAATAGGACTTCGGGTACGAGAGGGTTAAGGAAAAGGACCATGTGTAGTGCCCTGACAAGACGAGGGGAAAGTCATGATGTTGACTGGCGAGGTTCAATAAGGCGATTGTTCCGCGCCGCGTGCCGTTATTCAACAATTATGCTTACTTCACATTTTGAACGTAAGCAGAAGTTACTCAACTAATAATTCCCTTGTCATATTTTATAAAAGAATAAGCGAGTTATCCTACCTCGTAATAGTATCGCAGCTGTGCGAGCCACTCAAAGTCGTCCTCTGAAGTGATTCCTAAGTCACAACGAAACGGGTAAAATGTTAGCTCATACGACATAGCTAAGCCACGTATGCAGACTACATCACTCCTTACTTCCCCCGAAGACCATGGAACGTAGTGTGCGTATTCCAGGTCAAGCCTAGTACGCCAAGTCCATGTTCGCACAGTTCTTTGCTTAATAGATGTGGATACAGAACAGGTATTCACGCACTCGTGCTCCTGGGAGACACGACTGCTACTAATGATCCGACAATGCAAAACATATTTCTGTTGATGTTCATACCTAGCCCACAGAGCTTGAACAACACATCCCTAGCGTGCACATCCAGGACTACCAAGGCTCCAAGGGTTGCACGATTCTGTTTTGACAGCTTGCCTCTCACTAACTCCACAATGTCATCAATCTGAGAATTATTCTGCTCGAGATACGCATCTAACTGCTTCTGTCCTCCTCGGATCGCCTTGTGCATTTCCTCTGTCCAGTAGTACTGTGTGACGCACAGCACCGTCTGACCCGGCCACGCCCGTACCCAATCTACGCGACGCTCGTTCAGATAGGCAGTTGTTGCCTCAAAGATTACCTGTTAAAAAATGTACATTATCAAGCAGATTAGCCACAGTGCTTTCTCCTAAGTCACACATTCCTGGTCTATCTCTCTATTCACTCCCTCGTTTGTGTGTCCGTCTCTCTGTTTGTTCCCTTGTCTGTCTGTTTGTTCCCTTGTCTGCCTGTTTGTTCCTTTGACTGTCTGTCGGTCTAACTGATTATTTGTTAGTTTGTCTCACCTTCCTAACACTAGCGATCATGTCGTCCTGCAGCTCCAGTAGCCACTTCTCCACCTGCCCGCGCGCCTTGGAGGTGGAAATTTCATCCTTTAGCAGCACCACCTCGCCCTCTGAGCTCTTTATATGCGTAATATCAAGCGTGTCGGTGAACTGTAGGCTGGCAATGCCTTCGAAACACTTCTTGAGATGAGGTTGCACCCTGGCCAGTCACAAACAAAATATTGTGAGATAGTTTAGTCTTTTAGCTAGTGCAGTCTTTTCAAAACAAATGGCAACATTTAGGGACATTGGAGACAGGATGATGCACTGCGGTACACACCTGGTTGGGTCTTTTGTTTCCGACAAAATTTCCAGCAACTCGTCGTTGGAAAGGAAAAAGAATCGCGGGAAATAAAGTCTCTTCTTCTCCAGATACTCGTTGAGACCCTGTCACAAGAAAAAAAAAACAGAACGCTAAAATAATTGAAAGTTGCTAAATGAGATTCGCTTGAATTTGTTTTTCTTTTCTGTCAATTGAAGGAATGTTTTTTGCTTGGAGATGTTACCTTCAAAATCAGCTCTAGAAGCTCATTGGATTTCTTCAGCTTTTCGAGCATCTTCTCGATCCCAATAACCGTAAGAACGTGTTTATCCTGCAAACAAAGCACATTTGTAGCCACTTCAGATAGGTGTGGAGCATTACTTGTATTTGCGTTTACTTTCCATTTTCATTGGTCGCAAATTTCAATCAACCGATCACATTTTAAACTGAGCGCAGCTGAACACTAAGTGGTTACGTGCTTTTGGCCGACGGGGAAAACATTAAGCAATAACTTGTAGTTTCTCTCAAATTTGCTCTAAATGAGCAGGAAAGTATCTTGGATGAAATACGCATTAACTAGCACATGTACTTACAACAACAGCGACTTTCATCGTCTCTCGCCAGTTTTTGTCAACGGTACTGAATCGCCTGGAAACAGAGAACGTAGCACAGTCAGTAAAAGATTATACAAGATAGCGAAAGGTGTAGGTGTTGGTGGCCCTAAAGCAATAGTTGCTGCATGGGGGCGGAACAGATTTTTTTTACTTGCTCGATGTTTGTGCTACTGTCGCTGTTCACATTCTCCTACCTTCCCTCCTCAGGCATCTGCGCCATGATGTCAGGACTGCTGAAGATCGGCTCCAAGTAAAGCCACGTGGCCTGCACCTTCAACCACTCATCAATAATCTCTTGGGTCAGGATCAGCTTGCCTTCCCACTCTCTGGAAACGGCGAAAACATTGTAAATAGGTTTTTTAGTGGCTGAAGGCAAAATTAAATTCAATACTCAAAAAATAAGAACGTTTTAGATGCAAACAGAAACGTTATGATAACCAGATTTAGAAGTATTTCGCCGTAGAAATAGGGAAGATATAATCTGTAAGTATCTGACGATGATTATCTCAAGGCGTGGAAAACTAAAGCCTTTTGATGTTCCTTTCGGACCAATGTACGCATGGAAAACACTGAAAAGGCTACCAAGCCGATTCCCCTTACTTGATTTCAGCTTCAAATGGCTTGATGAAAGGCGATCCACGCATCGTTTGCGTCTTGACAATCTGGTCATCAAGGAGGGTCTGTATGTCATCTATAGACGAGAGGATATGTGTGCCTGTCTCGCGATATGGAATCATTACAAACTCGACCTGAAGACAAAAATAAACAGACATCAGTTAAGATTCGGTACAACTAACAGTGGATACTTGGAAATTGCTTGAAATTATATAACAGAAGGGGAACACCCAATACTTTCTTGATGTGGGAGGAAATGTCTGATATTTCACTTTTTATATTTCTTGTTATATTTTCGAAGATCACGGGGGAAGCAGTGTTAGTGTGCATTGCACTGTAGGTAGCACTGCCAACGGAAGAAACAGATTGATTCCATTCGGCGAGCTATAGCGCTATAAGGTATTCACCAGAGTGATGACTAACCTAAAGAGATCAAGTCGCAACAAAACATTCTAGTCCCTTCAGTTGCTATTTTGGGCCGTGCACACATCTTTCCAATCACTTACCGCATCCCACTCGCCCACCATCTTCTCCATTGCCTTTTCAAGAGAGAACTCCTTGCTAGCAGCCTCGCTGATGCTCTCAAATTGAGTGAGATAAGGCTCTAGGTTCATCTCAGCCATCTTGGCCAGATTCATGTCCTCGTCCGGTTTGAGAGGGAAGCCAAGAATCTCGGACATTTGGTCCCAATGGCGGTCCCTCAAGCCGGGATTGAACACAACTTGCACCAGGGGAAGATACTCCTTGAACTCCTCTACCTTGGACTTCATCTGGAAATAGAGTTACTTTAATTAGAATCAGTAAGAACAAATATTGGTTGACGAAACTCGCGGATACAAAACGGGCAACAATGATGCCATAACATTGCTAAGGCGAGCTTGGTTCTGCGATGTTGGCTCTGTTTCATTTTATTATGAAAATCGCAGTTATCATTGACTTACCCTGGCCGCGATTTTCTGCGCTAATGGCATGTCTGACAGTTGTTTCTCCAGCTTGTAGAGACTGCGCCAGTAGTTCCCAGTCTCATTCTCGACCTTGTCAGGGTCGATAGTTCCCCATGGTCCCTCCATCCATTCCCTGGTGTGGAAAAAAAGACACAGTTATATTTAGATACCGGACAAGTCCCCGTCCAAGTCACACGTGCGACGGGACTCTCTGTCCAAGGGCGACGTTCTCACATAACTTGTAACAGAGTGCAGCGAAAGAGAAGTGCGCGCGTAACATGTTGCGGTATCAAAGTGAATCTGATATCTTGAAAACCTGGAACTTGAAAGTATGTAACTATATGAAACACGGATTTGCGTTGCAATTAGCAAGAAAAGTAGTGTTTGCAAAACATGTTGCTACTTTTGACATTCACACGAAAGTGTTCCGTGGCATTATAGCACGGAAGCTATGGCACTGTAAAGAGAATCAAACAATCACGATATTTTCGGAAGGAAAGCGTGTGCAGCTTTCTAGCCCTCCAGTGATTCAGCTTACTCTGGTGCTTTCTTACTTGTATTTAGTCTGGAACTCGACCGTGGTCTCATAAAGCTTCAGGTACGGGTTTAGAGTGTTGATAAGCTGCTGTCTCTGGGGATATGAAGTTACATCCCAGCCAAACGCCTCCTCCTCAACATTGAACGAAACAATCTAAAAGAAACGACAGGAAATTATTTTCAAATAAAAGCCCCCATAAAACATTTCCCAGATTTGACGTTTGAAGCGTTAATTACTTCTTTCGAAACTTAGACATCAAAATATTAATCACAAGATAGCAGCATCGATGCTGATTGATCCAATAAGCCAGAAATATGCCAGAAAAAGAGGGACAAAAAGAATCCCTCGTTTTCCGACTCCCTTTATATTTGGTAGGAGAAGAAGAAGCTACAAGATCAGAAATGACACAATTCGTAACATATTTACGCAGGGGAAAAGTCTACTAAAACGCCTTCAAACGCCTTGAACGCAAACGTAAAATATAAAAATTATACAAAAAAAAACATGCGAACGCATTAAAGATAAATTTTCAGCAGCCACTAGCGTGGCGAGAGTTTCGGAAGTGATAAAGTTTTACCTTTTCAGCGGCAGTTTCCAGCCTTTGGTGCAAGGCCTGTGCTTTCTTCAGATATCTAGGAATCTCAGACATATCTCCGAAAGTTTGGAACTCTTCGAGCTGTTTGGAATAACTATCGAGTTCCTCCACAAATCTTTCTCGCCGCATCTACAGGGAAGGAAAGCATTAGAATATCTACAGAAGACTACGTAAGATGCTCTGCAAGTACCACTGAATGGCAATGTCTAATAATGGTTATATCATAAAGTACTGTCAACCCAAGCACAGAAGTTCGATCGATTGGAGGAAACACTACATCCCAAAGTGCAGTGTTCTTCCAGTCCATCGAACTACAGGCCGTTATGATATCAAATCATCGAAAGTTTGGCAAATTTAAATAGTGCAACTCAACTTAAACCAACGCAGCCTTTTCTAGATAGAGACACAAAAACGCAATTTTTTGCGGCAAAGCAAAACATCACTCAAAAGACAACTGAGAAACTATCGAATAACAGTGTGGACTTACCTTCAAACTGTTTTCATACTGCACGCGGTTCGCATTGACGATTTTCTTGTGCTCCTCGAAAACCTCAGGCATACGGAAGTGCCACTGGAATACGCTGTTATTTAGTCGCATGTCAGCAGGCGCGAAAGACGCGTAGTCGACAAGAAATCCAAGTCTGTTCTTGGTTTCAACCAGCCTCTTTTCCAAGTCAAATATTGTCTCGTTTTCAACCTGTTCAATGTAGTTCTAGGATATACAAAATTGTCGGATTAGTGTGGCGATTCTAAGCAAGTTTCAAGCACGAAGCGCTTTCGGGTTCGGTAATAGTCACTGTTCCAGCATTCTCAAGGCGAGAGAAAATGAAAGGAGAGAAGAGAGAGAGACACTATTTTCTCCTCTCATTTTCTCTCGCCTTGAGAGAAAACTAGCAGGGAAGTTCCAGCAAGGGTATGGTCAGGTATTTATTTGCAGTAATGAGTTAATTTTTGTTTATTGCCCCTTGAAGAAGACACAACGATACTAGCAATATTATTTTGCAACATTAAAAAAAAAGTAACTTCGCTTGAAACGTGTTTTCGCAGACCTTGCAGTACAAAGTCAATCTACCTTGAGCTCCATCAAGTGCTCTGTATTGGCTGGAGATGTCAAAGCTTTCTCGGCAATCTTTTCGTACTCCTCGCATAACCTGTTAAACAAATAATGTGCAAACTCTTTGAGAAGTATGAGTCTGGGCAGAAAATGTACTAAACGCCCGTAGTTCAACAAATAGCACATGCTTCGTTTTTGTTTAAAATTATATGGGCACAAGTCATTGAAGATCGACATGAAGCGTGCGAAAAATCCGCGTTTTTGTTGTCTACTTTGTGCGTTTCTTCCTCAGCTTTTTTATAACAAATAGTTTTGCAGTTAAAAAGCAAATGTGACCCTTACTTCTTGTTTAGCACTTGATGGTCCTTGCTCATTCTTTGAAGCAGTTTGGTTCTCAAACCATCAGCTCTCTTGGCAAGCGCTCTAATGAGTTCATCACAGTGGAGCTCAAACATACCAACACGGATAACCTAAACAACGACAAGTATATTAAGGATTTCCATCATAATAGACACAATGCAACAACTTCAAAACGAATGCAACATACAGAATTTGTTGAACATCTCCATGTTTAAAAAAATACCACAAAAAAAATACTGGCACAATAGTGCTTAAATGACGAACATGACTAATAAAAATAAGAATAGTTGAGATAATAAGATTTGAAGTTGTTTTGATTATGTTAGGTTTCCAGAGCTAACAAATGGGAAATATGGGGAGAAGAACCGTGCATTCATGCAAATTCAGTGTCAAAACTGCATGCAACAAAACCACAAGGTTGCCACACTGTCTATTCACTGCAAGACTAACATGTTTGTTATCACCCAAGAAGCTTCCATCAGTGATAATCTGTTTTAGGAGGGAAGTTTGGTTAGAAAAAGCAATTCTAGTTTACAGGATGAATACTATACAAAGGACTGCTGTATATTAGTTACCTTTCGTGAGTTGTATTGGATTTCATCCACAAGCTTGGCAAACTTCTCAACTTCCTGTTAAATAACACAAGCAGGTTTCAGAGAATGCTAACAAATTTTATTTTACCTGCTATAGACGGTTTATGGTGCAGTCAAGAACAGAATAGGGCTATTTGCGTAAAAAAGATCATGCCTGCATTACCTTAGCAAATCTGTTGAATTTGTGACCCTCAAGAAGAAACTGTTCCACATCAGCTTCAGCCTGCAAGACAATTTCTGATCAGTTGTGGTGGATATTTTGGGATAAATATTGATAGGAAACTCAAAAATGAAATACAAATTCAACTTAAAAATAACTAGGTGTGATCATTATAATTAATGCATACCTTTTTTGAGATGAGATCTTTGTACTTGTCATAAAATTTCAGATGTTCCTTTGGGCCCACCATTTCACGCTCAACAACAGCACAGACCTGTGTAAATGAATATCAAATTTTACAACAGAAAAATAGGAGAGAAGTGAATGAAATTGGAGAAGGACAACAATGAGGAAGGATACTGACCTTTGCTTTGGCATCATTGACAATTTCCTCTGAAATGACTGGTTTCAGTGTCTTCTTGGTTCCAGACTGGAAAGAAAAGAAAAGCAAGGCCATTCACCTCATGTATTCTTGATATGCGAAACCATTTCCCATACAATTACTGTATATTTCACCTCAAACCCCTTCCATTGGGAGGGGTATGGATAATTTCTGGAATCACACATTTTGTAAAACCAAAAACAAATGTAGCTCCATAGCAAACCAATCAGAAAATAAGGGTAGTTGTTATTCTGTTCACAGTTTGTTTTTGGCAGTTTCTTACCCATTCTGAGTACAGCTTGGTTTCTACTACGCGTGGTACCACCATGACTGCTTTGTTCATCACATCATACACATTCAAAAGAACAACCTAGTAAAACAAAAACTAAATGATCAGCATATAACACACTAATATACTGTATACTGACTTTTATTGATCATAGCGCAATATTATAATTAGCAATGCCTTATCTTAGTGCTCATCATAGAGGGCTGCTTAGGGATTACCTCAAAATCTTTAAAATCCGGCTCAAACTTGACAGTGTCACCCTCCAGAACAAGTCGCATGATAAAGCCTGGATGTTCTAACACTCTGATTGATGACTGTAAAAAAAAAAAAAACGTTTTTAATAATTAAAAATAAAAAGGTTCAAATTAACAGCAGTCACATAACCCAAGTTGATTTTAAGACAAATCTAGAGAAGCAACTAGTGTAACTTACTTCTGGGGGGCAGAACAATGTTGTATAGTCAGCAATGGAATTAAGAGCCAGTGCCTGCAGTTGATTAGTCATCAGAACAGCAGCAGCATTGAAAAATGCCTCCAGTCTCTTGGCATTTTGGTTGCTAGGGACCTGTTTACGCTTGTTGCCTTGGTAATAAATATTCTGTACTTCAGGAAACCACCTTGAATGGAGAAATACACACGGACATGTTATTTTCAAGAATTGCATAAACCAGTTAAAAAAGAGATGTGCTTAACTTACTTTTTCAGCAGTGTTTCCTTGGCAATTTCAATGTGTCTCATGACAACATTCTGGAACATGGCAAGCTCAAGTGCTTCTGGTCTCAATTGGATATCAGATTTGTCTACCAGCCTTAGAGTTCTACAAGATATAACAATGGAAAATTGATAATTGTCTCAAGATATTGTGAGTCGTCCATCCCATCATTGAGTTATTATTTGCTACTGCTGGAATGTGCGATTCCAGAAAAAACATCCAGAGGATTAGAAATTCCAGAGGGGTGGGACAATTTGCCTTCTAATTTGCCCATACAAAACCAAAGTGGAAACTCCACAGAGTGGGATGGGGGTCATACTTCAGCTCCCTTCCATGGGAGGGGTATGGATATTGTATGATATCATTCACAAATGATGCATCTTCTGACATCATCATGTTTTGGTATTTCCTATCAAAAAGTAATTTTGTCATTATTGACAATATTGCTAGCATTTAGTGAGAGAAAGTTCAATCGTACCCAAATGTCTTATGCCACAGATCCAGGACTCCTGCCATTGTGGGGTTAGTGACAAACAGATCTTGCTCCATTGCTGACCCTGCAGCAACATATGACTTGTACCAGGGTTTGGGAACCTGCATAAGCCTGAAACATAACAGGAAGTTATAACATCAAACTGACTGTAATATCCTCACACATAAATGCAGCCTCAAGCTAATCAATGGCTTAAATAATTATTAATGACTTTATAATGTTTACATACTCTTTTCTGTGCTCGAGAACCTCCTCTTTATTGTCATCTTCCTTCTCTCTTGGATCCTTGAGGACAAAATCAACTAGAAAAGAGATAACAGACAGCTTACAGTGGCATGGTTTTACAGACAATAACATTGTAGGAAACATTTTTTGTATGCAACCTCTCTTTGCTTATCTTTTTGGATTGATAAGTTGTCAGTTTGTAGTTAAACTTGTTACAATTTTAGGTCCTTGGTATATAGTGACCACATTAGTATATTACCTATAGCTTTCTTGACACTAAGCAGGTAATCTTCTTTCATCTCATCAGATAGATTCTCAATACAAATATCTAGTCCATCCTGAAAAAAGGCAAATATCCATTTCGTTATCACCCCAACTGATAAAAAATTGGGACACATACTATATTACTGAATACAATGTTGAACCATTTCTACTCATTTGTTGATAGAAGCACCAAGCAGCCTACTTCCCTTTCTGGTTTGAACACTTATGTCCTAGCTGGGGTGTATCCCATGCAGATGGACTAATTGAAATGGGGGTGATGGTGGGCAGGGGCTGCTTCTATTGTCCATCAAGTAACTTATGTTTTTAAGCCTTCCTTGGTTGAGAAACATACAGACTGCCAACTGTACCTTGAGTCTTTTTGGAACAAGATTCAGAACATGGTCTAGCCAGGAGTCCTCCATTGGAGCAACATGTTCTGTATCAATGCCATTGTGGATGTAATAATAATAACGCTGTACAACAAAACAATAAAACAGAGTGAGTAACATAATGCTTTGTTAAATATGCAGCCATAAAATGCAGACCAAGCTGCAGATAAATAACATTGAGATGCCAACACTTGACTAATTACTTTGTCAAGTGAAATAAGAACAAATTGTTATTACAACTACGCATGTTGCATGATGGTTCAAATTCTTACCAAAATATCCTTTTCTGCTGTGGTTGGAGATCCTGTCCTTTCTAGTGGTGGTAACTCAGCACCGGCAGATGAAGGTCTTGGGGGTGGGGAACTACCATCTTGCCTGAACATAAAACAATTCACATTAATACAATCTAAAATAAATCCTCTTAGCACCCAGCATTTTTAAAGAGATGCACCTTTCCTCCTAGTTAAAAATGGGGTTCTGCATAATCCCAGGTGGGATCCTGTTCATTAAAGTGGGATCCTCATAGAACTTAGAATCTCACCAATTCCAGGTGGGATCCCATACCTTCAGGTGGGATAATGCAGATCTTCTAAAGCTGGGATCCTTGTCTGGATTCACCAGTGCATCTCCAAAATCTGCATCATAAGCACTTTATAGTTGGGATCCAATACCATCAGGTGGGATCCCATTCGGGAGACCCACATTGGATCTCATGTTTTTTATGCAGATTTTCTAAAGCTGGGATCCTTGGCTGGATCATTAGCACTTTATAGTTGCATTTCAAAGTTGTATCTACTAGTACATGCACATTGATAGATTACTTACATGATTATGTTGACAAGTGCACTTCTGAAAGCCTCTCTGTCTTTCTTTGGAGCATACGAAGGAGCCTGTGGTTTCTTGCCATTAGGGGGTACTGGGGAAGGGGGAGATGCCTGTCATTTGAGACATCCCATGTTTTGCTTCGTAAATGCTTGGACTTCTTGGCATAGCCATTAATTCCACCGTCAGCTTCTGCTTCTCCCTGTCTCTTGCTGCTTAGCTGGAATGAAGGAGGTGCTTGTTGCCAAGCTGGCTTTGATCGTGTTTCTGGCAATTGTGGTAGAAATCTGATAGGGGAGTGAGGATCTTTTCCTTTCTGTTTATGACCACCCTATAACAAAATACACATTGCAACAAGTCATTAGTCTATACAAAATACACATTACCACCCTATAACAAAATACACATTGCAACAAGTCATTAGTCTATACAAAATACACATTACAACGTTGTAATGTAGTCATTAGTCTATAACAGACAGTCCTGGCAGAAATATTATACTTCCAATTTTATGACAGCCTAAAACAACTGATATCATCCGAATAAAAGGTACAGAAAGAGGGATTTACTGAACATGGAATCTGGGATCAAGGTCGAGTACATCTCAAGCTTTATACAGTTGCTTCAGAAACTTCTTCTTCTTGATTGAAATGTTATGCAAAATTATGAAATCTGAAACCAGTTGGGTGGACTCGAAATGAGCGCGAAATTGCAAGTTCTTCATCTTTGGATTTTCAGTTTTGTGGTGCCAATTATCCTCAAGAAAATTTATCCCATATTGTTTGAGATCGCTTGGAGATCAGATACATACAAAATACCACTGCTCGGGCCATGGACTTACCGTTTGGACATCCATGTTTATTTCAACTTCTGCTTGCTTTGCAACCAAAATTATCACATAAAATCCATGGCAGATCTATATTATTACTATTTGAATTTACACTACAGCTATTCATGTACGAATATTATATGTTTTCCCCGCGAAAATCGTAGAAAAACGATATAAAATGAAGTTCTGTCAAATCCCTTTGGAGAAAACTTTTACATTCGCCATCTTTGTACGAGAGGTTTCACTAATCCTCGTTGTCATGGCAACCTGTGTATACTTGTACCCAAGCTCGCGCGCTCAATGCAAGAACGCCTGGCAGATATTCACTGTATAAGGAATGACTTCAATAAATTCACACCTACGTCACCAGCCGGGTGTAGTGGCGCACGCCTGTAATCCAGCTGCTTGGAGGCTAGAAATGTTGAACGGCTTGAGGAGTGGATTCCTGCTGGCTGTCGAACTATGTCGATCGGGTGTCCGCGCTAAGTCGGGCGTCAATATGGTGACTTGGGAGGAGTCTCGAGTCACCAGGTTGGTTAAAGAGGAGCGTACTGGCCCAGGGTGGAAACACAGCAGGCAAAAGCTCCCGCGTTCGACAGTAGTGGGATAGCATCCGTGAATAGGCGGCAGTCAACAGCCTCTCCGACATAGTCGAACACATCTCTTTTTTGTCTTTCTTTCAAATTGGTTTTCTCTTTTTTATGTACAGACATATCGACTATTGCAGAGACTCACCTAGAGACTACAGTCAAGTAAGATTATTTTTGTATATTTTAATTATTTTTATATTATTCACTTTTTTATTTCTTCATTTATTGTATATACATAAATTATATATTTTTAATGTTACTAGTTTTTAATTAATGTATATATCTTGTATTTTTAGTGTTTAGAGGACCACAAGTTTATTAGTACTGTGTACTATTACGTGCATCCTCTATAAATAAAGTTTTATCTATCTATCTATCTATCATCTTTGCCAAAATTTTGTCTTGGCAAGCAATCGCAGAGAATTCAATGTTTTTGTTTTACTTTTGAGATGTCTGATTTTTTTCTTTTTCGTCGAAAAACCCAAACCTGAGTCATTTACTCGTATTTTACACTAGATAGTCGAAAGAAAATAATTTTGCAGCTAGAAATTTTAAGGAAAACTCGATTTGCAGAGAATTATTTTTAATCGAAGGCACAGAGAGTCGGCAGCGCTCGGCAGCGCAGCCTTGATCTTCTTTCTCGCATGCGCATAGAAAAGGTTTATTATTCGGTCAGCGGTTGTTCCCTTAAACAGAAACTTTCTCTGGTCTTGCACCACCATTCGGATTCGATTCTTGTGTGAATAAATCTGTTTTTTGGTGAGAGAAAAAGTGGATATTGTAAAAAATGATGTAATTGACTGACAACGAGAATAGCGCCAGGCCGTAGGTGAGTAATATGGCATTACAAAACTTTTACAAAACAGTTCTTTTTACAAGAGCTGCGTTTATCCATTCAAAGACCGAATTCGTACTTCTTGCTCGACTATAAAAAGTCTAGAGGATTGAAGACCTTTAATGAATCTATATTTTGTATTTTAGCAAGAGAATTTTAGTGAATATCCTTATTCAGTTACATTTTTTCTTTTGATTTGATTTGCTTGTTTGTTCATTAGAATTGCTACTGTAACACATAATGGAAGAAGGCACAGAGGGGCACAAAGAGGAACTAGCTACTGCTAGTACTAAACCCAATAAGACTTCCGGTGCTTCCAATGTGGATAGTCCTGAGTTTGATAAGCATCATCATAAATCCATGTCAGGAACTGGTATGACACAGCAGCAAAGGAAGCAAGGTCAAGCAAAACAACAGTCACAACCTACAAGTCGTGGTGACTTCAGAGAGAAAAGACAAACTAACAGAGAAGATGAGGTGATAGGCTGGTTAAACAAGAGGCTGACAGTGTCAGAACATGGTGCTGCTGGACCAGCTAGTCAAGAAACTGATTCAACTGATAATGCTGCAGCCATGGCTCCTCAAAGACAACAAAAAGGAGCAGCAAGTGGAAGGGGAAAGCAAAAGAAATCAAGAGAAAGAATGCAAAATTATAAACAAGGTCATATCCCTGATAATGTTCAAGGAGAGAGTTCAGACACAGGGAATTTACCTGGTGATAAAAATTTTCCTGGAAAAGGTAGAACTGTTGGAGAGCAAACAAGGCGAGGGCAGAAAAATAAAAATGAAGAAATGCAAAATTTTGATAATGATGTGCCAACAAGGGATCTTGAAATGAAAGGGCAATATCCCAGGAAGGGAAGGGTAACAGGAAGACAGCTAGATCACAGGGGAGGTGCTAGAGGTGGCCCTCACCCGAGAGGTGGTCCTCACCCTAGAATTGCTCCTCACCAGTGGTCTGGTAGCTACATGGATGGTTATCAAAATAATTATGGCATGTATTATCCAGATAATGGGTATTATAATGGTACATACAATTATGGACCTCAACCTATGTTCCCCTATTACCCTGAGCAATACTATAATAATAATTATGGACACCAGATTCCAAACCAAAGACAGTACTATAATCAATCTGGAGGGAATAATAATAGGAAAAGGTTTCAAGGTAAGCAAGGGTTGAATATTTCTAGTAAACCACTTCAAGGTGACCACTCGGCACAAGGGGGAGCATTGACTGAGCAGCTGATGGACGAGTCTTACGAGTGTATGGTCTGCTGCGAGAGAGTCCGCTGTAGTGCTGCCATCTGGAGTTGTCAGAACTGTTATCATGTCTATCATTTGAAATGCACAAGGAAATGGGCAACTTCTTCCACTGCTGTTGTTGAAGGTACAGGCAAACAGTATCACAGGGATGGGGGAGCTGGGGTGGGCCAATTTTCAATATCAGCAATAAAAAGATAAATGGTGGGAAGAGAGGGTTAAAATTTAGAATCTTAAATTTCATTCCATCTACAGGGCTCGAAATAAAAAGGTATTCAAAGTCACAATTTGGAGACTTGCTTGATGAGTTTTAGTTGCAAAAAAGAGAGTTCCAAATTGCACAATTGTTGGCAAACCTTGAGAGATATCTACAAAACTAGTCAATATTTTGTGACTGATATTATTTTTTTTTGTCACAAAGTGAACAATTCTGGTTGCTTTTGTGGCAGGTACAGTAACAATTTTTGGCTGTGTTCTATCCTTTCCCATTTCAAATTAACCTACATTTTGACATTGTTATAATTTCATCTTCAGGAGAAGATGGAGGATGGAGATGCCCTGCATGTCAAAATATTTCCAAGGCTGTACCTAATGCTTACTGGTGCTTTTGTGGTAGGTTCAACTCCTTGCTTTGTAGCATATAATCGCCTGTCTTGTTACCTGAAGCAAAATAAATTTTAATTGACTTGTTTCTTCTTCAGGCAAACAGAGAGACCCTAGATGGAATCCAAGAGAAGGAATCACGCCACATAGTGAGAATGAATCCTAAGAAATCCTAATTTAGTGCATTGCCGACTTGATATATTCCTCTTATAGGAGTGCAGTGTGGCAATAGGATAGGTCATCACTATGTAATGGTAGCATAATTATTTTTAAATTTTCAGTCAGCTGGCTAGAGTATCTGCGCCACAATAAGAGTACCAGTAATCTTTTTCAGGGCCAAGAACCAGCTGTAATACATTTGTATAATAGTCTCTTGTACTTAGTATTCAACTGTTTTACTTCTACAGGTTGCGGAGAGCTTTGTCAAAGACCAAGAGAATCATCAGAATGCCCACACAAATGTAACCAGTAAGTGAGCTAGTAAATGCAGGGATGTCAACTGCCCCGGTTTTGCTGGGAGTCTCAAGATTTTTCGCTTCGTCTCACAGGAAAAATTCAAGACGACTGCCATACATTTTCTGTATTCCTTCCAGGATTTCTCCTCATTATTTCAAGGCAGTTTCCAGATTATTGAAGTCCATGGGTTGACGTCCCTGTTAATGTCAAAATAGAACCGATTTCATGTGACTGTAGTGAAACCATCTCTTTAATACAAACACTTGTTTTTCAGGTTGTGCCATCCAGGACCTTGTCCTAGCTGTCCAGTTACTGTATCCAAGCCTTGTGAATGTGGCAAAACAACGTATCCTTTATGGGCCTATTTTATAGACCCTGAAGATTATTTTATGTAGCAAAGATATTTTTACAAACAATTAGGACCTTATAGTAGGTACTAAGGATCATAAAACCACTCAGCCCTTTTCGACAAAAATGATAATGACTGATGGATATGAGCAGGAGGTATATCAGCAAGATATTACTGTAGCTTCCAATTTAAATAAGAATATCCTTAATGTAGAACAGACAACATATCCGTTGTGGTCAGTCCTCTGTAGTGCTTTGTACTGATATGTGCAGTAAACCACTAAACTGTGGTATCCATGCATGCCAGCAAGTTTGTCATAAAGGTACTGAAATAGTGTATGGCATGGTATCAGTGGTCGAATAGAGTATGGCATTCTCTTTAATACTGCACAAGGAAGGTACTCCCCATAACGAATACCTTGGATGCTTGTCGGGAATTCTAATTTTAACCATAAGTGATCACAAAATGGGTGTGGCTGGCAAAACATTTAACCTTAAGAGATGGCAAACCAGGTGTAGTCCAATGTGTATGGACAATATAGCTACTATGTTATCTTACTAAACAGAAAGTATCAAGCTTGCTATCTGAGATTAATGAAAAGTAATATTTAGTGTTCTGTTACCAGACACCACTCACACAAGACTCCCTTAGGGATAGCAGACTCGAACATCATCCCTAAGGGAAAGCACTTGGACCAATTTTATACCCCAAGAGATAGGACGAGCATTACCGGTATTTTTAAGGGGAGTATTCCCCCCCCCCCCTCTCTACTCACCTCCCTCTCCTGGGGCCCAATACAGGTGTATACCATAGTACACCTAGAAATTATTTCCTTTTATGCGTAACATATTATGAGTGAAATTTACTTGACATTTTCTTCCATTTATGGAAGTGAAATGCACAGAGCCATCGACCCAACAAAACACTGTATCTTTTAGATCACTCAGTGTTTATTGTATTGCCTTCTTTTCTAGGACCATGTAGTGAATGTGAGGTTGAAGAGTCGCAAAGTAAGTTTAATGTGTCAAAGTTTTAGTTTGCTTTCAGATATTGTGCTTGTGTTATCAGCACTCTTGATATTTCTTGTCTTCTTGCTTAATTTTAGAATGTTACTGTGGGAAGATTAGCAGGCAATCCAAATGTGGCACAGGTAATGTACAGAACACCAGGTTATCATGCCCCCTTAGGTTCTGTCTGAAGTTGTGTCTGTAGAGTCATCCTAAAATGAACCATTGGCAACATTAAACAAGGTGGGGGAGGGAAATTTGACAGTGTATTAACTACTTGCAACTTTGATTGTATTACGTGCACTGCAATTACCAGGCAATGACAGTACAAGGCCTTTTCATTGATTTATCCATCATTTCTTTCTTTCAAGGAGATCCTGATGTTGTGGATGAGAAAACTGGCTATTTTTCATGTGAACAAATTTGTGAAAGGCAGGTGTTTGTTGATGAAGTAACTTCTGTATTTGTTAGTTGTTGTTCTCCTTGACTACAGTCAATGCGTGAGGGGTAGACTGTTATTTTGGCTTGATCTTGTCACACAAAATATAGCCCACTTCACTTTGTTTGTTTGTCTTTCTGTTGTTTTTTTTTCTTGTTCAAGTACCCTTAATTTGTTAGCTGCTTTACTGCAAAATTAAATTTCATTTTGTTCATCATACACAGGCCACTAGATTGCTGTAACCATTCCTGTGAGGTGGTCTGTCACAAGGGTCCCTGTGAGGTATGCTGTCTGAAGCCCAACCTTGTCAATGACTGCCCATGTGGCAAGACCCCACTCGATGCTATTCTTGGTGAAGACAATCCAAGGAATTCATGTCTTGATCCAATCCCAACTTGTGGGAAATATGTGGAAAGATTTTACCCTGCAGCCCTAAACAAGGTGTGTGTGGTATTGGAGAATGATGCAGTATTGTAAAATATTCAATATGACATTATCCTTTTAGGGTGTGGCACTATTGTACCCCAACTATTCACCTCATGTCCTTGTGGCTCACTTGTAGGCCGGGGCATTCCTTCAATAGGAATGGTTTGAATGGTGTGCGCAAATGTACAAATTGTTGTGCAATGCAAATTGCTTATGATTGTGTGAATTTTAGTGCACTTGCTTATTATACTTTGTATATTGCTGGTGCATCCCTATGGCCAGATTACATTTCAAGTGAGCAAAACTTAGTGATCATAGTCAACCTTTAGGTTGTTGTTGTTTCTGTATTACCTGCTGATTCTCCATTATTTTGAGCCATGAGTTGACTCATGACTGGATATTGTATGTTTTGTAGGAGGTCCAAAGTCCAAGCCTCACACATGTCAGCTGGCTTGTCACTCTGGAACATGTGGACCATGCGATGGCAAATCAACCATTAGATGTAGATGTAAAGCAACAACTAAGGTGACTGAAATTTTAATAATGTGCCAGTATTGAATATCCACATTTAAGCTATAAGTGCTGCTGCAGGGGCACCAGCAGGAGGTGTGAATGATCCCCCTCCTCTCCCCTCCCCCTTCTATGCATGTAATATTAATTAACAGTTGATTTGTTCCCTTTTCCTAGGAAATAAAGTGTAGTGAATTATCTTCAGAAGGTAAAAAAACATGGCAGCTCTTTTATTCATATATCATTTTACCCCATTTTACATATAATTTTCACACTTTCTTTGAAAAAACGAAAAGATTAAAAGGATGACAATCTCTTTCGTTCTGTAGAACTTCTTTGTGAACAGCGATGCAACAAGAAAAGGCAATGTGGAAGGCACCGATGCAATCAAAAGTGTTGTATAGTAAGTTGGCAGTGTATCAACCAAGCCCAAATAGTATGTATTTCTGCCAAAGGGGATCCCTGCAAAGTTTAATATAGGCTCAACCAATACCTTGGGTCTTTGAAATGCTAATCCAATTCTTGCATTTCATGTGCTCAGTGCACATGGCTGAAAAAAAGCCCAAAAATGAGGATGACTGAAAATTAGTGCACCAACTCATTATTTTTCATCTCAATCTGAAGTTTGTTTGTTTGATCTGCTGATTGATAGGACCCAGACCACAAGTGCGAGTTGACCTGTGGCAAAAAGCTGCGTTGTGGTATCCACACATGTGATGAGCAATGCCACCGAGGTTACTGCCCTTCGTGCTACATGACTGGTGAGTCAAGCGCTGCTTCTATATAAGTCATTTAAAGATAATTCAACAATGTAGTATAGTTTAGCCTATGCTAAATTCTACTAAAATTGGGCAAATGAAATGAATGAATTTATCTTAGGTTTTGATGAGCTGACATGCTACTGTGGTGCAACGATTCTCTACCCTCCCATCCCATGTGGAACATCTCGACCAGATTGTCAACTGCCTTGCTCCAGGCAACATCCATGCCAGCATCCGGGTAGGTCATGCATTGATGTTTCTTTTATTTTCCTGGTAACTCATAATCTTGAAACAAAACGTCCAAGGACATTTAACAGATCATCCATCACTAAAAATGAGAGGGTAAGAGAAACTGAGCAAACTCTTTATTCTCGTGCTGTATTAGCCGCAGTCTACATCACAATGGATAACGTTCATAGGATGATGAAAGTGACAAAGAGCAGCTCAAGGTGGTGGCGAATCTGAAGCATGCAGTTCTATACCAAAATCCTATTAAACAAGCAAAGAATATTAGGTTGATGTGTCCATTAGGACCTCTAGAGATCCTGTTATATAGAAGATCACCAGTAAGACAATTTCATGTCTGTTCTAAACCTGTTTTAAATGCGCAAAGATGTCAGGGACGTGATTTGTTTTGTGGAGTTTTTCTAAGATGTGCTACTTGAATTTCAGTTAGCCACACTTGTCATAACGAGGATGAATGTCCGCCATGTGCCAAGTTGACCAAGAAGATGTGCGCTGGTGACCACGAGGTAAGTGCACGCAGGCATTCCCAAAAATTTCGGAATTGAAGCAGTGTTACAATTATGTGTACAAATATTATTGGTTTTGTCTTACCTGGGGTCTTACCCCAGGCGAGTCAAGTCAAAGGCTGTTCAGTCACTCACCTTTTTTCACCTGTTTTCTAGTTACGTCACAACATCCCTTGTCACGTTACCGACGTGTCATGTGGTGTCCCTTGTGGCCGTCTCCTGCCGTGTGGTCACAAGTGTATTAGGCTTTGTCATAAGGTAAGGATTGCGTGACAGACAGCTTCTCGTGGTAACATGCCAGACAACGGTCCGGAGGTCGAAATCACGCAAGGCTAACCGCTTCGACAAAAACATGGAAACAAACTAAAAATGCAATCAAAACAGGTAGAGTTCAAGCCTGTGGGTTGCAAATTTCACGTGACGTCTAAAAAATTGTCACGTGACCCCTAGGCTTGATGCCTTTCAGCCATTCAAACAGTCAGTGCTTAGTCACATGTCAAATTTTTGGTCATCACGTGATATAAAACAGCGACCCGTGGGTTCGAAATTTCAACGGCGCGATTGAAACTCTACCTGTCTTGATAGTAATACCAAATGCACTTCTCCTTGTTTTTAGCCCCCTTGTATAGCAGATCAAGAACAGTGCAAACAGCCATGTTCACAACCACGGAAGGAGTGCGATCACGTGTGCGGATCACCATGTCACACGGGTCAGCCATGTCCACTCGTCCTATGTAAGGTCAAGGTAAGGAAGCCATGAAAAATAAACAACTATTGTGTGCGTAATTTAAAGGCCCGCCATCGACCTGTTTTTCGTCTGCTCTGATTGGTTAATAGTCCGCAAAGGCTGTCAGTTGATAATGAGCCTTTAACCTGATAGGCAGCCGCTACTCGTTGCTCCCCCGAGTTTCGGCGAGCGCCGAGCCGCCTATGTCACGCACCAAATTGATGAGGTCCTTTCCTTGGCTTGATAGAGCTCTGCAGGAGGTCAGCCGTCGTAGTTTTGATGGTTGAGTGGACGGCATCGTATCCAACATTAACATGTAATCCATGTAATCCATTCGCTGCTGAAAACGTTGATGAAATTTGTGCCAGAGCATGACATTGACATTGTGAACCAAAGTCTCAACAATGCGACTGTTCATAATTTCACATGCTTTTCTGTTGGCGACTGTTGTCTTTGGGGAGCTAATTCTTCTTTGCAACTGCAGTGGCTGCGGGATATTAATTTCGACTACATTTTACACGGGATCGGCCTTAGATTGTCGTACTGCGTGGCGTGGTGCTCCGCTGATGCCGACCTTTGATCCGCGCCATAACACCATGTCACTTTTGTTGTTCAGATCACTGTCACGTGCAAGTGTGGGCGAAGATCAGAAGAGGTTCAGTGCCTAAAGGGCGGGGACAAGACAAGTACTTCATACCAACGGTAATTACTTATAATGTTGACATGTGTATAGCGTACTTTTAGCTAGCCTGGGTGACAAATTGCAGTGGTTGTAACGTGGGCGTACTTTTGAAATGTGCATATGATTAAGGATAACCTCACTGATGCGATAAAGATCACTTTACTGGCATGGAAAAGTATAGCCTCCTCCGCAGGCACGGTCTTTTTGTGGCGTGTTTTCGGCTCTTTCGCGTTTTGCAAGATTTGGGCTTCCTGTGGCAAGCGCAAGTGCCCAGTCTTCGCCCCAGCACAGCAACCCCGCGCTCTGTACTTTGTTTTACTTTGAGGCTAGGCAAGGTAGTGTCTTTCGCAAAGTGTTTCGTTGTCGCGCGGTGTCTTAGACAGTCGACTTGTGGTACCGCTAGAGCAGATCTCGTATGACTGTGAAAACATTACGGCGCGAACCATTCCGTGTCCGCGCCGTGACGGTACTGTGCTGCGTCGTGTCAAACGTTTTGATTGGTTGATCGGTCATTTCGCGCGATGTGATTGGCTGAATGTTCACGAGAAGGCGAGGTTCCGTGCCGTGCCGTGTCCGCGCCGTGACGGTACTGTGCTGCGTCGTGTCTAAGCATTTTGATTGGTTGATCAGTCAATTTGCGTGATGTGATTGGCTGAATGTTCACGAGAGCGCCGTGCCGGCGTGCCGTGTGTCATGCTTCTTCACAGTGGGAATGTTTTTATCATCGTAGTTGGACGACGGAAGCTCTTGCTAGCAAGATGAAGAACGTCCAGTTAGGACAGACAGTAGACCTCAGTGGAATACTGATGGATGACCTCTCAAATAGACAGTAAGTTCACTAAGCTATTGTTGACAATTGTTGTTTTGGCGCGTCTAGCTTCCTCCGCAGTCATCTCTACGTACAGAAAAGATAAAATAGTCTCCTGCGCAGGTGTCTCGAGTGTTTTTGGTTAGGGGTTTTTGTGTGTGGTTTGGGCAAGATCACGAAAGGGTACGAGTTCCGGTTCCGTTTATATACTCGCCCTCAAATAAAACCACAGGAATCCACTTGATAAGAATAGCTGTGCATCTGGAGGAGGCCTTTCTACGTCTTTTAACTGGGCTGGTTGAAATTACAATCAGCAAACACTGAATCCTTAAAAACCTCAAGCGGGCTGACCAACCCAGAATGCATTCGTAAATCCAAGGCGTCGAAGACACATACTAAAGTCCCTGGTCAGGACGATGAGACGATAAATTATTTCTTTTTTTTTTCAGGATAGAATGTAACGAGGATTGTGCTGTGTATGAAAGAAACAGGTAAAGTCAAGAGAGTTTCAGAAAGAATTGACAAAGTCAAAGGACTGTAACAGTAGCGATTGCTACTATATTTATGGCCATTAAAACTTCCTTGTCGTCCCATATTTCGATTTTTCCTTGAAAGAATTTAAGATATTGAAATACACATTTGATCGAGTGATGGTGTGTTTGCAGGAGGTTGGCAGAGGCGTTAAATATAGACCCAGAAGACTCGCCCTTCAAGAATTGGGTGACATTTTCCCCTTCACTGCTCAGCGATGCAAAGCAAGTTGAAACATTTGATGCACTTTATATTTGTCTAGCCAAGCAATGGAACTGACAAATAGATTAATACATTCTCTGTTCTTGTTCAGGCCAACATTGAATTCGTCAAGTCGGTAGAGGAGGCGTTTGACGAGCTTATTCAAGTTGCTTCGAAGGTATATGTTTGATAACGCGACTGGTTCAGTCGATGTGGAATTGTGTGGGTCAACTCAGGAAGGCTTAGCCTGCTTGCAGGCGGTACTCGGTCCGTTCGATGATCGGGCGCCATCTTAGCGAAGTAGTCCACATGACGATACCGAAATAAGTAATCAGATGAGCTAGGAAGATTTATGCCTGAATTTTTCTCGGGGATCGCATGACGCAATCTTTTCTGGTGACCCGGCAAAACGTTAGTTGTAAAGCCCTTTTTCGTGAACTACCCAAGTGTTTTCTTTTCACCGATCATATGTGCACCTTGTCAATGCATATCACAAGTCTACTCTTTGGAATCACTGACGGGCTATCTCGTTTACAGATACAGTCGGGTCAGCGGTCGCACTCATTCAGTCCCATGAACTCGAACCAGCGGCGCATTATTCACGAGATGGCGGCTCATTATAACTGTACCAGCCGCAGTTACGATCTGGAACCCAAGCGAAGCACAGTCATCACCGCCAACAAGTGAGTCGGCCTGTCTAGCGGCCGTGTATTTCGACCGTTTGGAGTTCCCCCATGATGAGGACAAAACCCTTTCCTTTCCCTATTAGAAGACGTTTACTTCTAGAAATCTCAAAATAATCATGTACAACTAGATTTACCAAATTCAATCGGCGAAAATATCCCACTTCATTCCCTACTAAATGAGCCCATGGAAATTGATGCTTTCTCTGGGTATGTTGCTAGGCTGACAAAATGGAGGCTGACTGTAAAATACCATCCCAAAATTCGATTGCATTCGACGTGGGCATCTTGTCACAAAGTAACGGTTATTAACTTTTGTCATATGTCTACTTCAATTAACGTTGCTCATGAAACCATGTATCATGAACCATGCTTGTCAAATTATGCGTCATGTAGTCAGTGCCTCCATATCATTGAGTGTTCTTACTGTAGTTTGTTTTGCCAAATTCGAATAAAAAGCTACTTCATTATGATGCATCGTTCGACATGGTTTGAGGAGCAACGTTAATTGAAATATGTCAATGGACTACTTTTCAGGGATTCGAAAGTGCCACCATTGATTCTATCAGCTTATATAATGCGCCAGAAGAACCCACCCCCTCCGACTCCAGTACCTTACCTGCCTACAACGACTAATGATAAAGCCAGGTACGCCACTAAGCTACAGTAACTATTGCCTCGTAACCCTACACACTACGACCATTACTCTGATTCACTTATCACTCTTGTGTCCTCGTAACCCTACACACTACGACCATTACTCTGATTCACTTATCACTCTTGTGTCCTCGTAACCCTACACACTACGACCATTACTCTGATTCACTTATCACTCTTGTGTCCTCGTAACCCTACACACGACGACCATTACTCTGATTCACTTGTCTTCATCCATCATGGCAAGGCAAACGTTTTGTGTCCCCTTTTGTATCGTGCTTATTCACTCCATTGGAACCCTACTCTATTTGAGTTCTAACTCTAACTTTATTTTACAGGACCACAAAGGATGCGAAGTCGGCAACGAAGACCAAGTCATGGGCGCAAGTTCCAGATTACTTTGCTGACGACTTTGAGGACTAACATAGCGTTATGATATGCTAGTTCCTCTTTCGTTAGCGAACACAATTTGAATTCTAAATTAAGACTAGACTTTCTGGCCCCTTTCCGAAATTTTTCCTTGGGTCCCCTGTGGTTCGCCCAAGCAACCCTTGTATTGCGCGTCACTTGCGTCAGTCACAGTACTGTAACGAGATTTGTTGCTATAGCTACAGTTGCTATGTCTGCTACTGGAACTAAATGTTATTTGACTTGTGAGACGAACTACGGAGTACACTTTAGTAAATGCGCCTTAGGGGTTGTTTAGGCTGTGTCACGGTCAACACTTTTCAGGAGATGGGATCTCTTGCTGATAAAAGGTCATGGGTTTCTAAAGATGTTCGCAAAGCGGACACTGTTCACAAATATCATATTGTGTGTATGTGTTCCTTGTGCGGGTGGAGGGTTACCGGTATGTAACGGGGAGCTTTTGATTATTATCTTAAAACTTTACACAGTACCTCAGACATAAAACCGGTGCATGTCATTAGTGTCTTTAATGTGTTATGTATTATAATAAGTAGAAAGTTCACATTGATACCCAAATAAAAATATATTTTGCCTTTTGTGATACTTCTTTTGTTTTGCCCATCAGTCCTATAACGGTTAGAGAACAACCAATGCCCGGGAAGGGGAGATATTTAGTTTTGGTGACTATAGTCAGAGGAGTAAGCGCATTTGATTGCGTTTGGCAAAGTTGTCTTCGTGCTCGTGGCTCTTGGTCGATAAGGAAGTCGAAATGAAATGCGACAAAACCACTCGCCATGAGGGACGTAACCAGGCCTTGCGTTCTTATAAGCCACTCCCGGAACTAAAATGAAAATAACCTAGTTATTCGATTCTACCAGGAAAGTTTGGAATCGTTTGAAACAGCTTGAAACGGGCCCAAGCAAAAAATACAAACAAAAAAACTGGGAAAATAGTCTGAAATTCAGGCTATAGTACCAACAAGTGTGATTTGCTTGATTTGCTAGAACGGACCTCTAACAGGTACCTATCTGGAAAAAATTACACCTTTTCGAATTTTTTCCCCTAAAGGGTACCAGAGGAGGCCTGATTTTAAACCCTAAAAGGTACGAGCACCCCCGCCCAAAAAATATGGGAGTCCCCCCCCCCCGGATACGCCCCTGGCTATCAGTGTATAAATCGTTGCCTTTCCTTTTCGCTCGGCATTTTCACGTCAATGCGACGAAAAGCTATTGCTACCCGTCGAATTCAGCATATTTACCTGAGGAAAAAGGAAGAAAAAAGAACAGGACCATACTTCCAGACAAAGAGCTGAAGCGTCGTATGGCGACCGTACGGTTCTTACGCCCACGCCAGAGATTTCGGCCCTGACAGTCGCTATCCTGGTGTTGAATTGCTCAGTAGCTAGATAACTATGGGTGAGAGAACGCCCGGCCACCAGACCATATAAGGACGCCCCTTGTACCGTTAGTGAACAATCAACATTAAATATGCATCACCAACGTATTTATAGGTCTGAAGTGTATGTAAGAGATCCATGTGGGACACGATGTTGGCTTTTTTTAAACAATTGCTCATCTAACAGAACTCTTTCTCACAGCCTGCCGCGCCTTGACATCCGTCATTCGTTTTATTCATCATAATCAAATATTTACGCATTATAATGACACAAGAATGAGTTTTTTTAGTTTCTCCTTTCGCGCATGCGCACACTCGCCATAATTTTTTAAATTTCCGTGAACAGACAATTATAATCCCCTGAAAGCTAAGGATGGCCAGCCTGCATAACAAGATAGTTCACTTGAAAAAGTGTCGACTTTCTGCAACTTCCTTATAAGGAAATATCTTTGAATCCCAGTAAGTTTTTCACTATTTCTATTGGACTAGAAAGCTTAAACCTCAACCAAAACTCAAATATACTCGAGGAAAGATGCTATGTGCATTTTCCACTGTGTTGTTCACGGTCAAGAGCCTGGCAACAAGGCAGACAAGATACCACAGGAAGCCCGGTCAATCTCTAGAATTGCGACACTGCTATCTTCATATGTGTCAGTAGTGTCTGTCATTATTCGAACATATTTCTATTAGTGTTTGTGTTCTGTCATTGGATGATCATCACAATTGTACCGAAGGTGATGAATTTTCCTGTATTTTTTGCCTTATTGGCTGCAGTTCTCCTGTTCTATTCATCGTTTTTTAAGTACTTAAAAAATGGCACTGGATCGGTCTTCCTGTGGACTCCACAAGAACCGCTGACCGCTATGAGTCGGCGCTTTTGACAGAAAATCTAACATGGCGGGCACAGTGAAAAAGACTGATGTCGGTTTATTCGAAGAAGACGATGAATTTGAAGAGTTCCCCGTTGAAGGTGACTAGCTTTAGTTTGTATGTTGATCATCTCGACACATTTTAAAGTGTATATTTTCTGTGAATTGAACGGCAAACGTTCGAAGAAAGTTTGAAAGTCTATTGTCAATTCAGATCCGCATGTCCATGCCACTTTGACTTGGTTCTCCTTGGTTAGTATACCTGTGTTGTGGTGTAAGCCTTGGGCCTGTATTATGATTGATATTTTGTTCGGGCTTTCCCATAGTTTTGGCCCATAGTAGGGTCAGTTTATTTACCCAAGCCCTAAATGTCATTTGTGACAAGGTTTATAGAGCAGCATTTCCTCACAGGGAGCTCACCTTTACAGTTTAAGTCAAGAAAAACAATAAAAATCTTTCTATAAAGCGAAAGGAAATCTATTTTCTTTGCCCTACGCTCTGGTCTTTTCTGATTTGCTAATTATGCTTTGCCCACTAGGGCCTCATTACCACGAAATGGCTTTGATTTTTATTATTTTTCTTGATTTAAACTGTTAAGGTGAGCTCCCTGTGATTTCCTATAAGAATGCAGTGGTTTTTATAGAGAATAATACATGGGTGCAAGGAGATTGCGAATGAGTGAGACAAATTTCATATCTCCAAGCGCCCATGTATTATTCTGTTTATTATATAAACTTTTTTTTGTGAAAAATGTTCGCTACAGTGGGCATTATCATTTTTTCTCACTTGTGAATTACGATATTTCTCAGTGGCCGAAATTAACAGAAAATAAAACCCAGGGTCTTGTTGCAAGTACTTTTTTCCCTTCTCTCCCCCATCCTCGGAGACCCAGGGAATTTTTCCTCTGCTCCCCGCTCGCGAGAAAAAATAACCCCTGGGGAACAGTAAGGAACGAACTTGGTCAAAAGCCGGCATGGCCGATGCGACGCCAGTTAATACCCTTGGGGATTAAGTAATTAACCTTTCCTGTCAAAACTTGTCATCCACTCATCAGATTGTGTAACGCGATACGGCAAATGCGAATTTAAACGCGCATACTCTCGATATTTCGCTGTTTTGTTTCTCAAAACATTCATAAACGATAAACGGTTATCTTTGACGGTAAATGAGTGTGACCCCAAAGAAGCCTATTGGGCTTTACTGCTGTATTTGCGGTGAAACTGTTGTAGATAGCAAGAGAAGACACAAGTTGTTCGGCTCGCAGTCTCTCGGCGAATAATTATCACTACTATACTGGACGAAATGTCTCGCTGGATGATGGATTTTCGGACTTTGTTTGCTCATTTTGCAAACCGAGAACAATTTGTTGTCACCAGATGAAACAAGAAGTCCCTTTTTTAGCAGACTACACGATCGAACTTCCCTGAACTTCGTCCTTGTCCTTTTTCTTTTAGAATTTCGCACATTTGACTTGGCATATGAGACTCTCGCCAAATCGACCTCCTGAGGTCGACCAATCACAGGCCGGCATAGGTTTCGAACTTTGACCAAGTTCGTTCCTTACTGTTCCCCAGGGCTTTTTTTCTCGTGAGTGGAAATGCTAGAGGAAAAATCCCCTGGGTCTCCGAGGATGTCTCTCCCCAAACGTATGCTTTTCCCTTTTGCACCATTTAGTACAAAAGCCAAAATGAAACTGAAATCACCTTGCCTTTGGGCTTACCTCTGTATGCATTGCTACGCGACCTCAAAATTCAATGCTGCGATGGGCGATTTTTAGCCGTCAATCAAACCAAAACGCTGGATTCTGCTGCTTACTGGACCGATTTTGATTGCAAAATCAACCAAAATGGTTTTAAGCTATCCTTTGGCTTCCCTTGCCTAGAATGTTTAACTCTCTGTTCAAGAAAATTGATATGAAATTTTTTTTTGGCGTAAAATCGCCAATAAGCCAAATCAGGCTTTAAGAAAAACCGCGAGAGTCCTGGGTCGAGGGGGAAAAAACTTCACCGGAAGTAATTTTCTTCCATATGTTTTACTGTAAAAAAGCTCGATTTTGAGCTTGATTAGTTGTGCTCTTGCGTTGTAATTCGCAGCTTTATACGAAAATATTGAGCACAGGATATTAGTTTAATCCTTTCTTCGCTAGAATCAAGGCAGTTTTGATCCTGAAATTATTTTCAGTTCAAGAAAACGGAGAAACGAAACTCGAAAAGTCGCTTCTCTGGTCGGTTCTCTACGGAATGACAACATGATCAGTTGATATGTTCTTGTTTCCTTCAAAAGGACTATCAAAAGTCTTTTTATATTTATAGATAAATCCATTCTTTTCAAGCAATTTCTTCTCTATGCAGCTGTAAATGGCTTATTCATGAAATCCTATTGACTTGAAATCAAGGACGGCCAAGTAAAAACTCCGCGCACGTGAAAAGCATAAACAAATAGAATCTTTCGGACTTTTAAGTTTCGGCGGAGGGGAAAGGGAAAAGCTCAAATGGCGGATCACAGCCACACTGCTGATGAAGAACTGACTGGTGAACATCGCACGGATGTGCTTTCAGCCCTCAGCTTCTTTAGGGAGTTCTGTCACAACTCCCGCGCCGTGAATTTATTGAGGTGATAGGTGGAATTGCTACAATGCGTAAAAAGTATAAAATCCTTGTCTGATGGAAGAATAATAAATATATTTACGTATTTGAATTTGAATAAATATCAAGAACATGTCATCAAACTTCTTGCTCAAGTTATATAATGTCACTTGATAGAGAAACGAATGGGAAGCGACTTACTTCGAGTTTCGTTTCCTTAAAGTGCTACTCAAGGCTGAAATTTTAATGGCTTATTTTATTGCACATTCAAAATAAGGAAGAATGCCGTTTGTTTCGCGTTCATAGCTCTTTTGGTTTCAGAGATATTGAAGATTTTTACTTATGCAAATTAGCAAAAAATGACGTCACAACAAGACAAGGGCAAAAGAGGCCAACAATGTTTTATGTATAATTCTGTTTGGGATAGTTAGATTCACTTAAAACTTGGTAATAACAAAGAAGGACCAGAACCACAACCTCTGACATGTTTATTACTGTTTCCATGGTAACGCTATTGACACTAGGGCTGTCTGTTTAAAAAATAGGAAAAATCTGAAACTTATTCACCTACAAGTGAAGTACTACAATACTTTGCCAAAATACTCTGGGTTGTGTTGACAAACAAATCAGGAAGTTTCGAAGACTTTCACAGCTTAGGGAATATTTCACAGATTTTACCTATTTTTCCAGGAATCACTTCTATAGCCAAACGTGTTACCATGGAAACACTAATTAGCATATGGATGTATGAGGTCTAGGTTCTTCTTTGTTATTACCAAGTTTGAAGTGAATCTAATTATCCCAAACAGAATTATACATAAAACATTGTTGGCCTCTTTTGCCCTTGTCTTGTTGTGACGTCATTTTTTGCTAATTTGCATAAGTAAAAATCTTGAATATCTCTGTAACCAAATGAGCTATGAACGCGAAATAAGCGACATTCTTCCTTATTTTGAATGTGCAATCAAATAAGTCATTAAAATTTCAGCCTTGAGTAGCACTTTAAGAAAAAATTTCACTAATTTCACGATCAAAACCGCCTTGATTCTAGCGAAGAAAGGATTAATTTAATATCCTGTGCTCGATATTTCAGTCCTTATAAAATGCGAATTCTACAACGTGAGAAATATTCTCGAATTTGTTTATGTTTTTCATGTGCGTGGGGTTTTTTACTTGGCCGTCAAGAATCATAAGGTCAATAGGATTTCATGAATAAGCCATTTACAGCTGCATACTGTGCATAGCGAAATAATTGCTTGAAAAGAACGGATTTATTTGTAAAATTAAAAGAGTATTAATAGTCCTTTGAAGGAAACAAGAGCATATCGACTCGGGTTTGTCATTCGGTAGAGAACACTGATGGAGAAGTGACTTACCTCGAGTTTCGTTTCTCCGTTTTCTTGAACAGAAAATAATTTCAGGATCAAAACTGCCTTGATTCTAGCGAAGAAAGGATTAAACTAATATCCTGTGCTTGATATTTTCGTATAAAGCTGCGAATCACAACGCCAGAGCACAACTAATCGAGCCTAAAACAGAGCTATTTTACAGTAAAACATATGGAAAAACTACTTCCGGTGAGGTTTTTTCCCCCTCGACCCAGGACTCTCGCGGTTTTTCTTAAACCCTGATTTGGCTTATTGCAACAGTGAATTTTGACGGTCGTGTAGCAATGCATACAGTGGTAAGCCCCCCACTGCCCCTGAAATCATTAAAATCGTTGAATGCAGACTATCAGTAACCATTTTTGGGGGAGCCATATGTCAAGGAACACATCAGTCAACAAGGGTCAGTAATAATGAGTTCTTTTTATGCTTCTAGAATGGGCTGAAGTTGATGAAGACCAAGATGACCTTCATGTTTGGGAGGACAACTGGGATGACGACACAGTAGAAGATGACTTTTCTAACCAACTGCGGTATGGTTACTTATTTGATTTGTACTAAAGAGTAATGTGATGTTTACCAACAAATATTGTCTTAATGACCATAAGTGGTTCTGTATTGTTCTGAAAATTATCATGAACCCAAGACATACTAGCACATTTCCAGAAAACAAGTCACAGCTAAAAAATACTCATTCATTTTTTTTATTACACATTTAGGGCTGAACTAGAGAAGCAGGGCCACAAAGTTGAGCCACAAGACCAACAGATGAAGAGTTAACATCCCAAGATGATCCTATACATTGTGATGGACATTTGTGTATGTTCATTGCCAAGTGATTTTGTATTATAGTAGCACTGTTATATCATCCTTCAAAATAAACACAAGGAGAACCACAGGAAACCTTTGCTCTTTCACAAACAAGAGTCAAACGATTGTGTGTGTTATGGTTGTTTGGTCTCAAGCAATTATATCGACTATTTATAATAAAAGGCTGGAAGGCTATATTTGAGGGCAACAGGTCTTTTGGGTTATCCTGGAGGTGGCTTCCTGGATGAATGGCTTATGTATGGAAATCTGCTATAGTAATTACAACATAGAGGCTGGAAAAAAATAATGGTTCTTTAATAAACAAGTGCATCGACACATAAAGGTGTTGCGTAATCTCGAAATACAGATTGGTTAGGCTCATTCTTTTCAAACTATACAAAATGTATTTGTAAACTATATGCTCCATATGAGTAGGAGCTCTAACCTCTACCCCAAAAGCACTGAACTTGTCTAAATGTTGCTGGACTTTTCGAGGTTATGTGCAGTATTTGAATAGATATGAACATGTGTGGCAGAACATATTTTGAAGATAGAGGGACCAGAGAAAATGTGGGGGACTGAGTTTGCAGAAAATGAACATCTGCTCCACTGTCCATGAAGAAAAATGATGTACTTTTATTTATTGTACTTAGTCTATAGTGTGTGTTGTGGTATGTGTTTGGGCACATTGACTACCTTTATTTTTGGGCAACCATCCAGGTTTGAACACTTTTTGATTTGTTCCAGCCAAACAGTTGCCCCTTGTCCTATTATCCTGAGCACGGCTAAGCAGAGATTTGTCAGTCTAAATGTCCAAATTTTAAATGGGTTTGTATGGGAATTCTGGATATCTTTTGTGCTTTCCTTGAAATCTAGCAATTTGAAGTTATAGTCATAACTTGGAAGACTGTAGTAAAACATTCCTCATATCTTGCATACTCTGAATGTATTCTTTTGCAAACCGTGGACCATCAGTGACTTTGGAGTCTTTCCAGGTAGATAGATGATAGTAAATTCTAGCATGGAAAAAAATAAGATGACTTGCATAAGAACTTGTGAACAAGGAAGAAACTGCACAACATAACCGCAATTTGTGAATCTGAAAACTAATTTGCCACAAAATACCTTTTGGCTATGTTAATCAAACTAGGATGGTTAATTTGAACAACAACAACCAAAGGTTGAGATTTATGTTAAACGCCGTGAAACATGGTGTTTTGCTGACGTTTCGAGCGTAAGCCCTTCGTCGGAGCAAAGAGGATGGTTAATTTATTGATGGTTGGTAAATTTATTTGAAATTGTTGAAAGAAATCACTTACGCATCATCTGTAATGCTGTAGAAGTATCCATAGCCATTGTGTACCATTGGAGCACAACCCCCATGAGTCTCAGTAAAACCAGTACAGCTTGTTGACAACACAAAGCTGCCTCCGCCACCACTGTATATAAAATAAAATACAGTCAAAAAAGCTCACTGGCATGAATGTTAATTGAAAAATTTCTTTTTAATACCTCACCTCGCTTTCCAGGCCTTGTCGAGAAAGATCTGTGGAGTGGGTATTCCTATATTGAAAACGATAAAGTGTCTGAATTAAAGAGATAAGGTGTCTGAATTACTTACATGTATTACTTCGCTGCTAGCAGAGGCCACTTTTTTGCGTAGTTGAAAAACACAAGAAAACATTAAAAGTAAATGAAAATGCAGGGAGATAAAAAGTAGCCTCTGCTCGCAGGGAAATGTATTACAAGACCGAAAGCTCGGTTTATCTTTTAGCTAATTTGAAAATTGTTAAGTATCTTGGATTCGCTGAATTTCGCGCAGGGACATGTTTTAGCATCAGCTTGATCCCAGAAATCTGAATTCTAAAATGTTGACATTTATTTATTCCCAGACACACCACTCTGAATGCGCCCTCCTCCTCCCAACCTCCACTAAAGGAAGGAAGGGAACGGTCATCAATCGTCGGTGGCGACTTGCCAATTAAGGCAATGCCCTCGACGTGCTTCGCGCTCAGAGGAAGACGCTTTGCATCATCACCGTGGGTGTCGTGGTTGTCTCTGTTAGGTAACAAAGACGGGACGCGTACTATAGAAATGATCCTAGTAAGTACGGTCTTACATGTGCTATTGGCAACCAGAAGAACCCTTTTAAAACGTTCGGCGTTTTCCATGTGGGACGCTAATATAACTGCGCATGCGCGAATCACGATACTTTAATAATTCTTATTAACACTTTTTCACCAAGTATCACGCAAAAGGATATCAATGTCGTTATTAAAATATTTATTTCAACGTTTTTTAGCCATTTGGTCTTTTTAAATAACTGTTTAAGAAAAATACCCTACTGCGCAAACTCCGTGACGTCATCATCGAATCGTATTTTCCGTTGTGTCACTGTGAGAGGGATTACTCTTACCCTCCTGTGCTGCTATAAGACCCAGTCCAAGAAATGACGATCGATACCGAAAATAAAACAAAGAAAGTTGAAATTCTGCTAATTTTCTGTGAGTTATATCCTGTGTCACAACACGGAAAATAGAAGATTTGTTTAGCGGGTGCTCGCAAGTGGCTTTATTAGTTTGAACCAGAAACATGTACGTTTACTTGTTTATTCATTTATTTATTTGCCTGAGTTATTATATTCGTTGCCCCAAAACCCAAAGTATATTATTAAAGCGTATGAATTACACAAAAAAAGAACGATCAAAAAGCATTAAGAAAAAGAGAACTGAAGTCCGAATCTTGTGCTTTTCGATACTTTGTTGTTCAGTTTTCTTTTCCCTTTGTTCGATGTGTTTGCGGACTGACGGACACAGAGAGGATGATGAAAGAGATCTCAGCTCTCTCTCACTCAGCCCTTCATTTTGTCGGCCAAACGAAAGCCGTGTAAACAATCAATTTCCATCACGTTCCATCGGCCACACGCAATATTTTCCATTGAGGTTCTCGTGGCCCGCACATGGCTTTTGGGTCCATCTTACCGTTTCCAGAGACTGCTTCTTTCATTAACTGGTTGTGTTTGTCAACAGCTTTTCTGAAAGATGGGCTTTCGTTGCAACCTAAAAATATTATAAACAGAGTCAAGTGCGAGGCTGTTCAATTCAATTCAATTTTATTTACTTCTTAAAAATATTACATGAAATAACTGGGGTGAGTTTTAATTATTACAAATTACATCTTAATATACTAAAGATCAAAAGTCTTTCAGCCCCTTCTACACTCATTTTTGTTGTCGCAGAAATCAAATAATGTTGCTATATAAAAGTGGGCGCTAAAACAGACCTACAAAAACGCTTTATGATGACCTCCAATGCAAAAAGGATTGCAAATGCATCGTATAGAATACACTAGTTTTGAGAACTTTGTTGAGCAACGATAACATAAGCAGAAACAAATTTCAGGCTAACGATAACATAAGCAGAAACAAGTTTCAGAAATTTCAGGCTGTATCATAGAAGTTCGGGCCAAGTGCAGACGCTTTCAATAGGCCTTATCACGGTTTCCGCCGCCATTTTGTTCGGTAGGCAAGATGTGCAAAATCCCACATAAACTCTGTAAACGCGAAGTGAAATCGCTGCGAAAATATTGCACATATTAACAAAGTACTTAGCGTAAAATAATTCTACTTGGCCAAACAATCACTCTATCAATTTTAAGCTTCCTACGCTCTATATAAAGCGAGCAATTGTAGTTTTATTTTTCCACATCTACCCTTGTATTTTGACAGGCTCTTTTACGCATCGATGCACACAGATTTTACAGGCGTTTGTATGAAGAATTAAAAACGTAATTACTCGATTCATACAGCAGCTATAACCTCCAAACTTTTAAGGTAAATAGTTTCAGCCACTCTCTCAATGCTACGATTCATATTTTACCGATATGTTTGATATTTTGGTAATGATTTCACTTCGCGTTTACAGAGTTTATGTGGGAATTTGCACATCTTGCCTACCGAACAAAATGGCGTCGGAAACCGTGATAAGGCCTATTATTAACAACGTAACATGACCACGATTGGCTCCGCAAATAACATCAATGCTGCAGCCATACTTACATCAGCATCAGCGTCCAACATGGCTTTGCTCCACTCTAACGCCTCCGATGTGCACGAACGCACCTAGAAAACGATTTTGCCAAACAAGTGAGCAAGGCTTATTGGAAGGAGGAAGCCATCCACGCGCGGCTTCTTTCAAACTATTTAGAGAAGCAAGATCTGGAAGGGTCGGAAGGTCAGAGGGCCTGTTTTCAGGGTCTGGAAGGGTATTCGCGGGATCCCGGGATTTGACCACTCCTCGGCACGGGATTTGACTGCTGTCCGGGATGCGGGATTCGCAAAAATATGGGCATGGGATGCGGGATTCTGTGGCTGTCTTTCGGGAAATCGCATGAGGGTACCAGTAGACTTTTGCTGCGAAAGAGTGCTAATAATAAGGTATCTGCTTTCTTAGAGTGTCTGGTTTATTTGATTGAAACTGCCAAGAGTTTTTTTTTTGCTGTTGCGCGTCTATTTCTAACAAGAAAGATCGATACAAGAAATGGGGCCTGACCGTATCTGTGCGACCATGATAAAACAGTCGAGTCTGTGCTGATTCATATGTTGGCGCTGGTCTGTGAACAACAATGAAAAACAAATATCTTAGAAAACCAAAAGAAAGCCCGAAGAAAGGCAGCCGTGCAACTGAGACGCCTGCGCGAGGAAGTTTGTCAAACTTACTTGCGATGCATCCGATAATATGTGAGCTGGGCTGCGAGCTGGCAGTAGGTATCGGGATGGATATTTTGAGTTTTCATAAATGCCTTGCCGTAGTCTGAAGATACGCACTCGAAGTAATTTATCCTGCTGGCCTAGACGGAGAAAAAAAATGCAAAGAAATAATTCTACATTGGTATTCCACGTTTCATATTTCTGGGTCCGCCCACCCACAAGGGGGTTATGTCTCAAATACGTGATATGTTCACAGTTCACCGGAGGGTGATGCACGTTTTTGTTGTCTTTCAAATTCAAAACTTACCACGGACTCATATTTTACTATTGCTTTGTCAATTGCCTTCAGTATTTCATCATCAAGGACAAAATCTAGTTCAACAGGTTCTGGGACATCTCCTATGTCTTCGCGTCCCTGAAGAAAACAGAACAGTAACGATTAGTAGAAAAAGAGACACACAAGCGACGGCTTCGACTCCAAGGAAGCTAAAAAAACTCTGGAAAGTAGCAGAAATCAGCATTAACTTCTTTCGAATGCGTTGCTCACTTTACTTTCTTGCACTTGTCTCCCGCAATCCTAAATAAATGTGCGGTGATGCGACGCGAAATCCTGTCATTAAAACTCATTCGGGAGTGCGGTGAAAAACGTTTTCGATGGCGGTGGGTGTTGCTATTCATAAGGAATATGTTTAATGTCATTCTGTGTTGTTGATATTTTTTGCGGTATTTTCAGAATATGTGTGCGTTATTTCGCGGTATTTTGATGTTTTTTCTCACCTTCCATTTGCCATCTTTGGCAGCCAGTATATCCCAAGCAGCACCGACCATCTCAATCTCAACTATACCATCAAATGGAGTATGCTGGAAAAAGAAGACACTTAAGGTTACAGGATACATTCGCGGCCTTCTATTTTCGAAATTTTCGAAAATCACAGTTCTTCCTCATCAAGGCTGATCTTTACTCTCTCGAAAAAAAATTCTTGAAATCTTAAAAGCAGCGTGAGAAATGTATAGAAAACTAGAAATGCCCGAGAAATATGTCTTTCAATACAGGCGAGATAATCCTTTAATCCTATTGTGATGTCTACTCGGTTCAGCACACATAATTAGCATTTTCGCGTAACATACGGGACATTTAGGTGACTGTTATGGTCCGCCATATTTTGTCACACATTGTTGTTCTCTGGTTTAGTGTATAAGTGTCGTGTAGAAGCGATTTTTCTGAAAATTCTCTATTCCCAATCATGGGGAAGCGAAAAAAGCTTAACCGCAGTCCTTGGGTCTCAAAGCGTGCGAAAGGAGCCACAAAAAAAAAACAAATCTTTAAGCTTTCAGGAGAACATGAAATAACAACTCGCTCTGTCTGACAAAGGCTCATGTTCGATCAACCCAATCCAAGGAATGCTGACGAAGAACAGCGGACAGAAGATCCACCAATTGCATCAAGTTCGATGGAGATAAAGAATCGTCTGAAAGCCAAAGCGATTTGTCTTTGTCGTTTTCTCGGCGCGCGCCTTTGCTTTGGTTTCGCTTTTCCCTTTTCAAAGCATGGGTACTTCTTAGAACTCGGTTTTGGACGCGGCTCAACCATACTGTTTGATTTCGAATTCCAAGACGATAATAAATGTTCGCTTTGACAATTTAATACAAGAGACCGGAAAGAAGCCTCGTTACCCGGGGGGGTTCTTCACATGTCGACCTGATAGGGGTGCTCGTCGTATTTTTAGGGTGTCAAAATCGACTCTCAGGTATTTTTTAGGGGTTATCGGAGAAACATTGTGG